>CM033271.1:14073174-14780674 GCA_019343175.1 Oedothorax gibbosus
CTTATGGAGGTATAGTGGCGTATGTCCTCGCTATTTTTAGGAAAGGGTTTTGCTTTTTAGGCAGTTTTGATCCTGCGACTTCCTACTTTGGGCGTTTTCAGCTGTTGGGAAACTTTGGGATGCAAGTCAGAGAACTTTTATGAATGGGGGACGTTGTGTGGAGGGGGAGACATGTGTTCTTGCGTGTTTGTAATTTGAATGAATTTTTTTATTAGTGTGAGTGGAATAACAAGTGGAGTAGGGGCTAACGGGGGACTCCGGATATTTAGTAAAATTTAAAACTTTAATGTTATATATGAACCAGGAACTAAACTATATCATCTTCCGCACTAAAATGCGTGTGTGATTATCTTCATCTAATTGGTTCTTACCAGGGTAGCTAATCCTGACGTCATAAGGGAAATTAGACATCTAAATTATACAAAATCTAGTAAATTGCAAATGCATACATTGAGGATACATTTATATTTTATAAAACGTAGCTATTCAAATTATTTATAACTTTCAATTGCTTTTATGATATGAACTAGAATTATTTCAACCTAAGTAGATATTCAGAAAAAAGATAGATAAATTTATTACTTTTTAAATACACTGTAAAAAAAATGGTTTGAGTGTTTGAAAATGCAAAAAAAAGGTTTATCAATTGAAAAGCTTAGTGGAAGAACGTGCTAAATGACATTTTTGAAAAAAATTAGATTTTTGTGTCAATGAACGTATTACTAACTTCTTTAACGATAACAAGTTTCCCGTTTTCATAAACTTTAAGTTTAGTATATTTTTTATTTAAAGCTCATTTTCTCGTTTTCACCTTTTTGTCCCTTAGCACGTTCTTTCACTAAGCTTTTCGATTGTGTAAGAACATTACATATAACTTTTGATTTGCATTATTAATTAAATGTTGACATCTTGCAATACTCGGGTTGCTGAAGTAGTGCCATATTTTTATTTATGTATTTACGTTTTACTGCCACAAATTGTTAAGCCACATTCAAATGTGGCATATTAGAATTTCTAACTTGATTAAGAATAGATTTTTTTACTCTACTTTGGCCACAACTTAAACATATATTATTGTTCTAAGATTTCTCTCGACACTTTCCCACATATGGGCTTTTCAAAGCTTTCTCCTTCCTAATCATATTAAAAAGTAAACATTGCCGAAAATTAGCAGTTGAAGAAAATTTAATAAAAATGCCCATTGGAAGTTATCTCGCATGCCACCCCCGACCCCATACTTCAATCCAAGTTCAACGGTCTAATAAGAAAAATCCCACTAATTAACCCTTCCACAACAATTCATTTCCTGCCTCAAAGACACCCCCCACATTTTCCCACGAAGGAGGCATGCCCCATCTCACTGCCATCGAAGGGTTAAACAAAACGTCTCCTCTTAATCCGCCAAGGGGTGAACGAACACCCCCTTTTATGATATATATACACACATTCTGACTTGACTTTCTCCCACGACATCCAGTTTCTTCACATTTCCGTTGTTAGTTTTTTGTCTGCCTCTATTCTCTTTGGTGAAGGTGCACCCCCCCCCCCCTCGTATGACTTCCGGAGGAGGATAACAGAGAATTTAGCCCTTTCGCGCTCCCTCCACACTCCCACGCTGGGAGACAAGACATGGGGAACGGCGCGGTGGGGGTTTACCTGTTCCGACATGAAAAGAAGCAGTTTGTTCTTCGATTCATTAAAATCCATGTAGTTCAGATACCAAGAAACATTAATCTAGGATCAATAAAACAATATTTAGATCCTGAACTCATCCTCTTTTTTGCTCATTGAATAGAACTACTTATAATCCATGTAATAAAAGGTTAAGTTAAAAAACCGCGAGATATTACTTATATCCAAAATTGATCCTCCAATCACTACGTTCTGAGCATCTTTTTCTGTTCACCGAAATACGATTGAGAAGAAGCAGTTTTCTTCAATTCATAGAAATCCATGTAGTTTACAGTTCCAGTACACCCACCAGTAACGCGATTTTTCATAAATCTAGGTTTTAATTTTCCGAATTCTAAACTAATCCTCGTGCAGTTTTGAAGAAACGTTCATTTAATCAAGGTAAACCTGGATTATTTCTATTTTCGCTAAACGTGGATTTAGTAGAAGCAGTTTGGACCTGGTGAAGTGGAAGTGACGAAGTTAACACCTAACGCAACCTTCGACCAACATCGTACGCTACGCGGCGTCGGGACTTTGGACTCAGGCACAGATTTAATAAGCACATATGTCTCAGTGTAATCAGCCTCTTCATGAGTAGCAGTGATCACCTTCACAAGTGATGACCCGCCGCCTCGTTGTTTAATATCGGTGTTCCGATGGTAACCGTAGTTTGGATCTGCGGAGATGTTTGTTTATTATTAGAAAAGGTTGGTAACTGGATAACTCTTTTGCCAAATCTCGACTTAATAACTTTCGAAACTGATTCAGATACAGCATAATCCGATAATCGTATAAGTTGATTTTGGTTTTATACTGTTTCCCTTTTAAAATATTTATAATCACCATTTAAAACTTTACTATTTCCTCGTGCTTCCATTTCTACTTCTATTTCATATACCACCATACAATTAAGATTAATAGGTTTAAATTTTGCCCTTTTTTAATCAAAAAATCATCAAATGAAAAACCATCATTAAAATTAAAAACACAACTCCTTAAATAAATAACAAAAATCCCAACACCTATTCTCCTCAAAAGAGCGTTCACTTCCACCGAAAATCACAGCACCCCTTTCGAGGGGAAGAGGGAAAGGATCTTTTGGATGGTGAAGGCATCTTCCTCTTCTTCTCTGGGATACTCAGAGGGTGAGAGAGGTATTTTACCTGCTTTTGGAGATAGCTGAGAGCAAAGGGTGCGTTGCACTGCGGGCTTCAAAATGTTGGACATTGGATACTCATTGATGGAGATGGCTTGATTGATTGATTGAAAAGAGGTAATGTGGTTTTGAGTTTTTTATGATTGAATTGGTTAATGAGGGGTTTGGTTGTTATAATTTAATTGGTTAATGTGTTATGACAATGGTTTATTTCTGATTGTTATTAATCGTGTAAGAATTAAAGTATACTCTTAATATGAGAACTGTTTGAAATTTGTTTTAATTATGGAGTTACATTTAAATTAAGAATTAATTTAAGAGAACGGGGCTTTATAAGTTTACCAATCGTTAATATAATTATGACATATGATTATTTCTTAAACGTTTAAGAATTATAAAATTTTTAATGTTTATAATGTAATCCGATATGCATAAAGAAATGGACGGTTTAGCTTTAAATTCGTAATGTAGAGTATATGATAAGTTATTTTTTGTATAACATAAATGAATGGTGGTGGAGTTTTAAAAAAAACTCACATTCTCAAAAGTATATGACTAAGATATAGGGTCCGGTTCCTTCATTGGTGACTTTTGATAGCAGTGAATTCAATCGGGCGAAATTGCCGATGTAGGAGCCGGACCCTATATCTTAGTTATACTTTGGAAAATGTGAATTGAGTTTTGCAACTACACCCCCCCCCCCCTTCAATTATTGAAACTAAAATCTCCATGCATCACATTTTCAAACAATATTAAAAAGCACAAAGAAAAAAAGGTAGAAAAATAACTACTTTTAGCAAATCATCAAAATATCTTTAAAACAACACAACTACAATTTTTTTAAATTAAAACACAATTTATTTGACAATAAAGTTTGTTTAAATATAACACTAAATTATAACTTTATGCAACTTGTCGCTCACAACCACAATCAAGAATAACACAACTCTTTTTTTTTTAAAACAAACAAATTTAACAGTGCTAAAAAAACTAAACCTGTACCACACAATGTGGGTAGTAGAGTAATTTTTACTGATATTTGAGACGAAAATTCAGAAGAAGATTACGTGAAATAATTACATACCCTAACTTTGTGGTTTTAGTCACTTAGCGTTTCCTGCTACGAATGATTTATTTGTGGTTTTGAATCGTTTACTTTCATTTTTCTTGTATAAATACTTAGTGTATTTACTATATGGAACGTTTGATAATTCAAAATACACTAAACTCAAAAGTTGTTAAAGCTCTAAAATCACTTTTTGGGGGAATTTTTCTTACATTTAAATTACTTGTTAGACTTCGAACAAGTTTTTCAAGATCTTAAAATTTGTAAATTTTTTTAATTGTTGAAACAAGTTTGTAAATTAAAATCTGCAATTTACGTTAATACAAGTAATAAACTATAAAATCTGCTTTAATTCTGTTCCATTCAGTGTTCTATTTTTTGTATTTTGTTTTTCTTCATAATGTCTCTTACAAAATTTGTACATTTTAATTTATACTTACACAATGCTTGGAATGCTTATGTTTGATCGAAACTTTACAGTTAAAAATAAAAACGTATTATGTATCAAATATTTTTTAACCGGTTAACGACCATTTTATTAAATAGCATTTAAACTTAATTTTCTAAATAAAAATGTTACATTTAAGTTTTATACATTCGTTTTTGTTATAACTTATCCAGCACAAAATTTTTCAAAACTGTACTATGGTTTTTATTTGTTTTATATTTTGTTTATTTAGATAAACATAAGTATAGCATATAAGTAACAAAACGTAACTATAGATTAATAATATATATCCAATTATGTATGAGAAAACTATACTTTTTTGTTACCTTATATAAATATACTTATTTTTTAAAGACATTTTGTTCAGTATTTGATTTAATGACAATTACTTTTTTTTTGTGAAACGTTATTGTAAAGTTCTAAATTATTACTTTTTATTATTACTTTATTAATTACTTTAATTATTACTTTTTAAACTAATATTAAAAATATTAGTTTAAAAAGAGATTAATACTTCGGAAACAACAATTTAAATATTGTTATGTTTAAATTTTTTATTTATTGTACATATTAAAATGCTTCATTTATTTACCTTTTAAAATCTAAAATAGTAATAAGTCATACATGTACTAAAAAAAGTACGTTGTATATCAAGTTTGTTGACCTTTATTACTTACTAGTCAGCAGTTCTTTAAAGAATAACAAAAATTATGCACTTTAACTAATTAAATCAGAATTACTTATATGTTTAAATTTCCTTACAATTTTATCTTGTATGAAAAATCCACTAATTTTTTTAGCTGAAACTTGTTTATATTTGAACTACCGTTGAATCTTTTTTAATCTTTGGTTTCTAGTTTGGTATCTAGCTTCTTTACTACATATGCCTATTTCACAAAATTTCTGAAGATGCCTGATTACATTATTCAGGAGGAAAATTTGTATTAACTAGTTAAATATTTAATAATTAGACTAAACTCTTTGAAATAATGTCAATGTAGATTGATTGCAAATATTAATTACAGGTTATAAAGTTAGTTTAATGTATCTTTGATAATAGTATTTATCAACCGTTCAAGCTATTATCTTTAAAAATATCACTTAAAACTAGGTTGATAAAATAATAAGTTGTAAACTTTTTTTTACGTGTAACACTCATCTTAACTTGCATGTAATTCAAAAAGCACCATTATTAATTTCCACTGCAATATCCATAGGTTGTTATTATTAATAAAATATGCAAACAATTTTCAAAACCATTTATATATTTTTTGTAGTTTGGCAACACCATCAATTTAAATAGATATTTAAATCTGTACCACGTGACGGTATAATAGCGTTCTACTTGTACAACAATAGAAACAAATTGCATACCTCTCATTGCTTTGCTTTATTTACAGCATGTCATTGTGTAGGCATTTCAAGTTCAAGTCCAGATATGACACTGCTAAAATTACGTTTTCTTTTCATGAATACGTTTATTAAAAAATAAAAATGTCTGACTACGAACATTTTTTCTGCGTTTCGTGCTTGTGGTGTCAATGGCCTTAATTGGACTGCAGACTAAGACACCGCTTTGTTGTTTAGAAAATAGAATGTTTTATATTTGTTTTTATTTCGGACTCAGAAGGTCGGTTTACAATTCAGACAATCCAGTTGTAAGGAATGGAATTTTTATACCTATAGTACAATAGAAAAGGCAGATGTACTTAGTTATAATAGTGGACTTTGGTCCTTTCTATGCTAAAGTACTAACATCCTATTCTATGTAAAATAAGGTTGCAGTAGTTTTAATAATAAAAATAATTTTAGGCTTTTTTTGTGTTGGATAAACCACATGTGCAATTACTTTATAAATATAAATGGAGAACTAAATGAAACGCTTTTGACACCTCATTGTTGCAGTGGTTTTAATAGGTATCTCTTTTGTTAGCAAAAAAATGCTGTGTTTATTATGGGATCTTCTGAAAATGACTTAATTTAGATCCGTATATTCGGTTTTTTTTTTCTGGAGTTTCTTTTATTTTCTCGTTTCCTTCTTCCTTTTATTTAACCTACGTTTTCAGAATCATACATCTGTTCCCAAAAATGCAGTGATTGCCCACGTTTTATTTAGGACAATGTTATGAGAATATTGTTATGAAGAAAATATTGTGTTTTAAACTCCTAGAAAACACCTGCGTTAAAAAAAAAAATAATATCACATTTGCAATGAATCATATTTTTAATTTCTTAGTTACCGAGAAAAATTCTATAATCAGTCGTCAATATTCCGATTTCCTTTCTTAAAACTCCTCTTTGAATTTTATTCTTCTCCAAAAATATTCTCAAACTTATGTTTCAATTTTAAAAAGTTAAAAAAAGATAATGATTTCTTAATATTTTCCAAAAAAAATCATATATTGTAATTAGAATTTTTTGTCTTCTTTAAAGCCATATTTGTTAAACAAAATGTTCTCAACTGTTATAGTTTAAATAAAAAGTTTTTACAAATTTACTCACAACTAAATTACAAAATTAAAAACGAACTAGTGTGTTGTATATTTAGTTATTTAAGTTTTTAGAGAATGGTAAAAGTGGTTTTGAATTTAAATACTTTTGAAGGTTATGCGATGGTGTATTAGATAAATAATTTGTCCTTCAAAGAATAAACAAGTAGGTTTGTAACAGAATCTGCCACTTAAACCGCTTCCACACAACAGTTGTGTTTAACAGGTAAAAAGGCGACAAACACAGCATTGATATTCTATATTAAACATTTACATGCTAAATTTGGCTAGTTTCATTTATTTTATTTTGAAAATTCAATAATTATTACTTATCGTTTGCAAAAATTAATTTATATTTCAAAGAATAAATATGTAATATTCCTCGCTTTTAAATAGAATTAAAACATTTCATATCAACGTACAAAGAATCTCGTAGTGAAATATATATTGATGTCATTTCAAACTGATCGATGTTGCAAAAATAATTTTATTTTAATTTATTGTCTAAAAGAATGGGGTTGTTTCACGGAGGCCCTGGCAATAGCTCTGCTGTTTTGTTTTCATGTCTCTCGAATTACTTTTGTTGATAATTCGAAATTGGGTTTTCTAAGAATAAGTTATTTAATTTGTAATTTTTTAAATTACAACTTATTGCTGTGCTGTTGGTTGTTTTAATCATTTATCAAGGAAAACTTGCATTGAAAGAAGTTGGAATTTTAAAAAATTAACAACTAAAATATTCTCTTCGAAAACTCACTCCCGAATACCAAAACAACAGTAATTCGAGAGACATGAAAACAAAACCGCAGAGCTATTGCCAGATCCTCCGTGAAACAACCCCATTAAAGATTCTCGGGCGATTGTTGCGAATGGCAATGGTGATTAAATTCTAATAAAAATGGCTTCATATGCTTTTTAAATGAGCATTAAATTTTGCAGTTTTGTAAATAATTGAAGTACTTCGAATTCTTTTCTGAAATTTTCAATGTATTCTAATTTCGATGCGCTAAATTTTTTGACGTATCACACGTGTCCGTACCATTTTTAGTTTGGGCTATGAAAGTGGGTGACGAACAGACGGACAGACAGACGGACTGAACGATTATAATACCTTTCACTTTTTACGTTATAAACCTAGTGTGGAAGCTAAAATATAGTACAATTGCCTGTTCTAAAAATATAAGAGAAAATTATCGTAACATCGGTTTTTGTTATATATTAGCTGAAAAGTAAATTAAAAATTACCAAAATATGTATGCAAAATACTTTATACCTTTCTCTTTCCTCCTTTAATCCATTTGTAATGAACCATCAAAAGAACTCTATTGTGATGTATGCTGTGACGTCATTCCAAACATATTAATTTATATCACGAAAATAAATATTCCTTCAAGTTTTATTTTTTTTAAAGTTTCTCGTGCATTTGACGAACTGGAAACAGTGAAATCGGAATGGAATACAAATGGAATGCAATACTAACAGTGGAATAAAAATAAAAATTTCTTATTATTTAAATGTAGATTAAATTGTAAATTTAATAACAAACAAAATTTTCTTTTACTTTATAGTGGAAAATTAGTTATTTTAAATTATAATTTTAGGGGCTTGGTATTTTTTAAAAATATATAACTTGCTCTTTTGGCTGAGATCATTATAAACAAGGTAGGAAAGAATCATGTTAAACAGAAAAAACTTATTCGAAAATTTGGCTAAATTCCACTTTGTAACCTTAAAAAAAATACTCAAATCAAACTTGAAGAATACTGCAAATCGTTTGTTGAATTTTCTTCTGCCATTCTTTTCCTTCAGCGCCGTTGATCACTCATTAACGTCGCCATTTTCTTTATTTAAATGCACGAAAATAGAATATTTCTCTCTTCTTTTTAATTAAAGACCTCGGCCTGTTCCATTGTGTTGATGTTCTGTTCCACATTCAAAAGAAGCTAACCTTTTGTTCCAAACGCGCAAAAGAACAACGGTCGGAACACCTGAGTTGTGGCATCAAACGGTGTCTGTAAAAACGAAAGCGACTCATCGGCTCTCGAATGTTCTCAAAATGGCGACAGCTGTTTGTCTTTATACTCGAGTCTAAAATAAATGAAATGTAATTTGTTGTCTGGTTACAAGCTTAGGACGGTATTTGATAAACTATAGATACGTTACTTTTCTTTAGTGAAATAAGTTGTCATTTTGAATTTATAGTTTGTTACTGATTTTAAACTTTATGTTCTATTTCTTGGTGACATTTTCTGTATAAATTGTACAGCTGCTTATCTTAGAATGTACTTAGATTTTATAATTATTAAGCGTTTATTTAAACAAACTAAAAGCATAGCAAATAAAATTTGTTTCAGATTCAATAACTCATTCAAATATTACATTGAATTCGCATCAATTTTTGTTATAACTGGTGTGAATGGAATGTTTTATTTGAAAAAAACTTAAAACCATATTAAACAAAAATTTCTTCCATTTAGTTTAGTAGACATGTAAGTTTTATAATATATATTTAACAACATTGATACATTTTACACCGTATTTTTGTTAACTTTAAAATTTGACTTTTTAATAATTTTATTAAAAAATAATTTCGACTTTTACGAACTTTTTATATTTGTTGTAAATAATAAATTTAGAATAATAAAAATATTTATTTAACTACGATACATAAACATTTGAGTAAAACTTACAGCGAAGGGTCGAAGCGAATTTAAAAATATGTTAGGATGCAGAATTAATCAGAAAAACTTTTATTAAAAAATACAGTTTAATATCTATAAAATTGTAGGGAATGTTGTCAGAATAGTCAAGCGATTTTCTAAACTGCTCAAAACTACACCAGTTTTTACACAGAACAATGAAAATTAACAAGAGATTGTTGATTAATCAACTCAATCAAAAATCAGATAATCTGTCAGTTTCTAGATAATTTTGGTTTATTTCTTTGATTTTTCAAGTTTATAATTTAAAAGTGATGAATTCTAAATGCCTAACAGTTCATCACGCTTTACTGACATAAAAAAATATTTTGTTTTCGAGAATTATCTGTTTATCAATAAATACTTTAATGCATGTATGTCTAGAATAAATTTATATTATTATAATAAGTATTGTATAAAAGATTTAAATCGGAATTGCTTTGTGAGACGATATTGTAAATATTTAAATTGTGTTTATGCAATTGCATTGTGTGAAAAGTCTATTTAACAAGCTTTTTTTACTTTTAATAATATAAAATTGTAATTACTAATCGAAAACTTATATAACAAGAAGTTTATTATTTGTATATTTTTAATCTATTTTAAAATATTTCTTTTTATTTTAGGTAAGCTCATCTATTTTTGTGTGTGGCTTGCGCATGCAAACGAATAATGAGGTATGCCAATTACTATGTTATCAAAAAATGTGTGCATTCTAAATTTGTTTGTTTTAATTGAAGTTTATCACTTTCAATACCTTTTCATTTGAATAATATTTTAACTTTAAAAATTGATGTGGAAAATAATAGCTATAGTTAAATTTCCTCACCGAATCAAAATATGAATTTACAAAATAGTTGTTTGCGTTGACAATTTTGAATTAATTGCACGGTCTGGAAAAGTTTTTGTATGGATAACTTTAATATTTTAAGGAATTACATTTCGTTACAAAAAAAAGTCATTAATATTTGCAAATCTACTAAATGACTGATCTTAATAATTTTTTTCATATTTTTCAAAACTTTTAAATGCATCTCTTAAATGGTATTTATTTATTTCTTAATTGAATTTGAATGACATCACCCGTTATTTCAATATTTTTAATCATAGAGCGGATGTACTTTTTCATAGCGAAAAGTATAACGGTACAATTTATTCATAACAATTCTTTACATTAATCGGTTTTCTCATTATTTAAAATCAATGCTACTACTTACATTTTAAAATTAAGAATTATTTTACTTAAAATTTACTTAACTATTAAAAAAACTATCTTTCTAGTATGCTTCGCAATTGTCTGCAATGCACTTTTTTTATAATTTATTAAAATTAACTTAGTTGATTGGCAAACCAAATATGCTACGTGCCTGCATTATTTCAAATACAGATATCTAATTAGTACCTAAATAGCATAGGGATGAGGGGCTACAGTCCGCTGCGTAATCCGAAATTTACCCAAAAAGTTATATTTTTCCAAATATATTTGAATAATAACTGATTTTGAATTACAAGTTTGAAGGCTTATCCTGCCGAAAAAAATAGGGCTATGTCCTTGACTAAATCCAAAGTTATATTCTTATTTGTTTGTTGTGTTTCATTCCGCGCAGGTCGATTCTAAATAAAGTTAACGTCCATTCAAAACTGACTTAGTTCATTAAAAAGGGTGTTTTACTAGAATTTTGTCTCGATAGTCTTGGAAATTATTTATTCAAAATTGACTTAATTTACTCAAAATACGTGTCTAAATTGTTTCAAATTCATCTGGATGACGATATAAATCCTTTATTTTATTCTCATTTGTGTTCCTCTCCCCGGTGAACTCCAATTTCAAGACAAACTTTCTTTTAAACTGACTCGATTCACTGGACGCACCGCAACTCCTACATTGTCTCTCAAAAGTCCTCTAAATCCGACATTCTGCAACATTCAAACCTAACCCTTTAAAAATAACAAACAAGCCCCCTCTTCGAAATCGAAAAAAATAGGCCCCCTTACGCCCTGCCAGCGAGCAAGAATAGCCGTCTCATTTGGAAACAAGACAGCCGCCTGGCACTCTTCCCCAGAGTTAGGAAATTTGTCAGGAAAAATTCCTCCCTTAACCCCTTCGTCCCGCGCATCCCAGATTGGCACACGGAACACGAAGAGCACCCTCCTCCCGATCCCGAGGATTGGCCACCATCCACCGCACATGCGCACTAGGAGATCTTGGCCCGTGTTCAAGAGACCCACCCAGAGATCGTGCATAATCTCTTCTGTTCCCATTGTTCTTCTCCAGGAATAGAGAGGACCGAGAGAGGTTTTTTTTTGTGATGGCTATAGTTAGCAGCAACAGGGTGTGGGCGATTTTTAGTGGCGTTTCTTTTGTTTTCTGGCTTTGCATTGTCTCCGTGGGGTATAGTATGTGCTGACACATGAGGAGCTCTGTGTTCTTTTCGTGCTAAGCGCGGTCTTAACCGCTTGACTGAATGTAGATGCTGATACCAACTTATTTCGCTGATGTAGATGCTAAGTTTTAATTGGTGTTCAGTAGATTAGGGTACATTCAGTCTAAGGTAACACATGCGTAACATAAAACCGTTAGGTAATACTATTGACTAATATTTTTCTTATCATTAAATTCAGCATTGCTACTAGTTCAAAAAACTCAAAAAAGATATGTGTATTTAATGAATAGTTGTTAAAGCGCAAAGCTTTATTTACATTTTATGGTATGTAAGGTAACAGCTAGGTGTCGAACTCGTTAGATCTATGTTCCTAAACTTAATGCTTTTTTAAAACCTGCAACCCTGATTTTTTTTATTTTAGTTTAAAGAAGGGTATACTGTTAAAATGCTGCAACTAAGTAATTGGTTATGTCCAGTAGTTAAAATTTCGTACATTTACCCAAATATGTTGCACAAACTTATCGAAAATATTTTTAATCATTGGAGCAAACTCGAACGATGAACTAACGAAAACAATCAAGGTACAGAAGCACCAGTTATGGAAACTTAAGAAAAATTATGATTTTTTTTCACAAACGCTTTTTTGCAAAATTAATTTAGACTTTTTCTATAAAAAAAAAGTTACACATGCCTTATTTTAACACAGATTCAGGTCTTTAAAATGATTTTTGCAGTTGCAGTCGATGCTACTTATTTATTTGATGAAACAGCTGCAGGTAGTCAGCACAATCATACATCAATCATTAGTAAAACTCAATGTTTAACCAAAAAACGTAGGTGGTTACAATCAGCGCAGTGTCCAAAACCAGTGTATTTACTCAACACAGTTTCGCTTACCCCTGCACTATTGCTATCCGAGGGAGCGATAAAACAGTGGTAATCGCCTATTGTTTTTCGGAGCTGACGAAACTCGCTTAACACATAAGTTATACACGCTTCAATTAATTATGGAATAAACTATTAAAATTAATTCGTTCGTCCCAGTTACGATCGCCTCTACTTTTTTTATACAATGGTACAGCTGTCGGTAGTCAACACAATCATACATCAATCATAGTAAAACTTCAAATGTAAATAATCATCCAAATAAAATAATAAAACTTAATTTTTTTAACCAAAAAACCGTAGGTGGTCACAACACAGTGTATTTACTCAACAAAGTTTCGCTTACCACTGCACTATTGCTATCTGAGGAGCGATAAAACTGTGGTAATCGCCTATTGTTTTCCGGAGCTGGAGAAACGCGATACGCCAAAAGACTCCGAAAGTGAAGTCTCTTCTAGATGGGAGTGATTGAAAAGGGTTAAGAATACGCTCCTTTTGACAATGAAGGGGGAATAGATTAATGGTGGCGGTTAAGAACTTTGAGGTTTAAAATAAACACGTGGTGGTCTATGGAAAAACTTTTTGAGGTCCTTTAAAATAAATTGTTGGTTAATGAAATGATTTGTAACTTTTTGTAATGGAGGTGAATTTTAAAAAAATACAATTTAAAATTTTTAATTTCCAAATATTTAAATACAAAATATATAAGTTAAGTAAACTTAAGAAGAACTAATACCCAAAATGTTGTTTTCTTCTTCAAATTGAGATTGGCATAAATATTTTTTTGATAAATAGGTATAAATTGTCTAAAACATATAGGGTGACGCGGGGTAATTATTGGACACAGAAAATCGGGGTAATTATTGGACAGGGCCCAACAACCATAATGTTTATTGCGTCTAACAAACCACAATTTGTTAATTGCATATCTAACAATGCTCTGATTAATTATTGGGATTAGATAAGTATTTTTTCTCAACAAATATAATAATAACTCAAATCACTTGAAAAACAATGATTTAAACTTTTGTTCAAGGGATGCCAAATTTTATATAATTTGAATTTGAATTTGAATTATTATTTTGAATTATTTTTGTATGTTAGAACTTGGAAAGAGAAAAAATTTAAATGTTTGGTAATTTTTACTAGATTTCGCTGTTATACGTTTTTTACAGAAGCCATGTGGGGTTAAATAATTATCAAATACGCAGTAATATAGTACACCATATCACACAATTTACACCTTGTAGCTATTCTAAATACTGTGCGAAACAGATTAAAATCTACTGCCCAATAATTACCCCAATTGGCGGGGTAATTTTTAAACACATGTTTATTTTTTTTCCAACTTTTATATAGGAAATAGAAAATTACATAAATGTGGGGGCTATGGTAAAATACTTTTTTGTCCAATAATTACCCCTTGTCACCCTGCTGTACGTATAAATACTTTTTTAAAGAATTAAATATTTTAAAATATATATTTTTTATTTTGAAGAAAACCTTTCTTCAACTTCAACTTTCGACTTTCAAACCTTTCTTCAACTTTCTTTATTTTTCACAATTTAAATTTTTCACTAAATTTTTTTGCAAGCAGAATCGAATCATTCTTAATAACTTTACGGATTGAATTTTTAAACTTATTTATGTAACAAAATAAATTGTCCTCGGAATATTATTTTAAATAAAGTTTCTCATGCGATTGTTTATGTGGAAATACTGATTTAAATGGATAAAAAAAAATATCAATACTAATTAAATGGGTTCCGTCGACGGTCAGATACATATATCCATCCGGTCGTACTGACAGATGTACAAAAAGTAGAAAACATAATATAGGTGTCTGATGTCATACCTTTTTAACAAAAAAAAAAGATCATATAGATAGAACGAATTTGGAAGGAAGGTAATGGCGGACATCTCCAGCATTTCAATACCTCCTTTTCATTTTTTTTGTGTTCTTTCGAATCAATAAAAAAGGAAAGTAAGCTAAAAATTAACATTTTATTATCAATCAAAGTTAACTCGGATATCTGACAGTTATTTTTCATTTTTCAATAGTGTAAGAAATTTAATTTAAAATATCAAAAGTTCCATGATTATTTTGTGTTTCAAGTTTGTCTGATATTTCGGCTGTTACAAAAGTTTTTTTTATGTCCTTTAAAAAGAATACATTTTCACACATATAATCCTAGCATCACAAAAAAAAAACATCTTAAATTTTAATGATAGTAATATTTATATTGAAATAATTTCAATCGAAACTATAGACTTGTTTTAAATTTAAAATAGAAAAGGTATTAAAAACTTATTTTCAGTTACTTGATAATATCTAATATATTTTAAGTAGCCGCATTTTTCTCAAAGTTTTTATTAGTAACATCGCTTTTGCTCGTATTTGAAAAATAGATCTTTACAAAATATTGTTTTTAATTTTTTCTTTGTTATTCGCTTGATTTTAATAAACTGATAAATATTTGCCATTGTTTTATTCTAACTTAACGATATTTTTAATTTAAAAGAAGAGTTCATATACATAATCGTATACAGATCGTGAAAATGAGCAACCATAAAAGATTTGATAAGGCTCTTTATTCACCAACAAATAAAATTAAGAGATTATCTGCTATCGTAAAACTCACGAATTTTGATCTTCAACCCCACCATAATAAATTTTGAATATAATTAGTATTGTAAAAACACTGTGCTAACATTCCAAGGGACAAAAATGTTTTATTTAATATGGAAATCTAATATATAAAAGAAACATACCATGTTAACGAACCATGGTTAGATTTAAGTTGTTTATGTGGAGTATTAAAGTACACATATCCTTAATTCAAACAATGTTTAATTTAAATTTCTTGTATGGCGTTAATAACTAAAATGTTGTAGACCATGTGGTATGTGTGAAAGATGTAATATATGAGGGCCATTCATAGATATCATAGTTAAAGTATTAGATTGGCAGATCACGTGACCTCTAACGCTAACGATGGGACGCGCATGGAGGCCAAATAAGAGGGCAAAATGGCCAGTGTTGCTGCCACTTTAAGGAGAAAAATACTACGAAAAAATACCATCAAATTCTAAAATTACAAAAAAATATCGAAAAATACTAGCTGCATTTTGGAATCTTTTTAGTGACTTTAAATCCTCTTCTAGTATTTTTTTGTAATTTTAGAATTAGATGGTATTTTTTCGTAGTATTTTTCTCCTTAAAGTGGCAGCAACACTGGCCATTTTGCCCTCTTATTTGGCCTCCATGCGCGTCCCGTCGTTAGCATTGGAGGTCACGTGATCTGTCAATCTAATACTTTAACTGTGATATCTATGGGTCCATTACTGTAAAACGTATTAAACAGAGCTGTTAAGTATGAAAAGATAACTTTATTTTGAATTCATTTAAATAAAAAAAAACTTAATGTAGCAAGTTTTAAATGTAATAAATATATTGTAAGGTTAAAAAGTGACACTTAATTTTGAACTAGTCTAGTATAGTAGACGTTTAATGCACTACAAATATTTCAAAATGTATTTTAGCTATTCCAATTTGTGCAAAATGACTTTTGTTAAAAAAAATAGTAAGAACTTTCAAATAAAATTGAAATAGTACTACAAGAAAACGGCATTGGTTAAGCTTTGTTCTGTCAATCAAAAGCATCACTTACAACAAGTTTGTATTTAAAATTATCTAATTTTTAAATATGCCTTTCTGTTGTCAAATAGAATAGGGAAGTTTTTAGTTTTGTTTCAAATCATTGCTCTTTTAACCATCTCCAATTTTGTTAATACTTTTCGATTAATATGTTGCTTTTAGCTTTGTATGTGCTTGCAGTTTTACAATCCTCTAAATATGATATAAAAAAAAGTTATTTTCGACAAAATTAAATTTAGTTTTTAAATTAAAATATTCAACTGAAAAATACTCTAGAAAAAATCAGTTCTCTATGTATCAAACGCAAATTTACTAAAAGAACAATCGTTAATAGAAATTAAGGTGTTTTTGTTTTACGGAAATATATAAACTTTTTTTGTTATTACAAATTATGACCATTATTTTTAATTACCAAAGTCGAATATAAGTTAAATATGTAATACATCTAAGGGAGGGGGGTCCTTCTGGAAAATATTTAATTTCCAATATTTCGTGTTTTGTATGATAAGTTACTGCTACTAATAATAACAAGACATACTAAGAAATGTAATTTTTTAAGTCTACTATGGCATATGAAATTTTAATCTAATATGTGATTTTCTCTTTAAAGCAAAATTTTCATTCATACATTTAATTTTTGATAGAATTAAAAGTTTTAATTTTACTTTTTTGAATTTAGATATGTTTTTTAATTAATTATTGTAATCCATTTTAGAATTTTATTCATGTTAATTCGTAGTTATTTAAAATGTATTTTTTTTTTAATTATCCTTAAACTTTAACAAAATGTTATATAAAAACTTTGGAAACTTTTTACTTTTATTGACTTGCAATGGTTTCTTTTTCACAATATTTTCGAATTCGATTATATCAATATTATTATGTTCTTTGAATAATGTTGTATGATATTCCGACTATTGCCGTTCGATTTTTCGAACGGTGTGTAACTGTTTGAACATTGTCTGTCAAAAGTTTGATTTTCATATTTTGATTTTTTTTCAATATTTAGTTGCCATTTATAAAAAAAGTCGTTTCGAAGGGGAACTTAACTCGTACAACATGCTTTACTAAAGCAGATACATAAAATTTAAACTATTAGTTTTTCAATGTTCGAATAAGGTAAAAGTAATATCTTAATTTGTTGCATAATAATATTCCGTTAATCGTTAATTTTACAATTTTTGATGCAAGTAAAACAACAGACATCATGCTTTTGTTTAGGCGAATGAAACGGAGATATCAGAGGTATAGTTTGATATTTGGCTGGCAGGTTGTATAATCACAACTTACTGCTATCATATTTATTAAGATTTCTAAGGCTTCTTTTAAACTTTATAATTTCATCAAATATTTTTTAAAAACCGTTATGCCTTTTATGTTATTGAGGTTTAAGTGAGACACATTCAAGTCAAATCTGTAATTTCAACTCAATTTAAAACAAAAAAACATGCGTCATAGAAAATTCGTTTTGGGTCGTTGATTTAGTTTTAATGAGACTTTGGTGTTATATTTAAGTCTTTTGGATTTGATTAAAACAAAAACATTCCAAAGTGTTACTCAAATTCTTCTATGACTTTTTCGCTTTCAGCCGCATTTGTTGTGTTTTGTCTTGTTGAAATGATTGGTGGTTATAGTAAGACACATTGACGTCATGTTTAAGTCTTTTCGACTCGATTTCAAACAAACAAAAAAATACGTATTTCATAATGCTTTTTGTTACTTATGTAAAAATCAAAATCTTCTGTGGCCTTCTCGCTTTCAGAGCCACATCTGCTGCGTTCTTTTCGTCTGAAAAGACAATGTCTTCAACCCGTCATGATAGCTCCATTTTCTCCAAGCATATATGACAACAGACTTAGCGATGGTTCGACACGCCAAACAATGCTGAGGACCTTGTCAAATAAATGCCTGATGTCTGTCTGAATGGTTCTATCTACTTTGATACTCCTTTCAATTTCTACAATGTTAGTAACATTTTTCCCCGACGCTGACAGACATTTGTTAAGAAACCGTACGCTTTTGTCCCGCAGTGATCTCTTTCAGATGGTAATTTTAATGGTAGTAAATGTTGTAGATGGGATTGTTAAGTGATGTTGGGGCTTTGTTACCTTGTGGAAATCGTATTAAGACATGTGCGCAATGTATTGCCATTGTGTTGATTTTCCTTGATAATTTTCTTGAAAGGAAGTTTTGTTTTCTTATTGCATTATGAAAGTGATGATTCTTGAATAAGTTGTACTCGTGTTTTTATGAATTGAATCTAATGTTTAAATTTTAAAAGAAAAAATCCAGAAAGAAACATTTATTCGAATTCTATTCTATATAAAACTTTTAGTACAGAAGTAAACTAAGAGAAAACATCTAATGAGTTATGACC
This sequence comes from Oedothorax gibbosus, assembly GCA_019343175.1. NCBI lineage: Eukaryota > Metazoa > Arthropoda > Arachnida > Araneae > Linyphiidae > Oedothorax > Oedothorax gibbosus. The sequence goes on from CM033271.1 coordinate 14,092,011, forward strand.
AACGGTACTAACTCTAAAGTGTGGTTAGAGATAATTATATAATATATCATTGTGACATGCGTACTTTACGATTTCATTTATATTAGGGGCATTGATTATTTTATAACTATTTTTTTATTAATTAGAAAAATATTATTTAAAAGTATACTCTCACTACACTTCGATACTAAAGCCTGTTTATTATACATTTCCGTACAATCAAATGGAGTCATGTATAATTGATTTTTTAATATACTGACTTTAGCAAACACGGGGCATATTATTTTGTATAGCATAGCCTTAGTGCCACTTTTTATACAAGAAAGTAACTAGGTCATTAACTCTATAGAATGATGTTATTAACAACCAAAAAGTATAAAAGGTTTAGTTTGGTTGGAGTAACGACGCTCTATACTAACACTACACATCTTCAATTGGCGACAGACCTTGTAGTTCAAAAATACGAAGCAGATATTGAGTGCGTTAAAGCTCTGTAACAATCAGAAGTTAAAAATTGACTGCCGGAAGCAATACCAAATAAATATTACATTTTACAACCCAAGCGGCTCCTTCGTAGGTGGCCACTAAAGTGCCATGTTACAACTAAACCATTGTCTGCTCAACAAATCGGGACGTTTGCATAAGGTCCTCACGTTTGTTTTGCTATTATTGCGTGGCGATTGTAGAGTGCGATAGCTGTTCTCTTCAAGTCGACCTTGCCTACGGATATTCGTGCTGGATGACTGAGACCGTTACTTTCGGCATTTCTTTTCAAGTATTATGCTATAAAGTAGATGCTATCTGTGGGTCGTGGTGTCTTCGAATGACGTTTAATATGTATCAAGTAAGTCTGGTCGTACCATCGGAAGCCAAGTTTCTTTGATTTTTTTTTGTTAAGATCAAATAGTTTTGCATGTTTCTGTTTAGTTAGGATCTTGTTATGATTTAGCGTGTTGAAGAAATTGTGCGTTGTTTAGCCCTCTCGTATACGCTGATTTATATTGGAATAAAAATTAATATATAGTATTCTCAGTTAGCTACTTTACTTGGAAGAATGGTTTTTTTTAAAAAAATCTTTGCATATTTCTTACCCCAAAATCGATTATTTATCTGAAACTAAAATGTCGCAAAAAAAATTTAATGTGGACTTACTGTTTCTTAAAGAGATCTACATGTTTTTGAAGATTACACAGACATACTTTTGTATAAATTATTGCACAAAAGTAGCTAAATAAATGTAAATTAGTCAAATTGGAACAAACTATATCAATCAACAATATTTTTTAAAAAAATAGGTCGACAATTAATTACCCTTCTTTTGGACCGGATTCCATGTACAGAATGTTTTAAGTTACTTGTATATTAAAAACACATTTTAATTTTTTAAAAAAAATCATTTAATATCGCTATTATCCAAAATTCGATTTAAGTATTCGGCAGTTATGTATTTTACAAAAAAATAAATAAAATTATTTTTTAAGGAAACATTTAAAAAAATTAAAAACACAACATATTTTTGCTCTTATGAAAAAATTTCTTTTAAAAAGAAATCAGTTATTTTTTTATGTTTGTCTGTTTCATAACCTCACAGAATATACGTTCAAGAAAGATATAAGGTAAGGTAAGGTAATCGTTTCCGGCTGCCTATTTCTAACATCCCTTCAGGAGCTTATCAAGAAAGATATAAAAAGTTTCTACTTTGAATACACCACACAAATATAATTCATTTATTTCTGTATGCGTGGTAACATCGGTTGGTTTGGTGTGGTAGATGGTTCATTGCAACGCGTAAAGCGAGCTTATACCAGCGTGGTAACGTTTAAGGTTAATTATTTTCCTTTCTTTATTGCTGCTTCATGTACTGATTTCATTGAGCTTTGTAGTTCAAGATCATAAACATTAACCAGGTGAAAATGTATACAAAATTAACTTATTCCTAAAGCCAACCTGTGGCTTCCCATTGATAATTATACCAAAGATCTCTTGAAAAGAGAACAACACTTAAATCAGTCGCCCATTTCCCTATAGTTTCTTTCCGCGTTCTCAGCCCTATCCTTCTTGTCTTCGCGAATTTCGGAATTCAAATTTCCTGCTTTGTCGCCTTGATATGCAGAGTTCTCTTTTTTTTCTTTAAATGCTACCATTCCACGCAAGAACCCATTGAACCCAAGTAACAGATTGGATTCAAATGGGGGATCTCCAAACTGTGGCGTCAGAGAGTCCGCGATCCGGACCGTGAAAGGTGTTTGTTATTATCCCCTACAAATGTAAGATTTAAATTGGAACTTACTCAGAAAATTAATCTTATTTTTTTTTGCCTTTTTTATTAAATGCACTTACGTAACCTTACATATGTAAGATTTCAATTATAATTTACTGAGAAAAAATCAAATTTATTTAATAAAAATAGCAAAAATAAGTGCACTTAACTAATTGAAAGTGTCACTCTCAATAAATGGCAGGACAAGTTAATGTTGTGTAAGTAATAGATTTTTAATGCATTTTTGTTCCTTAGGACAAAGTCAATATACAAAACGTAGATATACAAAACGTAGACAACATACAAAATACAACGTTTTGTATACAAAACAAGATATACAAAACGTAGTTTGAACACAACAAATAATGGGATAATTTCAACACGATCTTATCTAATTTTCCGTTAAGAAGGTATGATTTAATCGTTTTTGTGTCATTTTGTATTTTTAGTGGAAATATGAACGCTAAATTACAGCTTTTCGACGTGAAACAGTCGGGAAATAAGAAACTTCTTTCTGACAGTCTGGTGATTCTGTGAACTGTAAAAATTATCAGAATTTTTCAATAGGCTAATTCCATGCAAAATTAACCTTTCTGTAGGTAACCCACGTGTGAAAAGGTGATTATAGCTACAACTTTTAACATGAAATAAAAAAAATTAGTGGAACAGCTAAACTACAATTAAAACCAAATAATATAACGTGCATGCTTTGTTTAATTTATTTCACAAATTTAAAGAGCTTATAAGCTCCTCTTAAATTGTGACTTACACAACAGTTACATGGAATTAGCCAATCGATCTTTCAATGGAAAAAGTTTGGAGACCTCTTTCGTAAACTTAAGAGAAACAAAAAGAAAACAATTTTCTAACCCTTTTTCTGTGCGCGTGGCGGGAGAACATTTCAATTTCAAATATATTCATGATCCCACCGGGGATATCGAGGAAACTTCGTTCCATACGCCCATCCACAAAAAAGATCCAAATAACAAGGAACGTTCACCTCTTCGATATCTCTAACACTTCTCGGCGGGGGTTCCTTATTGAAACCTTGGCGATAAATCTGGTGTGGGAGACCTAATACGCCAAAATATGGATCTCTAGACACAAACGATGTCTCCAGTCGAGCCTGGCTTTTCAATGGCGACGAATCTTCTTTTGGGCGTTCACCAAGTGCTTTTGTTCTTTTAGAATAAGATTCGGCGAAGAAGAACTTTGGACATAAACAGGTCTGAAGCTTGGACATAATGGGGGGTTTTGTGGGGCTGTTTGTTGCCCAGTAATCGGATTATAAGTTGGTTTCTGATTGTTCGTAGAAAGGTTTGGAAGGGTATATTGTCCGGTTGGTGAGAACCTTGTTTTGGAAAAAGTTTAGTAAAAGTATAGTAGTCAGATGCTCTGGTTTTCGACCCGGAATAGAGGATATATAATTTTCACTTTTCGGTCCTTTTGCAGTCAGAATAAAATTGAAATCGCATTTGCCTTTTCCTAACAAACAATTAGCAACATACATCGAAAAAAAATCCTTCAAACTTACGGTGCAAAGTGAACGTTTTTTAAGTGAACGTTAAATATTTTACTAGTGGATTTTTAATCCAATGTTACTTAAATAACTTTTATTCAATTTATTTAGGTTTACCCAAGTCACTTTTGTTCTTTTTCCGTTTTGAAAGTGCTTGCTTCATGTATCTAATACATATCTAATAAATTTGAATAATTAACATATTAACGACGATTGGAAAAAAAATTTGCCACGCGAAAATGAGCTTTCTGCTTACGTTTATTAAAATTTTAAAAAAATAAAAGACAAATGAAGACTAAAGTCCTGAGCAATTTATGTAGGACAAATTAAATAACACGAAAAACGAATTTGAAAAACTTCACGTTTACGTTTTAATTTGAAAATGAAAGTGATAATGGTGTTCACAATGTCGTTGTTAAAGGGTTAACAAACTTTGTAGGGGGCTGGGGAGCCCAGTCGGTTAGGCATTCGCCTAGCATGCGGAAGGTCCCAGGTTCGGGTCCGGGCATCTCCAAAATAACTGCCGACCTATAAACGGCCCGTGCAGCCAAAAATGTCTGACGAATAATACCCCGTGTGGAGGGAGTGCACGTTAAATATCCTTCAAAGTCCTAACGCTGCGTACGATGTCGCCTTAACGGTTGCGTTGGGTGCCTACACAGGTTCGGCTCGTCACTTGACTGTGGTTCTAAAATATGACTCTCGTCGCCAATAGCCCTCGTGTAGATCTAGTGCGACAATAATTCAAACTAAACTAACAAACTTCGTAAAATATATATATATTACTTTTGCACTATATCGGCAATTACCCATAAAGATTCCTGTGCATAAAGTTTCTAGACATAAGCTCTACTAACCTGTATAGCCGTGACAACCTTGGCGATATAGCATCCCGCGTCCACCAAAGTCATTAATTCTGATAAGCGGACATGCGCAGAAAATGAACAATTACAAATGACTTATACCAAAATCTTATTCTTTTTAAATCAACGTTATCATTGAAATTTGCAGCCGTTGCCCATATAAAATATCCTGGAGGATAACTATTGGGCTAAAGGGCTTTAAATTGCCTTGGAGGTGAAAGGAAGAGTTCGCCAACTCGCTAAATCTACTAGTTTTCTTGCCTCTGTAGGCATTAGTAAAAGTCTATATTATTGATTCTACTTCGAACCGATTGCAACACCTGTAACAGGCATTTCCACGAATTCCAATTTCGGCGTTTGTACTAAGTGGGTGGGCCACTGTATCTGCTTACTACGAGCTCCATACAAACCACAGGGAAACCTCATCCTACAGCTAAAAACTCCAAAAGACTTGTCATAGTGTCACGTTCCTCGCGGTTTTCCTTTGTGTTTTGACTTAGGCCCAATTATCCGATCCTAGAACTTTTGTTGAGACGTGGTCTTAGTTTAACAATGGGATACAGGGACGCTTTTGTGGGGGGAAGCAGAGCTTAGGGGGATTTAGAGGTATTTTAAAACCACCTGAGGGATGCAGACGGATCAAACCCATCTATGTAATGTCCATTTTCCCCAGAAACATCTGTAATAAATTTTTAATTATATAACTGTATTACATTTTAAAATTTAAAATATCGAGGGATCTTTTAAAATATTTTGCTACAAGACAGGTTAAAATTAATTATTGAGGAAATCCCCCCCCCCCCCACACACACACAAAAAGCAAGTTTACACGGGGCAATTTTCTTATTCCACGAATTAATGGGATACGGGGAAATATTAAACTTTAGTGAATGTGCTTCGATTTAGGAATAAAAAGCGTACGATGTCACTAGAAGTTCCGTTGAGTACAGTGTTAGGTTTCAAACCTAGGAATGTATACGTATTTCGTAAAGTACAGAGCTGTACTTTTCTGTGATTCGAATTTTGGTTTTACTTACCCATCTGCTCCCCTGGAAGGCATAAGAGCTCAGTCATAAGGTGTTGGGTTTCAGAACTTCAGGTCATCGGATTAAATTCGATCTTTGACACTAACACCTTTTAAACGAATTTTAAAATACAAATTAGTTTAAATATAAAACAAAAAAATATATGTAAAGGAATATAGGGTTTTAAGTGAAACTACATATTTTTGACCTAAAAAAACGTCAATAATATAAAAATGAAAACTAAGAGTTATACTCAAATCCCTCCAGCGGTTTTTAGAAACTAACTTCTTAAATACGTATAAAAAATTTCAGGTTGATACTTATAGTAGATTCTGAGAAAAAGGTACCCGCACATTGAAAAAGTAAGTTTTGAGATGTAAGCGTTTAAAGTAAACAATGGTGGTTTCTTTACTATGAAATACAAGGGGATTTTACCTAAACAACTTTTTTTTTAAAATATATTAAAAATACTTCTAGTGCTTGAAACTTTTATTTTAAGATATCGTTGTAAAGCTAAGATTACATAGTTTAAGAAACACTAAAAACATTGAAATATCGTTTTTGAAAATATTTGGAGGTCTGGTCCCCCTTAAAGTGTATGAAAAAATTGCTGCATATTAGTCTGAACTTGCATTTATTTTCGACGAAAATTTGTTGAAAATTTAACTTGTATATTTCACTAAATCACAGACAGAAATTGTATACTGTTGGCAGATTCAATCACAAAGAATAACTTAAGCTACACTGGAATCATAACAAAAACAAATAATAAGGGGAATAAAAAAGTTTTGAATTGGGCAACACGACAAGATATTGATCTAATAAACATTTTAAAAGCACGTATTATAAAAAATCGCGGAAAATTTTAAATACATAAATGTTGCTATTATTCATAATTCCAGAGAAACGAAAAAGAACATATACTCAATTTCTTTGAAAACAAGTGTCCAATCAATTGTTTCCATCATTAAATTATAACAAAAGAGTGCTGAAATATAAAAATTAAACCGATAAGAATGTTCCTGTAAATATTATGACATCGAATATCGACATACGATTAATTTTCAGAACTGACATTCCTTAGCTAATCATCAGATTTATTTTTTAGATTTTTCATTGTTTTAGATTGTAGTTTGCTGTAATTTCAATGCTTGTTTGGTGTGCCTAATTTATAAATATTTGAATTGAATATGATTGCGAAATGTCTTTTTGTTTAATTACTTGTTGAATTAAGGCAATATCAACTATTACGTAATCTAGAGCAATAAATATTTTTGAAAACATGTGATTACAAATTCTGATATTGAATGAAGGATTATAGATTAAAAAAAGTAACCTGCCAAACTTACAATTTTTATTTAAACTTATTTATACTAATTTGATGCAGAAAATTAGTGTGCGTTTTGAAATATTACTTTTTGCATTATACTATACGATTAAAATATGCATTTTGTCAAGGGCGAGTTGAAATTTTTTTAATTAAAAATTACATGGAATAAAAAAAAGAGCATCTACACACTTTATAGGGCGACTCTGAATTTTAAACAGTTGTTCCTTATTTTTGTACTTACAAGCCCGAATAAAAAAAGATTTTTAAACAGCAAGATACCTGATGATTCAAAAATAAAGTTTTACGTTTTTACCTCCATATTTGTTGTAAAATCAAAATGTTTTTTTTTAAGAAAAAACATCTTTAAAAACTTAACAAATTCTTTTCACTTTTTCTATGCGTCTTAGTAACAAAAGCTTTAAAATATTGCTTTAGCTTAACAGAGAATAAACGCATAATACCAAAAAACGCATAATGAGAGAAAAAAAATTAAACTTGGAGACGTAAATAGCATGCAGTCAAACAAATTTTACTTAAATTTCATTAGAAACATTTTCTGATCGCATTTCACAAAAACATTTTTTAATTAAACATTCAAATTGAACAAATATTTGGTAATTTTGTACCAATGGAATGGTATAATGTCTTAATCTATAGAACTATTTTCAGAAATGGACGTTAACCCTAGAAATACAAATATATATATTTTTTACCTTTGAACTACAAACCGTGGTAAATATTAACCCTTACAATTTTTTTGCATGTAAAATCGTTCCGAAATATTCTGATATCGTTCTGCAATTTGAATCGTTAAGTATGTGGTTCTTTTTTGTTGTTGTTTTTTATACCGGAGATAATTTGAGAAGCAAATTCATTTTTATTAAAGTTAGTTACTGAAAATTCAATTAAAATAGTACTTGATAATGTCACGGGCCAGCTTAGAAACGTAGTTCAAAGTTTACCTGGGGTAAATATCTACCCCGGTTCTGAAGCTCTACAGTTAAAAGTATTTAAAATTAAAATAATATCGTACTTATGTTCCTACATTGTGCTTATTTTCTTTAATATCAACACAACATTTAGGAAAGTTTCATATTATAGCATGCTAACCAATCCATTTTTCAAATGCCTTTAATCGTAACATATTCTTTCGAAACTGAACTCTCAAGCACCAATTGAAATATTAACTTCTTTTTGTTTCTCTGTGAGACAATTTCCCAAAAAAACTTCTTCTCTCGCACTTAATCAAATTAATAACTTTCTCAACAAAATGTAGTAAAAATTTTACGAAAGAAAGAGGGAAAATAGCACACAAACTCAAAAAGATAAGCAAGAGCAAAATCATCCTCCTTCGGAGAGAGAAAAATGCGCGTAATCACTTCTGCGCAGTCCACGCCCCCTTTTGCAGCGACTCAGCAAGAGCTGCCACTATCACCAATTGAAATGTCGCCAAACGTTGCCAAATCTTTCGAGGAACTATTATTTGTATTGTTATTATCAATGAAAATAGAAAAAAATTGTTTCATATATTCAAAGACAAAAATATTAAACATGTTATTTTATTTCCTAAATGGAATTTCGTTTTCGAATTATAAATTCTTTTCACAGCTAATTAAAAAAAAGAAAATATTTAAAATATTAAAATAAATGCTTTTAAGTATTTAAAACCATCAAATGTACAACATCCACCTACAAATCAAGCATTACCCCAACAAACCCCCCAAAATATAATTTTTACCCCCAAAAAAATCCACTTCCAATTCCACCCAAAAACCCAAAACAACGCCAAACAAAGCAAATTTCTGCCAAATGTTGCCAACAAAGTGGGCTCGCCTCTGGAGGGGGCCGGAACCTGTTACGTGTGATCGCCGCCGCAGAGCGATCGCTGTCCGCGCACCAGCGACGACGTGTTTTGTTTTCCCGGCAAATCCCTCTGTTTTCTTTCTTCTGGCCGCATCTCTTTGGGTCGGATGCGCCGCCGATTGTTGTGTGTGGATTTCCGTAAAGTTCGCGTCGCAGCTGCCTGATTGCTATTGATGGTCGTCGCTGCTGGCTCTTGTCCGTGAGTAATCTGTTGTTTTTGTTTGTTTTTATCCATTAACGACGACGACTTAGTGAGAACAATTTTAAAAATCGTTTCTCGTGTAGCTGAATTTTGTCTCTCATAAATTGTTCAGAAATATAGTCTACAATTGTCTTGTATATGTTTTATTTAGATAAACTTAAGCAGAAAGCTTATTTACGTGCTGCAAATATTCTTGCCAATCATCGTTTATAGGTTGTCATATTATTTAAAACATTTTTTTTTCATTGTGTAAAGAGGTGTGAGTGATGGCTTTTTTAAAAGCGCTGTTTTGTTTTGATGTCTTTGTGGAATTAAAAGCAAATATAGTGGGAGAAACTTCTAAATTAATTGCTCCAATATAGAATTTACATAACATTTAAGGAATGTATGTGATGGCTTCTCGTTGGAGTTTTTAGGAATTTTGCTTATTTTGCGTCTTTAAATTAAATGAAATAAATTAAAAACATTTAGTTCTGCAATATTAATTAATTATTCTAAATTTGAATTTTCGCAACTATTGGATATATGTAAGGGGTATGTTTCACGCCATGAGTGGCAACTGTTCCAGCGGTATTGTTTTCATTCTCGGTCCTTCTGGAATTCCATTTGTTTTGTACAATACAGTATTTTCTTACCTTACTAAAAGCAATGCTGCATACAAACTTTTTTTTTCAATAGAACTAAAGCTTTTCTATATTCTTGAATCAGGTTAAATTGCTGTCCCACAATTTCGCTCAATTTCTCCGCATAGGACAAAATATCTAATAAACCGAAGTTTTCTAGCAACATTGATTTTTCGGTAAGGCTTTGCATACTTGAAATTTAATCGACTTGAATCCGATAATGTTTAATAAATAAAAGGAATAAAAACAAGATCTAAATAAAACAGCATATGGAAAAAACGCTTAATTTGAGAGTGAAATCGAAACAACCAATGAAATCGTAGGAAATTCAAAACTGAAAACATGAGAGTTTTACATCATCTGAAACAACCCCATTGCTATTTTGGAATCTTTATTTTATATAAAGAGATGTGAGTGATGGCTTCTGTTTAGAGCTGTTTTGTTTTGATTTTGAGACTATGCGGAATTAAAAAAACAAATAGAAATAGTGGGAGAAACTGCAAAAGTTATTGTTCTAATTTAGAATTTACACTACTAATGTGATATGTTAAAGCTTCTCTTTGGAGGTATTGGGAATTGTTTTAATTTTGCGTGTTTAAATGAAATAAATTAAAAACATGTAGCTATAGTGAAAGTAACTGCAACAGTAATAATTCTAAATAAGAATTTTTGTTACTAAGTGTGATGGCATCTTGTGGAGTTGTTAGGAATTATTTTGATTTTGCTTATTTAAATTAAGTAAATTACAAGCAGATTAACATATTTCTGGGTTCACTCTAACGTTTTTAGCTAGCTTTCTGGTTTGTGATTCAACGATTTATAAGAAATTTTAGCGCTATCATGTAGCGTAAAAGCACATGGTTTTAATTTGTATGATTGTTATATTATTTATTTAAATTTTTTGTTTGATTTTCAATGCTTGATAAGATTTTCTCAAAACAATTCTATTCGAAAATCGATTTAATCTCTGTGTTACAAATGCAAAAGATAGAGGAATGTATACGCATAAATAGTGAGTATGAGATGGCGCATTTTTGAGGGTACACTGGTGCAATGCCAGGTACATAAAGCTAGTTAAAAATACTGTTACTTTTTTACTGTTGAGCTGCAACAACATTTATGAAAAGGCATATCATGCGAAAATATAAAATTTTTACTCTTCAAATACAATTTAGACATTAAAGGATTAAATTTTTAATGAATGGCTACAAATCAAACAGATTTTTACTTTATATTACGTTTCGTAATCAGTGGCATAAGATCTAAGATTGGACAATTTTAGTTGCATAATTCCTTTGCAAAAACAGTATTAAAGAGCATGTTTGCTTGTTTATGAACATTTTCAAAAGCGAAGTTACTTATGTTCCTTGACAATTTAAATTTTATTTAAATTTTAAATAGGTTGTTGTCGGTAATTGTATAATGCATCTTCTTTAGAAAATTAGTTTTTGGGTTTTTTCTCACAGTTTAAATAGCTACATTTTTAAAAGCCATCTTCTCCCACATTAAAAAAAGGAAGAGATCAATAAAAATATAATCTTTGAAATTAGTAGTACTTTTATAGTTAATTACCAGTTAACCATGTTTGTAAACTAATATATTATAATAATAATGCCCGGATAATTTTCCATTAATTTAACTGTTCAGAAGCAGAGAGTAAAAACTTCCCTTTCCCTTAGTTGATAAATACAATCAAATTTTATTTTAAGACATTTAAACTTTAAATTTTATTATACCCTATTTATTTGTTCTGTACTCTTTGTTTTTAATTTTATTTTATATTTAACTTCGTTTATCTCTTATAGTTATATCAATACTTACAAGTGCTATTTTATTCGCAAAAATAAACTAAAGCTATAATCTAGTTATTATTACTAAAATGGGATTTTATTTCGTAACAAGACAGTGAATAAAAATTACCTCATAAAAGTTCAAACTCAAAACAAGCCATTAAATGAGTAAATATTCGCTCCCGATACAAATGCATTGTCTTCATGTTATGGACGGTTTTATATGCTTTTGAAACTGCTCTGCAAATATTTTGACGGTTTCAAGAAAGCATGACTTGCTCGAAAAATAACATAAAATCGTTATTGATATTTTACTGTTGTGTTATTTGACACGATTTCTCTATTTTTCGTCTAATTCAATCAAATGTCGAATTTACTGCTTGTTTTTTTTTTTTTGTCATTGGAGAAAATTTAGGTTGTTTTACGTTATTTGTTTTAATGTAGCATATGCTTAATTCATTAACAGCTATTGTAAAACTAAAACTATTGGCTAGAAAATTTTCCACGCAAAAATAAGCTTTTTATTTAAGTTTATCTAACTAAACAAAATTTAAGGCAAATGACGACCATAAAACTGAAAAATTTGAGTTGGATAAATTAAGTTGGACGAAAAAAGAATTTTATCTAATCTTAAAATTAACGTTTTTATTCGATAAGAAATGGTATGGTTAATAGTACTTACAAGTGGGTCATTAATGGTTAAATATCTATGAATTATCACGTTTCTTCGATTACCTACAAATAGTATAGAGGAAAAAAAATATTAGTGGAATTAAATTTAGAAGGAACTTAAAAAATTTTTGTACCTTTGCTAACATTTTCTTCAAGACTCAATAGTGAATTTTTAAAAAATAAAATATCTGAGCCAGGCTTGAAATTGTACTTAACAGACCCCTTTTTAAAGAGTATCTTTTGGTGTAATAAAAATTGTCATTAAGTCTGACAGATTTTATTTGCTCAGAACGTTCACTTGTTGGCACAGTAAAATTCCAATCTGTTATAGTTGTTATTAATTCTATATAGGTTAAAATGACGTCATATAACTGTTCTTCGATTGACGTCAATGCTTTAGTGTTGACTAATAATCAATATTTGAGATGCGGACAATATTTCTGATATCTCAGTTTATCATGTGCTTAAGTTTAACAAAAAAAAGGTAAAAACAAATTGTGTAATCCAGTAAAAAAGAGGCAATTCTCCAATGCTATAGCATAGGAAAAATGCCCTTCTTCTAGTTAGCTTAATAATTTGCCAAAAGATAGTAGGCTTTTAAATCTGTGGTATTTTTCATTAAAAGCAAAATTCAGACGTTTACTAAAAGCAATATATAAAGGCACTTAAAACACGATTTTTATTTGTTCAAAGAAATTCTGCACTACCACAAATCTATAAAAGTTCACAAATCCAAGCGATCACGACTTTGTTTAATACACTTAGATTTAGTTCACGTGAACTAGTAAAGAATTAGCTTCAATCATGAATTTACTGCGTCGTGGCACAAATTTATACATTATTGGTATGTAATAAAATGTACAATTTTATATTTTATTTCAACATTTTTTAAATAATTTTAACCTTGTGTCTTATTATATTTATTAACAATACAATTAAAATTATTTATTTTAGTATTTCGATTGAAAAACATTTCTTCATGACGATGTTGATGTCCGATATTTATAACATAATTAGAAACACTGTATTTTAAAACTATCTATAATTTTTGTAAGTGTATTTTTACACTATATTATTTTTAAAACAGTTCAGCACTTATTGTAAAGTGCAAAATTTCAAATTATATTTTTATGAGGTCATATATGGGAATTATCTCTTACTAAATTTCTGTTGCTTTTTAAAAGGAGTTCGGTATCAAATTGTAACCCAAAATCAACTAGTGAGCCAGTTTATTATACTTTTAGTTAAGTATAATTTAACTTTTTAAGAAAAGGAAGCATTTTCAAAGACATATTTACTACCAAGAAACAAATCAAGCTTCACTCCATTATTACAACTGACTTTTCCGAATACTTCAATTGAAATTTTTTCATTTACAGATAAATTTAATGATCATTCCATCCCATGACAGTCACATTGTACGATTCTATGTATCCATTTCCATATAATTTTGATAGAAAAAATTAAATAACATCTTTGATCGAAACCTGTCATGGCGACACGATTCTGCAGGGAGATATATTGTCCTCTCCATTCGATTGACATTTTAGGTAGTTGGTGCACACAATTGAGCTTTGTCTTCTTGAAAGATAGTTCCAACAGCGAAATCTCCACAAAAACCTGCATGTCAAAACGATTGAAAATCAGCCTTTATCCTCGACTTATGTTTTACTACAAAATTTGAGCTTTTCCTTGATATCGCTGACGATGTTGTTTTCATTCTGATGTCGGGTATTGTTGGGATTTTTTTCACGTATTCGTTTCTTCCTGTTGTTGGAGATACATTATCAATATGATGTATAAGAGTATGGTTTTTGTAATAGTGTATCCGCCGTGAACTTCAGCGGTTATCCTCCAAATTTCTCCAGAACATCTTTATTTTCGAGTATTTTTTAATAGATCTCCTTTATTTGTATGCATCTATCTTATAATTTTAAAGTTCATTTTTTAAAATTATCTAAATAAGAAAACTGATCTAAGATATAAGTAGAGAAATATAGACTAATTGTCGCAGATTACGTGGATGAGTGACCCTTCTTTTATGTAGATTCAAAAGAGGATGCGATACTTATCAACGCACATTTGCATTTATAATGTAAATATAGGCATCATCATGGGACAGCTACAGACACTCTTTCAGTGCACAAAATTAAAATCAGAAACAAGAAATTAAAACTAAAAGCTGAAGACGAATGGGGTGACTTTGGAGCAAGCTTTTCAAACTAATAACTTCTCATTAAATACTCTTTAAAAATGTGCTAGCCTTTTTTAATTAGTGGCAACTCTTCCTTGACCTTTGAGAAAAAAAATTAAAAAAGAAACTCATTTTTGCTTGGGCCCAAAGTTACCCCATTATATGGTATCTTTATGTGAGGAAGGGGGTCCTTTTAAAATGTAAATAAAGTTTGATATATTTAAAATAATTAGGTTTAAACAAGGTGGCAATTTTAAGAGTCCTCATAAAAAACGGATTTCGTTCTTAAACATTTTTTTTTTTTAATTGCCATTTTGTATATGATCATTAAGAATATATTCACAAACATTTTTATCGGAACAATCTATGCAATAAACCCAATTTATTTACATCCTTTTTTATAGTGGCTTTTCAATCTAACCTTTCAAATACGTTATAGCATTTAGCCAATCATACACATTTATTTCCACTAGTTTAAAAACCTTAATCCTCTTATATGAATTCGAACAGATAAAAAAAAAAGAATCAATATAAATAATTTTATAGATTAATTCATACATCAATAAGACCCAAACTCTAACATTTCAAACACTGTTTCCTTCCAGACTGTTATTATGTTATCCCCTGTCTTATTTACCGGTCGGACCTATTTGTACCTCTAAAACAGTGTTGTTTTCGCAGACTTGTGGGATGTGTCTGGGGGGACGAATTTGCCCCATGTCATCCATCATAATCGGTGGGAAGATGTCAACGAGAGAACTGGCTGCTGCCATGCGATGAAAGGCGACAGCGAAAAGGACATTTTTGGCTGTATTTGGCAAAAGCCGGAGTCATTTCTAGTTGAAGTTGCTAAATTTGGAGTTCTGTAATTAGTATAGATCTGTTAGGAAATTGGAATCGGTTCGTCAATTATGTGTCTATATTAGAATCGTACAAACACTTAAACAGTTACCAAATTATGACACAGTCGACATAGCCCTTGTGTAGCTCTAGTGCGACGATAATTCAACCTTACCTTAAACACTTACCACATGTTTTTACTGTAAGTCAATGCCTAATAATGCTGGATTTGGGCATCAGGTTTTAAACGTGGTTGTTATAAAGTGTACGTCAAAATGGATGTACAAGTATCTTCTTTCATTTGGTTCAATCCACTGAAAATAATGCACTAAAGAAATATTTGAACATTTATAGATTTGCTCGCAAATACTTCTCTCTAGTTTCTATTTTCAGTATAAATTGAATTCATGTAATTAATTTTTTCCCCATTTTTCACAAAAAGTAGAGGATAAATAGGGAGAAATAGAGTAATGTAATGTCGACACAATTTTTCGAAAAAAAAATCGTCACTAATATGGAAGATTCAAAATACAGAAACCTCACCATGTATCTTATACATAATGAAAGTTTATACATTATATTAAAACCATGCTGCTTGAGAAATAGAATCAAATTCTATTTAAAATTCCTCAATACCAACAGTAGCAAAAACAAGGCAAACCGAAACACCTACATGTTTCTTACATCAAATCACCCATTTTAATGATCATTATTTTCCTTCTGCATCAACGTCAATATATACGAACCCATTACTTTTTTTAAAGCTAAGCCTTCCTGGTCTATTTTACTCAGTCGCTGTAACCGAGCCACCCAGCGCGAATACGGAACCGAAACCATGCCAGGATCACAAAATCGTCTGCATATTCAATAAGAAAGACGCGTTCCATTTTCTTTATTAATTAAATCGAACATTGGAACAAGGGACCCTGGAGGGTGGGTTCGGCAACAAGGTGGAAGGCCCACCCTTTCGCCAATTAACTATTCTATCGTTCTAGAACGAAAAGAACAAATCTTTTGCGATGAGGAATACAGCAGGGGCGATAGGGATGCTGTAATGAGAGTATTTTTAAAAAGCATTTCTGTTTAGTTTATGCATTAAAAATATTTTTTTAATAGTCGTATACATAGTTGTTTCATATGAAAGTAATCGCACAATCATTTTTATGTAGTTTCAATTGTTGTCCAAACAAGACCAAAAAATAAGACAGCGTCTTTATTTCATAAAAAGGCAATTGCTGTCTAAGAAATGTTTTTTTTAATTTGATAAACTTCCGTCCCTCATTGATGAATAAAAACAAAATGGCTACTTATAGTTTCTTCATTCTATAATTTTCCAATTTTAAATTTAAAAAATCCGATCATTCACACTTCTTAAATTCAGAATAAATTGCTATTGGATAAGGACAATAAGTGATAAGTATATGACCCTTTTACGAGACAATAACCAACTCTCTGAAAGGTATAATTACATACAAAAGATGCTGAGAAAAACACAAATGTTGCAATAAGTTAAAGTTTCTTAAATTAAAAAAAAACAACTGCTTCTCTGTTTAATAACAAGTAAAACATAACATACTGTTCTACTTTCACAATCATAGTGGGGCATTCAAATAAACAGAATAAAATCGACAGGATACCTTTTCCAGAGAAACAAACTTCGACGCCATTTTATTTTATTTTTTTGTTCTAACGAAGACGATCCGGGGTGCCCTTTTTATTGGCAAAGCAACGACCCCAGTCGGGATTTCATTAGCAAGGAATTCGACACCAATTATATGTGTGCAATTTGCATTTTTCGAGAAAACAGTTTGTGAGGTTGTTGAAAAGGGTTTTGTCTTTTTGGGGGCGCCCCCGGTGGGATAGAGTAGAACTAATTGATGGGAAAACAACGAAAGCTATTGGTGGATTTCGACATCTATTTGCATTTGGTGTTTGGTAACTGTAGATGATATGGAAGATTTATGTTTTAAATTTAAGTAGAATAAATCTGTACTTCTCTACTAATATAATACTAAAATTTACAAATTTAAATATTAAGTGAACCGTTATTTTTGTAAATATGCTATCTTAAAAATAGACCGATTTGTGGATAATTTTCAATTAAAAAAAATTAATGAATCTGATAGGCTCATAACTTAATAAAACTTCTTGAAATAAATTTAACTTTTCTTATGAGTCTTTTCTAGTTTTAGCTAAATTTAAACAATCGAAAACGACGCCTAACTTGAGTTTTATCATTACAACTTCCAAACCAGTCATCCTGTTAAAATTCCTGCCCTTCATTCTGCCATTGAAACTTATTAGATATGAAGTGAACGACATTTTCCGGTTGATCGAATTATCCCTATCCCCCCTTTCCATCAAACAAAACCTCCTCTCAGTTGTCGAGATCACGAGTGGGTTTCGTAACCTGTTTTATTTGATGAATTTATAGCTGCGGAATGGCAACATCGAGGAACTCGGGCATGTTAACGTCATATGACAGAGACAAAATACAGACATTGTTTTTTTTTTTTTTTTATATTTCTTTTCTCAACGCAGTATTTTCAGGTTTGTTAAAACTAAATTTGATTTAAAAAAAATCATATGGAAATACATTCAAAAATGTTACCGTACATTACGGTAACTTAGGCTCTAAAGAATAACTTTGGTCCAATCATAAAACTCAACTTCAAATTCCGACTTTACTCTTTTTTGCTTATAATATCAAGGCAGTTTTGCCACTGATTGAAGATGCGATAATTTTTTATTTATTTAGTGGAGATGTTACTAAGGAATAAAACGCAAAACTTGGTCCAAAGTTGCTCTAAATGACGGTTACTAATAACTTTCAAATTAGTTAACAAAAATTTTAAGATTTTGTCTTAATACTAGACTTGTTTGAAAAATCAGGCCCTGGCTCTTTATGTAGCCTGATGATTTCACTTATGTATAGTATACAATTTGTATTCTAATAGCGACGTTACACACTGTAAATAAAAAAAACCTAGACACTTAATTACTCTCAATACTTCACATTTTCTGAGGAATCGAGCATTAAATTTACTAGTCTGCATATTCTGTTGCTTTACCCCCTTTTGTTCTTATTCTGCTTTCACTTATGCACCTGCTCTATTGTCCACACATCCAAGGTGTGCGTAACCAATTTTATCTTGCAAGTAGGGAATGTGTCGCTAAATTCAATTTAAAAGTACATTTATAAAGAGCATTCTGACAGTTTAACTTCAAAATTAACTTTGTTGCACATCTGTTGATAATTTTTTTTAACTATTAAAATTGCGCATTTACGATTTTAAAGTTAAAACAGTTTAATTGTTTAGTCCCAAAAAACAAGGTTTATAGGCATTGATAAAAATTTTAAAATTAAAATATTAAATCAAATAAATAAGAGCCTTTAATTTAAACCTGGAATAAAAGATAGTTTTTTTTTGCATTGAGATTGAACAATTCTAGACCAACTGCAAAGTTGAAGTTTTAACACTTAAAAAAATCTGTCTTTTAAATTCTCCATTTATTCAAACACAGTATTTAATAAACAAGGGTATAATGTAAACTTTAGAATAAATCTTTTTTTGCAAGTCATTAAAATCCATTCATAATTTTTCCCCCCTGAAATATGAGCTGTGAAATATTTCATGCTTCTCGGATTGTGTGTCACTCTTAGACAAAAATAATTGACACAGTCCTTGTCTAGTTATGTTTTCTCATATCTTTCACACGCCTATTTTTTTAGTTTATTTTCTTACATAATTATTTTTGACATTTTTCATTAAGTTTCTTTGTGGTTTGTTCCGAAAAAAGAAGTAAAACATTCCAAAATAGCGGGATCCAGGGCAAAGTTCATTTATAATGGTTTCGTTTCTGAATCTGTCGAAATTCGATATGGCCACACATGTTCACCAGTGAGGGGAAATATCGAAAATAAAATACAAAGATTGTTGGTCGCAATGCAATACAAAATTACACGTAACAAACTAAAGATAAATGAATTGCAAAATATTATGTCGAGATAATGGGAGTAGAGAATTTTAAAGTAAAATATTTTTTTTAAATAATCAGGCTTAATTTTTATGAATATAGTAGATTTTATTAAGTAAATCAAAATTTCTCTAATATGTGGTCGCAGCGATAAAAAAGCTCATAGCAATCTTTTATTTACGATTTAAAAAAACATACTTTTCCTTAGCTAAACAAGCGTGCCCCCTGTCAATATACAGTATAATTATAGGTATATGTTCCAGTTTCTTACTTTATATAAAAAAAATTACTTTCATGGAACTGCAACTGCCCAAAGGTATTTTGAGGGAACCAGGAATAAAGTTAGTTTTCCAAAGCCGCTATTTGCTTCAATATTATCATTACAAAAGCGCAAAGAAAACTTACATGAAGACAGGTTTCATTTCAATGAGTTGTTATTCGAATACTCTATCATAATAGGCCTCGACCCTTTGTAGAAATTGTCAAATCCATCAAAAGTCCACTAACAAGACTTCAACTTCCTGGTTATCCCACCGTGACCAATGGGATTTCTTCGGTATCATCTGAAAAGGATATATGGGTCATGCTTCTTGATCCTTTTTCACACCTTATGACCACTGACCAATGGTTGTGTTTGGTGAATTAACGTCGCATTAGAGATACGAATCCCGTCGTTCATAGCCATCGTGTAAATTAGTAAAGTGACGGAACGGCTCCAAGTGTGAAATCACTGACCAATGTATTTTAGAAGGAACAGGCCAGACCCAATGATCAAAACTAGGGTCGGAACTACATTCTCAAATTTTCGCTAAGAAAAACTGAAATTATTATAAATAGGATTCTAATATTAATAGTATTCAATTTTTTAAATTTAAAAAAAGAATTCATGCAGCTAATCTGTACTTGAAGAATAGAAAAATGTACTTAAGTTGTCACTTTTGGTAATATGCTCTTCTCGTACATCAATGTTCTTCTCAAAACTTAAGTCTTTAAAATTTTGAGGCCCATCATCAATGCCCCTCGTGTAGGCCTAGGACGACGTTTATTCAACCAAACCAAAAATCTAATAATCGTCACTTGACCACGGTTCAAAAGTGGGAAGTCCGTCCTTAATGGTTCAAGATAACATTTGATTGGACATAATGTACAACGAACATGGTAAGATTGTTTACTTTCTCGAACTTTGTATTATATGTTGGACTTTTCGGTTTCTTTGGCAGGAAGGATTACTGGGCTTAGATGGATTTTACACAAAGAATTAAACTAGCAGAAACTTGTACTGTGACTGTGGGAGGTATAGAAAACAAAACGTTATAAAAAGAAAGTACTAACTTGAAATATCCGATTATATGAATGACAGTATCTTGAGCCAAAAGGCTTTGCGTCCAGAAATACCGAAAGAGAACAGCCTGAAGTTTTGCCTTTCTATTGCACATCCACAATCGAACAGATGAACGTATCAACAGCCGAACTTAAACATCGATTAATCGGGCATATTAACGTCATACGACAGAGGGAAAATATTGATTCAAGAATCTATCGTTTCGAATCGTTATTCGAAATTGTTAGATTCTTTATTTCTTTTTTCAACTCATTATTTTCAAGGGGGGGGGGGGTATATTTCATTGGCACAAATTTTTAACAAGTTAGTTCACTTTTCCGCTCGCCTGCCCCTTGAACCCATGTTCAATCGGGACCAAAGGTTTCTTCCCCCTCGGCGCCTTTGGGAGTGAAATATCGCATCGATGACGTGCGCATCGCTTGCTCTTCGAAGGGAGTCAAGTACTTTTTCCGTGTTGTCGTGCTCCATAAATCGTGCGGGACTCGCCGAGTGATGGCCAACAGATCGTCTGCCAAAATTTGTTGACACTCTCCCCCCTCTCTCACCAGGGAAGTGTTCTTGAGTGATTTTTTTTGGACGCACAGTCGAACGTTTTTTGTTTTTTTTTAGTCGTCCCCCTTATTGGTTTGATTTATTGTCTGTAGTTTTCTGATCTTGTTGATTTGATAGAGGGAATTGTAGTTATGTATTCAGTAATTAGGACTATAAAAATGTAGCAAGTTGATAGTGTTGGTGTAGCTATTTTACTGATTCTCTCGGCATACTTTAACATCCACAGAGAGCTCAGATTCGTTGTAATCTGAACGTCAAAATTAGTAGCGAGAGTCGCCTAGTTGGTGCCACAAAAAAAAATGGCTCTCAGTTCTAGAAAATATGCCGAATCTGCAAAGACTTAGCCGACAATAAAGCTGCCCCTTTAGAAAAAAAACTGGTTGCGTTGTAATACACGTTACTTATTTGATCTTGAAATATTCGAAATCAAATCACTATATATTTGTATTAGTTTTTCAAGAACAAAAATTAAAATATTTGTTTTTGTACAATAAATTGTAATAAACTGTAAATTTTGTGCTTAATAATTTTAGATTGAAAATGATTTTTATTGTAGTGGATATTTTTTATGTAACTGAAATGGATGTTCCTAACCCCCCTGGTTTCCAAACGAAGTGCAATAGAACTAACCAATGAATACATATTTAAAATGTTTTTGAACATGATAAAAAAGACATCTAACGAGCCTCGCAAGCAACAGCCAGGCCCACATCACTCAAGTCACGGAACAATTGTCACTTTGAGACATTTTTGCACCCTCAATAAAAAATCGGCAAGAGTCATTAAAACCATTGCCACTGAACAATCTCAAATGAGACATGTTGGTATGCCCAATTTGATGACGCTAGCTTCCTGGCCCAATGAGAATCCCCGTCTTTATTTATAATTTTTTAATCATATTATTTACGAGGTGGCATCGTAATTGAAAAAGACAAGGGGAGGGTGTGTCGCTTTCTTGGAGGCGCCTCCCCCCCTGGCACAGAGCACAGGGTGCACCTCACATTTTAATATTTCCTCTTGACGGATGGCAACGGCGTGTGATGGACGATTTTTTGTTTCGTTTTAAGGTTGTTTTTTTCAAAGAAAGAATTCCTATTCTATGGTTGGTGGAATCTTGAAAGAATTTAATTATTGTTTTCTTTTTTTGGAGGACTGTTGTTGCTTATTTGTGTTATTTTTTTTAATTCATTTTTTTTATGATACTTGTGGCAAAAAAAAAATCATTTTCTTTCCTCGAAAATTATATAAATGGAGAACTTTGCTAAAATTTTTCGATGTAGCGAGCTTTATTTTAAACAATTTCTTTTTTAAATGAAAAAAGGACTAGTCAACATAAGAAAATTTCATTTTCATTTAATTACTATTTATGTGATTACTATGGATAGTTGTGTTACAAATATATTTAAACGGCAAAAGTAAATTTTTCTGCCCCCCCCCCCCCCTCCTTCTCCAACACAGCAGTTTCTTAAATCTATTTCATCCTACTCTTTTCTCCTGTTAATTGCCAAGAACGGGTAAAAAAGAGATATATGCTACTTCTTGAGCATCTTTAGCATCCTCTGTGTGGGGGTGGCTATCATCTTTGGTGTCATGGCGTTAATTTACAATAAAAATGGCGCTAAGGTGGCAGGAGAATTGCGGTGATGCTAAGCATGACTTGACGGTTAACCGGTCGAAAACTTTTGGCGAATGAAACACGACAGGGCACGTGTTTGCGATGCCAAACTTTAAAAGAAATACCAACTAGAAGAAAAACACTATTTTCTTTAGTTTTGAAAAATGTTGAAGAGAAATCAGTTTTAAAAACAGTGTTAAAAATAAGTATTCAAAATATACTCGACTTTCTTAAGTACATGTTACTTTCTAATAAACGCTCCGAGGGATGAATCTGTCAAACTTGGATGTATAATGTATGTATATTTTTTTACGTTCACTGTAAAACCTTGGTTTAACGTAGCTCCAGCTTCATAGAGTAACAGACACTCAAATAAGGAGTTTACTTCGTGAAGTGGGTGACAGCAAATGCTGCTTACGGAGTAACGTTTACACTACATTTATGGAGTAATTTTACACCGCATTTAGGTGTAACGTTACTCCGCGGTTTTACAGTGCAACACAAAATTGAATTTCACAGATTATTTTTTCTGGGGTGGCTCGTGTACAACAAAAATGTAACTAAACGTATTTTTAAAGAAGGAATCTAATGATTTGTTTATTTTTAATAAACAATGTAAATTTTAAAAAAATATGTACATACTAATTGCTCATTAATTAGAAATAAAAATTCCGATTAATTATCCTCCTCAACATCTCTTTCTGGATCCCCTCTAACTTCAACTATCAAATAATCAAAACATTCAATGGGGTTGCTTCAAGTCGTGAATGGCAACAGCTCCAGCGGTCTTTTCATTTTTTTTTATCTGAAATTACTTTCGTTTTTGTATTCGTAAATGAGTTTTCTAAGAATATTTTTTAATTAAATTTTTTAAAATGCAACTTCTTTGTGCTTTGGTTTTAAATCATTTTAAAGGAACTTTCTAGAGTAAGTTTTTTTATACATGACGTTATTTGAGAGTGGGACTGAAACAACCAATGAATTCGCAGAGCGGGAAAACATGAAAACAAGAGTGTTACATCATCTGAAACATTCCAATTGTTTCAAATCATAAATTTCATGTTTATAAGAATGCACTTGTGCACGTGTTTTATTTGTGATCATGTGCCTAGCTCCTAATTCAGAATTAACAGGTGCAACACACTTTGTGCCTTTGGAGTCCAAACAATGCATATTTCTTACGCTGCGTATTGCGTCTCTGATTGTTTGTTTGTGGACTCAGGCGCCATTGGCAAGGTCTTTATTTGCATATCCAGAAGCAAAAAGACAAAACGTTCTTGGCTCGACAAATAAAAACCGGCATTGTGTTCGAACTTTTTTAAGGCATTCTTAAACACCTGTTGGACATTGCTTCGGGATTAAATCATGTCATCAGGTTGGAAGTTTTCAAAAGAGACGAGAATATAAAAACGTGTTTTTCGTTTTTTGAATCGGTTGATGATAGTGTTTATGGTTTATAAAAGAGCTGGAGATTGGATTGGATTAAGTTTTTACACACAAATGTTCTTTGCTTTTGAGCTGAGAACATATTTTGATGTGCTTATTAATTCGTTTTGGTATTTTAATGCGTGTGATGTCTTATTATAGTCAAGGTTTATCAAAGCTTTTTATTTGAAAAGTTCCATTACTATTTCAGTTGTCAGCTAACGAAGTATTCCGAGTGTGATATTGCGTTCTTTTATAAATTCTACATTTATTAAAATAACTTTTACTTCAGATTAAAGTAACTGTTAGTCCGGCGAATTATAGCTTATTAATAGTCATATTTCTTTTGTCATTCGTTAAATTTAATCAATATTTTTATCAGGAAAATTCTCACATTATATTAACAACGCTTGTTAAATGATTATTTCAACCATTTCATTTCAATTTCTTCGATCTGTGCTCGATTGTGCTCTATTTCTACACATGTCATCAATGAGGCTGAGAAAGATTTTTTTTTTCATTCAGCATTTCTGTTGCGACTTAAGACCTTAGAATTTTTTTTTTTGTTTTTTTTTAAATTTGTTACACGTCATTTTTACAAAGCTTAGATTGCCATGACACATCCTAATTGGGGATTGATACCACAGCAAGGGTAAAGGCTGCCATCGATTTATTCCCAATTTAATAATTCCTTAAATAACTAAATATAATTTTTTCTAAACAGTATTTACTCAATTTATTGCGAAATCAGTTAGCAAACTTTACTTATTTACTTTTCTATAGTTTAGAAATGTTATTAAAAGCTAAGACAATAACAAGCTTGCACAATAAGTTTGCTGTTTAAACGATTGCACAAAATTTTATTGTTGTCACTTCAGCTAAGACAATACGGTTATAATTTTATGGCTTTTAGTCAATTGTTAGCACTTATCGTTAAAATGAGACGCTCAAAAGTAAAATTTCGAAATGACATTGAGACCTCAACAATTCTGCTAGTAATTATACTAATTATACTAGTTATTTCACTAGTAATTTGTTTGCAACTTATATCAACAGAACAAATTACAGGCATAATGTTATCTTAAGAGCTTTGAAACCTAGATTTTACGTTTTTACGGTAATCAAGTATAAAATAAACGTAAATTGTGCGCAAACTTTCGAGTGAGATACACTAAAACTATACACTTTTAATTGGTTTTCAAATTGAAAACGTATAATTTGTTAAAAACTCAAAATCTGATCTAAAGAAACAAGATTATGATTTCAAGTACATAAAATTAATAGACACTAGGTAAACTAACTTCTAAAAAATATTATCACTTCTGTAAAGGTCTTTTTTATATTTTTCTTCTTCTAAACTAGTATTTGCAGCTGCTATTGTTTTCTGCAGTCTTTGTTTGACAGGAAACTAGAATTTTTTTCGCTTTGTTATATAGAAGATACTTACTGCAGTAAGCTGTTTAAACGAATACTTCTAAAAAGAGGCCATTATATTTTTTTTAAAATTCATTGTTTAAATGTTATTTCGATCGTATTTGGTTACGAAATTGAAAATTTGTAATCATATGTATTAAGAGATTTTTTCGTTCTAAAGAAACATTAAAAATGCTTTTAGAAATCTGACTATAAGTGTATAATATCAAGTCTTCACGCATATCCGAATTTTCACTAGCTATACAATCTTGCTTAATAAAAATGCGCTTATAATTTAGCATTTTTTGCAACGGATTTATTTAACATTAAAATCTATTGTAACTGCTATTGCCTATTGCATTAAATTTCGGGATATCTAAGCATATTTTGTAGCTTTTATAATTAGTTTCTACTAACAAACTTATTTCAAAGAAAACTTTTTCATATGAAAAATTGCGCAATAAAAGAAAATAATAAACTTAATATTCTACCAATATGCGTGTAAAATCTTAAGTATCTTCAACCTCTTATTGCGCCATCAGATCTTATCTTTTTTTTACTGTCACTGCTAAAGGTTACTTGGTATGAGCAATGTTTTTGTCTTCCATTCTCTTTATTATTTATGGAAAATATATTTTATAGAAAAAATAAGGTAAATGCAGTTTTAAAGACAATTCTTTGTTTGTGATCTGCATTCTAATTTAAATTCTACGATATGAATTTCAAGTTAATGCTTTTAGATCAACTCCGTGACAAAGGAGACATGAAAAACATTTTTTTCTTAGTTTTTGTTGATATGATTTATTGCCTACCTCTTTTTTTACTTATTCAACAGGTTAGGTACAATGCAAGGAAAAACGTTTCATGTTTTTTGTTTGGGGCAATTTTTTAGCTTCCACACTACGTTTATAACGTAAAAAGTGGAAGGTATTATAATCGTTCAGTCCGTCCGTCTGTCTGTCACCCACTTTCACAGAAAGAACCACAAGTACCACAGACAAGTGGGATACGTCATTTTGAAGCAAAACATTAGACTAAGCTACATCCCGAATTTCATAAAACATTTAAATTAGAAGTTTATTTAAAATTTAAATTACTAAAAAATTAATCTACATTCAAATAACATGCAAATTCCATTTTTATTCAATATTTTCACTGTTGCCATTTCGTCAATTGTACGAGAAACTTTATTTAAAATAAAACTCTTGAAAAATATTTATTTTTGTGATATAATTTCAATTGAATTGTTGTAAGTTGGGATTGTAGCACAATAGAGTTCTTTTGATGGTTCATTATATATGTATGAAGGAAGATGCATAGAGAATTCTAACTTTGCATAAAAAATATGCAAAGTTTCGCTTTTATTTTTAAAGCATCAATTTTACTAATTTATTTTATTAAACTGTAAACTTGTGGCGACAAAAAAATATATTAAAAATAATCATTATTCTTCGAAATTAAAAAAATTAGCAACGATAAGATTATTATTATCTGCAAAGAAATTAAGAATAGTTATTTTGGCGTTAAGTTGAATACTAGTAAGGCCTGTTGGCAATTTCTTTCTGTGGTGTATAAATAGTTTGTTTCCTGTTGAGCACAAATGTTGTGTGGAAGCGGTTTAAGTGACAGATTCTGTAACAAACCTACTTGTTTCTATCTTATTTGTATTATTTGCTAGTCTAAAGATATCATTATTGGTAATTTTTTAAAACTTGGATATTTGTTTTAAACACACCTGTATTGCATTGAACCTTATTTGTTATGACGAAACAAAAATGGGTTTAATTGCATTTAAGAGTTAAACATATTTTTTGAAGTTTTTCGAAGTAAATTTAAATTATCCACTTTTTATCGGCATTTTAATCTAGTATTTTCTTTTTCATTCTATTTAGACTTTTACAATTATATAGATTGTGTCTTTGTAAAATTGTCTTTTCATAAACTGACTTTCCTGCGTTTTCACAAAATTATACAAACAGTGATATTAAGTTTCAGTACATTTAGTTTCATATCAATTATATTTACAAAATTGCTCAAAATCAAATTAAGACAATCTCATTAATATTTATTGCATATTAATATACCACATTTAACGGCAATATAAAATTATCTCTCAATACCCAATGAATACAAAGTCAAACTTCTGGGTCACTCTTTTGTCACAACGTAGGTGCTCACTTATTATTAATCGCCAATTAAATAAACGCCAGAAACACAAGTATTTGAATCTAATTGATCTTGTTCCCAATCGCTTATGACTGCCTTTCATTACAACATAGGTGATCGATGTGATTCATATTGGTATTAAATTGTTACGAAATTACATTGATTATAAAATTTCCATGTGATTTGCTGACTAGGAACCAAGATTTTTTGGTTTTGTGATCCAATCGCACCCTAAAACCTTATATCAATCGCAATTTTTTTTATGCTTTTGGCTATGAGAGTAAAGGGTCAAAAAGAGTTTCGTTTTGACATTTATGTTTTACCATTAATTAGAATGTTTCTGGATCGTCAATCGCATTTTAAATTTTATTTGATTTAATTCTTAGGAAACTTATCAGATTCCTTTTTTTAAAATTTCAGTTTATTTAATGAATGAAATTCGGCTTTCGTAACTTCAAAGACGATTTCGTAAAAAATATCTACGAGAAGTAGTTTTTTAAAAATTAAAGAACAGTCTTATATGTATCATGCTAAATTGTTTATGTCACCTCTCTATAATATCACCATATCAAAATCCCTCACGGTTATGGTGACGCATAGTTAGTAGTAACACTAAAGTTTCCTTTTTCTCTACTATCTACAATCGTTTATTTAGGAACGTTTCATCCCATCCTCATTACACTAACCGAATAAATGTATTTCATCCTTTGAAATGTAAAAAAAAACTTCCAACGCGGGCCAAGGTTGCACTTTGGTCCATTAAAATAATGGCCGACACTATCTCGAAACAGGTAAGTACTTTACCTATGTGACACGTCGGAACCAACGTTACCGTAAATAAAAGAAGCTAGAGAACAAAAAGAGAGGTAGATGTTATACGAAAAGATTAGTCGGCGATTGCCTTTTTCGGTGCTGAAGCAAGGATGCAAAAGAAAAGGACTTATTTT
Organism: Oedothorax gibbosus; assembly: GCA_019343175.1. NCBI lineage: Eukaryota > Metazoa > Arthropoda > Arachnida > Araneae > Linyphiidae > Oedothorax > Oedothorax gibbosus. The sequence continues at coordinate 14,120,609 of CM033271.1, forward strand.
TTTAAAGATTACGTAACGCACTAATGGACCGTTTAAAAAATGAGGATCATCGTAGAATTATCGTAAAAATGCGATGTTATAATGGACAATTTAAATTATTAGGTGGAATAAACCGCAGATTATGGATGAAAAAAATTCGGCATTTCAATCTGAGAAGTAGAAAAAATAGGGGTTTTTTTTTAAATAACTCAAAATTGGAAAATTTGTAAATGAATAATAGGCATTGCAAAGTGAAAATTTTAAACAGCACACTTTTACTAGCTTATATTACTTCATAAATTATTTGAGTTACAATTAAATGTGATGTCTAAAATAGCTTGAAAAATACACATGCAGTCGAAATTTTCAATCGCACACTGGAATAGAATTCCAATTAAAACTGTATAAAAACTTCTATAAATGTATGTCCAATAGTACGAAGTGTTTTAATAAGTAAGTAAAACAATTTAATCCTAAACACGTCTTGTTCCATACAAGAACTGCCAAAGAACGTCTTTTTCTAATAACGCTCATCTCGCCTCTTTTCCAATGAAGCAATCGAAATGCAGGACACGACATTTCTTTGTCGGGCCTGGAAGAGTGGCAGGGAAAGTATCTTGCAGCGACGCTGCGGGCCAAAAAGCGTCACAACTTTTAACCGCATTCTTCGACGTATTGTTTCGCCACAAGGTTGTTTGGCACACCAACTCATTAGGGATCTTTGAGAAGAACAGTGGTTGTTTATTACTAGCCATAGATTCTGAAATTCATTTCTTTTTTAAGACAGGTTTCCATTAAATGCTTTTCACTTTTTATATGAAAGGAATTTCGAGAATAAAAAGTTTCTTACATATATATAATATATACAGGGTGGCACTTTTAAAAAGGGTGCCTAAATGGATTGCGTTTTGAAACACAACAAAATTAAGAGGCTTTTCGTTGAATTATATATATTTAAATATAAACTGCAAAAATTACTTTTTCAAACTTAGCTTCTTAAAGCGTATATATTTTTTTTCGCTTGGTGCACATCTAGTGCATTTTTAGTATTTTACACAAGGCACCGATGTTTATTTCAAAACCTTCTAACAGGATTTCAAGTATTCAAAATACAAGTAACAAATAACTAAAGCTTCTAACCTTTATCATCCCACAGCACTACCTACAATAGAAAAGACAGTGGGGAAAAATAGATGGAACACCAAGATAAAAACCCTCTCCTGTGATTTAAGGAATTAAACGTTTTGGAGTTAGGTTTTTTCTTCTACCCTTGTCGAGACCGTGCTGCAATTAAAGGCTCTTGTGTTTACCCGAAACCAGTTTATGGTAGCTTGTCGAGGGCTGCTGGTGTAATTACGCCGATGCGATTACAGTCATCGATTGCCAAGTAGCTGACAGCCACCCGTTTAGCAGTCGGTGGAGATGTTTGGGCTTTAGACCACAATGGAAATTGGTGTCCTGCACTTGTTGTCCAACGTCCTTCTCAAGGGTAATATGATGGGCACAGTCGTGTATCGGTAATTGATCGTAGTCGATAGGTGTGGATTAAAAGAGACTTTTATATCAAACGTTTTTACTGCTTTCTGTGCAAGGTTAAAACAATATTTGTGTTTTCCTGTTTGTCTTGAAGGCAGTCGTCCGTTTTGGCTAGAAAATGAAGAAAGACGTTCAATTACTTCCATTAACTATTTTTTTAATGGATCTCTTGTTTGTTGTAGTAATGTTTACATCTTGGACCCACAATGGGAATCATTGTTCAGTCTCCTAAGCGTGATAGGTGCAGTGGTGTATTGGTAAATAAACATAGTCAGGGCCTGTTCTTCCATAAGGCTTGTTAGGCCCGGGCCTAGGGCCCCAAATTTTAGGGGCCCCTAAATTTCAGTTTCTATTATGGTAAATGCTGTAAATCTTCAAAATATCAGTAAACTAAAAAAATTCTGATACTCCACTTGTTTTTTTGCTCGATTTTGAATTAGAAATTGGTCTAACGTGATTGTTTAGATCGATATTTATAAGGAAGCCAATAAAATTGTAGCAAAATTTGATACATAGATCATATAGCACCATCATTACTGGAAATCATACACAACATTTTCCGTAAAGGGGCCCCCAAAATAGGTTGTGCCTATAGTCTGAGTTTTCCTAGAACAGGCCCTGAACATAGTGGATAGGTGTACATGGCATTTTAAAGGTTTACGCGTTTTTAATACTTCTTTCTAACTTTGTGCAAAAAAGTTTCTAAAAAGTTAGTTTCCGTGATTTTCCTGCATTAACAACAGTATCCTTTGATATGCGCTGTGAGGGAGACCACCTAATTGGTACATATGTTTCGCAAGCAGCCCTTTATCGCGAAAATGGAGATTGGCACCCTAGGTAGTGGCCCTATTGATGAGTTTTTATAGATCAATAAATAGATTAATTTTCAGCTGATATTTGCAACTCTGTTCTAGAAAAGAAGTTGGTAAACATTGGATAAAAAAAATTTTGGTCGGTGAAACTGATATTTAATAACTCAGAAGACCGAAACTTCAACCCATTCTCCTGCATACCTATTTTGAATACGTTATTATACCTATTTCGAATATGTTATTATACCCATTCCACCATAGTACCCTACCTCCATCCGCTTATCTATTTGCCACTTACATTTATTAAATTTTTTGTTCCGAAAGGGGGAAAATCCATATTTTGAATACATTATTCAAATTTATTGCAAATTCAAGTGCAGTATGATGTCACGGATCTACCATTTTGGATTCTCCACATATGCATATTTCGCAGCGGTTATCACTGAAAGGCTTTCTTGTGTATCTTTTAATATCGCAGTGGATATAGACATTCTACTGTTGTGAATATTGGATTCAAAATATTTCATGCCCAGCATGCTGAACTTACTAACAAAAGCTGTTTTGCATGTAGATTTTTCGTGTCTTACAAGCACGCTTACGGTTGTTTTTGTGATATCTACTATGTTCGATATTTTTATAGTCGCATATAGAGCTTTAAAATTTTATATTCATTTTTATTAAGGAATAAAAAGAATCGGAGCATAACAAAATGATTTTTATTATCACATTGACTTCGGCTAAGATATTCGATTTTATAACTTATTTTCTTTTAGGAATACTACATTCTACAGAAAGTTACATTTTCGTTTTGAAATGCTATATTTCTATAGTCATTTTGCCTAAAAGTGTCGAGAAAATTTAGCTGATTTCGATAGCTGATTTTTTTTCAAATATCGTTTGCTACTTGGAGACCAGCCTCATGCATCTGAATCCGTCGTCCTCGTCACATGCTAGCAGTTCAAAATTACTAGACCTTTCGCCAATAGTTCTCTTGTGGCTCTAGTGCAACGTTCATTTAACCAAAATCCGAATTCTTCGAATAGTTATGCAACTTTTCCATTGTTATCAATACAGAAAAATCATGCAGTTTAAAAATAAAATCAAAACTTGATTTTGAGGCCAAATTTCTTTTTTTTTTCTTCGCCAAACCCAGCCAAAGAAGTGTCAAATGTGCATTGACAAGCACCTGACTCCCGAATTTTTCGCCTGCCACTTATGTTGTCTTTTATACCTTCTACTGGGTAGAGCCTTGTGCACCTTGAGGGGAGGGGGGAGATGTAAGAATTAAAATCTTTTGCTTAAAAAGTTCTTGTCAAGCTTCAAACTCCGATTGTTTTCAGTAGCGTGTTTCATTGTGATGCCTGTCTGTGGTGTTTTGTAAGGGTTTATAATTAGGGTTTTGTGAATTTTTTTCCAGTGGCTGGTTGTGGGTGTTGTTTAGATTTGTTAGTTGAGTTGTTGTGTATCTGACGTTTGAAAAATATCTTGTAACTGACATTGTTCTCATTTTTTTATCATATGTTTATTTGAATATAGAAATACTTATATTTTGTAGAACTTTTTTAAATAATACACGCTAGAAGTTATGCCAAGTTATTTATTTACATTTGCTCTCCTCCTACTCTGATGTAGAACTCTCACTTTGTTACTACTTGATTTAATAAATAAAATAACACTAATTTAGTTAAAGTGTATTTTTAAGTGTAATTGATTATGTAGCAAAATTATCATGAAAATATTTTTTTATTATAAAAAATACATACTTTTTTAGACCAGGGATATGTCGTCCTAATTTATATAATTGCTATTGTTGTATCATCCCCTGCATTAAGTGCTTATACTCTTCGAACTTATATATCAGAGAATTAGTTTTATTTTCAACCTTCCGGTTCAGATGCAATTGTTCTAAAAAGACCACCCTTCCGGACCGATCTAGTATCAGACAGGAAGGATGGCTCTAAATTTTAATTCGAGATAAAAGAGAAGCTAGTATTACAAACTAGTTATTTTATATGTATTAATATTTGAAGAAAAATTTCTTTAGCTTGCTGCATCTAAAATACATAACTTTCGAGGAACTAATTATTAGGAATAGGCTAATTCCATGCAAAATTAACCGTTCTGTAGTGTAAGTCACGTGTGAAAAGGGATTATAACTACAACTTTTAACATTAAATTTTAAAAAAAAATTAGCGGAATAGCTGATCTACACTCATTAAATCTAAATAATGTAACGTGCTTTATCTAATTTGATTTATTTTTCAAATTTAAAAAGCTTGTAAGCTCCTCGTAAATTGTGACTTACACTACAATTACTTGGAATTAGCCAATAAATAAATAGTGAAACTTGAAAAATATATTCCATTTTTAAAAGGACAATTTTCAAATTGATGTTTTCCACAAAAGAAAATGTAATCCTGTAAAATATTACAAGGCCTTTGAGGTTGAAAATATGTTTTTGAATTCACGGGAGGTATGCCTTGTTTATGGTCCTCTTTGTCTAAAGGTGTATATTATACAGGTATTAGCCGTTGCGAGGGCGTACCCAGCAAGGAGTAGTGTAGGCCGTGGTTATCTTTTAGCATCTGGTAGTAAATTTCTGCGTTTTTTGTAATTTCGGGTGTTGTCTTCAGAGAATAGAATGGACCCCATTGCGAAAATGGATGCTTTATTTGTCACTTATTTTTCGAGTGTTTAGTAGGTTCTGTCGAATTGGAATAAGACAAACATCTTTCTATTATATTTAAATAAATTTCGTTTCCTTTCTTAAATAGTTTTGAAAGTATACGTTGCATTTCGTCCGTTCTCTGGCTTGCGCCATAGGTTATAAATTTTTCCTTGTGCGTTGTTTACCGCTGTTTTTTTTTTTTAATTTGTATTTTTTTCTTGCGCTAAAATATTAAACGCACTCAAATAAAACCATCGCTCAGTATCATTTTACTACATTAATAGAAAAAACAAAGAAGGAATCTTTTAAATTTTTTTAAGCATTTTTTAGCACATTTGTTGATTTAATTTTTGTTTTAATTTGTCTTTTTTTACGGTTTAAAGTTACTTTGACCTTTCTATTAAATCAGAACTTCTAGATCCTTATTTTTTCTAGCCCTGTCTCCCCCATACAATTACGTCGATTCACCTTATCTAACTCAAAAGACAACGAGAAACTAAAAAAAATCAATTACATATGGTATAGCAGTGTGTTATTTAGCGAACAGCGGTTCCTTGTTTCTGTTCTTTTTTTGCATACATTGGTCACATTTTTAATCATAACCGGTACTCATTTCAACAAAGGCAGTTTTTAAAACCGATTCCTTGAACAATTTCTTAATTATGTTATTTAATATACTTTATTTTTATATTTCTGAATAATTGGTAAACAAGGTTTACCAATTATAAAAGTTATAAAAATTAGAAAGTTATAAAAATTACCAATAATCATATTTTAAGAGCTTATTGGAAGAAAGTGTTGTGTTGCAAAAAGGTGAATACGAGATACTTTGCTAAATTTTTTAGTTTTCACTTAAATCCGGTGAAAAACGGCACTTACCAACCGTAAAAATATTCTTAACTCAAAATTTATGAAAAATGGGAAAACTTGTTATACATAAATAAAGTTGGAAATAACATGTTCATTGACACAAAAATCTAACTTTGTCACCGCACGTTTTTCCCCTAAGCTCTTCAATTGGAATAGACATTTCAAGACCCCGGACGGTAAAATTAACCTAATTAGTTTTTGAGAAACAAAAAAAAGAGCCATTTGTGTGAACTTGAATGTGCAAAATAGGATAGAGCTAACACATAAAATGTGTACGAAAGCAAATTAATTTCTCAATAACAAGTCATTCCAACTCAGTTAGAACATGACAAAACCATCACGTCTTTCACTCATTTTTTTTCACTTGCCCATTATCAAGTGAGGAGGCAAAAGAGATAGTTTTCACCCTGGACCTCTGTATAAGGAAAAAGCTTCTCAATCAGCGGCCGTGATAACTTTTTTCCAACGTGGGGAGGATGTTTTAGCTGCAGCAGGTCATTATTTTGCGCTTATCATTGTGGACCCCAAAGAATGGCAAGGATCGTGACACCACAATGTAAGCACTTGGCCCGGGACAACAAGGGGATCTTTCACACACATCACTTTGATAATCCTCTTCTGGGTTCTCATTTTTTGGTGTCAGATAAAGGTGAGATTTAGGGGTCGGAAACATATTAAGGCGATTGTTCGGGGGCCGTATGTAGTTGTAGAAATAATGAAGTGTATTGGAAAAACCCTATTGAGGAAAGTTTTTTCTTGTAACAAAATACGAGCAAGAATTTTTTTTTGTATCAGTTCGGTCTAAAAAAAATTTAAATCAACTTTCGAATTGTTACTTCATTTTATTATTATTATTGTTGTTCTTGACATCAGTCTATGTATTAGCAGAGTGCATAGGACTTCGGTTCGCCATTTTCAAGAGATCCAAAAGCGACTAGAAAGTAACAATAAATATGCAAAAAGAAATAGTTTTGGTATGAATTTTTTAATTCATTAATAAATTTGCTTATTTTCTCCCACCCTCGTATTGTGTTGAATTAACAGCTCCGATCAAGGCTTTTATATATTGTATTGCATGTATCTCTGTTACGACTTATTTCTTGGGTTAGTACTTAGTTCTATTAACCAGGCAGTTTTTACAGTTCAACTCTGGTAGCTCCAGTTGGCAAGCACGTTCCCTTGAGAACAAGGCTCCCCCTTTAAGACTTGTTAAATGCAATGTTTAGTTAGCGGCTTACACTGTGCCTGGCAGATAGAATAAGAAAACATCGGAATACTGTGACGATAGGGACTGTATTTCGACTTGCATTGTTTTCCTATCATGTAGGCAGAAACATGGATCGTTCTTCTGTTTCCTGTGGATTTTACAGCAAAAAGATAATGAACCGTACGTGGGAAGACAGCATTGTTGTTGTTAGGTCTGCGGATATTTTCGTTTCGTTAAAATTGTTTTAAATAATAGTAGATAACTGTTCGTCGGTTGATTGAATTTGCTGATTTGTTTTTTAGTTAAACAGACTAAAAATATTTTCTTTACATTTAGAAAGCTGCTGTAGCACGATAGTGGTTTAAGTCATGAAAACAAAGTTGTAAAATTTGATTGTATTTACTCTTGTTTCTTGGAATCAATTTTTGTATTGCAAATTAATAAAAAAAATTTAGTTAAGAATTTTACTCAACTACTCTAATACTAATTCAGGAATATTATCTTAAGCACTCTTAGAAGCGTACAATCGTTCTGCTTCCATTCGTCATTTTTTTTAAAGTATGATTTATAATGTATGAATTAATGAAGATTGAATGAAAGATTAACGTATTAAAACTATTCAAATTACTTTTAACTGTAAAATTATGTTAAATCATTCATTAATAATTTTGCTTAACCCACAATGTATTCGAATGCTATGTATTCTACAAAACTGTCAATGAATCTTCAAGAATTTATTTGTCATTACTAAATATATTCCTTTTATATCTACAATTGAATACAAAAAATAGTTAGGCTAATTCCTATATTTATCTGTAATATATTATTTCGTTCCAATACCTTTCCGCATAATGTCTTATTTTGTGTATTCATTAGAACATAAATTTCACTGATCAGCCATGTTCGAAAACCGACAGTCAGGTAATCGGTTACTTTTTATCCGATCTTGTTAAACGTCAAAACTTAATTGAGGAATCTTATAATAAATGTCTCATCGCTCGAGGGTAAGCATGCGAATTTAACAGTCGAAGTAATGAGACAAATAAAATATAGATGTTTGTTTATATATTACCTTATCTGGGGGTAACTTTTAGTAATTATGTTCATTTGTGTTTAAAATATTATAAATAAAAATGTATAATGATTGTGGAGATTGTTATCGTGTCGTTATATAAACTGATTTAAAATGGAGCAATTGAAATGATTAAAATTTCATTGCTAAAATCAACAAAAACTTAACAGCTAACTTTAACAGTGCAAATCTCCCAATAAGTAATTTTTTTCTTTTAAGTAAAAATTTGAGTGGTGTTTCATATATTCAGATGTGTAAAATTTATGTGTATTTTTGTTGTTGCATTTACTTATATTTTTCTTGATTGCATTTGTTAGTCAACAATTTTTGCCTACTTCTTGAATTAAGTTAATGATGTAAGTAGATGATGAAATTAAATTGTTTATGTTTAAATAAACACTATGTGACTGTCTTAAAAATGATTTTTAATAACCATTAACCATACATTAAAGATTTAAACTATAAACATTTTTCCCCCTATTTTTAAATCACAACTGTTTATGCCTTTTCCCAATCCTACCAACAGATGGCGCATCCTGCAAACTTTTCAACCCTTTCCTTGTTTGGATTCATAATAATTTGATAAAATGATAGTTAAAATCAAAACAGCTCTTACATTTTTAAAATCTCTCAATTTTAAAAATATGAATTTAATTTAATTTATTAAAAAAAATAAGATACATTGAATTAGATCATTTTTTAAATATTCTGAAAATTGTTTTTAAGAAAATCCGCCATGGAACTTATATATGAATAATGAGCTCGCTTGGTTGAGAAAATAGTACTTTAACAAAGAGCGGCATACTCTGTTAAAAGATAAACATTATTTTCTCATCCCTCTCTTCCTGAAAGCAACGTATATTAGGGGGATGCCTCGCATACTCTCCTACGCACCTACGCTTTCTCATTTACGTTCGCTTCCGGTGTGAGGGAGTCATTTTTAGGGGAATACAACGTTGGATTGCCACATTTGGCGACTTATTGACTTATATATTTTTCTTAATTAAATTAAAGTTTAATTGGGTTGATCATGGTCAAATTTTGTTGTGGTGGAAATACATTGTCGGACATTTTGTGGAGAAATTTTTTTTTATGAGTTATATGTAAGTTTTCAAAAGATTAGCATTACAAAAATATTTAAATTGAAGAGATTAATGGAAGAACGTGCGAAGTGGCAAAAAGGTGAAAACGAGAAAATTAGTTTTAGTTTGCGCTTAGATCTGTTAAAAACGGAACTTTTCCTTCCGAAAAACCGTAAAAAATGTACTAAACTTAAAGTTTATGAAAAAGTGAAAACTTGTCGTTAAAGAATTTAGATATTTTTGTGTCAAACATAATGTCAGCACGTTCTTCCACTATGTTCCTCAATTCAGCGCTAGATATAAATTCTTATCTATATATAACTTACTATTTCATGCATAAAAATATATTAATTACTATTATACTCGATATCTAAATTCATAGTAGATTTAAGTTACATAAAAATAGTACTTCTCACATACTGCTACGTCGGTTACATTAATACATGTCATTAGTTAAATAACAACGTAATTGAGAAGATACAAACATTAATTTGAAAAACTAGCATTTATTTTCTACTTTCTCTTTATTTATAAAAAAACAAGTGGGTTTGTAACAGAATCTGTCACTTAACTCGCTTCCACATATTTGTGTTTAACAGGAAAAAACGCGCCAAACACAACATTAATTCTATATTTAACATTTACAAGCTAAATTTGGCTAGTTTCATTTATTTTATTTCGAAAATTCAATAATTATTACTTATCGTTTGCAAAAATTAATTTATATTTTAAAGAATAAATATGTCATATTCCTCGCTTTTAAATAGGATGAAAACATTTCATATCAACATACAAGGATTCCGTAGTGAAATATATTTGACGTCATTTCAAACTGATCGATGTCGCAGAAATAAATTTATTTTAATTTATTGTCTAAAAGAATTAGTTTCTCGAGCGATTGTTGCGAATGGCAAATGTGATTTAATTCTAATAAAAACAGGGCCTTTAGCTATTTGTAATTCAAAGTTTTAAACGCCAAAATTAACTATTTTCATTAATCTTCTTTCTCAGATTTAATAATTAGACTTTATCGTTTGCTAAATTTGTTTGAAGTTCGAAGAATAATGATGTAATCTTTTTTAATAAATATTTTTGTCGCCACAATTTCCCATTTACATTTCTTTCGAAAATTCACTTATTTATAGTTTGTTAAATTAATTTACAGTTCAAAAAATTTATAATTTGTACAATTGATGCTTTAAAAATAAAAGCGAAACTTAGCATATTTTTTATGCCAAGTTAGAATTCTCTATGCATCTTCTACATACATATATATAGAACCATTAAAAGAACTCTATTGTGATAATACAACAATCCAAACCGAATTATATCACATAAATAAATATTTTTTCAAAAGTGTATTTTTATTTTAACAAAAGTTTCTCGTACGTTTAACGAAATGGCAACAGTAAAAATATTGAATAAAAATGGAATTTGCATGTTATTTCAATGTAGATTAAATTTTTAGTTATTTAAATTTTAAATAAGCTTCTAGTTTAAAATTTTTAATGAAATTTGGCATGTAGTCTAATCTGATTTTTTGCTTCAAAATGACGTATCCCACTTGTCTGTGGTACTTGTGGATGACAACAGTGAAAATATGAATAAAAATAGAATTTGCATGTTATTTCAATGTAGATAAAAAAAATTTTAGTTATTTAAATTTTAAATAAATTTCTAATTTAAATTTTTTAATGAAATTTGGAATGTAGCCTAATCTGATTTTTTGCTTTAAAATGACGTATCCCACTTGTCTGTGGGACTTGTGGTTCTTTCTGTGAAAGTGGGTGACAGACAGACGGACAGACAGACAGACGGACTGAACGATTATAAAACCTTCCACTTTTTACGTTATAAACGTAGTGTGGAAGCTAAAAAATACGCTTACTTAATTTAAGTTTCCAATCATTTTGCATCAGCCATTGGATCACTTTCTTTTCATAAGTAACATTGATGGTCGATTTTTATATAAAAACTAACGTAAACAACAATCCAAACACGAAAACAATATCTGAACCCTCAATTTTCTGCTCGTATTTCCTAAAAGAGAACACTTGGCAGCCAATATTACGGCAACCCCCGCTCCGACCACGTGTTTTTACTTTCACTGGGGGTTTTGAAACGATCCTTTTCAAAGGGGGTCCTTTGTCGGCGTGCCGCCACTGTTGTAGCGTGGGAAAAAAGACGTTTGTTGGGGGTGGATGTTGTTGGAAAGGGGGGATGGAATTGGTTGGGGGTTTGGCGACTGATAAATCGATTGAGAATAATGAGGTGGAATTTTGACTTTTGGGTTTGTGGTAGGGGTTTGTATGTGACTATTAGTTTTTTTTTTCTTGAGTAAACAATTGGGGTTTTGAAAAGGTCGGAGCTTATAGTTTATTTCAAATGCAATGTTTAGTAATAATTAAAAGGGTTGCGATAGCTGAGTGCAAAAAATGATATATGCTTGTGAGGTTTTTTGACACGACCGATCAAAGGTCTGAAGATAATTTCAAATATGCAGTGAATTTCTTTCCGATATAATTTTCAATTGAGTGGTGTAGTTGCAAAACTTACATTCTCCAAAGTATAACTATATAGCGTAGTTGTGATTATATTTTTGAAGGAAGTGTTAATATTTTTGATGATAGGTTTTGGACATGGGAAAAAATGAATTTGAAATGAAAAAAATTGGTCTTTTACTGAAATATTAAGAAGAAATTATTTGTGTGTTAAATTGAAGGGTGTAGTTGCAAAATTCACTAAGTATAAAATATCGGGATCCAGCCGGTTCATTGTCGACTTTTGTCTTTAACTTAAATTTTGGGTTCGGTCCTTTCATTGGCAGCTTCGTCAAATTTAATTAACATCATCAAAAGTCGACAATGAATCGGCTAGATCACGATATCTTATACTTAGTGAATTTTGGAACTACACCCTTTAATTTAACACACAAATAATTTCTTCTTAATATTTCAGTAAAAGCCTAATTTTTTTTTTTCGAATTCATTTTTTCCCATGTCCAAAACCTATCATCAAAAATATTAACACTTCCTTCAAAAATATAATCACACCTACGCTATAACGACTTCACACCAAAATTACCCCTTCCAACCCAAACAAACACCAGATAGCCATCTTCCACCTGCCGAGTCGCGTGTCAATCGGAATGGAATCTCCCTCCACCTGTAATCGCAGTGGGCGGTCCGCGACCCACCCCCAAAAGAGCACCGGAGCGCGAAATGCGCGCCCTTTTGTTGTTCGCGCCATTTATTGGGGCGGGAAAGAACCGCGTGGTCGCTGGAGCGGAGAAGCATGGGGATCCTCGGGGAATTGGCCGCAACGTCGACGGAGGCATGCCGCAGAGAACAATGCCGTTGTCGGTCGGTGGACTGGCGGCGAGGGCTTTGTTTGTAGGCCGCGGTTATTGTTTGGTATGGGATTTTTAAGGAGATGAGTGAAAAAATTAAGCTTATTGGATATTTTTTTTTGTACGCAATCGTATAACAAGTTATAAGGCGTTTGCTACAAAAAATAAAAATAACATAGGAAATATTTCATAACTATATAAATTAAATTCTATTAGTGTTTTGTATTGACCTGTTTTAGAACGTTTAAGTTTTAATTTTTTTAAATAAATAAAACTATGTTAAGTATGGATGCTTTTTGACCCTTTTGAAATCCTAACAATACAACAACTGATTAAAATGTAAACTACAATATAAAACATTAAACATATAAACAGTATATATACTTTTTCCGAACATAACAATGAATTTCTTTCTAGTTAATTACTAGTTAAAATAAAATATGCAATCCGTTACATTTAATTTTCAGAAATCGTCCCCTCACACCAAATCATACTTCTACATGTTTTATCTGTCAACAAAACCGGACTTCATATTTCCTTAGCATACAAAGCATGATCTTTCGTGATAAGATTTTGTATTTCAAGGACAAGGCAAGTGTAGCGTTTAACAAAACCATCCATTTTTTAGTGTGCCTTGTTTTCTCTAGAGAATTGTTTATTCCATATCTTTGGTCCATCTCGGATGAATACACGCGCGTTCCTTTTTATCAATTGGCGATTGCGCGGCCTAGATAGTGTGACATTACTCTTGGCGAGAAATCGCCAATTTTTGAGAGTCTTGGCGGTATTTAGTTGATGTGATGTATGGAGTTATGAATCCGAAAATCTGGTTATATGCGATAGTTTTTAAAAAATCTGAGCAAAATCTATTTTTATTAATTCTTTTGTTTATATATTATTATAGTATTATTTTGCCTTGGCAGCTTTATTTGCTGGTATCATAATTACCATGTCTTGTTAAAATAATTCACCTTCTCGACAACTGAAAACTATAAAATTTCCTGCTTATGTGAGACAATTTTACAGATAATTCAACACCAACTACCAATTTAGGTAGACCCAGAGGACAAGTCGCTTTTTTATATTGCGTTTTTTGTAGATCGATAAGGTTGTATAAAAAAAAATATTTAAAAAATTAGGTTGAGTATTTTGAAATCCTACAGCTTTTTTGCATTTTAATTCATAAAAAAATGAACAGTTTTTTAAAAAAAACTTTTAAATTTGCCTTGGCAAAATAACATAGTTGACGTTAGCAAAATTACAAAAAAATAGTGAATATTTTAACACTAGACAGTGAGAGGACATTTTAGTACTTTTCCACACCTTCCATATAAAGTTCGCCTATTTTGTAATAAGATAAACTTTCTACACCTTCATATTAACAGCTTTTTTTTTCTATGGTATTTTTTGAAAAAAAAATGTATTTTTGGTTTTGCACATGTGAACTTCAAAGCATTCTCTTTTTATAAATTTTTTATTGATCATCATACAACATAAATAGCTAATAAGGCTTTTTAAAAGAAATCTCTAATCGAACCTAAAATAAAAACAAACATGTTTACAATATTTATCTTTCACATACAACTAGTTACATTGTGCACTTCATAAATAGGACTAAAAGATGTAAACAAAAAAGTCTTGCAACTTTACTGTAACATCGAACATAAATACACAATTAAAATAATTATAATTGGAAAAAAAATTCAAAAAAAATTATGCTCACTAAATTTTTAATTATCAATTATATTAAAAATGATTGATATTTCATTATTTGGCTGCTTTGGCGTCGTTAAAGTGCCTTATTGCGAATTACGAAACACATGCACATCATTTCCTGTTGCTATAAGATCTGGCATAAACAAAGACATACTTATCAGCCAATAATGGAAAAATAATTCCCGGCTTAGTTTCTTGGGGAACAAGAGGTTATCAGCCGATGATTAAGATCAGCTCTTATTAGGAAAAAAGACGAACCATTCTCTGTATAAGCGTTGAAAAGTGTGTGGATTTTGTAGTATAAGAAATCGAAGTTCGTGGTATGTGGAAAATGATATAGGAATTTATCTGATACAAACTAGTTTTGTGTCATAAGTATTCTTTAATAGATGTTTTTAGATTGCTCGAAGTACCAGAAAATCTTGTTCGATTAATTTAACGTGTAGATATAAACAAAATTTTGATACGAAAGGTAAATGTATACGTTTTGGGTTACAGGGATGTACTTTCTCCAATTAAACTTATCTTGCTTTTATAGTCATAGTAATTCTTAAAATTATTAATTCTGCAGACTTTAATTTATTTTAAAAGTCAATCGAAATTGTTGTAAAATTTTCTATACAAGCATATTATTAATCTTCTTCACAAGTAATTTTCACTTTATACTTTTCAACTACATTATGGTTTTCCAGAATAGTTTTTATATGACAGTAAAAATGAGATTTATCAAAACAAACTAGAGTAACATACTTGGAAACCTATAACATATTTCTTCGCGATAGTCCCAAATCCCCTTCAATATTTAGATTATTTTAAACGGTTTTACATAACGGTTTAACAATGTAAGGCTTATTTTAAACAATTTCAACGCTAATGTTAAAACACAATCTTAACGCGATAAAATTAGTCATGCAAACTCCTCCTCGCACTATATGCATGCATTAAATATAGCGAACTTGCACCTCAAAGCGAGCGCTTTACTCAACCTAAAATCGTTCATCAGCGCCCAGAAAAGCCGGAACGTAAAAAAAGGGTAGAGCTTTCTTACCAACCCCCCTCCCCCTTTGGGTGCTTACCTCATGAGGACGTTAATGATACAACAGTCTGATACTTATGACTGGTTGTTTAAATGATCAAGAACGTATTGTTCTAGAGTTGTAACAATAGGAAAAATCTGATATTATCTTTTTTGCGTTTTTTCTGAAGATAAAGTCCAGTGATTACGCAAAAGAGAGAGCTGTACTCTAAAAGAATTTTATCCATGATTCCATGGGTTTTATAACTTAATGATATTAATTGATGATCATTGTGCCCCATGTATTTTCCTCCTTGAAATTACCAGGCATCCGTGCTGTATTAAAGCTCCTTTCCGATGCTAGGTAGAAATAGACAGCCAGAAAAGTTCGAACCAAATTCTACCATACAAAGAAATGATATCGCTGCTAACCTGCTCAATTTTGTGAGACAATGAAAAATATAAAAATTCCTTATTTTTATTTAAAATTGTTGTGGTGTTTCTCTATTTGTGATTGATATTTGCTTGACTGGTGTTATTGTAAAGATCAAGTTTTCGAAAATAACGCATGCGCATAACTACTCTCGATGAAAGAACCCAAACACCCCATCCATACCCCCTCATTTCCCTTGCATTATTTTCGTGCCTTTTCCCTGCTTAGCTGCGTATATCCCGTGTCAGGTAAACAATAGGATGTCTTATTTTTTTTCTTTACGCCCCGTAGCTTTTTTGTTCCCCGTCGCAAAGGAGGGTTAAATATAGCGAATACGCGAGACCGTCTTGAATTAAAAGATGTGTGTAAAGCACGCGCATAAACTTCTTTTTGGCTCGCGAACAGGCACGGGCGTTCGTTGGCTGCGTTTGGGCCTGGTTATGATTACGATTTTGATGAAAGTAGTGAACTTTTTAATTCATGTAATGCGGGGTTTGGATAAGTGAAGCATCTGACAAATATGAATTTTCTGGTTTTATTTAATTCTTTAAAAAAAAGTGGTATTTGTCGATTGATTTGAATGGTGTAGTTACAAAACTCACACTCTTCAAAGTTTAACTAAGATAAAGGGTACGGTCTGTCCATTGGCGACTTCGTTCAATTAAATTAACATTTGTCAAAAGTCGCCAATGAACGGATTGGATCCTATATCTTAGTTATACTTTAGAGAATGTGAGTTTGCAACTACACCCTTCATGTCGGACAGTTTATTATTCGCTAATAGTTCAATAACATAAAATTTATTTCGTTCATCTCTATTCGAACTCTTATTATAATGGAAAACTAAATTTGTACGGTAGTGCAAATGGTTAAATTTTTACTCTTTGTATATTGAACAGTTTGAAATGGAAGAAAAGCTACAATTGGAGTAAATACATCCACAGAACTTCTTAACAATAAAATTTAATAACCGAAAGGCTACATGTGCTTCCAAAATATGAACACATACACACTGATAGACAAATATTTCTAATTGCCATGAACCTCTAGATATTTTCTAATAAACTAATCACTAATGCCATAAGAAAAAAAGCCCTATCCAAATGAGGCGTTTTCAGCGTTGTCCAAAATAATCAATCAATGATACAGCAACACCTCTCTACATCAAATCTCAAGGCGCGGTCCTCTTATCTGTCTTGTCAAATAGGTCATCCGACATGTCGCCCCATCCGTGGAAAAATGGCACTTCTTTCACGTTAACTCAATTGGAGTTGGGCCATTTTTGTTCGCAAAAGTTCTTTGTCATCAGCCACTGCTCTGTAATGTCCGATCAAATGGAAGGAACTGGGTTGACGTGCATTTTCCTACGGCACCCCAACTTGTCAAAAAAGTTTCCTCGAGATATCGATTTTGATATTTTTTTTTATTGTCTTAATGTTCTTTGCTTACAATGTCTCGTAGGTTTCGGATTTTTTATACATACATTGTAATTAAATGCGTGGACATTGAACAAGAGAATTGTGAAACAATAGTGGCTTTTTTGTGTCAATTATATAAATTATCGTTTTTGTGTTGTTTTAATTATTGTTTGCCGTTGAGGTGATGTTTAGCGACAATTTAAATCCGTTTAGCCTTTGTCATATCATTAAATTAATGGTTAACCAACTGTTATTAAAAATACTAAAGTATAAGAGCAGAAAAATATCAACCTTAATTGACATCGTAACTTTGATGACATTGTCTGAGGACAAGTAATATCCTTTGCAGTCACCAATGGTTCATGTGTAGCTCCAGGGTAACGCGTGAAGTAAGCCCTTCACATTGGGATCAAACATAAGTATCGCTTTTAGATACATGGAATAGAGCAGATTCTAACTTATCGCCCAACTATTCTTTGATATTACTAATATTTTCCAGTGATAATCCTATGCTGCATTTAGTCCATTTGTGAATTAATACCCTCATTTCCGAATAAAAACGTAAAATTTAAGTTTTTAAAATTAATTTTTCCTGGAACTCAATTTGTTCTCCATAAATTGTTCAGAACTGTAGTCTTTATTTGTCTTATATTTTGTTTATTTAGATAATCTTAAGCAGAAAGTTCAATTTCGCGTGGCAAATTTTCTCGTCAAAATCTTCGTTAATGTGTATTTTTTTTTCAATAAAAGTAGTTTTTTTTTCAGTAAACATCCAATGATACATATTTTTGTCAACTAAATCAAATACGTGCTTTAAGCCGTTTTGGTTTTTAAAGATTATACAAATTATTACCATGATCATTTTTAAACTTTAATTACAACGTCAAATTTTAAAGAAGAATTTGTTTCAGTGGTTCTGTCTCTGAAATTAATTTTGTCAAATTTTAATTTTATACAAATCTACTGAAATTAAGACAACCAAAGTCTTCACACATCTCCTTCAGGTTTATTGACATCTCGTACTCCAAAGGGGATTGCCCTCTGCAAATGGGGGAGGAAGGGGGTGGGAAAACTCTGAATGGAATACCACGGCAGTTACCTCCATTGTGGGTGCTTTTTTTAGCCCCCCTATCCTTTTTAATAAATATTTCCCTCCGCCCTCTCGGGGGCCCCCTTCTTCACGAAAAGCGCACCTTTGAGTATTTTTAACTTATGTAGCAAGATATATACGCCGCTCTTTGCTCGGCAAAATGTAATAAACTTGTGAGAGGGAGGCTTCCGAGGGATGTTGCGGGTGGGTGCTTTGAAGAAGAGCAGTTGTTTTGAGGTAATGTTATATTTTGAAGTATTGTCTGTTGTAATTTCTCAGTTTCATGCTTTTTCATGTAGAACAGTTTTCTTTTGTTTTTGAAAAACGGTAGTTATACTATTCGGTTAAGAAAAAGCATTTATACAGTTGGAAAGTCTGTTATTTGAAGAAAATGTCATATTTTAAAATCATTAATTGAAGAACAAATTGTAAAATATAAAGAAAATTACTAGATTTTAATGCATGAAACTGTATTGAGAAATAAACTATCAAAGCTAACAAATTAAATGAGCAGGCATTAGGTAGATAAAAGAGAAACATGCAACTTTTCAATAACTTTCTGAACAAGTGTCATAAACCATTTGTTCATTTCTTTCGCCATCTCGTCTTGGGTCTTCCGCCTGCTATTTTGAAGGAAGGGGTTCTTCACGTTGATAGTGTTGTGACAACGAACTTGGGACGCATGCATCATAACGGGGGATCCTGATGGTCTTTAGTTGGGGATCATTGAGTAGCAAGGATGACTTCATTCAAGCAACCTTGGCTATCGATAATTCCATAAATTTTAACGATAAATTTTAAAATTCACTTAAACTGTCGTCATTTTATTTGATTTCTGGGGAAATTTAGTGTAACAAAAATTCCTGCTTTGCATTTTTCGGTTAATGTCCTCTGCATAGAAATTCTGAAGAATAAGATAGTCGGGTGGGAGAGGACGTGACTGAAATCTGTGTTGTCGCAGTTTTTGCAGCTGGGATATGTTCTTGTCTAAATATAATAAGTTAGCATTTTGATTGTAAGAGCATAATTTTAGGATTTTTTGTAAAAATAACAAAGTTAAATTTTGTGTAGTTTACCGCAGGACATAGTTTCGAACTTTTAATTCCTTGTTTTTCAATGTTACGTCAACGTTTACTGTGAACCATAAAACGAGATCCAGTTCCTCGTTCCAAACGTTATGACAACTTGATAGTCCAAGTATTGAGTTGTCGCCCGACTTGATGCACTTCTGTCGCGTGCTCCAAGGTGTATTAAGTCACTCATAATCCCACTAGTCAAACGGGTTTTCACTTTGACGTGCTCAGGAGTCGTCATTAGACACAGCCGGGGAATCAAAATGGCATCTTCTTCATGGTTTATGACCTCTTGTCCTTTCTGTCTTCAGGGGCCAGTTGGCGATCTTTATTGGGGAAAGATTGGAAGTGTTCGATAACAGCTTGTTTCTTCTGGCTCTTTTCGTTCTATTTTGTTGTAAAATCTGTAAAAAAATGACTTAGAACCTATATCTATGCTTAGAACAAGTTCGATTCTTATTTATAATCAATAAGTCAAATTTGATAGTAATGTGAAGAGTTCATTTCACATCGTAACATTCTGTCTGAAAGTTTCTTAAGGTTTTTAAGTTACAAGGTTATTGTAAAAGTAATTCTATACATTGTGCATAAACACATTAAAACTGTTAGGTGCTGTAGCTGTCAAGTACATGATGAATTGTCTTCCAATGTTGAGAGTTTTTAGAAAGAAATTGCATATTCTTTTGATAACTACCTGCTTGTACCATAATCACAATGAACACAGTTGTTAAGATTATCGTACACCTCGTGGCTTGCGCATTTCACTTGCAGCTCAATTTATTTCTACCTTAAGTGACATTTAATGAATGACTCTACGAAAACGCGAGGCAGAATCACGATTCGTCAGGTAATCGCGGCTAACTCTCAAAGTTAACATTAAAAAAATCGAGAAAGAGAAGGTTTTAAAAAAATCAGTCTAATTCAGCAATCTTTTTGTCCGCCTGGCAATCACGAAGACAAACACAAAGCAGATATCTTAACATTCCGGCTCTTTGTCTTGGTTGGAAGGCCAGTTAACGCATCTGAAAATAGATATAATCCTCGAGGAATTGTTCGCCAATTTGGCTTCGTTGGCGCCGACGAGCATTCGATGCTGTCGCTGATATTACACATTCTCTGTTCCCGGGGCAATTAAGTCGCATCATTTTGCCTTTTTAATTCGCGTCGCAATAAGAATGTGACATCTTGGTTCTTATCGTGTTGACTTTTATAAACGAGAGGCTTTACAGAGTATGATAAATCGATCATAGCAATTCGTTTTACACGCGTTTGAGGATGGAGATAAAATCGTTTTGTTTGTGCAAAATCTTGGGCTGTATTTGTTTCTTAAAAAATGAACAAAGCATTGAAAAATTATATCTCAACAAACACATCTCAGTAAAAAAGAGACAAGTCCTCAAGAAAAGCCCGTAAAGAAAGTGAAAAGAAAGGACCAAGTTCAATGAAAGTTGCCGTTCATTTCTTTCTGGCTTGAATGAATTCAGAACGCTGGGAAAAAAATTCTAGAAAAGGTCACTAGGACGCAAAAAAAAAAGTACTAACTGGAATCTACAGAATAGTAGAACTGGAGTCTCCAAAATAACGCTGAAATGATTGTGCCGCCTTCGTTATGAACTAGGCTCTCAGATCATGACAAAAATTAATGTTGATGTCATTACCAGCTTTAATTATTTGTATATAAATACCATTTATCTATAACACAGATTAATTCAGTATTAATTTAAGGTAATTAAATGAAAAAGGCAAACAGTCTTTGTTTCTGAATGAACATTCTACAATACATAATAAACAATGAAGAAGAAAAAAAACAATGAGAAACAACTACATATTGCGACGAAAATTTTCGTTTTCACCTTTCACAATCACCTAACAACCCCGTTACCACAATGGTCGGACATTTTGTTTTCGAAGGAAGAGAGAAGCGACAATAGAACTTCCATTCTGTCATCAAAGACTCTAATTGTTCGGCCATTTTCTTTCTGCAGAACAACAACAAGCACAATGCCTAACGAATGGGAAACCATACCACTTAAAAATATTTTTTGTCTCCAAGAGTTTTTTTCATCTTTTTGGAGCGATTCTCGGGCTGCTTTTGACCTCCGGTTTGTTCCAACAACAGGTGGTTTTATTCTTTTCGCGCCAGCTAATAAAGCCATTGTTGGGGGTCTTCGTATTATGTTGTTTTAGAGTCTTTTGGAAAAAAGAATGCGCATTGTGTCTCTGGGGTGAGAAACAAAGCGAACCGCAGGAGAAACCTAATTAACGTGTTGATTATTGTTTTTTAATTTGCTATTATACGAGGGGACCTTGTTACATTGCCTATTATAAAAACTAATTATTTTTAGATACGAAATTGTAATTTCATGTGCATTATCATCAATTAGGGTTTTAAGTTTGATCATATTAATCATCTGTCGTGTTTGCATTTTTCAATGTCTTATACCTACCTTTTTCTTACATAATCAAATAAATATGTAATACTTTTTACTGAAACAGATTATCAACTTATAATACCTACTATTAGACTGTACAGCTGGCACTAGTTAAAAACTGTATTCCAACCAGCAAGAAAATTAATAAAAGCAATGTTTTGCAACTGAAAGCTATTAAGTTTTAAGCCACACTAAATACATCGTTTCATGCTTGTTACAAATACGATATTATAGCTCATTTATACTTTTTAAGTCATACATATTATCATACAGATAATTATTACTAGTGCTTTTTAATCGACATCTTCCACTAAATGCATCGATAGATGGTAAATGCCGTTTAATTTGTAGATGGTTCCTCTAACAGCATTCTGTCATTGTTCTTTTCAATTGTTGCAGTCACTTTACTGCTCTCTTAGAGCAACTGGTCCTTTCTTTATTAATTCTGAAGAACGATACGCCCATTGTATTCTCAAGATGGCTCGATCCTTAGACAAAAGTTGAAAGATGCCATTCTTCGACCATTATATTTTTCACACAACAATAGAGACCATGTCCGGGAATGACCCTTCGTTAGCTTGGCTTTTTAAGTAGTTCCAATAATTGTTTTAGGTAATTTCTATGTGTGGTAAATTAAGTGACAATTGCCCATTCCCGTTCACTTTAATATTTCGAATTCGGTAATGTTATAGCTATTGACAAAATTATTATAGATTTCCGTGGATTTATTTTATTTAATAAAAACTTCTTGCGTTTGATCTATTATACCACATTCTGTGATCAACTTATTTTAATTCATTTAATAATGTCCTCCTCAGGACTTACGTCATCATTACTGTATAAACATTAAGTATTGTTGAATTGCTGTTTTTTGCCCATCCTAAATAACTGTCCATCCAATCTCTTACCGTGTCCCTTGTTTCAGGAGGATGTCATCTAAGCGGAAAAGTCCTCCGACAAAATTCACACCAGACGATCTGAGCAATGGTCTCCACCCACACCGCAACCCCTCGGACCACCCCCTGGATTCCCCGCACCACCCCTTCGCCACTCCGCCAATCCTAGAGGTCGAGGAGAACGTCCCTCTGAACCTACACCAGAACAACAACCATCTCCCGCCCCCAAACAACCGCCAATACTCAATAGACGAAGAAGAACTCGAAGAAGAACACTTCCTCGACGACATGACCTCCAACTCGGACAGCTGCTCGCCCTATCCATCTTCGAGACTGGCCGAAGAAGACTCGGACAATGTCAATTCAGATCCTGAAGACCTCGCCAAGGCTTCTTTCAACAGCAGGAAGCAAAGACTTCTACAGAGTGTCGTGTCCGGCGGTGAAAAAACCGGACATCAGGCACAAGAGACGGACTCTGACTCTGACCCCGGCTGCTTTAGCGGCAGCGAAGATCAGGCGGTCTCCAGGACTAATAATAACATGGAGACTGCGGTCGGTTCGCCCGGTAGTGGGGGTGACGTCAGGCCGGTCAACAGGCGGTCCATGGACGATGTGGTCAAGAAGTTGACCTCCAAAATGTCAAATAGTGCGTCGCTCAGTGAGATATCTCATGGACATTGTGCGAACGAAGCGATGGGGTTTCAGACGGACGCTGGTGGCCGAAAATACTCAAATGGGTAAGTCGATAGCAATTTTCAATTTATGGAATTTAATGGTAATTAATATGGTAAATTTAATAAAGGTAAATGAATAAAATACATCGAATATTTGTAGTAAACAATAATTTATATGTTATCTGTTTTTATTAAAAAATTTCCTAACTTAGGATCATTTTTTCTGTGCATTACAATATTATTGCGTTACATTACAAGAAATGATAAAAGGAATTTTTAAAATCTAAATCAATATTTCATTCTGTTTATATTTTAAGAGTGCAAAAAAATTCAAGACCGTTTGTCATAAGATATCTATTTCTCAGTATGCATCCTATTGACACTTGTTTCATTCAATTTTACATTACTACATACAACCGTGATGCGTAACGTTACACCGTAAAATCGGTGGAAGCCTAGTCACAGTAAGAATCGGATCGGAATAATCCTTTCGGTTTCATCGAGTAACTGTAACGTTAGGCCCATTTTGCCATGTAACGTTACTCCACAAATTAAGTGTAACGTTACTCCGTAAAATCGGAGGCTGCACCTGCTGCCACTGATTTTACGGAGTAAACTGCTTATTTGTGTAACGCGACTCTATAAATACGGTTTGAAAATGTGCGTTAATTTTACTTTTACAAATGCAATTTCTCAAAATAAAAAATTATTAATATAATTTATCACCATATGAACACAAGCATTCCTAATTTTTTTAATCTCGCATCTTGCCCCTTATTTTCTTCTAGAGTTTACAATTTCTTAATTCGATTTGTATTGGTTGATCCTCGGCATCTTTAAATGTGGATTGACCTTGGTCTTTGTTAAGTCGGAGGAGATTACATGGAAATCTATTTTACTTGGCTGAAAATTAATTGGTAAAGGCGGAAAACCCTTTGATCTGCTTAGAAAAACTCTTTAGAAATGTGGAAGGCAATTCGTCGTCCCCAATAAATCTTTTAGTCTTAATCTTGTGTCACCAAACTGATTGTACTTAAGAAAATTTATTTCTGAACAACAAAATGATTGTACTTAAAACAATTTATTTCTAAATAATTAATGTGTTTAAATTAATGACTAAAATACATGGCAGTCGAACATAAAAAGTTGGAATAACCTCTAAGAAATAACTTGAACAAAAAAGGGGCAATTTTAAGTTTGTTGTCCTTCATTGTGCTTCTAAAATAACTTATTCAATTTAGAAAAAATTCGTGGAAATTTAGGCGTGACTGCCGATTAATTTGAACTTGTGTAATGAAACTAATGCTTCCATTCGACTTATTAGGATTCGAAGTTATTTTTTAAAAATCATTGTAAAGAGTAGGGTACACTGTAAAACTTTGTTGGAAATTCCGTAGACTTGGAGGCAGCATGTGCTTGCTACTATTTTAACGGGATAAAGTTTAACCAAATTTTAACATTTGGACACAAAAATAACTAAGATGATATTTTATGATGATTGATAAAAATAACTAAGTAATTATTGTTGCCACGCGTTTACGTTTGGGAACCCACTAGTATAAATAGGTGTTCTAATTTATTATTTTATCATATAAAAAATTATTGTATCTTACCAGTTTCATAAAAATAGTTTCCACCAATTTTAGGAAATAACGTTACACCAAAATTTTATAAAAAGTTCCACTACATTTTTTAAAAAAAATCAATGAAAACCAGAATTTTTTTAAATAATGTTACCATACCTCAAAAACGATCAAATTTCGGGATTCATGAAAAATGAGGGAATAAAACATTCAGCAACCAGGACCTGATAACTTAACAGGAAGAAAAACCTAACAAACGATCTTTTTAAAGGTTAATCTCCAGCAAAAGGGGGGAGGGGGTGAAAACAAGCTTCTCAAACAATGGCTGTCTCCTCCACACCTAATTTTCCCAGCCCTGTGACGCTTCTCAGGAGTTGATGGAAATGTCGCGCACACCAACAGCTGCTGCTTCCTTCTGCTTGACAGCTCCGACTTCTGCGCTTTTGCCATGGAGGATCTCTCTTCTGAAACAATAAATTCCTCCCGTTTGAGTTAATATGCTTTTCGAATGTCTTCGGGGGTGACGGTATTGTGAGGTTGGTCTTTTGACTTTATGAAAGTTTTGTTTTGATACAAAATTTTAGATTAAAATCAAAATCGCGCGCGAAATATCTTAGCTTTTTACAACCTCGTTAAATTAATATCATGAATCGAGAATTGGTCTGTGTGAAGCATGATTACTAATTTCCTCAGTTTGAACAAATTCAAAAACTATTGAGTTTTGTTTGTCTTAGTTTCGGTTATTTAAAAAAAATTAATTCAGTAAAAAAAACATTTCGAATTCCTGTTTCGGCCCATTCTAATTAGGTTTAAAATGCTTTTTAAATATTTAATATTTAATTAATCGAAAAGACCACAAAGATCGAGATTGACCACTGTCATATCCTGATGTTTCCCCTTTCCTGTGTTCTGATCTTGGATTAGATGAGGTTCTTAGTCACAGCTGAGTGCATTGCAAGATATCCGATGAAGATTTAATTTTGTGCTTTAATGTTGATGCGAATATAAAGAAATCATGTAAAAAAAATCGCTTAAAAGACTTCCTCTAAACATTCAATACATTTGACAAACACCAATCAAAAATATTTATTACTGTTTTCTTTTTCAAGCAATGAAAGTTGAGAGAGAACACTGTTTATCTTAATTATTTCAGTTTCTTAAAAAAAACACCGCCCCAACTGACAGTTAGAGAATAAGAACATTGTCAATGGAATCACATGTAAGCAAAAGGTCATGACCAAAAAAGTGACGAGGGGTAAGACTGAAATGTGGCATGTCTAAAATACGATACTGCAGACAATTACATCTCCCCTAAAATACCCTTTGACTCTTTCAGACATCATTAACGACCATGGTTTCAATTACTCCGGTTTTAAAAAACATCGAAAAAGTGGTATTTGTATAACTGCCTCTCCTAAAAATAGAGCCCGAACAATCTGAGCTTTTGTTCGAATTGTGTTTAATTATCAAGAAGATCTCTGAGTGCCCAGAATGTGTGAAAGACCAGTGGACATATTTGAAATCACGGGTCTCCAAAGTATTTTCATTTCATAGAAGAGATAGCGGCCTCAACTTCAGTTATTTTCTTCACGCAGTAGAATCTTTGTTCTGCACTTGTCTTGGAGTAGTGGAGAAAATGTACCATTTTGAAGTTTATTTCTCATTTGGTCTGAATAAACAGCGAATAAAATATTTGTAATTTTCTAGTGACTCATTTCAAAGGTGGAACTTAAACCCAATCAATAAAATTTATAAATTTTGTCAGGAGGTAATGTTAACACCACACATAACAGTAGAATACGGCACCCCACTCAGCCCGAGAAAAAATACAAGGTACCTGTTAATATTCTTTGGTTTTCATAACTTCACGATTTTTATTAGGAACTCACTTGATAGTTTAGATCACTATTTAGCTCCAAATTTTAATGTAAAAAAGATTAAGGAAAGTTGTTAAAACGACATCATTCAATTTCACACTGTGTGGCGGAAAGGTGGCGTTTCCGCAAAAAGTTACTTTTTAGAAAAAAATCTTCTGATGCATTTTTCTTGCATTTTATTTTAGGAACCCCCCAAAAGGAAATACTAACTTTATACCAACTATTTTATCCGATTAATTTTATAATTGTTTTTATTCCTAAATCTTAAAATTTCCAATAATTACAACGTTTTTTAAATCGAAATGTCATATTTGGACAGTTAGAAACTCATATATCTCGATCTGAGTACAACTTCAGAATGAGATTTGTATCAAAACTAATACTATTGAAGTAAATTCAATTTAGGCAGAGTGATGTGCAAAATATAAACAGAGATAACTTTAATAATCTGTGAAAAACATTGTAATTCCTTTTTGATAGTACAAAAGAATGAATTGTTGCCAACTAACAATGATAAGGAAAAAATTATGTAAATGCATTAATAAAATTAACTTATACAGACAGAAATATGATATAGTTTGGGGACCCCTTCTTAAAAAATGGAACAGAAGATATTAAAGAATTCGGTTTCGTCATAGATTCGGAATTTTTAATTGCCTATCAAAGTGTTGGTTATCTTATCTCTGGCTGAGTTTTCTCGAATGTGTTGTGATGAAATTAAAAGGCTTGGGGAATTCGATACCACAGAAGAATTGATAGGTCAGCCATTAAAGTAGCTTAGCTGGGGAATTGTTGTTTCATGAACTATAGTCATCAGGAGAAGTGTAATTATATATGAATATCAAATTAGCAGATTATATTCCATATTCTTGGATCTGTTTGTTTTAGTAAGATTACGACATTGGTAATACTACGTCTAGAAACAACAGTTTCCACACACAAAAAAACTGATAAACGATAATAACTACTGCTATATGCTTGTGATTAAAGAAAAAACATGCCTCCTAAGCAAGTAAATTTGTACAACCATATCAAGTACATTAACCATTATTTAAACTACTTTTCAAAAATATATCCTTCCAAATATGTATTTTGTTGCAGAAAGTTTTAAAACCCTTTCATTTCAACAAAAATGAAATTTTGAAGCTCATGAATTGCATTAAAAATTGATGTGTCAGTCAAGAGTTAGGTACTGATCTCATTTTGACGCTAACGGTTAAAAAAATAACTTTTTATAAAATGTAACATGAACAAAACGAGAGTAAGAAAGGCTTCCATATCATAATGCAAACTGTTTAAATTCTGTCTTCCCCAAACGGGCGATACCTTCGCCAAATGTATCAACCCTCCCTCCCCGCCGATGGTACCCTACCCATTGTTCTGTGGTTGCGCGACCGCCCATTGTCGTCAGCTCATCTTGAGCCTCCCTCCATTCGTTGCTCCCGTCACAGGTGCTTTTTCATCTCCTGTTCCCCCCTCAAATACTTCACTTGCACACACGCACGTCCCTATCCTTCTGAATCGGGGAGCCCGGTCGGTAAGACGCTTGCCTAGCATGCGAAGGGTCCTAGGTTCGGGCCCATGCATTGCAAAATTAACTGCCGGCCTATAAACGGCCTGTGCTGCCAAAAAGAGTCCGAAAAATGAACGTATTTATGATACTAATAATTATGCTCCAAAATTCCACCGTTGCGTATGATGTCGCCCTTAAAGTTGTGTTGGGTGTCTATTCGGGTGTCCGCTCGTCACTTGACTGTGGTTCTAAATTACGACGTACATTGCCAATAGCCCTCGTATAGCTCTAGTGCGGTGATATTTCCACCTAACCCTATCTTTCTGAATTTAATAAGAGTACAAAGATCAATTGCTGTGAACTATTTCGTACATGGCGTTTTTTAGTTTAATTCTTTGAAGTTGACCACATTGAGAAGGAATCGAAGTAGAGGCAAAGTAACCTTATTCTGTAGAATCCAAAAAAAACACACATTTTAGGTTTGTCAATGATGTGATTTCAAAGCATTTGGTGATCGAGTTTTCTCAATCAGGTGCTAAAAGTTGCCAAGTATCACACTCTTTGTCCGCCACAGTGGTTTATTTTTTTCTATTTTATCTCTTTTTTTTCACTTTATCCCCGAGGTTTGAATGGGGTTTCCGATTCTATCTTATCTCAGTTTTGTGGCTGACCACCGGCTTTTCGGAATTTGACCGGTTAGCAAAGAATTGCAAGTTATGACTCTTCGAGCGTAATAAAGTTTAGTGAAAGAATTTGGAGAATTAAGTTTCACTTCAGTAACTAGTCATTTCATTTGGTGAATTAAAAAAAATTTGAAGTCATAGAAAATACATAAATTTTAAAGACTAAAATTCTCTTAATTTAATAACTACGTCAATCTTTCTTTCCTTCTTGGTACAATTGTCATAAAATCATACTATTGCGTTAAAGGGAAAACGAAAATTGATGACGTCATTAATTTTTAAATAAGTATTGTTAATTGTATTAACTTAATACTATACTATTTTTGAATTAAACACATTTTCTTTCACTTCAGCCTTTATGCTTCATATTCGTTTGTTAATTGAAATTAACGTTTGGGGCAAATTTTAGTTTCTCATTAATCCTTTTGAAAATTCTATTGAGATTAGAATGTTTAATTCTTGTGTTCTTCGGAAAGAAAGGAAGCTAATCCCAACAACCTTATTTTAATTTAATCTCTAACCTTTATTAAATAGTCTGAACGTTTCGAAGCCTTAAATTTTCATTACTAGTGGATTAGGTACGGCTTTGTTTGATTTTGAAATGTCGAATAACTTTTATTATTGTATCTAAGGAATTCAAAGCCATTCTCATCAAAGTTCACAATTGCGCAACAATCTTTGTGGAAGAATCTTTAGAACGTTGGGAACGAGGGAAATACGTAATTACTTCTTAATAGTACAATTATTGTATATTATATTTCTTTGGTGGTCTTAACAGAACTTTTTATAATCTTTTATTGGGACTTTAAAATCGAATTTTAGACGAAACTAGTTGTTTGTAATAAAATCTTAGATTAGTAAAAAAATAAAATTAACTCATGCAATTAAAAAAAAAAAATTATTATATCAGCAACGTATTCCACAAAACTAATATTACCGAATTGCTTTTTTCGAATAGAAGCTTAATTTTACTCTTAGAATTTTGTGTTTATATATAGTAATTTGAGTTAAATTTAAGTATTTTAGTATTTGCTTAAACAATTACCACCATAACATTTATAATTTTCTTTCGTAACATTGGTACGAAGGCCCCCTCACATAACGATTAATATTTTCAATAAGGAATCTTTTGATGTTTTTTAATTTGTTTGAATTGAGGCCATATAAAGTTTTTGTCCTATTTAATTCAACATTATAGTAACGAAATAGTATAAAATAATACCGAAGTAGAGAAGTAGTTCGTTTTTATTTATGGTGAAATAGGGGTATTTTATTTCGTTTCATATATTTTTAATTCACTTGAATGGAATTTTTGTTCTGCCACTATTTCACCTTTTTGTCACAAAATAGCATTTTATGGTAACGAAGTGGATATCTGGAGGGATGGAGGAGAACAAAATAAAGTTAGGATTCCCTCGTAGTCAAGATCGGGCCCTTATATTATTAATTCATGCCACTGGTTCTTCAAGTTTTTCCTTTGTCGTATTCCAGGAAGGACAGTAGTAGTCTGGAGCGTGTCCTGATGGAGAGCGAAGCCCTCAAAGTGACGCTGTCCGACAAAGTGTCGCAAGTGGACCAGCAGAAATTGCTGACGGACCTCATCAACCAGCTGCAGAGAATGCGGTCGCAGATCGAGAGGGAACAGCAGATCAAAGAGGTAGGCCCCTATTCTTGCTATTTTCCAGCCTACTTTTCTTTTTAATCGGGAAGAATTTTAAAAATGCATTTATAGGTATTGACATTGGAGATACTTCCGTCCGTACCCTCTGTCCAAATTATGTTCTAACCGTCTGATTTTGTTAAAATATTTTTTGGTTAATAAGGAATAGTGTTAGAGGCTAAACAATTTTCGACCGTCTGTCTGTAAACTTTTCCGTCGGTTCTTTGTAAGACGTCCTGTTACAATTTCAGTTCTAACAGTCCGATTATAAAATTTGTGTTTTTGTTTGAATGATAGAGAGAATATCAGATGCTATCTTACTACTGTTTTCGTCTGTCTATCTATACTATAAGGATTTCAATGAGTAATAAAGTAACAGGAAAGTAGGCTATTCTAGTTCTTTCAGAACTTGTTATTTCAGAAATACTATGTTTAGAACATGGAGGAATGATTTAGAACGATATCCACCATCATTGAAGAGTAATAGAAGCTAAATTAAGCCAATGCGTTTGATCTATGAACCATTTGTTATTTGTCAGCAACAGCACCATAAACACTTTATCTTTTCAAAATCTTAAATTTTACTATGATTTGCTCTCTATTCTTTTATTGTTGCTATTGAATCCACTTGTTCTAACTTTCTATTATCACTTGCCAAAAAGTCTGCCATCTTGGAAACTCAAAACTTATTTCTCAGCTTGAGTCCTAAACCTTCGGATAACAACCGCCTATAAATCCAAAGCGTTATCACTCACCAAACAACACATTATAGTCCCCTTTTTCCATCCTGTTCTTCTTCCCCAGAACCTTATCTGAGAGTCGTTTCTTTCTTCTCTTTTTGTATTCTCGAGTTAAACTCCATCCTTATTTTTATGGGAATCTTGATTAGCGGGAAGTTCCTTATGACCACTGGTGGAAACTGAAATCCGACCCCTTCCAGATGTGGAAAAAGGCACTGGAGACAACAACATTGTCTTCTCCTGGTGGATTATGGAAATGTGTTCTTCCTTCAGAATACTTTCTCCTTCAAAATAATACTTTTCAAAATAATATCTTCAACGGAATGTTTTTGTAGCTAAAAGTGTCCTTTAAAAATTTCCCTTTGATTTAAAAACGAGGATCATTAAATAAAACTCGTATGTAACATTAAAAAAAATACTGTCGAACCATAATTCTATGCTTACACACGAAAATCTTACATTTAAGTCAAATGGGTTGAGGTTTTGTGGTTTATTCCAGAATGGCAGACCCATAAACCAGCGTATTTTTTTACTTTTAAAATTTTGTTTACTAGTAAAATTTTTGAGTTATACATCTGTAATTGGTATTAGAAATTTCATTACATCATTTCATTGCTCAATTTTCCCAAATTTTATTACACAATTTTATTGCATTAATACGTTTTGCTTAGTAGTTAGATACGTAAAAAACTTATTTTCAAAAGGTTTATATAAAAAGAAATTCTTTTAAACTAATTTTATAATAACCGAATACTATAGCACCAAACAACAGGTGCCAGACACCATCACATTTTCATCCTCCGCATCCCTAGCCTAGATCTCCGTGGCAGATGACAGGGCATTTCATGGCGCATTCCTCGAAAAGGGCTGCTCACACCACACGATGCTACGCGAAATGCTTGCTCTAATCTGCCATGTCCCCTGGCCCCATCAAGGGTTGGACCATAAAAATACTCCCCCAGCCGAATTTTCTGGTGATTTGGATAGAGATCATTAGTGGGGCGTCCCTATCAATCTAAAATTACTATCACTTATCAACGCTGTGCCACCAGGGAGAGTTATTTATTGTTGTGCGCTGGTGTGGGGGAGATGCATCAAATGCTTGAAGATTGGATTGGATTTTTTTAAATGTAAAAGAGTTCTTGAAGACTTCTTTTTTTTTAATTGATATCAAAGAATTATCTTTAAAATTTTAATTTAAATTCAAGTGATGCGTTTGGTATACTTAAACGAGTTGTCCATTATTGTCTGACTCTCAAAAATCAGTCTATATGTATTATCGATTCTGATTTGGAGAAAAGGTGAGGGGGAATCATGAAAATGTAAATATTGATGCAATAGAATTTTTTTTTGTGCTTTTTGGGTAATCGGTACAAGAAGCATTTCATACGATTTATTCACTTTTGACATCGGATCCTCGAATTAAGCTTAAATATACTTTTTAAATTATCTTGGTTTTGGAATTGAATTGTAAACCCGAAACTTTAATTGAAGGGTTCGCCCCGTTCGTAGGTGATTTCGTCCAATTGAATTTACTATCGACAATAAACGGATTGGGCCTTATATCTTAGTTCTTCATTGGAAAATGTGAATTGCAACTAGACCCTTCAATTGTCGATATTACGCTTAATCTTATTAAGTTTTGTCAAATAACGTACATTGGAATCAATTCACATCTGCACAAACAGAACTTGTTGGTTTTTATTGTGCACTATTGTAACGTAAAATCTATGAGTCGCTCTTTTATCCTTACACAGAAAACCGATCCATGAGAAACCTAATCCCATGCAATAACTCACTCACTTCCTGCTGAGACTATCTATCCCCTCTTTTACTATCAAAGTCACTTTCTCTAACTAACAACCAACGACTATCTGAACTTCACTAGTAACTAGGTGCTTCCGTTCCAAAAACCCATTATTCTTTCTAATGTCCACCCTCTTTTCCCTTAAATCACGATCCTTACTCAGATCAGTGTCTTGTGTACCAGCATCTGGTATAATGATCTGAAGACCTAGACAGAAGCACCAGGAGGTAACTCCCCCGCACCCAATGGGGTGTAACTACCCCTAACTAACCCCCTTCTTGAATTACTTAACTGTACCCGGGTCATGTTGTTGTTGTCTGGTCAGTATTAGAGTTCGTTCAAGTTCATTAGGATTAAGAACGTTTTTTGGTTTGGCTCCATGTCTCATATTTGTCCAGGATTGGAATTTCTGAAGAAGTTGGTATGTATGGTTAAAAATTTAAGCATTTGAAATGTAATGTTTGATCCGGTGACATTTTTTTTATAGATTGAATTTTATTTTTGTGTTCTTAACATCAATGTACGTTTTTGTGTTCAATTAAAAATTATTTTGAAACTCTTAGTTCTCTTACCTCTCTGTCTTAGTTCTCAATATCACATAAACGCTTTACGTAATTGCGTGTCTATAGAATATTTTTCTCTTATTTCTTTTTTAAGCAATTACTCGCTGGAGATCGTTTCATTTCAACGTGCACAGCACATTGCTCAGAATTTTCAGCATACTCGGCATCACCAAATCGAGTTAAATTGCGAAATCCCCACAATTTTTCCAATTCTTTTTAAAAACTTCAAGATTTCTTTTTGTTTGTGAACAATCCTAATCATTTTCTTCCAACTTTATTCCCTCGTCTTAAAAAAAAATCTTCGAAGGAAGCCATAATTCAGTCTGGGAAGTGGTGGAACAATGTATGGTCGTAAAACCGAACGACCCCAAGGTAGATTTATTCGTCGCGTCGTGGTAACCGATCCCGAAATGCAGAAAGGGGTGTCTCAATAAATCCCGCGGAAATACAGACCCCCAGCTGAGACACGGAAAGAGTCACCCATTGCCGTTTTACCATGGGCCAAATGCCAACTCAAGTCTTCAGTCGTTTGCCATCCTTCCCTATAGTTTACCTCAAGAGTTTTTATTTCCCTTTCTTTTCTATCGCGTTTGAATGCAGTTTATTGAGCAATGCTTTTGTTTCGGAGTTTTGGGCTGATGATGACGGAGAAGTGATGATCTGGTATTTTTTAACCTGTTTTAAGTTGAGAGAAAGGTGTTCTTTTAAAATAAGTGAAGTTTTTTTTTTTGTATTGCATACGTTTTTCGCTTTATACCATTACCATTATTTACTTTGAAGAAAAGACATTCCCCGTCGACGCTTTAAATTGCTAAAATGATCTCCGATAATAATAAAGTTTTAATAAAAACTATTTTCAGTCTTCAACGGTTTCCTTAAACGTACACTGTATGTGATATTTTATGGTAAAAATTTTAATTACTTTAGTTTATTTGACAGCCACTATACCGTAAGTTTAAGTTCCGATATTTAAAACCGAATAATTTCAACATACTGTACTTGTGTAGCATAGGAAACCCCCGTTTATTTCATTTTTGCAGAAAAGTTAGTCGACATTTTAAATACAGCAGTAATTTAACCGTTAAGAATTAAACTTAAAAAATGAGTAACTTTTAACAGTATGCGAAACTTGGTCTTTGATCTCTCAAAGTTATCAGTTTGCTTGTGCATTCAAGCGAAGGGTTTGCTGGCATTCGAAATTGACAAGGGAGGTGTATACTCGCTTCTGACTGTTCATTAGAAGTAAAAAAAATGGATCAAAAGTTATTTTAATTGAAGACTACCTAATTAAAAGTCATCTCAGCATGAAATACTATTAGATGCTATCTCATTAATATATTATTCCCTGAACAACTGTAGTATTTGTTTCTTTCGTACTGTTTGCTTATAATTGACGACATAGTTGTGTAGAACTCATTGAGTTGTTTTCCCAAACCGTTTTTTCAGGTCTCTGTTTCTTTTGAATTTGTTAATTAACATAAGTCAATTTCATTTATTTTTAGTTCAAATGAAGTAAGTTTCTTGTTTCAAGGCTTGTAATTAACTTTTAGTTGTAAAAAAAGTACTAGAAATGGATATATTTTATTTCTTTTACCCGACTCGGATTGAATTATTTATTGTTTAATTATACATTACCAAAAATAGTGTTCGGTTTCTGAAAGTAATTGAGAATCCAATTGAGACTTCGTATAACCGACAAAAAAGTTGCATAACTGCAGCATATATTTTTAACCAAATTGTCAATTAAACATGTGCAGCGTCTAAAAAGAAAATCTAGTCATCCCAAAAGACGGCGAACAAACATTACTTTTCGTAACTACAATGTTGGCAAGAAAAGTATCATTAATTCTATCTTTAATTATTTATTCCCGTTCTCTGTTCAATTTTTTGGGAAATAGACACCTTCGATGCCGTTAATTTCCTGGCAATTCCGACGTTTATGTCCCTGGAGTTCCAACAACACTTGGGATTAAAATTTCAGGGAAATGACCCAAGAAATGGCCCCCGAAGAAACAATTAAACAACGAGAATTATGCCGCCATTACTGATGGAAGTTCGAGGGAAGAAAATGCTAAGCCTAATTGCTTTCTTTTTCGACAAAAGCGAGGGAAAATTTGACTCTTGACGAGTGCAACCCAAAATAGGGGTCCCTGAAATATTCCACGACGTATAAACAAACAGATGGTTTCCGGGCCTGAAGATGTTACAGAAATAAGAACTTATTCCGTTCCGTCGGTTCTTTTTCTCTATTCGTTTGTTCTAAGACTCTGTTTCGGGAATAGGTAAAATGGGTAATAATCCCTATGAGATTTGATTTTATTTGAAAATCTTCCGCCATTTCCACAAATTTTTATTTGAGAAATTCTTGCTGTTGAATAAAGTATTTCTAATTGTTTTGCCAGCTATTGTGGTTTTATTTGTAATTAATTATTGTTAAACATTGTTAACTGATTATTAAACAATATTTAAATCAAAATAAATTCTTAATAATCGAATAAATGTAATTTTTTATTAGTTAACCCTTATTTCTAATTAATTTTATTTTATTAATTTTACAACGCCAATCCCCAATGAAATTGAATTGTCGTCATCGCATTTTATCCTTAAAACCTGTTAAATAAAATTGTGTCGTTAACTGTTATCTGTTTTCATATCAGATAACCAACCATTTTCGTTTGTGTTTTACATGTTAAATATCTGAGTTACTATGTATCAATATTAATAAGTACAAGTATAATTGAATTGCGAAGTACAACTGTTGTTAAAAAAGACTCCGAATGCACCTTCGCGTGGAGAGAAATGTCCCGTTTTTTCTTCGCTCTCTATTGTTTCACGTCTCGTTAAAATAAGTAGTTCTCGGTGAGGTATTTTACAGCAGAAGATATGTTTATTGTGGTGTTTGTAGGAGAAGAGTTTTCTTGGCCCCGATTCTCAAACGAATGATCGGTCGGATTTATTGCGTCTGTTGTCGCCTGCTCATCTCTTTCCGAGCCCCCATCCATATTTCCCTCACTATTGTTTGCTTAAACGCCTCCTTTTGTGTGTTATTTATTTCGGTTTATTTTACAAGTTTCTGGGCGCTGAAAATCTTTTTTTAAAAGATTACGCATTGGGTTCAACCTGTAACTTAAAATACTACTATCCGTTGTTTTGTTTTTTTTTAGTATCCAAAGGAAATTATTGGTTGGTTTCGCATAATTTATGGTTGCTTGAATAATCTTTGCCATTTCAATGGTATCATATGAATATAGATTTTCCTCTGTAGGGTAGTTTAAAAGATGACCTGCAACTACGCAGGGCAGTCAAAACCATAAGGTATAAGTTCTACGTCGGAACAGTTGTCACAATTTTGATATTTTCTGGTCCCCTCAGCAGAGATTTTCATGTTTTTATGATGTTTCGTCCTTAGTATGAAGTTCAAATGAAATTGTGTTATATATCATCAGTTTCCACCGAGCAAATGAATTTTTAATAATAGTCTTCAACTAATTCGAATTATTAAAGTTCATAATTTTTTTTTACTGTTGAATATCCAAATATTTCCTCCTTATAGATTTAACTCCTCTTTCGATAATGCAATTTCAACAATGTCATTATTCAATCCTACATGTTGCACTTCGGTTTATTATACAACCGCATGGCAATAACAATAAAATCCCGGTTTTAATCACTTTCCCTACTGCACCCTTTCTCCCTCTCACTAACAACCGAAACAAATAATCCAATAAAAACACCCATAATAGCAATAAGATTCCAAAACCAGAGGGTACATTGTGTACCTTACTTTAAAAATGGCCTATGTTCTAATATTATAACTTTGCACATCTGCCCTCTTTTGACTGCGGTACAGCATTGTGTCGGGGTCGCACTTTCATTACGAGCCAGCAGCAACAGCTGGGGTTGATCAATGAAAGGGACTGCTCCTGTTTTTGTTCCAATGTCCTCTCGAAAGACAATCGCGGGGCCTAAATATGGCACCCCATTGTGTCTCTTGTGGGCTCTTCACCGATTGACACGTGCCACTTCGGTTTATTTCGAGAGTTTGATTGTGTTTGGTGGCATCATAAAACTTGTGTGTCACGTCACCAGTCAGGAGGTCCCTTGTTGATCAACGATCTATAAAATATACTAGATGACCTGCTCAATATTAAGAAAACGCGACCGATGCCAGATTCTTTGATAACTATTTGGCTTATTTTTCAACTTTGGCACTGGATTTTTGGCTCCTTTTAACGATACATCAATTCTCTTTTAGAACTTTGTTGCTATTATTTAGCTTCTAAACGTGTCGCCAAATGTCATAAATCTGTGCTGCTCTTCGCTATTTTGCTGGAGCCAGACTGGTCATACTTTTTGAAATCCGTTAGCGCTAGAAATAGTCCATCCAGTATAATATTATAAATCGTTGTTGTCAGTTGGAATGGAACTGGATATTTTAATTAATAATTGTGCCAGTTCTAAAGAGAATTTATTTCCTTTCGTATCTTTCAAAGGCATTTTGCTCTAACGACAATCAAACATTTTTAACAAACCAAAATGATTATTTTTCTGCATATTATTTATTTATAAAATAGTAATAATCAGATAGTGATGTAAAGCAAACTTCCTTTCATTAAGCTTCAATTTTGAACTGTAAGTTCACATAATTCCAATCCGACAATAAATCAAATACATATTTTATTTTCATTTTAAGATTTAGTAAACTTAAAATTTTATGTACCGTTTTAGTATTTTTTTGCGTTTTCAATTTTATAAAATAAAATATTCTAAGATTTATAATTTGTTGTAAAATCGTTCTAATCCACAGATTAGTATTTGAAATGAGTTAAAAGTCGTTTCATTTGATTAATTATCATCTGACCAAAGCGCCTAAATCCTTGGTATAAGGTTGCTACATGGAAACAGGTTCTTCTTAAAATATGGGTCGCTATCTGTCGACAATAGGGTCTAATGCTGTCTTTTGTTCGATTAAATATTCTGAAATGACAGCTTCAAGAAAAAATACAACCTCTTTGGACAGGGCTTGGAGGCAATATTGAAAATGGTTAGCAGACCTCGCTTTTATTTCTACGTGGGTTTGACGTAATATGACATTGCATTCCACCAGAGGCTATTCCTTTTGAAAATCAGAAGAAAAAAAACTTTCTGGTTATTCAGTTCTTGCAATCGACAAATAAGGTTCTTTTATAATGTCTGTGGACTTAAATTCGTTGAATATGAATAGTCTGATTTGAGTAAATATCTAGGGGTGAAGCGGGAACAAAAGGGACTAGGAACAAAAATATTAAATCTATTAAAATGAGCATAATAAACGTAGTATCATTTCATGCTATAATGTTGGAATTCATCATGTATTGGTTTGGCATTCGTCATGAATTTGGTTGGCATTCATGATGTATTCAGTATATTTTTAGACAGATTTAGCTAACACTAACTTTTTAATACGTCATCTGATTTTGTTAGCGAAAATAATTAAATGAAGAAGGCATAGAAAGTGTGATTTTTTGGAATGTATTCAATTGTATCAGATTATCATCGTTTTTCCGTTTCTAATACTAATTTTGTCAAAGAATTTTTTAAAATATCATTTTAACTTTATTCTACGTTAACATTAGTTTTATTACTACGCAAATAAGTTTTTAACTATTTAGAAATGGTAAAATTAAATTCTTTTCTTCTATGTAACCCCATTCTCCTACGCAATTTTTTTCGACTGAGAACTAACAGCTATACCTCCGATAAATCAAAAATTATAGACTTATACACCCCTATTAATTTATTTTGCAATAAATCGTGTTTCTCCTTTATCTGTATATAAAGCCTGTTTAATTTTAATGTGCACATGCTTCATCAAATGTCTATCTGACAAAATATGAACAGTAAATTTGGACCTTGATACTTTACCGATGAAGAAACTACATGTATAAATCCTGAAGATATATTAATTGCCATTCATTTTGTTCTTTCGAGTATAGGGCCATGTGTTCCATTCAAGGTAAAGCGCATATTAGTAGTGCCATACGGTTTGAATCAAACGAAGTTGATACTTAGAACGCGGTTTGGAATGTAATGAAGCATTAACCTTTTATAGTAGCAATATGCATATTGTTTTTCCTTGTTTAACGTATGTATGAAATAAAAAAAACGTGACTTTGCGACGCGCTGTTATTTCGTTACGCTGTTTTTCTATTCATGATGAACTGATTCGGTAATAAATCAAGAATTTGAAATACATCTCTCTCTCTCTCTGAAATGCCGACTGACAAGTAGTTTATGGTTTTAAATTTATTATTTTGATATCTTAATTTCTCCCCATCAGTGGAATGCCAGTTCAGCGTTTAAAGATCGTGTGAATAGTATTGGCATTGACTTATTTAAAATGTTGCCATTCGAGCAGGGTAAAGTTTGGACTTAATTTGTTTGAAATTGTTCGGAAGTCAATGATCAAACGAGCGCTGGTTCACATTTCTGTTTATTCCTCTAATTTTTATCAATGTTTTATTAATCTTCAAAGTAAATAATTCCAGATATTTTGCTGATTGCAAATAAATTGAAAAATAAAGACGAAATTATTTATAACATATTACTCTGCCGACATCTTTGATATAATTTACAGTATGTTAAATTGAATTAAAGAATACCGGTCCACATTTCCAAGTGCCCGATATATTATCAAGCACAATTCAACCTATATTATTTGTAAAAATAAAAATCGCATATAATGTGCTATAACGAAAGCACATTACACATTTTACAAAAGCATATTTTACTCGCTCTCAATTTCTATCAAAATATCCATCTATAGTTAGAGAGAGAGAGAGATGTTCTGATTTTTTTTACTGTAACTTGTTTTCCGTAAAACATGTGAAAAAAAATTTAAAATCAAAGAATTTTAGGTCCCAACTATTTTACATGGCGTTCCAACATTTCACATTGATTAAAAGTCATTGTCTTGCTTTTGATCCATTTTAATCTAATTAATGTTTTTCCTAACGTCACTAAAATGCGTTTACTTATATGTTTATAATTTTTTATTTAAAATATTTTTTCCTCCTGCAAACAGGTGATGTCGTCATTCGAAAAATTGCTCGTCACTGTAAAACGAGCCTTGATTAATGAACTCAAAGTACGAACATTTCATGGCTCTTTTCCCACCAATCATTTAAGTTGCTGTAAACTTTCATT
The DNA here is from genome assembly GCA_019343175.1 of Oedothorax gibbosus. Lineage (NCBI taxonomy): Eukaryota > Metazoa > Arthropoda > Arachnida > Araneae > Linyphiidae > Oedothorax > Oedothorax gibbosus. The sequence continues at coordinate 14,161,542 of CM033271.1, forward strand.
TCAAAGATAAATGCCCTTTCTTTTTCAGTCCATTGATTTTTTTTTAAGTAAGCAACATTTTTTTAATGTTACACTTAATATGGCAAATCGTGAATAACTATGTGTCCTTAATTGGATACAGAAATTTCGGAGCAATCTGTGCTACTAAAACTTAACAAAAATAATTTAGGTTTGGTAACAGAAATCGTACTTAACTCGCTTCCATATTTTTTTTAACAGGAAAACGCGCCAAACAAACATTAAATTCTTATTTAACATTTAACAAGCTAATTTGGCTAGTTCTTCTTGTATTTTATTTCGAAATCTAATTAATTTTATTATCGTTTGCAAAAATTGAATTATATTTTAAGAATAAATATGTCATATTCCTCGCTTTTAAATAGAATGAAAACATTTCATATCACCATACAAGGATTCCGTAGTGAAATATATTTGACGTCATTTCAAACTGATCGATGTTGCAAAAATAAATTTATTTTAATTTATTGTCTAAAAGAAGTAAAGTTTCTCGAGCGATTGTTGCGAATGGCAAATGTGATTTAATTCTAATAAAAACAGGGCCTTTAGCTATTTGTAATTCAAACTTTTAAACGCCAAAATTAACTATTTTCATTAATCTAATTTCTCAGATTTAATAATTAGACTTTATCGTTTGCTAAATTTGTTTGAAGTTCGAAGAATAATGGTGTAACTCTTTTTAATAAATATTTTTGTCGCCACAATTTCCCATTTACATTTCTTTCGAAAATTCACTTATTTATAATTTGTTAAATTAATTTACAGTTCAAAAAATTTATAATTCGTACAATTGATGCTTTAAAAATAAAAGCGAAACTTAGCATATTTTTTTTATGTTAAGTTAGAATTCTCTATGCATCTTTCTACATACATATATATAGAACCATTAAAAGAACTCTATTGTGATAATACAACAATCCAAACCGAATTATATCACATAAATAAATATTTTTTCAAAAGTATTTTTATTTTAACAAAAGTTTCTCGTACGTTTAACGAAATGGCAACAGTGAAAATATTGAATAAAAATGGAATTTGCATGTTATTTTAATGTAGATTAAATTTTTAGTTATTTCAATTTTAAATAAGCTTCTAGTTTAAATTTTTTAATGAAATTTGGCATGTAGCCTAATCTGATTTTTTGCTTCAAAATGACGTATCCCACTTGTCTGTGGGACTTGTGGAAGACAACAGTGAAAATATGAATAAAAATAGAATTTTGCATGTTATTTCAATGTAGATAAAAAAAAATTTAGTTATTTAAATTTTAAATAAACTTCTAATTTAAATTTTTTAATGAAATTTGGAATGTAGCCTAATCTGATTTTTTGCTTTAAAATGACGTATCTCACTTGTCTGTGGGACTTGTGGTTCTTTCTGTGAAAGTGGGTGACAGACAGACGGACAGACAGACAGACGGACTGAACGATTATAAAACCTTCCACTTTTTACGTTATAAACGTAGTGTGGAAGCTAACTAGGAGCAAATGCATATTATACTTAGGAGCATTTGAGAAAAAAAAATGAAAAAATGCTTTCAAATAATTCTTGACATATTTTATTTCTATAGTACCCATTAGGGCTATTTTAAGGTCGCCGTAGTTGCGTTCTTGTAGATTTTACTGAGTTTCGCTTTTTTGGATCACTGGAATTTCGCAATTTCTGGATAATTCGAGTTCCAAAATTTAAGAAATCACAATTTACGATGACCGGAGTTTCTGGATATTATGTACTTTCAAGATGATTGTTTGGGTGAGATCGTTGAAAACCACGAAAAAAAAAGTTAGTATTGATTAAAGTTATTTTGCTGTCGCAAAATTAAAAGATTTAGCCGCATTTTGCGACTAGCGAACGTAAATTAAGCTTTCTTCAATCAATGGCAACATTACGTTGGACTAAAAGTATAAAATGGATTAGGTTTTTTTTTATCCAGCAAGATCCTTTATTAAGGTACGTTTTAACCACAAAATTTAGAATTATCTAAATAAAGCTCTTATATTTCTGTACCGAAATTGGATATTTTAGTTACAATGAGAAATATTCGTTAAGCATCTTTCTTTTAATGGATGGGAAAAGCGATAAAAAGTCTTTTTAAGCTTCTAATTTTGAAGTATATAGGATTATTAAAAAGCTAAACACAATTTATCAGATTTTACGTTATTCTTTTGTTTAGATAGATTTGCTGTGTTTGTAAACATTTAATCGTTTTCATTATAAATAAGTAGAACTAGTATTTCAGCCAGCAATACTACATTATGTAGGATCCACGTTTGACAAAGGGGGAAAAAAGGGTTCGAAAAATCTACGAAATTAGGCTTCAGTTCTGAAGAACTGTCTTGTTCATTTTATTCTTATTTCTTGTGACTTATAATCAATTCCCTTCGAAAATAAATAATACAATATAAATATTTAGCTTAGAGTTTAAAACTTAGGGGGGAAAAAACATTAATTGTAGTGAAACTACAATAAGTATATCGGCTCAAATTTAAGATAAATAGTTTTGCTTGGCACAAATATTAAATTTTATACAAACTGGTACTCCAATCAGTTAACAAGAAATATAACTTTAAATTCACACTTGTAGCCTTAATCGCATGTTCTGGAAATATTTTTTATTTATTTTTTAGGCATATCTCGTTTCTTTATAACATCTATGAATCATCAGTGAGATTTATCTGGGCGTATCACATCACTTTCAGGCTGCTTCACAGTTTTTCGCGCAAAGCATCTCCGTTATATTCTAACTTTCATACACCATCCTTTGCAACCCTACTTATGCCCCCTGATAATGAACGATTGTTTTTGCTCACCCCAAAAACCACCGACAAAAGTGGACTGAAACCGAACCCGACGGGGTTGGAAAGGTCGCTAACATTCGAAACGGAATCGTCTGCCTGATCCCAAAACAATGTCACTTTCGTTCTCGGATATCGCTCTTGAAATGTTCCAAACCCCCGTTTTCTTATCACCCCCACCTTTGTGGTTCCAGCCCGACCTCCATGATAGTAGGAAAAAAATGGTTTTTCTTTGAGTATAATGAGTAAACAAGTCTTCTTCGGTCCCTTTTGATGTTGGAGATCTCGAATAATGAAACACAAGATTGCCAGCTTTCTTCAGAAATGTTGTTCCGTAGTGTTTGAATGGGAATAATTAGTGTTTATAAACAATTTTTAAGTATGTGGTGGATTGTCTGTAAATGTTTATTTTGTCTTATCCTGGTGGATATTTGGAGTGGTTTTAATGCTTTCTTTGCCACAATAATTAAGAAATCATTTATTTGTTTATTAGTCCCTCGATATTTTTTATGCCTAATAAACAGGTACAGATTTTTTTTTTATTTAAAAGACAAAAGATCTTCTCGTGCGCCACAGAATTTTATACCACTGGTACAGATACACTATTATACAAAAAGTTTTATTGCAACAATTAAATTTTATCAACGTGCGAGTTTTTGACTCACAAACCCATAATAGAATTATTACAAACAATTATAAAACCATAAATGGCAACCACGCACACTTTTCTTTATGAATTCAAGCAAAAGTGTTCTTTCCGATGATTGAAATGATTTTGGAAATCCACATTCACGTGTCCTCATGTGTTAACCCCCGTTTCTATAGTACTATAGTTCCCATTTAGTACCCTACCCCAAAGTGTCCATCTGGGACCCATTTTCCACATTACCAGTTTCTCCTCACTTGGACTCAGATAGGACTTTTCATTCTAACGAGTACTTCTGGATTCACGGTGTAATTTATTTCAATTTCAATAGACATTGTGGTTTTGGGTACAGATTGTGTGGGAATCGATGTAATGGCTTTAGTCAGTGTGATACGTTCCTAATAAAGGTTTTTGAAATTGAATTATTGTTGCGACACAGGTGGTGTTCTATATTTTGTTTCATCTAATGATAAAATTTAGTGGTCGGTATATGATTTAGAAAAGATACTATGCTTAATTTAGATATCAACATTCAATTATTAAATCAGTTTAGTTTACCAGATTTCGTTGACATTAATTCAAAAAGCATCTATAACTGCGAGCTTTTTTAATGAATATTTATCATAATTCATACCAGTAAACTCAAACACCAGTTTCGTAACTTACTATGAAGTTATGGCGTCCTTTTACAGTTTTATTTTTGACTTATCCTTATCTTGTTCGATGAGTAACACCGCAAAAAAACGCCAAATGTTTTTACGGTATTGTAAAGTGTAAATTCCAAACTTTTATTGCAATTAAAACCAAAGATAAACCTTGAGAAACGATATAAAAAACTACAAAAGGTTAAAAAATAAAATCGAATTAATAGTTGGAGATTTTTTTCTAGCCCTTTATAGAAAACATACAAAATATTTCTGAAAACCGAGAAACTATAAAGCTATTTTAACAAAACTAAAAAAAAATTTAATTATGTACATCACAAGTATTCACTTTTCATACAATACGACTCAAAAAGTAGCAAAGGATATAAAAAAAAATCTTTATGACATTTATTGAATACTTGACTACAATTACCAACGACTTTTTCCAAAAAATTTAAAATTTTTAAAATCTACTTTTGTTTAGCCAGATTTAGGCAAATGCTTTTGATAACTTCTATTTTCCATTTAAGGAAAGAATTGTAAATTGCCTTCTTTCTTAAACAGAAATTAATTTTCAATCGCCAATTACACAGTGAATTATGATATAATGAAAAAAAACCCATCTGCCGCTGTCATAATAAATAAAATCCTATCGAATCGGCAACCATGGAACGCGAAAAAGAAACAATGATCCGTTGGCTGGAAACTCTTGTACGGTAATATTTATATACAAAATAATCTGAATACAATTTAATGAAAATACACTTTTCATTCTAATAAAATTACCAAATTTTCTCAAATAATATTCAAATCTGTTAGACCTTAAACGAAATATTAATTTCAAGTTTCAGTTTAGTTTTCAGTTTTAGTTTTTCTAGTTTCAGTTTTAAACAAGTTTTCTGGATGGATTCGCAAATAATTTATGGAACTCTTTACATCCGCGGAAGGATCTTCTCCATGGCATATTTCTATTTACCCTACTTAGGTTGGCCAGGAGTTTAGTTCTGTGTCATTTTGCAAGCAAAACCATATTCGGTTCGACCATCCCTCCTTTACAACAACCATATCAAGTAACAAAAAAAAATCTCATTACGCCAAATCTCATTGTATTCCTTGAGCACAAGCTCATCATGAAAGCAAACTTCATGGATATTTCTCGCATATTAAAAAGTCATATGTAGTTAGTATATAATTCGCCCCACATCGTATAGCCTTATCTCTATAATCCATCTCTTGCCACGCCAAAATACCTCTTCTTCTAATAGCGGCCCAACAATTGTTGTAAAGATGCGAAACAAGTTATATTAAGGAAAAAGTTATTATATCCAGTTATTTTATAAAGATTTTGCTTTGTGTGATGATAAACTGAATTAGGACTGTGCAATATATATAAGTTACCTGCATACAAATTATGCATGTTACTGTACAGCAAAGATTTTTTTATTTCGATTTGAAAAAGTTCGACTTCCCAAAAACTTCTATTCACACAAAATGCAAGAGTTAAAATTCAACATTTTGAGGAAAACCACAAGTTTTGATAACATAACAAGATGTTTCAACTTCCTAATAACTAATTTAACGAGTTGATAGAACAAATAAGACATAGTAATTTGTTCTATTCTTTCACGTTCCCAAGTCAATTGCCCTTTTAGGGGGGGGGGGGGGGGTTGAGAGGGAAGTGCAAAAGATTCGTTCGCAACAATGCTTTCGAATCGGCAACAACGCCCATTGTTGTGCCGATTTAATTGGAATCTTAAAAGTGGTGGACGGAGACAAAAGGTAATCATTACCTGGCATAAGAATGAAAGCTCTCCCTCAAATTGTTTTGAGAGACGATATTAAATGAATATGTAACGATTCGCCTCGAATTCTCATCTGAAGAGGTCGCCTCTTTTGTAAATGGCCAAATGCGTCGGATTATGTGAAGAATTCTTTTCATGAGCAGTGATATATTGTTAATTATAAACTGGACTCTCCTTTGTTGCAAAGCTCATGATGTGGATTTTGAAACATTAAAAAAAAGATGGCTGTCTGGTTTTTGTGTTCGTTTTCGTGTCTCGGATTTTCAGTCATGTAGGACCTGTCTCAAAAGAGTCAGAGAGAAAGAACCAGAAAAATTGATGGCTAAAACTAATCGTGTAATAAAATGAGGCTTTGAAAATGGCTCTGTAGTTATGTTTTAAACGCTTGTCTTCAACTATTGTATTTGATTTGTAGATTTAAAAAAAATAAGGAATATAAAGAATGAAATTCTATCTTACATTAAAAATATCCACTTTCATTTTTTTTTGTTTCTTTCTTAGTTGTAGATTGTTATGTAGTTCAAAATCTCATTCTATAATCTATACTATGGTTAATGGGCTAGCTGCATGTTATTTATTATTAATAATAAATCCACAATAGAGTACACCTGTTCAACAGTTAAACTCGTTCTACATAAATACTTTATGAAAGACCACAACCAATGAAAGTTCAAACCGATTGATTACTTATGTCTTTTGTAACATTTTTTTTAAACTGACCACCTATAGGTTATGTCTTGTATAACTTCCAATATTTTGATGCCCATGACAAATTTAAACATTAATGTGCTTCAAAATTATGTTTTTACTTCCTCCTTTGCTTTTTTTCTTTCTGCTTACAAAGTGAACAAAATTGATCTTCTGTTCCAAACTACTACTAATGACTTCGACCTTAGCCACAAACAAACGAACCGATTCCTCGGCTCCACCAGCAGAAACTTCTCCACAAACAATCATCCATCAAGTTGGGTACTAATCCATTGATGACCATCCACCCCCTTGGTCTTAACGACATTTTCAGTGACACATTCCACATGTAAAACGATACTTTAACGAACCTCAGCGGATTCTGGCGACGTCTGTCAATGTATCGGGGCCGGTACTTTGAACCCTTTTGCAAAAAGAGACAAAATAGGATACTATTGACTTCCACAAACATGTGTTCAGACAGCACTGTTCGTAGCCGCCACTGGGTTACTGTTTGGCCGACGATTTTCCAACTTATTCATGGCAAGTGGTTGGGCAGCGGCTGCAGTTTTTGGTCAACAAATTTATAAATTAGGTTGCTAAGACATTGGCTCGACGAAAATGTTACCTGTTGGTCTATAAATTTTGCTTTAAGGTATCTTGTTACGAGTATTTACGATTTTATATTATTTTTAATAGCTAATGGTCTTTTGTCTTTTTTATAATATTTTTATAGCTTTGCATAAATACTCCAATAAATCACATATCTTCTATTCAATATTTTACTCAAAAATCAAGAATTTTTTTTTGTAGCAGGTATTAAAAACCAATTGAACTGTAGCGGCCATTACAGTTCAAAGTACCGGCCCCGATACATTGACAGACGTCGCCAGAATCCGCTGAGGTTCGTTAAATAGCCTAAATATATATAAGAGTTATACAAATCATTCTTTGACAATTTAAACGTAAGAGGTTCACAGGCAAGGTAATAAGAACTGTGCAAATGCATAAAATTGCAGTGGCGTTGGATGATTTTATTTCATGTAATAAGAGAGAAAACGAAAAGGTTGTGTAACTTATTTAGTCTAAACATATATAACAACTATCAATAATAAAACATGAAAAATGTTCTTGCCTACCTAAGCACATTAAATTTAGTATAATTTGTGTAAAATGTAACCTGTTACCAACTTCAGATTCTCAAAAAAATATAATAATTAATATTTGCTAAATAGCAAAACCAACTTCAACCAAAGACGCTTTTCAAGATTGCGGACTTGCGCCAAATCGCCCTTCCACTTTTACCAACTTCAAACAAAAATCCGAATATTCGCCAAATCAGTCCAGCCAAAAAAAAAAAAAGAATAGTAACCTGTTACTTGCAACCCCTGCACAAACTGTCCGACACAGAGCGAGAAAATAACAAGAGAAAAAGAGTTCATTAGAGACCCCAAAATCAGCCACCCTACTGACACATGTGGGGGGAGGGGGTTGTCACCCTCATTTCCGGTGTTCCATCCCCTTTTTGTCTTTCTACTCCCCCGTTCTCACCCCTTGACCCCCCCCCCATCTTATGAAGATGGTAGAGAGGTAACAAACTGTTGCTCTTACACCTGTTATGTAGGGACGTTGTTTTTTCTCCTGGGGGAATTCGTTTCGACATTATTTACTGGTTTCAGGATTTTTATCTTCTCTTCATTTAATTTTGAATCTTAGAGTTTTTTTCGTTTTAGTTATACTATTTTCCATTTATTTTCTTATTTGACTTGCTATCGCAATTCTTATTTGTCCTTTAATTTTATCTTTAGTTTAACGTGTTACTAGTTTGTGTTGGTTCAGCTGGAATAGTTAAAACTTAGCAAACCAGGAATGCATGAAAGTTTTTTAATTAATGGATGTGTTCGACTTAAAATTTTATTTATAGTAAATTCAAACCACAAAAAATGTTTACATTACTTCATCAATTAATTATTACATCAACCAAAGACATATTTTTTTTAAAAAAAAATCACGGTGATCTGCTGTTTATAATCGGTTCAGATACATCAATTTCAGTCTTAAAAACTACACACAACCCGTTCTTTTCAAATAACAAATCATTCTATACTTCCTCAGACAACCTCTCCAAGTTAGGGTAACATAAAACTATGGAAATCCTCGCGGAGTAAGAGTCATAAATTATGCGAATCTCACAACTTGTTTTAACATTAATTTGTTTAATAAATGAATATATCTGAGAATGCATTTTATCGATAAGTGATTGTAATTGTATCAGTATTTTAGAATATACTTACAAGAGTTCACCACAATCATTTTCTTTCAGTCTAGGTTCGTCCGATAGATATTATTATACAGTGCAGTGATTTTTTCATATTCATATTCACTGTGTAATGCGATGAATGATTTTGTAGAAAGCATTCTAATCTTCCTATGGAATATATATCAAACATTGCCCATATCGACAAAATAGATTTTAAATAATTTGAGTCGTGTAATGGTCAGTATCATGACGTCACAGATTTTTTATTTCCTTCGTATTTTAGTCGCAGTACATGTAATGGGTATTTTCATTTTAGTTGTTAAATATTTACAGTGTCTCGTTTCAGATATTTTGCTCTTTCTATAGCTAGAAAAATCTCCAATTCAATTCGATTTTCTTATTTATTTTTTTAACTTTGTACGTTTTTTACTCTTCTCAAGTTCTTCAGTTTATTGCAATTAAAAGTTTGGATACACTTACAATACCGTAAACTTGCTTTTTGCGTGTTACATAATGATATTAATATGATAGATTAACTTCTTTATATTTTGTGAGTATTTTTTCGCTTAACACCTATTACAGTTAAAAAAATGAATAAAAAAAATTACTCTTTGTATGAAAACATTACATATAATTGGAACTACTCCAAATATTGGGTCAGTAATGCTCCGTTACGATAGTCACCAATTTATATGGGTAGAACTTATAATATATTCGTGTTAATTTCATTGAATTTTGTATCTAGTGTCACTTCGAAGTTATTTTTATAAATGACAATTAGTACTATTTAACAAATGTTTCTAACAGTTATGGTAAGTTACACCAGTTACAATATTACGTACTATGTTACGAATTCTTAGTAGTAAGTGGTAGTACGATAAAAACGGGGGGTTCTAAAGTGTTTGACTTGCGTCTGTATCTCTCGTTGACCATTCTACACAATAAAGGGTCGGCTTAGTTGCCCGTCTAGACCGTCGACGTCCGTATATTAAACTACTATTCCCAAAAAAAAAAGCAGGGCAAGTCGGTTAACTTGACCGCTTTTCTGCTTATTTTTCTCTGACCTTGTCCGAACGTCATACTAGGGGTGGTAAACAATGTCTGAGTCTGCATTCTTGATTAATTTCCTTGATTTCCAAAAGAGAATCTCGGCTGTACTCATTTGTATATGATTTCGCTCCTCTATTTCGTAGTTACGTTTACTTAGTTTTTAATATATTTTTCTGTGCTTTGTTAGATTTATGATTTAGGTTTTTTTTAGTTATTCTTGTTATTATCTCTCGTTTCATATTGTTCGAATATGTTTTGCTGGTAATAAATGGCGACTCTTCAAAACGATCAAAACATACTTTTCAATTTATAAAGGGGAAGCTGAGTTAAGTTAGGTATAGGATGAGGTTTTAAATTAAAGGGAATTCTTTGATGATACTACACTTGACAAAGAGAACGTCGGAATGAAGTGGCTTTTACTAACAGCATAGACGTATGCTAATATGTATAAAAGCCTTAATGTGATTACGCAAAGAAAATATTTGTACAAGATTTGAATAGGCTCAGAATGACAATTGACCAAAATCACAAGGGTGGTTGAACTTTTTTTTCCTGTTTTCGTTTGAAACGGCGAGCCGGCGGATTATGCGCCCGGCTTCCATTTGCTTATTTCCTTTTCACTCAATGGTGTTTACCCAAGTTAACCTTCCCCGTGTAACTCTCCTAGACCTCAAAACCGTCTCCCATTTAGAACATTAATGGGGAACAAAACCCCTGGAACAAAACTATGACCTTGAACCCTCTCCTGACCTCCACATCTGGAAAACTTTCTCTGTTACAGATGTACTTTTGAGTGCGCTATAAAAATCTTTTGTCGCGGTTGTAAATTTTTGGCGGAGATTTACTACCTCTTGGGCACCGTGTGAGAACTAGGCCGGTAATAATGAAGTCTGGATGAAATTTAGACAATGTATAAAAACGTAGCCTTAATTAAATTATGAAAAAAGCCGCGACATATTTGCACCACATGTGTGAATATAATATCTTAAAATGAACAATGTTAATATGTTTAAATGCTACATCGGGAGTTCTCCAATTGGCATATACTGTCATAGAATTTAAAGAATAAATTTGGATACCATTGCTAATGTGCTACTAGTGATTTTTTTTCATGCTATTTTGCATCTGATCAGAGCTCTGATTTTTCTGTAATCTCTTACTCTAAACATTAGTCATTTAAATTAGAAATGTCTTCTCTTAAAAAAAAAATTCAGCAAAAGTTGCAGTTGACAGCTTCCGTACTTTGCTTTAAGCCATCAACGATAATTATTAGAATTTAATCATTTTTTTTTCTCAACTATATTGCTTTATTTTTTAAATGCCAATATTGGCTCGTTTCTAGTGACGTACTTCCTTCCTGCTTTCATTATTTTGTTTGCTTCGATTGGTGCTCTGTTCCCACTTGTTGATTCACCAATCGAGTCTTGATATCGAGAAAATATTTATCTTTCAGCATTTCTGTTGCCACACTCGAGACCTGAAATATGCTCAATATCTTTTATTCTTTAATAGTATTATATATTTCTTGTATATTATATTTCCTTAATTTTCAACTACACTTGATCTAAATTTTCACTACTCCTTAAAACTACCACGACCACATTGTTTATTTAAGTAACGCCTATCTCACAGATCCTAGTCTCCATCAGTTCTCGACTCTTTTCTCTTTAAAACAAAAATCCGTTTCCATGGTATTTGCAATCGCTCTTTGGTGTCTCGCATTGTTGCAAGCACATCCTGTATTCCTTCACTCTTCTTGAAATTATTGCTGGGGCTGAACAGCTCTTGTTATCACAGTTTGAAGACGAAAAGTGTTTTGTTTGGCAGCAAGGGAAATATCGCTCACGAGATCATTGAGTTTTCACTCTGTTACTGTATTTTTAGATGCTTTCATTAGGAAAAGAGTTACGTTTCAAGTGGAAGTTACTTTCTTGAAGGATAGTCAGTTCATAAAAGAATCCATGCAAATATAGTGCTCTAGCAAAACTGTTACAAATGGTTATTCAAACATACTACGTGTTTGAAGGCATAGTAACTTGAGTAAAAATTTTGAGTGGTGGTTTTGTAAATTATTTTAAGAAACTCCATCGTTTGGTCATAGGTTGGGCAGGTTTCTTACAGCGATTAAAATTATATTTAATTATAGATAAGCTGGAACGCTTAATAGAAGTAAATATTCATTAAGGCATTATTTACAAGTAAATAAATTCATTCAGGAATATTTTAACCAATTTGAATATGTAGTCATGTACAATGTGGCTAAGTCCATTTTACAATATATATTCAACATATTTTACCTTTTTGCTGCCCACACAGTGTTTGATATCAAAAGAGTTTATTCCTAAAAAGGTGCAAAAATACAGTTGTCCGTGAATCAACTATTTTTGAAGTATGGTTAGCCGAAACAATTACATAATGATCTACAATTCAAAAGATACAGAAGACAATTCCCATGATAGACATTCCCATATAGCAGACGCGTGCCCAAATCGTGAGAGTTCTTTCATGATCTGATTGGCATTATTACTGGTATATTGTTTTCATTCCTTGACATGGAGGTCAAACTTTTCTTGGATCACGCCTCCTCGTGTAGGGGTCTTGTTACGATACAAAATCGTATGTTAATAAAGAGATCCCCGTGGTTCGATTCGATTGTTATTCCAAGGTCGATTTCGAACTTAGAATCCTCCTCGATGAGGTTAGTGGGTTTGCAATGCATTTTTAACCTGCAGGGGTCGGTGTAAGGATTTCAAACTTGTTCTATAGGCAGGAAAGCAATTCTATAGATAAAGGGGGGAATAATGAGTGGGTGTGTGGTATGGATGATTTTATCACTTTCGATAGCAGTTGCTTGCTGCTTTATTTATTCGTGTTATGAAAGGTATATATTTGCGATTTCTATTCATTTATTGGGTTTTAAGTTAAGAATGGGTGTTTTACAGGTTAGCTAATGATATTTAACTGTGCAGTTCATACTACATTCGAGTTCAAGGTATAATTGCCTTGGAATATGTACATTTACTAATAGGAACTATATTAGATCCATCTTAAAGATAAATGTACGTAATAAACATTTTACCATGTATAATAAAAATATACTAATTGTTTGCATTGGTACTTAATCAGCAGAGGAAATTGATGTTCTAATAATAAACAATAATAAGACAAACTTTTTAAAGAAACAATAAAACTCGATTTTTTTTAAAAAAAATATTGATATCTTTATTTTCTGTGTTTAGTAATGAATCGGCGGCAAATATAAAAGAACCTCCCAGGGCGGCGCTTTTGAACAAAGTCTTGAGGTGTGGGATAAACAATGTTCGGAAGTCTTACTTAAAAAAATGCAAGGAGCTATCTCCCATTTTCCCTTATGAACCTTGTTTACTAGAACCCAAACAGCGAGACATCTCTTGCTAGACGAAAAAAGACCAACTTCCATTCACAATCTTTTGAAGTCCTTCCGCCACTCCTTTTTACGCTGCTCATTCTTTTTTTAAAAAAAACTTCTCTTATATTTTTTATGTATTATTATCAAAGAATAAACTCTAGCCGGGCGAACAGTGATCTATTGAGTATTCCTCGAAATACTGAAAGAGTAGAAGCTCTTCCCTTGTCCACATGATGTCTTTTCCGAGAACTTCCATGCTGATATTCCCGTTTCTAAACTTAGTGTCTGAAAAATAATAAGCAATCCTTTTCTTTCAAAATCGTCTTCTGCCAGACAAAGGCCAACTCTGTCCCTCTATCGGAAACGTTGGGTCAAGAGGTCGACCCATCCTTCTGCGAGTGGGGTACAAAGGCAGTCATTGTGCTTCTTGCTGACAAAGTTATGGTGGTCGTGTGACGTCACGGAACAATGATGGACTAGAAACAGCTAGGAGATAAAAGACCTACCCTGTGGTTGTTGGTGGTGTTTTTTACTGCTGCATATTTGTACAAGCATTTTTCCTTTGTGGTTGGTTTCTCGTTCCAGCGGAAATGGTGGCGAGGAACATTTTGTCTTTTGTTTCTATCTTTTTGTTCTTTTGAGATTTGTCAAAAGATTGGGTTTTTAGAACTTGTTATCTGAGGCTTTAATCATACTGCAATATTATTTTAGCTATAAAAATGTGTTCGTTATTTATGGAGCTTTCTGCAAACTCTATTTTTTAGAACCAAATTATATCAACAAGAACACTCGGATTAGCAATTTTGAAATAAAAAGTAAAAAAGCAAGCACAGTTTTAACTACGTACGATAAAATTTGTCAAAACGTGAATTTAATATCCTATTGAAAGCAGAAACCTTTCAAATACACATTGCCACGGGTTTTTGAACTCAGTAAATAAATTTATTTTATATCTCGAATTTCTCCTTCGTTGCTAGTTTGTATTTTCCGGTGTTTGGTAGACAATGAACTGTTTTCCCCTCCATATTACACATTGTTTCACCGCACGATTTCCCTTAGCGAAGTAATGGCTTCCCGTGAAGCTGAATTCGAAATTTCAGTAGTTTTCAACATTTAAGTTTGACCCTGAGACCAGTTAGAATGCGTCACCATACAAACATTGCCCGAACTGCGAATAAGGAAATAATGGGTGGAATTCCATTATTTAAATCGAGCATTTGCTTATATATGTCAGATTACGGTAATTACAGAATACGTATTAGTGTCTAATTACATGGAAAGCATTTGTAAACAATGAATTTTCATGTAATAGTCCCCTTGTATCACACGATACGATATTGTGTAATACAAGGGCAATACCGCTTCGTTAAAAACATATCAAATAGGTTTAAATGATATCATACGATATTATATGGCTGTTGGAGAAATTTAAATTCGATTATTTTTAATTGTCTAACAAGGAAAACATCGTGTGATACCTTCCATTTTCCTAATTAAAAAATATATATTAGTGCAATTATCTGAAAATTTTGACCTAATTGAATGTTCCCTTCACATCGTTACAGTTAATGTTTATTCAAGTATCACTGAAACAAAAGCAGCCTTATTCATTCGTAACGGAAATGAAACTGCAAGCCATACGTAAAAAAAAACACTTTCACAAAATCCCGATCATAAGAATGTATGAAAGTGTGCACAACATAACGATTACCCACGGTGCTTCTCTACTGGATTAAGGAAGTTAACAACACAAAAAAAACTTGCATCTGAACAATGGTAAAAGCAGCCCATAAACATCTTCAGATACTCGGTAATTAGATTCTCTACAAAACGGGGAGATATCATTTCGCCTGGTTTGGGGTCGTAAGGTCACTTGTAGGGTTTGACATAGATGTAACTGGCATTTAAAATGATTTTTAATTCAACGTCGATTTGAGCCAGAATGCTTAATCGTTTATAACGTTTGAAAACTGAAGTCGTGAATACATGTATAATACAATAAATTTTTTAATGTCATTTACAACTTTTAAAATTAAAAGAAAATAGTTATTTTGACAATATATAAAAATTCAGAGGAAATTTCGTTCTCATTCTTTGTCCCAAAAGCGATGTATTGCCTAATACTGGCTTCATGTTTAGTTTTTAATTATAAAATTATGTAGGAATGAATAACAAGTATAATTTCAATGTGCCTAGTTAACATAGAAGAAAATTATGTGAATCTACTTACTCGAACAAGAGAAATTTCTTAAAAATTCTTCGATTCTTCGATCTCAATATTCATAATCATTACAGCGTCCGTCATTTTAACTTTAATCCATAACTGACTCTATAACTGGAATCAATTATGGTTGTTGCTTATAGAACAGCAATGGACCAATGGAAATAATGAAGTTCTAACTAGTCCATACCTATTAATATGATGAACACTGAATGTTGATTATTTATAACACTATGTTTAATAGTGTATCTATTATCAAATCTAAAACTCATTTTTGACTGTAGTGTCACTTACAGTTTCGTCAAACAAGATTATGAAACAAGTGGTCTAGAGGAAAAAAAATCACCAGTTCCACAGTCATTGTTTACACTCGATCCGATGACAGACAAAGAGCATGCAAGTGGAAGATAAAAGATTCCATCTCGCGAGATGAAAAAAAAAGAATATGAATTTATATTCCTGTGATAATGACTGTTATGGACAACTTATCTCTTCTTAAAACTCCCACTCTGTGGAGATTTTTTGTTCCTGATATTCTTTTTTCGGTTAGCGGTTCTTGGAACTGTTCTGTATCTGGTCTCATGGGGACGATTCGTTTGATAGAAAAAAGAATCGAATTGAACTAGTCATGCAAGAATGTGGTTCATAATTCTGTCTACACGTTCATAATTAGATTCTTGAAGATTTCATGATGATGAATTTGTTATACCTTGGGGGAAGAAAAGGGTTTAGAAGGGTCTGGTTGCACAGTATTTGCATTGTTCAAAGCGTAACTAAGATATAGGGTCCGGTCCGTTTATTGGCGACTTCATCCGATTGAAAATCAAATATAATTCGAAGCAATTAAAATATATATATAATTATAGGGACACTTAAACCAACTACATTTATAACATAAAAACCCATTTGTGAAAACATTACAAACCAATTCAGCTCTAACAACTTTTAGTGATTATAAATGCAGGTTTGTCAATTTTTCAAATCTGCATATGTGTTTTTTATAACAACTGTGACACGATAAAAATGAAATGTCTTTACCATCAACGGCGATTGGTGAGATAAATTTACCACGCGAGATTTCTGCGCAAGTTTATCGAAATAAACAAAATATAACACAAATGAAGACCATAATCCTGAACAGTTTATCTATGATAAATTAAGTTACTCGAATAACGAATTTAAAAACTTAAACGTGTTTATTCGGAAATAGAAAGTATTGATGGAATGGCTGTTAATAATGGAAATGAAGGTTAATTGTGTATAGCACAAAATCGTCGTTGATGGGTTGAAGATGTGTCTTAACCAACTTGTGTTATCGGTTTTAGATGGAGGAAAATGTGGAGAGAAGCACAGTCGAACAACGAGAACGACAGGCGGTCATTGAAAGGCAGCAACAACAGCTATACTACCAGCAGCAACAAATCCAAGAGCTTCAGGTAAGTTGTTATTATGCATGCAAACTATCCATAACTAAACTTGACCGTATTCACGGATGTCTGTATCGAAAATTGATGGGATTCTCTTTATGGAATTCCCACAATTTTGTATTTTTAAGTTTGAAATCACCATGAAAGAAATTTATAAAAATTGCCTTTTTTTAAATTTTATATTCAGCAAATTTTCTTTAATTTAGTTTTAAAAATATGGAAAAAAAATGAAAAAGACTTCCATTTTAAACTTTGTCATTAAAATTTTGTGTTTTAAATATCATTTCTCAAATCAGTTTGCTCAACAAAAGCCTTGGGTACGGTCTGTTTAATAATGGAACCATATTTTCTAGCCAAAGCAATGAACCAAAACCAAATATTTCTGATGAGAGGATCATTAAATAATTGTAATTCGTATTCATTCCAGTGTCAAATCAACGGGAATTCCATAGGCAAGAACTCGATGGGCTCGTATCTGCCGATGTTCGAGAACAACACCCCGACCAGCAATGCTGGCCCACTCAGACCACAGCCCACCAATGCTGTGACACGAAGGCCGACGGAAAGTTCGCCGACAATGGTGAGTTTTATTATTATTTCTTTTTACTTTTATGCAATGCTTTATTTCGAATAATTAAACTTGTAGCAGAACATTTTCTGTGAAAGAAACTTCTATCAAGAGCAATATTTGAGAGCAGGTTCAAAACAATATTTCGGTCGCCTTTCAAACTATTAATTTATGAAAACCCTTGTTCATGTAATTACGTTTTGGGTACGATTACGATAACGTTAAAATTAGTTATTGCTACATTAAGAAGCATTTAGTATACTTTTTTATTCGTTTTATTTCTGACACACACAAAATTGGAAGCATGTAACTTTTTGGTTTTATTTTTGAAATATAAAGTAGCACATTTTTAACACAAAATCTTAAGCGTAATAACATTATTAGCAAAAACAACACATCGGCTCATAATTTCTCTGTAAAGAGTACACATGCTCTTTTTAGCAAACAACAACACATCGCTCAATAATCCTTAACACATCCTCTAAAACACCCGCAAGCACGAGTAACATGAACTCTTTTCCCACCTTTACACCAAAACACATCGGCGCCATAAAAGACAGCAAACAAGATGCATAACCCAGCTAAAAATCTTCCCCCACCACAAAAGAAAGCCAGAAAACCCACACAGTTAGCTTAAACTTCCCGCCATTTGGTGTAAATAAACGCCATCTTAGAACAAAAGATAGAGATGTTCCCATTCATAATGGCAGCTTACTGGCCTAACCTGGGAAATGCCGAAGTTATGGCCTTCTGTTTGTCGAGGGGGTGTTATTTAATTGGCCTCAAAGGCCCCGTGATATTAACGAGCCTGGCTTTATGGTGTTGTGCCTCCATATTGTTCGGTCGCCATTAAAGTTTCACGCGCCTAATGCTAATAATCGTCATTCACTCGGTGTGTTGTTGAATATTTAATGCACGGTCGACCACAATTCTTCACTTAGGCTTCTTAATGCGACATCAATGACCGAGGCTGTGGCTCTAGTGATTCACTTTTAGTACTTTTAGGTCCGGATAATATCTTCTTAATAAGGATAGTTTTGTAATGGGTGAACCTCTTTGTGCTGGCGTGTTGGTACATTTGGCGCTGTTTGTTGTAGATTCAGATTGAGTAGCTTCGTGATTTGTGCACATTATTGTTACTTTATATAAAGACTCCTAAGGTTTATTTTCTCATCATTAAATTTATGCTTGTATATTTTTCACTTTTACAAATTGAAACAAAAGATAAAACCCTTGACGTGAGTTCTTGTATTGCTAGTTTTTTTTTTATTTCAACAAGTAAAAACAAGAAGTTCTTAAAGAACTAAAATAACCTACTTTCCTGTTACTTAAATACTTACTGAAATTCTAATAGGAAAACAACTAGGTTCTTAACAGTAAATATCATCAACAACCGTTTCTACCCTAGATTTATACACATTCGGAAAAAAATCACTAAACACAACATCCAGCTATAATTTAAACTTCTAAAAGCCAAAATCAACTATTTTCATTAATATTCTTTCTCAAATTAACTTAATATAATTTATCGTCTGTACGATATATTTGTAGTTCAAAGAATAATTCAATATTTATTAATAACATAAGTAATGAAACTACTCCAAACTACATTTAAAAAAAATGTAAATTAAACTAAGCATAATTGTATGCAAAAAATATGCCTTTCCGCTTTCTTAGTAAACAATGCATGAGCAATCAAAGAATCACAAAGTGCTAAATTTTATGAAATCATTCGAAACTGATTCATGAAAAAATTATTTTGGTTCAAATATTTTTAAATAAAGTTTCTCATGCCATTGTTTATTTGGCAACAGTGATTTAAATGACTCAAAATTGAATCAATGGGAAATTCGCTGACAGATAGTAGATTTATGTCCGTCCGGACGTACAGACAGGCGGACAAAAAGTATGAAAGTTAGGTCTCTGAGGTCATAGTTTTCTAACAAAAAAATAATTTTTAAGATCCGATTGATAGAACCTATTTTGGAAGGGGGGTACGGACAGACAGACGGACATCGACCGCATGTCAATACCTACTTTTTCATTTTTTTAATTCTTTCGAATTAAAAAAAGAAAAGTAGGCTAATAAGTAATTGTAATGATAAATGTATACAAACTAAAAACACATTTATAGTTTAAGCGGATATAACAAATATTCAGAATAGTATATACTCATATAATTTCTCAAGAACAATTAGAGTAAAGTTAATTTTGAGGCATCAATTTTGTATTACGGAAAAAAGATGTTGGAAAGGCTTAAAAAGCATTGTGTTACGTATGCATTTCTGTAAAGTATTAAAAAAGCATCGTAATTTTTCTAAACAATTATAGACCTTACTTACCATAGTAACTAATCCTTTCCATCTTAATCCACTAATTACGCGCAGAACCGTCGCCAAACCTAGCAAGTTGCCATCACATCCAGCAACCCCACATTGTCTTTAAACGGCCCCCATCTGAGGCATTCCACATGACCGTCTAGATTGGATGTGATCTCCCAATCTGCCTCGGCCACCCATCTTCGTGGCACAACAAGAGGCTGCCTAGAAAGCATTCCCTGCATATTTTAAAACGCGGGGCAAGCCACTATAAAATAAGGCGCTGAATATTTAACGAAAGCAGCAGGAGGGGTGGTACTCAACTCAACTCTTTGGCGGCTAGGTTTGGCGGGAATGCGCAGATTTCAGGCGGTTGGATTGTTGGAGTTAGGTAAAGGATATAAGATGAATTAGGTTTTATTAATCAATGAATTTTTATTCACCTCTTCAAGGTTATGTTTTAACCTTAAGTATCCATAGACTTTGAAACAAATATTATAATGGTATTTGCGTCTCTTTAAGAAAACAATTGTTTGGTTGGTCTCTAATTGACTGGAAACATTATTTGGACAAGTAGATTTCAGAAATATAGAAGATAGTTTTATATAGAACGATTTAGAAATTATGTATTAGATTATAGAAGGATTTTAGTCTCTTTAATGGTTATTAATACTTCGGTTTTCCTTTCCAATATTCCTTCTATACGAGAAATACATAAACTACAAAAGAGCGATTTTTTTTTTCGTGTCGTTTTATAATTATTTTGCTCGCAATGAAACCTGCACATTCATTGGAATGAGAAACTTTATTTCAAGTTAATAATAGAATTCTTTATAACAATGATCTAACTTAAATTACCAAAGAAAAGGAAAAACATTAGACATTCGTGATATATTATCTTTTGGAAATACACCTAAACAATTCCAGTTATTCTTAAAAACCAGACATACAATGTTACTGATTCGAACCGATTAGTTTCTCCTTGTTGTTAAATAACAAACCTATATTACTTCCACATGCTGAAATTGCAACCGTACCAACGCTTACTTTGTGACAGAATTTACCAACACAAAGCACATTGTTCAGTGTCCCAAACTTGTCTAACTACTTTAGTACTTTAGGCCATATGAGTCTTTTGTCCATCTCAACATTTAAACTATCTTCTCCACAGTTGTTTATACTAGACAAGCTTTTCGCATACCACTCCCTCAGCACCTTTTGTTAAGGGAAGAAAGGGATTACCAGCTGAAGATCTGTGGTGCTTTTTGTACCGATAAAATTAGGTACTGGTTTTGTACCAGATGTGTTGTACATCCCACTGACTATTGTAGACTTACATCTGGAACAAATGGATTTTCTAAATCATTGCCACTCCTTCAAACACTTGCAAAGAAATTTCAGTTGTTGATGTAGTTTGGTAAAGAGAGGTCGTGTCGTTTAGCTGCTGTGTTTGCTTCTGTATTATTTAGTTCTACTTTTGTACTTGTAGAAATTACTATAAAATTGGAGAAAGTTTCAATTATATTAACTTTTAGTAATGTATTTGCTAAGTAGTGTTAAGCAATTTACTGTGTGCCACCGCTGGATGTACGATACGAATGAATTCCCTATAAACTTTAATCAGGTAAGTAGATAGTTGAGCCTAGTGCAATGTTTTCGGTCAATTTTTTTTTAAATAATTGTATGTTGTCAGTGAATTTTTAGTAGTTTATCTAGTGGTGTTATTCTTGTTAATTATCGCGTAAAATTACCTTTTAAAAATCTTATTGTGATTATAAGAACCTTATTTTTAGAAAAAATGTTTCGTAGTTGGTTTTTTTCAAATACTACTTCGTTCATACAATGTTATATTTTTGCGCAATTCTAGATACTTGTACATTAAAATTGAACGAATATTTTCACCATTTCTTTGGTTTTCGTAAATTTGGTTTGATCCACATAAATGATGCATAATGCTTCAAGTTCGGTTACATTATTTTAATGATACACAAATGCGCGCTAAAAACGAACCTTTGAAATAGAAGCGCACACTCATACACTAATAAAAATATATAATTTTGTCATAATTTTTCACATTTTTTCACAATCTACAAACCAAATACAAATATCTTAGCACAAGAACAGATCAATCGATCACAATTCTTTACAACGCAATCCATTCTTCTTCCAGCAGCACCAGCCGCTGCAACTAGTGTCCCATCAAGCCCAGCAACAATGCTGGGCGCCAGCAATTGCCAGCCCGAGTCCCAGCATCAGCAGTTCGGACCCGGACCTGGAATCAGACGCACCGCTCAATCTATCCAAACCCAAACACTCTAGGAGCGCAGCCAAAAGACCGCACAGGTAAGGAAACTATATTGATGGTATTAGTAATTTAAATATTGGTTATTGGTATTTGATTTTGTTATTTTGTTTTTAGTTTTGAAATGTTTTTAAGGTTGTGAATTTTTATATTTATTGTTGCATAGTCCAATTATGATCCATTTCCTGGTATCGCCCGTAGCCTTCTAGATTCAGAAATCGCATCAATGAAGATATAATATTAATCGTCGTAGTATTAATCGCGTCATCAAGTCGTGTAGTATTTATTATATGTTTCAGAATTTCGTAAAAAATAGCATGAAAATTCTATTTTATGAGAAATACTTGTCAAAAATTTATAAGAACTCTGTGAAAAATATTTTTAATTTCTTTACAAGTCAATGTCAGCGGATCTTCTGGATGTCCCATCTTCGTATTAAGTGGTAAAATATTATAAGTAAAAATTAGTTGGATTTTCGGGTTATCCCTTCAGTAAAGTGAAGTTAAACAAGGATCGTGTACTGTAGGTGCTGCCATCTATATTTTACTTCTGTAACAAAACCCTCTACTTACACATCAACTCATTTTGTGGTGCTGCCATCTATTGGTGTAAATGATAAATACGATTCCCCTCATGCCCACCGAATTTTTTATAGATGGATAAAACACGAAAAAAAAATTGTTCATTTGAAATTCTTTTGTTTGAAATAAAATTGATAAATATCTTGAATGAAAAAAGGTTTATTTTACAAATATTTTTCAGGAGTCCACCTCGAGAGTTGAAGGTCCACGAAAGCGGCACTTCCGTGTCTCCCAGTGCTATGCAACAACAGCAGCAGCAGCACCACAGAAATCAACAAAACATGTTTGCAGACATGATGTCAATGGCCCATGTCATGCGTCAACCACAAGCACCTCAATTACAGGTCAGTTTAACAAACAAAGTTAAGTTTTGAAATGTTAGTTTAACAAAAGTTGATAAGAATTTAAGTAGTAAGAGAAATTAATCTGAAAAAAATTCATGAATTATAATTTTTTTAGATGCCCCCGAACGCTTACCTCCCTGGTGCTTATCCAGCCATGCCACTTCACCTGCGATCACAAGGGATGATGACTCATCAAGGTGAGTTTTAATTTTTTTTCATTGGATTTATGTTGCACTCAATTTGTCCTTGCATCTAGGCTTTATTTTCTTGTACGTATATCAAGAATTTTGTACTTTAAATGTAAAAATCTTAGAATGAATGCTATAATATCCAATGAAAAAGTAAAATATACATCAGCTAAAACCATATTTTTTATATGTATAACATCAATCCCACGAATAGGTAGCATGAAATAGAAAAACCAAAGTTACAAATAAATTTTAAAGCGATACAAAAGATTCCTGAAGTAGATTTAGTAACTCTTTTACTGAAGTAGCTCTTTTTAAATATCATTTACCTTTTTTGATGCTTTTCTTTCTATGTCAAGACTTTATATGTCGCTTCATGTACACTTCACTATCATATATATATCAATAATTTTTTTTTAAATTAAAGTATACAAGTCTTCAAATCTTCAAATGGATATTTCAATATCCAATCTCGTCAAAGTGTTTTTACCCTTTTATGAGCCTCAATAGTCTGAGCTTACTTATCATTCATCAGATAACACCATCAACACATTTCTAAATACCTCTTTTTTCAGACAAAGTGAAGGAGTCCCTTTCTCCAGGGGGGCACCTGCCCCCTCCCCCCTTTCCCAACTTCAACCTCCACATGTACCTTTCCCAGTGCATGAACCCCCACGACCCCTGTGATATCGCCCCCTCACCCCCATCCATGGACGACAAGAAGCACGACCCACAACTGGCATCTTCACCCAGTGAGTATTAGTCACTTTTTGAGAGTTTCTAAATCAAAATGCTTCTGTGTTAATCCTATAGAAAAAATATTTTTCCATTCTATTTTTCTTTCTATTCATTTTTCCAGCTATATTGAATATTTTTACAAACAGGTTTTTTTTATATGATCAATGTAGTTAACTTACGGACTCTATAATTTCATTTTTTGAAATAGGTTCAAATATTTTTTTTAAATTTCAATAAATAATTTTACAACAAAATATTCAAGCAAAATTCGAAAAGTGGGATTACAGAGCCCTGTAAGTCAGCTACATTTATCATATAAAAAAAGTTATAAAAATATTTAATACAGCTGGAGCACTTTGATTTGGAGACGCAGGTTCATTCTCCCTTAAGCCAAAAATAAACATGTTTTCTGTAGGTCTATCGCATGATTTCAAAGCATTTGGTGTTAGAATGTTCGTCAATCTTTCTATACAAAGATTTTTGTTTTTAAATATATCGTGATAATTCAATGTTATGTAAGAATAGAACAGGCCTAATAAGAAAATATCCTCGTTTTTTTTTATTAATGGCAACTTGGTTTCGTGAGCAAGGTACTAAGTTGCTAACTATGACACTCTTGTCTGCCACAGTAGTTAATTTTTGATACCCTTTTTCCCTGAAGTTTGAATTGGGTTGTCGATGTGTGCACTTTTTTGGTGCCATCAAAATTAAGATTTTTTTGTCAAAAGGCTGTAAATTAAAAGTACCAGACTTTTGAATGATCCATAAATACATCTAATTTTTTGAAAATATCAACTGCTTCAAAGGATGTCAGTTTACTACATTTCCGTTATTTTTACTACTGTTTTTATTGTTCATAACATTAATACCTCAGGTTAATGTTTAGATGTTTCTGAATTTTTTAAAAAAACTTATTTTATGGTGTCCTCTACTTGCAGCATAACAAATAGTGTTAGACTACTTAACAAGGAATTTGAGTATGATTCACAAGTGCAAAAAGTTGCTAACATCATAATTAATATTAATTAAACATATCTTTTAGATTTTACACCAAAATAAACATCATACTAATAAATATTGTTTTCAGGCAAGATGGCAGGGGCTAAGATCATCCGACAGACAAAAAAAGACGGTGAGTCCAAGCCCCACATTAAGCGGCCCATGAATGCATTCATGGTGTGGGCAAAAGACGAGAGGCGGAAGATACTCAAGGCGTGTCCAGACATGCACAACTCCAACATATCCAAGATACTAGGTGAGACAAAGCAGCCTTTTGAATCGTAGAAGTGATTTTGATAATTTTATGGGATTACATTGTTTTGCTGCTTAAATATATATAGGATATTTAATTTTTTTTTAATTTTAAAATTTTTTATACATTTTTCAAGTTCAATTCTCTAAATTAAGAATCGAAAAAAAGCTCGTACAAAACCTTATAATACACTAAATTTGCAAAACACTAAAATTTGATTAAATAACCTTAATTTTTTTATCAAATTATTTCATTGTGAGATAGTTTGATTAAATGAATGCTTAAGTGTCAATATTAAACATGAATTCCTATTACTCACACACCATGGCAATTGGCACCTAATAATGGTTGCCCCCCCCCCCCCCCAATTATTTTCTAAAAAAAACCTTATAAGCCAAGCAACCAACAAAACAACCCAAACAGAAAAAGAAATAACTCCATGTAATGAGCAGACTCTCTATGACTATGAAATTCAGGTGTCGGCTCATCAATCGACTGTGCTTCTAAATTATGTAACAAACAGCCCCTGTGTAACTCTTGTACGATGATAATTCAACTGAACTAACCTTGCATTTCTTCCCCTTTAGGCGCCCGATGGAAAGCCATGTCCAATGGAGAGAAACAACCCTACTACGAAGAGCAGTCTCGACTGAGCAAACTCCACATGGAGAAGCATCCTGATTATCGGTACAGGCCCAGGCCCAAGAGAACCTGCATTGTGGATGGCAAGAAGCTCCGGATCTCGGAATACAAGCAGATGATGAAATCTCGAAGGCAAGAGATGCGCACCCTATGGTTAGTGTAGGGGGTGGTACATACAAGGGGATGCCCTCTTTGCATGAAAGGATTTAGTCAGAGTTCTAGTGGGACTTTAGTCCAATTAAAATTTTTAGACCAGATAAGTTGATCTGCTTGGCTATCTTAGTATGAATGTCCTAGTCCTTCTAAAGTTGATTGTTTCCAGCTTTTAAAAAAAAAACAATTATGATGTATTTGATTATTGTTTCTAGTTCAACACAATATGTTCTTGATTGTGAATTATTTAACTTGTTTTGAAAAAGTTGCGTTCTGAAAATAATCTTTTATGGCTGGAAGCCAAAGCATAAACATATTGAAAGAAAACTCTGAATAAGTAGATTTTTGTAAAAAGGGCATTCTTTTCTTTTTTTATTATTTTGAATTTTTCTTTTCCATTTATAAATTTTCTTTTAGTTTTTCTTGTTCGATAATGTATAAAAAAATTTTAATTTATGTATTGAGAATACTTTCATTAATCTAAAAACTTTGTATGTATATTTATTTTCTTATAATCATCAATATTTTAATTTGAACTGTTTTCCATATTAAGTCTACAAGGTACTTTACTTTGAAGACTTTCATTTTTAATATTTATCATAATTTCTTAGTTAATAATTAATATATTTATTTAACTAAATATTACACACTCAATTCAAAACCAATCAATAACAATGTGTATTTTTCCAAACAGGTATCGCGACGGCCTAGGTGTCATGGACTCCCCAACAATGGTCGGCCCCTCCTCCCTCCTGTCCCTCCCCCCGCCCTCAGGAGGGGACATGCGCCTCTCTCCCCCCAACCCCATGGACCTCCACTCCCCCCAAACATCCCCCTCTACATCCAGGATCAAAGTTGAAGATCAGCATCAAGTATCTATGGAAACCTCCACGTGAAGAGTGGAAGAAATCGACATTGGACTGAGTGCTAAGTTGAAGAAGAATCGCCCTGATTCTTGTTGAATGAGTGTTGGGTTGAAGAAGAATCGCTCTGGTTCTTCTTGAATGAGTGTTGAGTTGAGGAAGAATTGCCCTGGTTCTTGTTGAATGAATTTTTTTTCTGGTGTTTGTTCTTTTTTGAATGTTTCTTGGTAGAAAAGGAGCTTATGTTCTATGGAATGTAAGTCTTTGTTCTATTCAGGTAAAGAAATGTTGTTACTTTTGCTTTTTCTCATTGTAATTTATGGTTGAACTTGCATTCACAACTATGATTCTGTTGACGACTTCATTTTGAGATAGTTAACTAAATAGCAATATTTACTAGTGGATATATTCTAAATGGAGGAAGTTAATAATAGTTTTATTCTTAAAAACCAATACTTAGTAATAAATTTTAATAGCATTCGGTGTTTAGGTAAATGTATATTAAATTGCATTTCAAAGTAGGTTTTTCAAATTTCTTTTCTTTCAAAAAGAACAAACTCATTAAAAATTCATGCAAGGAAACAGGTAGTTGGCCTGCT
The DNA here is from genome assembly GCA_019343175.1 of Oedothorax gibbosus. Taxonomy (NCBI): domain Eukaryota; kingdom Metazoa; phylum Arthropoda; class Arachnida; order Araneae; family Linyphiidae; genus Oedothorax; species Oedothorax gibbosus. The sequence goes on from CM033271.1 coordinate 14,189,028, forward strand.
TTGTAAAAAGAACATGTACTTAAGCATTTATGAACTGTAAATGTAAAGACTTCAAGGCGATTCTTTTATCTTCCGCAGAGAGAGAAACAATTGTAAATAGATGTTATGTAAAGTTGTAATATGAGATTACTTCGGTGTTTTCCACTTGTTTATTTTTGCGGTGTTCAACATCGCCCGTTTTCTTGTTGCAAAAGAAACAAGACCTTTTTGAAAAAGGTGTAGCTTCTTTTAATTTCTGATGTAGATTTCTTGTATGTGGCTGGAGTGTGTGCAATGAACAATGCTGGGCTTCAAGATGCTTTATATTATGTAAACGCAATCAAAAAGGTGTTTTTTAAATATATTTTAACCTATATGAGGTGTAAGAGTGCACATAATCTAATTGTTGGTAACTACAGTGGTATGAGCGATAGAAATCAAAGTAGATAACGAAGTGTCTATAAAATATTCATTGGGCATTATTTAGATATGCATTTTAGAGAAAAAATTTCTGAAAAATGTATAATTTAATATATTTATTATTAACTGTTTAAAAACCAATCACCTTAACTGTGAAGATTTAAAAAAAAAATCTTTAAAAATCAAAATACTAATTAAATTTTTTTTATAAAAAGTATTTAGTAATTTATCTACAGTAAAGGCATTTTTTTTTTAAATTTTTATCCTTCCTCATGTTGGAGGTACTGAGCATTAACTCTATGCAGGTTACTATTATTATTGCATTTAAACTTGTATTAGTATGTGTTTAAGATTTTTTATAATTTAATACTTATTTTAAAACAGCAGCTGCAATTTACTAATAGTTTCTCTTTCTTTTTAAGTAATGCATCACTATTCTAAATTTTTCAATTTAAAATTAAATTTCTAAAAATAGGAAACGGAAAAATTATATTCATTGCAAACATAATAACATAAAAAAAAACTTTTGAGTTAAATGCTTAAATTTAAGGTTGACTAATTTTTATTTATTTTGATATATAGGTTTTATATTATATTTAGTGCAACAAATTATATTGTCAGAACTTTTCGATTGCAAAGTGGTAACATCATAGTTGCATTTATGTATTTTTTATGTGAGAAATGCTGCTTAGTTTTCAATAAATATTGTAATTCCAAGCAGCACTCAATGTGTTCATAATATGTATAAAATATTACCAATACATTTTGTTATATAATTAATTGTTATAAAATTACATAATCTGTTATATAATTTAATGTTATAAAATTACATAATCTGTTATATAATGTATAAGTTTTAAGTAGTTTGATAACGCTTCTATGTAATTACTTAGTTGGCAATCTTAAGTAATTCATTAATAGAATAAGGTAAAATTTTGTGAAGCTTATAAAAAAAAATCAATTATCTAAACGTAAAACATCACATCATAATGTTATCTATAGTATAATGATAATATTATCTATAGTATAATGATATTATCTATAGAGTATAACGATTATATAACATAACTATTATGTACTTACATTCGGAAAAAAAAGAAATTATCTAACAATCGATTAAAAAAAACATTTTGCAACTGGTTTGCAAATCAAAATTGCCAATGAGGAACTTGCATCCTACCCAAAATGACGTACTTATGCCATTTTCTGGAACATTAGAAGCTACAGATTCTAAATATCAGCTTAAAAATCATAAAAAATATTAATTTACTCGAAATATGCCTATTAAAATTCCATGAAACCCACGTCACCAAAAACGGCCTCTGACGTAACAACACACATTTGGCGATATTTTCTAAAAATGGCGCTACGGTTAGCATGTCCATAATTAAAATAAACATACAACGTTTTCAAACGTTCTATTTAAAAGAACAGACTGCTCACTTAAACCAGCTTTTGATAATAAATTAGAACAGCTTGTTCTTGCTTGGTTGTTGAATTTAAAATCGTACAAGAGCGCGCTGTTGACACTTCAGACCTAGTCAATTGTTGGATCAATCGAAGTTTCGTAGGAGATCTACAAGTCTGATGAGAATAACTGGAACTTGGAAAAACTACTTATTCTAAATAATTCTATTCCAATATGGGATCATTCAAAACACATTTTGTATTTTCAACAGCTGTATCGCACAGAAGTTGGCTAGAAATTTCACGCCAATGGACAAAAAAAGCCAAGTCTGACGTCATTACGCACTGCAAGAGGATTGTGAGTGTTTTTACCGAAGTGACGTATTCCCTACTTAAAACTCAATTACTGACTAATTAATAACTTTTTACTAGTGTGAAAAGTAGCATTCGACGTGTTTTTAAAAGGGCTATTGTCTGCCAATGAGTTTGAAATTCATGCAACTTCCTCATTGAAAAAGATTGCACTTGCCTAATTTTTGGTGTAAATAAATTACAACCACACCCTTCATTTTGTCATAAACTTCATGCTGTGTTTCCCAACCACATTTGCCAGTGCATTTACTTTGCAACCGGAGATCCCCTAACCTACTGTTCCTGTGGTCTTCAGTGATTTTGAGAGAAAAAACAAAATTTATATACGAGGCTGTGTTAAAATAAAATGACACATGTAACAACAGCTTCAACCAGTGTACAGTTATATCAATGTAAGCCATGTCATTCCTTCGACGGACAGTATTTGTGTAAAATATAAAGGGCATTTCGGATTTGGAACTGCGGAAAAAACAAATGCCAAAGGAAGTTAGCCCTAAGGAGACTTTGTTTGGGCTTTTTCAATATGATGTGCAAATACAACTGCTCAACGTGAACTCTCTTCTAGTCTGTGATTTAAACATCTGTTGCAGAGTACATTTTTCTTTGTTTTTTTCTTGTTTTTGTAACAGTATTATTGGACGAAACAAAGGTGGTTTTTAGTTTCATCTTTTAATTTGTACCTTTGTGCTGTTTTATTGTTTGGAACTAATGTTTTAGAATTCAAATGCAATTGAATGAAGAATAAACCACTTTTGTGAAATGCAATAGCTATTTCTTTGTTGTATGTGTCTTTTTTTTTTACTTATAAAACTTACTTTTTTACTTTGAAGAATGACGGTTAAAAATGATCATGTATACACTTTAACCAATTTTAGGATTTTTAAGAAAAATAATTTAAGACGACACGCACTAAGTTTTCAAAAGGGTGATCATTACTTAGACCTCTTCCATAAAGCAGCTGTTAGTGCAAGCATAGACCATTAACTAATATAAATTACATTAACCATTACTTTTTGACAGATAAAGATGCGACAATCTAGTTTTATTTTCTTGCATAATTTGACTATAGAGCAACTTTTAGACTTAGAAAAAAAAAACTTTACCCACTTTTTCTCAATAATGGCATGTTACACAAAAAATTGCATTCTTGAAAAATAGTTGTTTATGCAACTAATGTGAAAAGTAAGGCTTTTTTAAACGAGTTGAATTAATTATTTTACGAGCGAGTGAAATTAATTCACGAGTATAAAAAAGGCTATTTTCGCCGTATTGTCATACACTATTTTTTATAATAACGTGCAAGAAATGTATTTATTAAATTGGCATTGAAAATTAACCAGACAAAAAGTAAATTCTCTTTTGAAGAACAAAAACGTTGGTGCTCTTAAATATGGATTTAGAATTAGAAATGTTATGTGATAATTATGAATTTCTCTTTAGATGATATAGAAAAGGCTGCTAACGATGCTACTTTAAATCTTCTTTCCGATAAGTATATGAAGCGGTCTATGCAAAATTTAGTTTTGAAGATACTTTTGCTCGTATTGCTTATTAATTATTTTTTTATTACGTTCAAATGATTTGAACGTGATTATTTATATTAATGATTATTTTAAAATCACGTGCTAAAAGTATTTTTTAGATTGGCATTGGGAATAAGACGCCAAATAAAGAATTTTACACCAATCAGATACTCTTATTTATTTTGTCGCACTAGTGCGTAAAAGTAACTTTGAAACACGATTTCGTTAAAAGCATCACTTTTGCCACGATTATTGATTCGAAAAAGTTAGTTTTTTTGGCACGATATTATAAAAACTTGTTTATTACAATGCATAATATCTATGCTGGATAAAAAATGAAATATTAACACTTTTAAGTTTAAAAAAAATCTGATTTGTTTTAGTAACTACAGAGAAATTGTTCCAAGATCTTTGAAAGTTTTTAGTGCATAAAAGGATTTCAAAACTGAGTCATTGAGAATTTATTTCAAAATTCCTTTAATTAACTAACACTTGGGACTTATTGAAAGAAAGAATGTTAATTACACTCGGGGACAGGCTAACTTGGGTAAACACCATTGAGTGAAAAGGAAAAAGCAGACGGCGAAGCGCGGCGCGACATTAAATCATCGCCGGCTCGCCGTTTCAAACAAAACAAGAAAAAAAGTTTCAATCACCCGTCTGGTTTGGCGTCAATATCGCTTCAGTTGGCCTATTATAAATCGTATTACAAATATTTTCTTTGTGCGTAATAAGGATCTAAGGCTTTTATAATCAGTTAGCATACGTCTTATGCTGTTAGTAGAAAGGCCAGTCAGTTCCGACGTTCTCTTTGTCAAGATGTTATCACTCATCAAAGAATTTTCTTCCTTTAATTTGTAATAGACATTCATCGCTATTACTTTTTCACTACTCTTTAAAGGCTTCCCCTTTTTATGAAGTTGAAAAGTATAGTTTTGATTCGTTCTTGAAGGAGTCGCCATTTATTACACAGCAAAAACAATATTCGAACAAGTAATAGAAAAACGAGAGATTAAATATACAAAAGAAAATAAACTAAAAAAACCCCTAAAAATTACGAAATTAAAAATCATTAACACAAAGCACTCAGAAAATATATAAATCTAAAAAAAAACTAAGGTAAACGGTAACTATCGAAATTAAAGAGGAGCGAAAAATTCACTAATACGAAATGTAGCTACAGCAACAGAATGATTTCCTCTTTGTGAGAAATCCAAGAGGGATAAATTTCCAATCCACAGAATGTCAGTACTCAAGACATTTGTTTATACCAACCCTAAAGTTTATGACGATTCGGGAACATAAGAGGGTGCAGAGAAAGAAGAATAAGCAGAAGAAAAGCGGTGCAAGTTTTAACCGACTTGCCCTGCTTTTTTTTTCTTCTGAGGAATAGTTAAGTTTTAATTTATTACTGTGACGTTCGACAGGTTCTAGGAACTCGTGTGCTAACTTTAAAGCCCGTAACCCTTTTATTTTGTGTTGTAGAATGGTTTCAGACAGAGAGAATAACAGACAGACCAATGTTCAAAAAACATCTTTTTAGAATCCGCACCCTCCGTTTTTATCTGTACTACACACTTACACCTACTAAGAAATTCTGTAACAATAAAGTACGCTAATTAAGTTCACTGTAAAACTTTGGTGTAACCTTTACCCCATAAAACTGTTAGAAACAATTTGTGTAAAAATAGTAACCTAGAATTGTCATTTATATAAGAATAATAAACTTTCGAATAAGTGTACACTATGAGTACAAATATTCAAATGACAACATTAACTACGTAAAATATCATTTTATTATAAGGTTTTCTTATGCCCAATATAAAAATTTGGTGGAACATTACTCCGTAAAACCGGTGGCAGCATGTACTGACACCAATATTGTGGAGTAAACGTTCCACCAAATTTATATAGTAACAGTGTTTTCATAACAAATGTAGTAATTTTTTTTTTAATTCATTTTTTTATTATAACTGTAATAGGTTGTTTTTAAAGCGAAAAATAAGAATACATCACAAAAATATAATAAACATGACAGTTTAACTTCTTATTCATAATTTTAAACTATCATTAGAGTGTAACACCGCAAAAAATGCCAAATGTTTTTACGGTATTGTAAAGTGTGAATTCCAAACTTTTAATTGCAATTAAAACTGAAGCAAAACCTTGAGAAAAGAGATTTAAAAAAAAACTGTACAAAAAGTTTAAAAAAATAAATAAGAAAATCGAATTGATAGTTGGAGATTTTTTTCTAGCCCTTTATAGAAAGCATGCAAAATATTTCTGAAAACCGAGACACTGTAAAACTATATTAACAAAACTAAAAAATTTGAATAATGTACATCACAAGTTTTCACAATTCGTACTTTGCGACTTAAAAAGTTACGAAGGAAATAAAAAAATCTGTTTGACAGTCATTGAATACTTGACTACCATTACCAACGACTCTAAAATTTAAATTTTTAAAATCTATCTTTTGTTCAGGCATATTGGGCAAATGATTTGATAACTTATATTTTCCATTTAAGGAAAGAATTATGAATTGCCTTCTTTCTTAAACAAAAATTCATTTTCAATCGCCAATTACACAGTGAATTATGATATAATGAAAAAAAATCAGCTGCAACTGTCATAATAAATTAATCCTATCGAGACGGCAACCCTAGAACTCGAAAAAGAAACAATGATCTGTTGGTTGGAAACTCTTGTAAGGTAATATTTACATACAAAATTATCTGAATACAATTTAACCAAAATACACTTTTCATTCTGATAAAATTGCCAAATTTTCTCAGATAATATTCAAATCTGTTACACTTTAAACGAAATTAATGTTTAAAACAAGTTTTGTGGATGGATTCGCAAATAATTTATGGAACTCTTTACATCCGCGGAAGGATCTTCTCCATAGCATATTTCTATTTACCCTACTTAGGTTGTCCCGAAGTATAGTTTATTTTGACAATAAAAATGAGAGTGGTGCTGAAAACGCCATGTCTTGTGGTGCTGCCATCTATCGAGTTAACACAAAATTGACTTGAGAAAAATGAATCGCACTATTTTAAGACAAATATTTATAAGCATACCACTATGCTTACTAAATTAAAGTCTAAAGAAGGTTTTCAACATACGAAAATAATTTTTATACCTCATTCGTAAAGATGGTAGAATGAGCAAGTATTAGACAGTTGAGATGGTCACCGAAAAAAAAGTGACACCCTCACATCCGATATCACATTTCTCCCACGCATACAAAAGCTAAAAAAATTTTAAGTTAAGAATTGCGAATTTATAAATATTATCTTTTAAAGTGACAACTTAATAACTCCAAACGAAGAAAATAAAATAAAAATAAACTTTTACAGATGGAGCTGTTTGATTGATCGATTGAAATTTTTCATATGTCTTGCTGAAACCATGGTCCGACTTTAGCTGAAACTGCATAAAGAAATAATTAAGTTAAAGTTTTCAATAAAGTATTTAGTTAATTACTTTATTTATTAGTAACTATTTCATGCTATGTTATTAATAATTTAGGTTGGGAAAAATCTGAAAAAGTAAAACTAGTTTAATTTAATAACTTCTACTTTCAGAACCGGAAAGTTGTTTACATTTTGTCGACGAAATGACTTGTTGGCTAGTTTCGATTCAATAAATATACTTAAAATAACAAAATAATATATATGTTTATTTTATGTACCATAGTTATGTACAGTTAAAAGTTAATTTGAAGCACTATGGATTTGAAATTAAATACAATCGAAGATGCGAAGAAGGCTTTTGAAATTTACGAAGAGCGAGAAGTATAAGTTAAAACTTGCTAAATATGTTTATTCATAAATATTTTTGTTTGCTTTTCTTTTTACAAAAGTATTATTATTATTAAGTGTATTCGCAACAGCTTAAATAGTTTTTTTTTTAAATGACTATATAACTTTTTATATTGTTCCAGCAAAATAGTAAGACAAACTTGTAATACAGAAAGATTGTTGAAAGCGATTTAAAGAACCAATTAATTAAAACATAAACGGAAGTGGTTAGTTCTATTTACAAATGAGGCTTTGATTGGTAACATCTAGCACTTATCGAAAGTGTGATCATCGATTGTTTTGGAAACTATAAATCATACTCATTTCATGAAAGATTGTACTGGGGCTTGCCGACATCTCTCTTTTGTGACGTTTAGAAAATAATTTTAAGTTATATTTATGCCTAGGAATTTATCACACCCATATTACATAATGCTAAACAAAAGCAGTTATAGGAGCCATCAAAAACTATAATACTAGAAGTTTTATACATTCTGTGTTATATTAATATGTTTCACAAATTGTAGTAAACTCGAACAAGTATTGTCAAAATCATAAGCTTATTCGGCAAAATTGTAGTCGCTGGCCTGGCGACAAATTAAAAAATTTGGCGAGTTTTTAAAGAGGAATATGTGCCTTTCTCTAGCAACCATGCACACTTAATCAAAAGAAGGGAATGTTAAACTACCATTGCATGCATCCAGATGCTGAACACAACCATTTTTAGGATTATGCACACAAAAAAATCACAAGCAAAGAGAATTTCGAAAACCTGATTTTCGAGATGACGCTAAGCTGGAAAAATTGCCCGACCAACAACTAGAATTAACGCGCTGATTAAAGTTTATAAATATGAAGTACAGTAGGACCTTGATTATCCGGTCTAATTGCGACTGGAGGTAGGTTGGATAATTGAAAATTCCGGATAATGGAGAATTTACATTAAATAGAAAAACTTATATGGTACTGAGGGTGTCTAAAGTCGGCGAACCTTATATTCACCAACGTCTGAAATTCAAGCTCGTTTTACAGTTGTAAACATAAAATTTTATCATTATGTTATCACTGAAACTGAGACTTCCTAGCAAAAAGAAAGTGCTAAAACATTATTTTAAATTTCTATTCTTATTTGTTTAAATAACTGAACAGAGTTTTGAGAAAAGTGCTTTTTTTTTGTTTTATAGTAGATATCACCTGGAGTCATACGAGTCACACTTTAGAAGATTCCGGGAGTGTTCCGAAAATATAGGATTGTCCGAAATTCGATCTTATTTTTTTTAGAAGCCAACAAGTTCTGCTATCTTAAAATCACAGTAGTTTCCCGATTTCAAAAACGCCACAAATTCCTGGTTTCAGAATAACCAGAGAATTCCGTATTCAGAATCGCCAGAGATTATCAATTTTTGACTAAACGTAGATTTCTTAGTATGGTTTGTTTCTTTTGTGAACAACCAAGTATGACCTTGGAGAATTTTTTTTTATATTGACTTAGGGCGATCGGTTAACAGAGAGTTCCGGATAAAAGAGGGACGTATAATCGAGGTTCTACTGTATATGGTAACGGGATGACACACACACATGCTGCCCCTAACATAGTGTAACCAACTGTGACCATGCATTGAGAGTGCATTTGGTTTCTCGTGTGAATAACTTTCAATAAAAATATTTGGACTGTAGGCTTTTCCCAAAGATTATTAGTTATCTGATTTATAGACTATAACAAAAAAAATCCTTAACAAATATGCATAGTAGAAAAATACCAATTGGCAAGATTTTACTTGTTTAAGATAGAGTAAAGAAATAGTTATGTGAGTTTTTTTACATTACTTTCATTAAATTCTAGGGCACTAACGAATTTCATGGAACCAATTGATATATTTTAATGGAATCAATTGATATATTTTCATGCACACCCAGTTTCTTGCTATTTTTGTATGGTGATAGCCAGTTTAAATATCAAAATCACAGTTTGTTATGATCTTTTTACTTTTACTTCAGACTTCTGTTTTAACCCTACTGGATTCGATACAGCTAAGATTCAATTTCTCTGTGCATTTGGTGGGTTTTTTTTATTTTTTTGTGAAAATATTAAATTAAAATTGTAACTTACACACAGAACTGGGGTTATGATTTCATCCTAAATAAGCTATTTTCTTTTTAACACTCTGAAGGTTAAGCAAATATAGTTGAAGTGTAAACTTGTTTTCACTGCAAGACATTAAAATTTAAATTTTAACAGTAAAATTAATTTATTTAAATTTTTAATAATTTATGTTGCAGATAATTATAAATGACTCAAGTTTCATTGGTGACTTGCTACTGCTTCTCTTAAATTAAAAATCAATATTTATTATTTGATTATTCTTGCTTGTGACTCTAGTAAATGAATTGGTAATAATCATTTTATTTTGTTAAAATTCACCTTTTGTTTATAGAAAAAACTTGATGCTGAATTGCAGGCATTTATTGAACAGCATGATCTACAGGATGATAAAGTGATTTCTCTACAAAAAATGTTGTAAGTTGAAAAAAATGTTATATTTACTATTTGCAAAAAAAGTATTCTTTCTTATTAATATTTTTCTACCGAAAAGTAAATTCGTAGTTTTGTCAATTTTTGTTTTAAATAAAGTACCCAGGTCATAGCTATAATATAAAACTGATATGTGTTTAAATTTCAGACCTCAGTTACATCTAGTTCATTCTGATTCAGAACAGCTTTCTAGTATGATAGCATTTACATCTGCCTTAGCTGAAAACATTAGTAGTAAAGTTAAAAAACTTGATGTAACAAGAGTAAGTAAGTTTTACTGTTTTCAAAAGATTTTTTTTAGGGTTTTCACTATTTATAGGAATTATTAGTAACTATAAAAATATTTCAGTAGCCAAATTTTTGTGATATTTTTTAAAAAAATTTTTTAATTAAATGGTATCTAATCTGACATCAGTCAATAGCTTTAAATAAGTGGTTGACTGTCAGCTGATAATTTTTATTCCGAACTACTTTACTACTTACTGTTCAAAGTTTGTAACGGAAAGCAAATAAATTGTTGTTGCACACAAAGAATTTATTTTATTGTATTTTTTGTTTATTTTTCTTATTACTTATTAAATCTGTGAAAAAAAATTAGTGTTTGTTATTACATAGTAAAGTGTTATCTACATTTTAAGAATTTTTCTTTTTTTCAGAGTCGAGTTCTTGAATGCATGCAAAGAGTGGAAGACATATTGGACTTAAAATTTTGCACAGATGGTGTCCAAACAGCACTTCAAAATGAAGATTATGAACAGGTCGACTATTCTATCTGAGTCATTTTTGTAAAGGATGCACTATAATATTGTATGAGATGAGTTTAACTATTTCAAAATTATTTGTTTTTAGGCCGCTGCTCATATTCATAGGTTTTTGAGTTTAGATCAAACTGTGTTGAAGAAATCTGCTGCTGACAGTAAAGAAGGCAAGTATTGTAACTTGCGCCAGCCACATTTTTTTTAAATGTTTCTCTTCAATGTTTTTATATTTTAGTAAAAATAACATATCATATTAGTTTAAGAAAAAATTGTGTAGGAGTCGGTGTTTCGATTTTATTTTGAAGTTTTTTTTTTTTAAAGTGTTAAACTTGTTTATTTGTTCATTTCAATGAATTCAAGCATTGATTTTGTCTTAAATTGCAAATTTTTTAAGTTGTTAAACAAAGTATCTTATTTCATCCAAGTTATGCTACCTTCGTGTATATCATATTTCATATTTGTTGTGGTTTCAATGATCAAAAAAACTTACTTAAAAATGTGGGTCATAGCCAGAGGGGTATGTTTTTCTTCAATGCTTTTATATTTTAGTAAAAATAACATAGCATTAGTTTAAGAAAAAATTGTGTAGGAGTCGGTGTTTCTCGTCGGGGCATATGGGGATGCCGGATGTATTACCTGCTGAAATTCTTAGGCGTAGCCATATCCTATGTAAAATTCTAGCTAAAACTAGATGTCTAAAACTATCAAACTTTTAATTACAACTCAATAGATCGTTAAATTTAAAGGTAATTATAACCGTATAAGATAATTTTTAATAACTTAAACCGTAAAAGTTCTATGGCAGCTGCAAAAACGATGTGCATGCACGATTTTCTCAAAAACCTTGTTATGGCGTCCAACAGGTTCCAGGAACTTGTGTACCAAATTTGAAGTCCATAGCTCTTTTAGTTCGAGCTGTAGAGTAGGTTCGGACCAATAGACAGACGGACCAGTGTTCGAAAACCACTTTTTTAGAGTCCACAACCTTCAAAAGTATGGAAAACACAAATTGTCGCATTTCAAAATTTCGACCACATCGCGATACCTTACATTCCCTATTTTAAGTAATTGAAAGTTGAAATTAAAAAACATAGTATTTTACTTTATTATAACTTTAACTATGCTTACTGTAAATAAATTATACTTATTAGGCAGCAGTTTAGATGAAGCTTTCAACAAACTTCATGAAGCAGAGACCCAGTTGAAGGCAATAGTTATGAGAAAATTTGATGAGGCTGTTCGAGACGAAGATGTGGCTTCTGTTGAGCGTTTCTTCAAGATATTTCCTCTTCTAAACCAGCACAACGAAGGCCTTAAAAAGTTTTCCACTTACCTATGTTCACAGGTAAAATGTTCTTTAGTGACACTTTAGTTATGAATTATTATTTTACAAACTTGAGTTATTATTTGTTGGTTTTTGTCTATTTTTGTTTACTTAAAAGCTCTCATTTTCTTAGAAATGGTTAATTTTTTTATACTTTAAAACTAATGTTAAAGGGAAAAAATTCAGTTACAGTTATCTTACAATTAATGAATAGTCCCTGTTTTTAAAATTAAATTTCACTTAAGAATTGTGATAATAAATATCGTAATAACTTTTTTATATTTTGAGATCGGGCCATTATGTGTTTTGTTATTATATTTGCATAATAACTTTTTATAAAAAGATTTCAAAAATATAGATTGAATACAGTTGAATGTAGTAAATAATTTCATATGAAAAAAGAATCCTGTCTGCCATTATTCTTGTATAATTTGCATAACATATTAATACTGTAATATTAATTAAAAAAATATTTTTTTTAGATTGCTGAGAAATCTCAAAAGAACCTAAAATCTGCCCAAAGTGTTTCTCCCAGTGATAAAAGATGGACAGTGAAATATGCGGACATAGCAACCCTTTTATTTGAAGGCATTGCTCGTATTATAGAAATACACCAACCACTAGTAGAAACTTATTATGGTATGAATTTACATTAATATGGTATCATTCAAAAGTGTAGTTTACGGATTTAATAGATGTGACAATTGTTTAAACTTTTGATAACTTTTCTGCAGGTCCTGGAAGATTATTTTCAGTCATAGAAATTATCCAGAGAGAATGTGATCGACAAATCAAAAGAGTGCTCGATGAGTTCAAGGTCCAAAGAGATTTTCAAAAAAAGGTTTGTCCTCAAGTTCTGAATTTATGTGTGTTTCATTAAACTTATATAGAGATTGCAGCAGAGTTTCCGAATAGGTCTTTATTTTTAAACATAAGCCTAGAAAAAGTTGAGTTGAATTATATAAAATTAAGAAACAATCTAAATTTATTTTGGAATGTATAAGTGATTTTGAATTATGTCCGATAGTGCGCTTACTTTTTCTATTTTAAAAATGGCAATAATTGTATACTCCTTATAGGGTTTAAAGAGAGAACAATACTTATTTAAAGCCAGAATGCTATAAGCCACATGTAAGGATTGTGTTTCGTATCTGAAAATTTAGATTTTTTTTACTTAAGTTTCCTTAAAATATACAGGCAAACTTTTTCAAATTACAAAAACATGATTTAAAAAAGTTTTATAAAGGTATATTAATCTCGCTTTTGCAACTCTCACAATTTTGGATCACTCTCATTATTTTAGATCCAAAGATTTAACTTCTCTTGGCTTTTGAAACAGCTGTGTACTTTTAAATCTTATTTTTTTTTCTTTTTAAAACCATGAGACTTTTACTGACAATGTAAGGTATTCTTTACCTTTATTACATATGTATTAAGTTTCTTCAGTTATCAATCTTTTGATAATGCAGTTATTTCTTGGTACTCAGGAAACTTATAAAAACTACCAAATAATAAAAATGGTTTAATATAAACATTAAAAGACTAATTAAATTAATTTTTTCACCAAGAGTCAGTGTTGGTCTTTACTAACTTGATAAATTTAAGAAAGAGTAATAAATACATCCTTTTTTTAAAGTTAAATGAGTTTGTCTTTGTTTTTCATTCCTAAGTAAATATCAAGGATCCAAAAGCCATAACCATATTGTAATTTTTTTTAAAGAAATTTTCCCACATTTTAAATAAATTTAAAAAAATTTCATGATACTATTTTATTTTATATTTTTGTAGGTTTTCAATCTGCAACAGGTGAACAAAAACCCATACAGAACCACGGATAGGTATTGTGACTTCTTGATTATAAATTTTAAACTAGATAGTATGGCATGACTATAAGACATATGAATAAATATAACTTTGTTTTTTTGGTGCAAATACAAGTTTTATTGTGTAAAAATTTTACATGTTTCAGTGATACACAAGAGGTTTGCCTTCTTTACAAATAGTACACAATTCATTCTGAAAAAAAAAATATTACCATTGTGTACAATTCTGAAGAAAATGGACTTCTTGTTTTCCCTCCGAAACATGTACAACACCATGAATAAACAATAGTTTTATTCACGTACCTTCATGTATCATGTGCAAAGTTGGATATTCTCTGAATAAGATAGTATGTTGTTCAATATGAATTTCGATCATAACTTTTTATTTCTTTCAAAAGGCTTGATCCAAGAGAATTAGACAGTCTTTTGGCTGAAATCACCATCTTAAGTACAAGATCTCAACTATACCTGAGATTCATTAGAAGAAGAATACAGGTTTTTATCTAGTTTAGTATTATTAACTTCTACTAGCTGGACAATTGTCTAATGATTTGGGCATTGGTTTTGGGTACTGAATTCTGTTTGTTGGAATTTCCCACTTGTCGCATGGTTGTTTTGAATGGGATTTAAACGGTCGCTTCCAGTCTAATTAGCTTTTGTGTAGCCAAAAATTACCAGTGAAAGCCATACTTAGCTATGAAAAACCAATCCATGCGTTATTGCAAAATATTATACTATTCTCTAAATCTGTAGTTAACTTTTTGCCAATATATTTAAATGAATAAAATATTGTTCCAATTTCATCATTGGACCTGTTTTATATTTAATTTTTTTTTCCTGACTGCATAAAAGGTTTTGGCAATTCAAGATAATGAATAATTATCAAAGAAAATTATAGTTTTCCTAGTTAGTTATACAAAATTGTTGGTTCCTTTTGTATTTATAGTTTTCTTAAAATGTATGCTTTTTCTTACTTACGAGGGCTGTTTTTTTTCAACCTCCCATGGGCTGTAACAAAAAGACGGGTCAAGATACAAAAAAGATTTTTTTACCAAAAGTAAAGTACAATACTGCTTATTTCTCCATATAATCACCTTGACGATTAACGCATTTGTCATATCTGTAAATAAGCTTTGAAATACCCTCTTCATAAAATGTAGCTGCCAATGATTTGAAGGGAGTTGTGATGGTTTCTTTGAGCTCCACGTCAACTGGGAAGCGCTATAATCCAAGCCACTATGCTTTTCAACAATTCACTTATGGTAAACCTTCGAGTTTCCCTAAACACTTGGTCAACTCGTTGAACAATACTGATGTTAATGAAGAAGGGGACCAAGGAAGCAAGTCTGTCGCTACAAACGGTATTGTTCAGCGAGTTGACCAAGTGTTTAGGGAAACTCAAAGGTTCACCATAAGTGAATTATGGACTAGCAGTGGCTTGAAGGACAGAAAAAAATTGACGTAAAGCTTCCAAATTAATTTTTTTAAACGAAACCGTCACAACTCCCTCCCAATCATTGGCGGCTACATTTTATGAAGAGGGTATTTCAAATCTTGTTTACAGGTATAACAAATGCCTTAATCGTCAAGATGATTATGTGGAGAAATAAGCAGTATTGTACATTACTTGAGGTAAAAAAATCTTTTTTGTATTTTGACCTGTCTTTTTGTTACAGCCCAACGGAGGTTGAAAAAAAAACAGCCCTCGTATATACTTATTTATACTTTACTTTTATTTTAGGGGGACATTGATATTTCATCAACAAATGAAAATCAAAAGAAAGGTATCAAAATTTTCACTAAAAAAATTAAATTTATGTGTTTTTAAATAATTAAGTATCCATGGTATATTTTAATTTTGTCTATGTATATTTCTATTTTCAGATGAAATCTTAAATTTAAATAAATTTCTAAAAGAATGTGAACTAAGTCGTTTAATGCATGACTTACTTGGCACATATGTCACTATGGAAGAATATTTCATGCGAGAATCCATTCATAAGGTGACAAATATTTTTTTTAAAGCTTGTGTTGTATATGAAATATATTTATGTATGTATAAAAAATATGTTTAAGTTATTTAAAGCTTTTAAACTTTGTTTAATTTTAGGCTGTTAGTATGGATGCTATTGAAGAGAATTCCTTAACATCTAGCATGTTGGATGATGTCTTCTTTATAGCAAAAAAATGCCTGAGGTAAAATGGTAGAAGAAGAAATGTGTGGAAGTTTTTAAATTATTGTTTAGTTATTAATATTTTGTTATTTAATTTAATTAGTACTTTTCTTAGTATATTCATTGATACTTAAAATAAAAACTAAGTACATACTTTTCTAGGGGAAAAGGATTTTTTTTATCTTAATATCACCTTTAAAAACATTTTTCAAATTCTATTCCAGTCCAATAATACTATTAAGTATTTTATAGTTTTATTTTTATACTCTTAGTTTTTTAAATGTTAACTACATATAGTTTAACAATATACAATCCCTGGACAAATTATTAGACACACTGTATTTTTTTTAGTAATGATGAAAACATACCAAAGAATGTCATATCATTAAAAAAGATGTCGATATATGCATTAAATATAGCAGATAGTATTTTCTATTCAATAGCTTAAGTTTAGGAACACAAATGTCCTTCTAAAGGTATTTTGTTCATCATTGATTGATACATGAAATCTTGCAGTGTGTCTAATAATTTGTCCAAGAACTGTATTTTTAAAAAAACACTTGTTGGACATAGCTACTACTTTTTTAAAAAAAAATTATGCACTGTAGACATCAGGATATATTTTTTATTTTTTTAATAAGTTATTTAATTTTCTTCTGAGTCATAAAAAAAATATAAATTACTATATGTCCATAAAAGTCTAAACTTTTAATCCTTTTTCAGACGGTCCATTTCCAGTTCTAGTGCAGACATTGTCTGTGCAATGCTGAACCACACCACAAACCTTCTGCAATCAGATTTCTACGATGTTTTGAATGAGAAAGTGAAGCTGGGATTTCCATCCAGTATGCTGGACTTCAGCCAGGCATACAGTGTTTTTCAGTCAAGTCTGCAGATTCAATCATCGGACATTGACAAATCTAAAACTGAGTTTTTGGTACGTTATTTAGAAATAAATATTTTAGTGAACTTTAAACGGAAGGATTTTTTTTAATGTAGTAATTGAAAGATCAAATTTAATAATATAATTCATAATGTTGAGGTGTTTATTTTTTAGAACTCAAAAGCCTTAAAATGATAAGATGTATCTAATTTCTGTTATGTTTTACTGATCTTTACTTGTAATTTATGTTTAACCTCTTCGGACAAAATCCTACACGTATATTCTTAATCTAAACGTACTTTTCATACAAATATATGCTAAAAAATATGTTTTGCAAAGTAATTAAAAAAAATTATGTTTAATAGTTACTGGGAAACACGCCTTAAGCTCTAAAAATACACATTTTTTATGCTATAAAGCAAAAAAATACCGTGTCACTTATTTGTAGTTAACAATTTATTTTAACATTGTTTTTAATGCAAAATGTCTTTAAAATTAACTACTAAAAGAACTTTTTGAAAAGTTTGAAAAAAAAATTTAATTAATTTTTTTAGGAACTCTAATATCGTATTGACCTTCGTTTAACTTCATTTTTTTATAGAAAGAAATGACCCTGTAGTTAAAAACTGATATTTAGATCTTCTTCTATCGAACCAGGTCAATTTCGGAACTAATTAACATGTTAATTGTTTGTGGGGAAGTTTTAAAAAATTTCCCCAAATGGGGACGCCAGGTCGCAAGAGGTTAGAGACATTTACCTCTTGCGACCAAGTATTTATTAGAAAACACATTTGAAATATGTTCCGAAACTTAAATATGCTCTAATCAGCTAAATATTAACTTAAGTGTAAATCAGTAAAAATAAAAATAATTGACCTGGTTTACCTGAGACAAAAATCTGTATATAATATACTAAATCAATAATGGATGGTCTATCAAGGATTGTAAATGAAAGTATTGTTTTGTATTTAGTAATTGGGGTTTGAAAAACTGTAGTTGTTATAACAAGGTTGGGTGTAAACATAGATGATTTAGAAGCTATTCAAAGAAATACATCTAAACTTCCAAAATAGTAATTAAATATCAGTATAATTTTTAACAAATTTATACTTTTTTCATTACATTACTTATCTACAATAAAGTACATATAACACAATTTTTTCTGATTTTAAACTGAAGACGACTGAATAAATGTTGTGTTTTAGGTAACTTTGAACAATGCTGAAGTGGCCTGTGAATTTGTTAGAACCCTTCGAACAAATCTAGAAGTATGTTTGCCTACTGTTGTATTTTATTATAAGAATCAAATATTATAAAAGTGTACTGGTTTAACTAAAACCAAATTATTTTCCTTAGGAAGAAGTACAAAAAATGTTTCCACATGCCACAGATCAAGAAAGTGCAAAATTGGAGGTTAATATTATTTTTTTTTATTTGTTTTAATAAGAAATATATACAAGTCACCATTTCTTATAAGCAATTATGCTTCTAAATTTTATTACAGTTTAGCTATTTTTCTAATAAGTAGTTGTTTGACAAAAACTGTACCTTCATCTGGTTATTGTCTAATATTTTTACTTTGCGACATTTTCAACTTCCTTTTAATCTATGTATCCAAGTCTTATATAAAAGTTTATTTAGTAAGTATTTTTATGAATTGTTAAGATAAAAGAGCTTGATAACCTATCAATTAATTCCTTTCATTAAAAAAATGCACAAATGTAATTCAACACTATAATACTTTTCAGAGCTGCTTGTCAGAAATAACATCAGTCAACTTCAAACTGCAACAATTGATAAGTTACGGAAGAACTCATCTTTGCACAGCAGTTGTGAAGCCTCGAATAAAACCTTGGGTCGACGCTTTCCAGTCCGCATCACATATTATCACCGAGGTGAACTGTTAGTTTAAATATATGTAACAAAGTTATAACAGTTTTAGATTTCATATTTAATATAAATTTTTGTATAACATTAGTGTACCAATATTTTAATTAGTCAATAATGAATTGTAATAGCTAGACATTGTTTTATACTCTTAACAGTTATGTATGATATATCTATTTGAAGTTCTAATGGCTTACATTTAGAGGAATTGGTAAGGGGTCCTTGACCCGGTAGTTGCATAATCTATTCTGTAGAGGTTGCACGGTTCTAGTCCAACAACGAACAACTTACCCTTTCCTTCAGACTATTGTTTTGTAATACTTGTATATTTCTTACCTGAAGTGAATTAATTTACCAATTTGTTGTATTTAAGTTACCGTTTTGCTGTGGGCATTGCTCTTTAACCTTTTTCTGTTTGTGTGTGTCTTATGGTGTGTTGAATTTTAACTAATTGCTTGTATGGAAAAATTACTCAACAAAAAAAATAAAAAAGGATGACTTTTTGTGCTTACTAGCACCAAAAGAACCAAATCCATATTAAAGTATTAAACTAAAGTTTACTCACTACTTACAAAATAAAACTTTTTCTTAGGTACACATACTAAATCATAATTTGAGAATGTCCCAAAATATCTACTATTTGTGTGTTTTCTAATTAGTAACTTAATTTTAGAATTTATAATTATGTACGAATTCTTAATTTCTGTTTTAGGACGAGTATTCCCAATATGAAGCTACCGATGGAGCTAGACCATTTATCCAAAATTTCATTATCAGTACAGACACTTTCCTAAAATCTCTTAAAGTAATACATGTTCCTGAATTTTCATTATGTTAAGTTTTTTTTTTAATAAATCAAATCATACTTTTTGATTAAACTATTTTCTTTTTTGTAGTCTAGCTTAACTACAAGCAATTTTGATGCCATTGTGAGCTTATTGGCTTCTGAATTAACCATACAGTTTGAAAAAGCAGTAATGCTTTGTCAATTTAACAGAGTAAGTATGGCATTGTAATAATAGTTTGTATCTATACTCATTTAAATAGGCAGACATTTTTTATACTTTATTTGCAATTTTTAATATTTTAAAATTTGCAAATAAAAGCACTTTATATTCAAACAATTAGGTAATTTCATACAATGTTTTGTCTGTCATTGTTTAAAAATAATTCATTTTAGAATAACTTTTTTTTTATTAAAATATTCTGAGTAATTTTGTTGTCATTGTATGTGTGGTAATCTGCGTTCTAGACAATCTTAATAATCTAAATTGGTGTTAGATTGATGAAAATTTTATATGTAATCATTTATTGTTAAACTGCACTTTTCATTAAATTATTGCTGAGTTTCAATTGTTTCATTGCTTGTTGCTTAAATTTTGTTGATGCATAATTCTAATTAAGATGTTTCTTTCTTTTATAAATAAAAGCTTGGTGGACTACTGTTTGATAGAGAATTGAGATTAATTATAGCTTTCCTTACTTCTGCAACTACTTGGACTATACGAGACAAGTTTGCAAGGTTAACTCAAATATCGACCATTCTGAATTTAGAAAATGTAAGTATTTATTCTAAAGAAAACTGCTACTAACTTTGTTATGCCGACCTATATTTGAACTTTGTTTGCTGACCTATAAACGGCCTGTGCATCCAAAATTGTCCAACCAATAATACCTTATGTAGAGGGAGTGCACATTCAATATGCTCCAAAGTCCTGGAGCTGCGTACAATGTCGCCCTTAACGGTTGTGTTTGGTGCCTACTAAGGAGGTGGCTCGTCACTTGACTATCTATGGTTCTAAATTACGACGCCCGTCGCCAATATCCCTCGTGTAGTTCTAGTGAGACAATATATCAAAACTAAACTAACTTATATTGCACAATTTGTTTTGTCTCTTGGCTGTGTGTGTTATAACAATGCACTTCAACTTTTTTCTGATATAGAAATCTTTAATCTTATATGTTTGCTTACAGTTTAGTAAGATCTGTAATTTTATGTTATAGTTTAAAAAGTGGATAGATTCTTTCATTTTATTTATAGTATTAGTTACGAAATATACATATTTTATAAACTGAAATAAATTTTATTTTTAGGTTAGTGAAATTTTAGATACGTGGGGCTCCAATTCAGGATCGTTAACATGGCGACTAACACCAACTGAAGTTAGACAAGTGCTGGCACTTAGGTATAAAACAACAAATTTAATGCAGACAGCATAAAAGTTTTTAACATAATTGAATTATTCTAGATGAATAGTTTTGCTTTAAGTGCATAAAATTTTGTAATGACTAAGAAAAACTCTAAAGAATTAGTTAAGTAATGTGAAGAGTACAAGGGAAAAAGAGCTTAATTTCATTGGAATCTATCTGCATCATTCTTTGGCAACAATAGCGAGTCATCGCCTAAACTGGTGTAAAAAACCGGTTACTCACTTTGTTTTTCTCTCACGGCAACCCTGATTCACGCCAGAGATCAGTGGACACGAGTCACACGTTTGTACCGTGAAAGAAGAACCGAAAGAAAACCAGTTTTCTGTCGCCAATGTCCGCCAAGCACAATAGAATACGGAAAGATTCCTACGAAATCAAGCTCTTTTTCCCCTGTACTCTTCATGTGTATACTATTTTTAAAAAAAATAAGGATATCTCTTATCTTAATTGTGTGATGTTAATCCTTTTTGCACATATATATATGTAAAGCAGATCCTTCTTTCTTTAAATCTTACGAATTAAAAAAATTAATATTCAACCATTTTAAATTTACAGTGATTATAGTTGCAGAAAAAGTAATATTCCTATTTTAGGGAATAAAATTGGAATTATATAAACAGATTACTTTTTTTTAATTAGCAGTATTAAGCATGAAGTACTTTATAGTGTATCATGTTCTGTCCTTTTTTTTTTATAAAGAGCATGTTATTCAAAGTATGTATTTTTATTTTCAGGAAAGACTTCAAATCTGAGGATATAAAACGACTAAAATTGTAAAATATACAAATTTGAAATTAAGATATGCAATGTGTAAATAAAATATTTTTGGTTGTGCTGTTTAAGCTTTGTTATGCAATTTTCTCAACTATGAATACTTTAAAACACAATTTAACATTGTCATACAATCGAACCTCGTTAACACGAACTTGCTTAACACGAAATTTCGCTGAAGATGAACTGAAAGCGATTCCCCGGCCTTTCAGCTTTGAAGTAATGTTGAAAAATCTCTTAACGCGAAATCACTTTAGGCAAAATCCTGCTTAACCCGAACAAAAAAATTGAGAATTTGGCTTTTCTTAGTGATTCAAAGTTTCAACCAAGAACAAGTGAAAAAAAAAAACGGAAAGTGAACTATAT
This sequence comes from Oedothorax gibbosus, assembly GCA_019343175.1. Taxonomy (NCBI): domain Eukaryota; kingdom Metazoa; phylum Arthropoda; class Arachnida; order Araneae; family Linyphiidae; genus Oedothorax; species Oedothorax gibbosus. Next base: position 14,211,268 of record CM033271.1, read on the forward strand.
AAAAATAAATTGTCTTCTACTTCTGAGAAGATCATGAGATCTCCCATAATTCATCAGTATTGATCCAAATTACTGTTAAAAGTTTTCCTTAATTTTCTATGGTATGAGAAAATAATATACTACAGGGTGGCGCAAGTAAAAGTGGCCCCGGCTTAGAGATAGGAATGCATTGAAATGCTTGGCGAGAAAACTATTGAAGCCGTCTGAATGCCTTTAAGTCTAAATAAAAAATTATTCAAGCTTACAATGGCTTCACTTGTCAAACCTATTTTTGCATTGGTTGGATTGGATAAGCATCACATTAGAGCTACTCGTGGACTATTGGGGAGTTCAGATCTTATTGCCGCTGTATGAGTTGACACAGGTGAAAATGATACAGTACAGCAGTGTAGAAAGTTTTATTAAAACAAATTTGCGGAAAAAATGCGCTCAGTTGTTTGTTAAAGAATTTAATGGTGTAAAAGTGCCAAAAAAGAGTGCTATGCAACTATTAGTTATGAGATGGCGTCAGACAGCATCTGTTTTGAACAAGTCCAAAACATTCTTAAACGGGTCCGAACACCACATTTTGTGTCTTGCAATCAATTTAGAATATTTTGTATTAACAAAACCAAAAAGGTCCGATTCTCTACCATAAATAGCCGCCGAAATAATCACTAGTGGGAACTTTTTTTGCACAACTGTACAAACTTTCAGTTTATGCGCATGTTCGATTCCCGGCTGAGTCGTCAGATTTTCTGGATGGGAAAATCTTGGGCATGCATGTCATATGATTATGTGGCATGTAAATGATCCCTGGAGTACCAATTTGCCTTGGGTTCTCTCGGCATACTTGAACATCCACCGAGAGCTGAGATTCATTGTAATCTGAGCATCAAAATTGGTAGCGAAAGTCGCCTGGATGGTGCCACGTAAAAATGGCTCTCAGTTCTGGGGTTCTCTGCTGAGTCTACAAAGGCTTGACTGCCAAAATTGCAGCCCCATTGGAGAGAAAAAAGTTTATATTGCATTCCAATTAGCTTAGCAAACCATAGCATAGATTAGTTGCCCGCAAATAATTCACCAAGCGTTTGTTTGGGCTTACTATTAAGCGATCAATAGCTTCACTTAGAAAACCTATTTTTGCATTGGTTTTTGACATGGCAACAATTCTATCTTATTCTTATTTCCATGACGGACGGGGCCACTTTTATTTTTGCCACCCTGTATATTAGATGTTATATTTTAAAAAACTATTCACTGGTTCAATGTAAAAAAAAATTCCTGATGGTGAACAGGAAATTCGGTTAACACGAAATATTTCGGTGTTCCCTTCGAGTTCGCATTAACAAGGTTCGACTAATTGTGTAACAATTTTTTAGTATAATAGTAGTTTGTAAGTTAAACAGAGTTTGTTCATGAATTGCTTACATTTTTTGACACCATTTCGAAACATTACTACCTTGCATCTGAATACTCTTCTTGATTTTTTTGTATGTATATAACCACAATTTTTTAAAGTTGTTAAGGGTTGTGTTTTTGTATAAAACTTTATTCATCCCCAACCTTTAAAAAAAAACGTTACAATAATTATTAAGCAGACAAACTGAAGATATATTCAACCTCTTTAATAATACACTTATTTACAAAATAAACAGAAGCATACTTTTTATACACTACAAATGTTTATGATGAAAGATAGATGATACTCTTCTTTATTTCAAAACATCAACAACCTAAAATAAGCAACAAAAATTAATTGATAGTGATTTATTTAATATTATTTTAAAATATTGTGTAACAATTGAAGAGCTTAGTGGAAGAACGTGCTAAGTGACATTTTTGAAAAAAATTTAGATTTATGTGTCAATGATTAAGTTATTACCTCCTTTAAACATATCGCCTTTAAATTTTTAAAAAACATTCGATTTTGTATAATTTTTTTACGTGGATGAAGTTGGTAGGTGCACGCATTTTCATCAGTTGTTCAATGGAAGAACGTACTAAGGGCACTTAGCATCCTCTTCCACCAAAATAGTTCAAATTTGGGTTTTCGTTTTGTTAAAGAATGTGCTAAATGACACATTTGAAAAAAAATTCAGACTTTCGCTTTATTTGCATTAATAGCAAAACAAATGGTTCTTTTGTAGTTTGATCAAAAAGAATTCAACAAAATGTCATTAATTTTTTCCAAATTAACTTTTAATTATTAAATATAACCAATGAAATAAAATTTAAATAGCGTATAACTGGGCTTTGTGTGCATTTAGCAAAATAGGAGAAAAATGCATTTTCATTTTAGAATTCAATTGAAGTTAAAGGTTTTAACATTTTATAAAATATTGTCTGCTTTCAATGTCTCGCTTTTTTTTTATTCTAATAAAAATAGTTTATTTAACAGTGAACAGATGGTATCATTGAAACAAAGTTGCATCTGCTCTATGGCAATGGTAGAAAGCTTCACGTTAAAACAACATTGCACCAAACATACATCAAAACATCTGGTTCGTTAAAAAAAAAATGAATTAGTGGTACGAAAATCGTTTATAAAGCCATTTTACATTTGATCTCCAAAACCATCAAGTGCATTTTGTGCAATGTTTTAAAATTATTAAAATGGAATTAAGAAGCAAGTGGAAAGCTGCATTTTTGCTTGAAAGTGCGAATAGCAGCTTATACGGTAAGTACAAATTTAATCAAGATATTGATTTGTTATGTAAAACTAATATAATTTTTTTTATAGTAATTGATATAAAGTTTCTTCTTAAATATCTTCTGAAAGTAAGTTAATCTGTACACTGTAAAAAAATCAGAAACGTTCCTGTACAGGTGTAGTAGCTATAAGGTGCACATAATTTTCGAAATTTTTTTCGATTATATCAGTAACCTCTTTCTGTAATATTCAGAAATATTTTAAGCATTTAAAAAAAACTTTTTAATTTCTTCTACTTTTTCCCAATACATATCCGATTTAAAGGATGATTGGAAGTAGGTGGGATTTGAACCTCTGCACTCCTCAGAAGGATCAAGCTTGAGGCAAGGGTCATTATGGATCTTTCTTTACCGCTTATTATTCGTATAATACAAGGATGGAATGGAATCATTTAGGCATGTGTCAGAGGTATTCAGGTTCTATTAACTTTGAAAATAAATGATACGTTTCCCAACTGATAAAAAATTCCATTAATAAGAGGTTTCTTATATTTTCAGAAACATTTATGTTAAACAATGTTTTCAGTGTAAGCATGGCATAGGCACACTTTTATACAAAGTTCTTAGCTTTTCAACTGTAACCTTCGAGCATTCGCATGGGGTATTTTACTCTAATGATTTTTTTTATACTAACAATGATGATTAGATTTAATGATTTTTTCGTAAAAACTTGCTCATATAACCTGTAACAAAGCTCATATTACAAGTTCTCAAAGAATTAATATACCCAACTTTCTTTTAACTTAAGTACTCACAGAAATCTTTATGGTAGGGATTGACCGACGGACGAACAAAATATTGAAAATAGGTCTCTGATGTCATACATTTAAACAAAAACAACTTTAAAAATCGAACAGGAGGAGAAGAAGTTGTAGGGGAAGGGGCAGACCGACGGATGGACAAAAAATCAAACGTACAGGCAAGTGAAAAAAACATTATAAAATATACTCATCTGATTTTTATGACTTCTAAACCAAAAAAATAATTTTTAAAATCGGACAGTTTAGATCGGAAATTAAGAGAGATAATATGGACGTACAAAATGATGGACGCACTGGGAAACAGATAAAAGGTATAAAAAAGATCTGTGAAGTCCTCTCTTAAAAAAAAGAATTTTGAAAATCGGAAGGTTAGTACAGAAATTGTGTTATGGATCAAAATTACCTACAAAATGTCACTAGCACGTTCTTCTACTAAATGACACACCAAAATCTAAAGCACTTCGGAGGAAGAACAAGGTACATGAGGGATGTGTGGTTCCTTTTGGTATACATGCGTGATACGGTTCGCCGCCAGGGGAAACGCACATCACTCCGTCACCTGCTAAGCGACGATAACGGACGTCATAAAATATGACAGGATTATTAGCTGTGTGAATTTTCTTCAATAAATGAGAAATATATTACTGGAGGATCCATGGTTTTACTAATAGGATGCAAATGTGCATGAGGTGTCAAGCGCGTTTTGTAAATTTTGTGTTATTATGTTAATTTTGGCTAAGCCAAAAGCCACAAAGCATTTTGAAGAACCAAACTAAAATATTGTGTCAAAAAAACTGATTTTGTGAATGAGGGAAAAATTGCAAACTAAAAACTTTGAAGCTCATTATCTAGTTTTCAATTTTTGTCACTTAGCACGTTCTTCCACTAAGCTCTTCTTTTGGTTTTTAAAGTAGTGTCTCTGTATACTAAAGATATAACACTACTGTTATTTTAGAAAAGTATTTCCCAACAAAGTCCCTCACAATATGTTGACGTGAAAAAAAGTGGGTGGAAAAACTGTAACTGTACATATTCAAAAAGGAATGTACTAAAAGGTGCAAAATTAAAAAATATATAGACTTTAAAGAAAATACAAAACTAATTTACTTACTTTTAAAAGCAATCTACTCAAATGACTTTTTTTTCTTTTTTAATTTTCTTATTCTTTTTCTGATCTTGTGGGTTGGTATTTTTTGGTTCAGTCTGCTAAGAAGAAAATATATAACATTTCTTTAGTCAAATTACTTGACAACAGCCTTTGTTAGTAAAAAGAGAATCAATGTTTTCATGGGTTTTTTTTTATGATTAACTATTTTTAATCGTTTCCCAGGTGGGATGGTCCAGATAAGTGTTCAGCACTCTCAAAAATGAAACTTTCCAGGCATATATACTTTTGTGCTTACTTCTACTGCATCAATGGTTCTAATGCTAGACAGTTCAGTTTTTTAAATAATGTTTAAGGTTGCTTGGAGTTAATTTTATCGACTTTGGGGATGGTAAAATAAAAATATTTTTTTGCACAAAAGGTAATGAATAGTCATGTATTTCCTTTTACCTTATTTGATGGTTTAGATCGATAAGGTTTCTCTTCTGGTGGAATAAAGGACTTGTTCCTCCTTTCTTGTCTCTTTACTTCAGCTTCACTCTTCTTTTCCTGTAAATATAGAAAATTTTAACTAAATAAGTTATTTTATTTTTATATTTCCTTAAAAAAATATACTGTATTTATTTTTGCTAAAACACAATTTTTTTTATAAAAATTTAATTGATATTTTTTTGTGTAACATATTTTCATTGAACAAAGAAAATAAAATTTGATTAAGTTAAAAAAAATCTAACTTATTTGCATTAGTCGAGAATAGCAAATTATAAAGACATTTCCATGCCAATTTGTTTTTTAAAAAAATTAATATTTTCATTTTTGATAAAATATATACAATTAGTGATAAAAACGAATAGAAAAATAAATCTTACCATTTTTTCTGTCAGTCTCTTTTTCTTACGATCTTCTTCTTTCAAGAAGTACTCGCCTGAAGCCAAAAGTTTATCCACCTAAAGAGAAATTTTGAAGTTATGCTTTTGCACAAAATAACTAGATGTAATCAAATACATACGAGAAATTTTGAAACTTTATAAATATGCAGGCAAAATAAGCACCAATGACATATCTACTCAATGTAATAGAAGAGATAATATAAATAGGAATATACTCTTATGTGTAATATATAGCAGGGAGATAAGGATAAAAAGTTTGAAATCAAACTGCTATGGTTGGGAATCTTAAAATATTTTTATTAATTTGGATCTAAGGTTAATGCTACATGTCCCTACTCTAGTAGAAAAATGCATATTTCAAATGATATAAACTACAATAAGATATTTTTGTCTGGCGTATAATTATAAGTATAGTAATCCAGTTGGGAACACCAATGCACAAAAGAGTGAATATTTTAAATTAAATGTTGTACTGAAAGAATTACATAAAAAAAATTCTTGTAAGAATAAAAACTTTTCAAAATGAAAAAAAAATCTTAGTTAAAAAATAAACTTTCAGAGATAATAAAAATTTATAATATGAATTTAGATTGACAACTAAGGAACAGATTTTTTTCCCTGCTAATTTTACAGGCGACTGTATATTAGCCTAAATCACTATGGTCATAAAAAGTATAAGCTGAAGTAAATTTAAAATCTTAACATGTCTGGCTATAGCAATTCTATGCAATTCTTACTTTGCTTTCAGGCTGAGGAGGTGGGAATGGAGTGTATTCTTTCTTTTCTCTCTTGTTTTTGGGCTGCTTTCGTTTCACAGTTTTGCTAACATACTTTGGCAAAAAGCGATCCCAATTCTCATTTGCAAGCTTGGGATTCTTAGCTAGCTCTTTCTTAAGCATCAATGCCTGAAGGAAATTAATATGTAATATTTATTAATTTGTAGTTTAATCCTCGGGCAGTTAAAAATTTACAATTGACTGCTTTTAGTTAGCATTCTCAGCAATACACAATATTTAAGTCGAAACTTTAAATTAAAATTTAAAAAATTATTTTTAATAGTATTTTGTGCACTGTATTAAGGATAAGTAAATATTTTCAAAGCAATATTCTAAACATTTTTTATTATTATATAAACATATAAACAAAAAGAATTTTACTATGAATATTTATATAAATCATTATTATTATTTATTAATCAATTGTATAACAGTCAGAGAGAGCTGAGGTTGTTTTTTTTAAATTTTTGTACTGTTAATCTGTTAAGAAAATTAGGTGAAGATATCGCAACTTAACAACAAAAGTTTTTCTTACTTTGATGTTGTATATTGGATGAATATTTTTCATTGTATCTTCAATTACTTTTCGTACCTGAAATATATAAAAGTTTAACAAGAGGAAAACATAAGAATGCAGTTATGTAGCAGTTTGACTTTTTTTTTAAAAATTTTGATAAGTTCAAAAGATCTTGCACTGAGAAATATCAGCTGAATTATATATAACAGCGGTTCTCAACCTGGGGGCGATCGCCTCTAAGTGGGCGATTTGTGCTATCAAGGGGGCAAAAAATACTTGAGGGGCGATGAGTATTCAAAGGGGGAATATTAAAATAATGTTTTACCTTTGTACAGTAAAACCATTCTCCAACCATAACCAAACCAGCCAATTTTTACTTTAAACTCTCTTAAATTTTCCAGAAACCAGTAAAAATATCTTAGTTAATTATTTCACTTTTGTTCTTTAAAAATATGTTTTATGTTTTTTCTATTTTATTTAAAAGTGACCGGATAAAGCTTCTTTGGTTGCTTTTATAAACGATTAGTAAGTGTTATAAAACTGCTTTATAGTTACACTTTAATTCAAATTATGATTAGACATAACATGAAAATTAAAAGGGGGCGATGGATGTTGATCAACCTAAAATACGAGGCGATGGTCCAGAAAAGGTTGGGAACCACTGGTATATAAGATACTTCATAAAAACAAAGTAATGAATTAAGATTGTATAAAACAATACCAAATACTTGTTGCATTTCACGTTATAAAATTAAGGCAACTTTTGCATTAATAAAATCATCCTCCCTCACCCCATTAGTTTAGCATTTAAATGCAACCAACCATATATCACCACAATAAGCTAATAACTAATTAAGCATGTAACTTACATGTTGAAGACCTTTATATGGCCCCAGAGCAGCAACTGTGCTTCCTTGTACCAGAACATAACAATTGGTAAGAAGTTCAATAGCCTATAGTTTTAAAATAAAATAATTTTTACAATGTTATCACAATTAAAGTTTTGAAATAAAGGCGAAATATTATATTTTCAAATGCTCCATATCTTGTATCACAATTATTTGTTGAATTAAACTGATTAATAGAATGAAACAAAATAAATATTTTAAAAAGTAAAAATTAAAAATAGATTTAAAAAAGATGTTTAGGCAAATTTTACATTAGATAAATGATATCAATATATAAAATAAAATTAGTCATTTTAATTTTCTCATTTAAAATACCTGCTTTCACGATTAGTTTAAGTTTTCACATAATCAACCGTAAAATATTGATAGACAAAGCAATACTTTAAAACTTAAAGGCATGATAGAAAAATTATCTTGCTCAAATAGTAGACGATACATTTTACGCGGTCGTGAAATAATTTTATTTAATCACATATTTAATTTTTATTTTACTTTAGTAAAGCCATTTCTATAGTTATTCATCATACTCGAAATTGTTACATTTAATTACCGAATAATGAAATACAAGGTAAGAAAAGCATTGTGATGGGGGTCGAAATTGCGAAATGGAGATTTTGTGTTTTCTACTCAGTTTAGGTGGTGCTGATTCTAAAAAAGTGGTGTGATGTGGTGTAAATTCATGATTTTCAAAAAAAAAAACTCTTACTTTGAGTGTGGCGCCTTTAGGACCAATTAAACGTTGCCTACGTTTCACAAAGCGATCCCTTTTTCGAACCATAGAACCTATTTTTATGATGTCACATCCAATGTTGTCATCCAATACACGGATAGCCTGAAAAAACATTACCCAAATAAATTGCTGATATTCAGAAATTTGATTTAAGTCTATATTTGACAATGTTTAGCGGTACTTTGGATCAAAGTTCCCTTAAATTTAGTAAAAAAAACTTGTCTGAAAAAGTATAAGTATTTTATGAAAAAGAAATTGTTATACTATTTTGAAAAGTAATTAAAATTATTTTTTAATTTATTACAAGTCAATTTCTGAATTACACATTCACATTCAGTCAAAGTCAATATTGACTGTGACTTACAAAACTTATTTATTATCTCCTTTCTCTAAAGAAAAGTTATTAAATATTAAGTAACTCTTCTTTTGGGAAAAAAAGATAATTGTTAGCAATTATTATCTGCTTTCAAATTAATATTTTAAAGTAAAAAGGCTTTACTAATATTGACTTAACAATGAGACTAAAACACTGTTTTCGTAGGGTAGTAAAACACCTCATCTTTCCATCCGCAATCAACCAATGAAAGAAAAAATTCACTGATTTAGCTTTTGAATAATTAGTAAACAATAGCAACGGCCCATAGGAAAACACTTGCCATCGGTCGTGTTCTCATAAGATAAAATTCAGGATAACAATAACCAAAATCTATACCTGTTCATGTGGAACCCCTCTGGCAATGAGCTTGATAACATCTCTGGCTTTAAGAATAATGTAAGGATCCCATGTTTTTCTGGTTGTCAGGACTGTCATACTGCCTTCGACTGCATCCAAATTAGCAGTGATATTCTGAATGGAAAAATAAATTTACTTCAGAAAATAAACTAAAAAAAACTAACTAATACAGTCGAACCCAGTTAACGCGAACTTGAAGGGAGCACCCAAACATGTCGTGTTAACCGTCAAGATTTTTTTTTTGCATTAAACCAGTGAATAATTTTTTTAAAAATTACTTCTCAAAATCATTCTAATTTTATAATGTAAATCATAAATTTAATTGAACAAAGTTGGGCAAAAAATAGACATTATATCTTAGTTTTACCTTTTAGAATGCACTTTTTACAACTAGACCCTTCATATCTACTTAGACATTTGAAAGTACCATAATTTATTTTTAGTCCAAACTCACCCAGTGGATACTAAAAGATCCACCTTTATCATAACAATCAATAGGTATTGTGGTTGTTTTAAAACAAGAACTACCCCATAAACCCCAATATATTACTCACATATTCAGCAAGTGTAGCTTTAACAGTAGGCCAACAGTCCCTGATGTATTTTTCTCTGTACCTGGGGAAGAGAGTGGCAAAAGAACTTTCACAGAGTAAGGAATGCTTCATGTCTTCTTTCTTAAATGGCTCAATGGGGATGGCCCAAGCATTCTCAACAGGTTTCGCTAGAAAAATTAATGTACAGATTAAATAAAAGGGGTCCACAAATGGTCAAGTGTCCAATTTTGATACAGTTTAAAATGATTTTGTAAAAATTTAATGATGAATAGTTATTTTACAACTAATTTCTATCGTTAAATCGGTTTTGAAAACTACTAGTAAACAATATGAAATAATAAAAGAAGTTGGTTTAAGGCTAAATATCTATCAAATGATGATTCCTGGAGCACTCATAAGATTATCTTTCAAAAAGGTATACATGGGCTTTTCAGTTTCACATAATTCTTCTTATTAATAATTTTTTTTAACTTTTTCAGATTATAAATAAAATAGAAATAAAAAAATATTGAATAAAAAATATTAGCATTGGAAATGAAATTAAAATACGTAGTTATCTTTCAAAGAGTCATATAAATAGGACTTTTTAACTTCTTACATTTTTGATTCAATATCACGATTTTGATTGATATAATATGTTTAGTTTGGTTTAAAAATTCTTAAAAAGTAATAGCCCACCAAAAAGTTAAAATAATGTAACCGGTATCATTATTTTCTCTAAAAATAATTATTTCAAAGCATTTATGTCCAAAATAAGTGTAACCTATTGAACAATAATGTCCAATATCTTTAACCCATGAAACTGCTAAATGAAAAAAGTATTTTTTCGCCTAATGTTACGTCTTTTAGTTACTGTTTATGTGGGTGACATTCTATAACTATATTTCCTATCAATATACAGCTTATCTTTGATACTTTTCTTTAAATTGGGGATCGTTAACATTAAATGCTTCCGCCTTTTTAGAATGGCCCATCAAATTAATAATGTGAGATGTAAAGTCAGTCTTAGTAGTTATGACTTATGACAATTGTAGGAGGGCTCAGTAAGCCTAGTACTACGACCAGAGGTCTATTGTATCGTCCTCTGGAAATAAGAATAAATCCCTGCCTCTTTATGAAAAGAGGCTTGTTGCTGAAGCAAAATTCAGCAAAGACCGAATTGATATATCTTGAAGCTCCCAGGATTCAAGTAAATATCGAGAAGTTCAAATCTGTAAGCAGCTAATGTTTCACACACACAAAGGACAGTTTCTTCCTTGAAACTACAGCACCTGAAGTCTTAGTAGTTACACTATCAATCAACTAAATTATAGTAAAAAACCTAAATTATCCATAAGTATTACTTTAATTGATCAGTGAACAAATCTAAACGATGGATTATTTATAATTTATTTACAGAAAAAAGTGTTACATTTCTGCAGACTGGTTTAAACGCATGTTTTTCTTTTGTAACAATGCTGCATTTCATTAACATTAAGATATATAATTACTTACGTTCATCAGTCATGTTTTATAAAATAAGATTTGAAATGATAGTTAAAAAATAACAATTTTATTTAAATATGACTGCAAAAAGCCAAAAAGCGTGTTCAAAATACAAAAATAAACATAAACAAACTTGAAGCAAGTTACAGTTAAAGGCCATATCACACGAGAGATTTTTCCCCAACGAACCATGATTGGTGGAAATTGCCACGTGCTATGACGTAGGCGTTGGAGAAATTTTCTACAACTCTGTCGTTTCATCGCGACGGAGTTGATCGACTTGGTCCCAACACTCCCAACAACCAATCAGGTGAATCGGTGACTGTCACTACACTGACGTCACGGCTCTGTTTTGGTTGAAGCCAAATCTTCAGGTCATATTGTATCAGCTTTAATTTAAAATTTGTAAAAAAAATATTTGAAATTTTAAGCAAAAATCCAACAATTTTATAGCCTTCAAAATATCTCTCAACGCAATTTAACAATCTATAGTTGGGAAAATAAAACTTTTTAACTTATATCTATCAGTGTTTATTTGTTTTATTACAAAATAAGGTGAAAGAAAAATTAATAATTATAAGAGAAATCCTAAGCATGCGATAAAATAAAATTCAAATCAATCCAAAGGTCCGATTTTTAATAAATTGTCGCCTACTGTAGAGATATCGTTTTAGTTATGACAGTCGGAAAAGAGAAATCTTCTCATACTATGGCAACCCTTTAACAACTTTGTGGGGGCCGAAATTGGAGGGAGAAAGTTGCGTTGGGAGTTGGGTTGGAGGAAAACGCTCGTGTGATACCCCCTTTACAAGGAAGAGTTAACTTGAAAAATTATTTTGATATAAAAAAAAACTCTGACGCCAAAATATACAATTTTTTTTAACCAATACAACTTAAAACAATACATATTTTTAAAATCATAAATAAGTAGTGAAAAGCTATATTTTTGGTTTATTAAAAGTTTTTTTTTATACTACTTTTAATTATTACTACTTTTTAAAATTTTAGAAAAGAGAAATCCGTTAGGCACCTTTAAAATAAACTAACCTTATCAAATTAAAAATTTTGCTTACTATTGTATTCGAAAAAAGGATATTCTCACCTGGTTTTGAACATAGAACTTAGTTAAATTAATAAAAAATATATAACTATAAGTTCTCTCTAACTTCAGTACTAACATATGCATAGAAAAGTAGATAATCAAAATCTATCCATAACTCGCTTTTAAAAAAGTGGAGGATGACTTTTGAAAATATACTCCTTATTATTGATCTTTCCCATCAATAGGTCCATTCGTTGGAAGAACAGGAAGATTATTTTATTTTGAAGAAAGATTATTGTAGTATTTATCTATCATTCATACTCATAGAAAAGTAGCTAAATTTTGCATTTGGACTTGATTTTCTATAAACTTTCCTTAATTTAGAACTGGGTGAAAGTAGTATTCCCAGTTTCATCTTTCTGTCCACTAAACTTTATTATTCATTGTCCTTGTCCTTACATCTGAACGGGACTAATGTGGAGGTTCTTTTATGATGTGCGTCCACTTGATAATTACGAGTGGACACCTCTACAATGAACTTCCTTCCATTGTCGCTTGGATGTCTTGAAGCAAGCCATAGAATATGGAGAATTCGATGTGAAATGAAGCATCAACTTACGGTATGGATGAGTTTACTAGTCTTATGCTGTGTGCAATACAAGGACGCAAATCTGTTGCAAGGCTTCTTATCCAATCTGGAGCAGACGTCCTATTAGTGGTGCAAATTGACAGCTTTTCACATAGCTACAGTGAAAGTGAATAGTAACACAACAATGGTTCAGGTTCTTTTAGAAGACAAAGAATTAGACCTTAACATTCGAACTTTTACCTTCGGTGAAAAACCCTTGCATTTGGCATGCAAAAATGGGCATGTAGAAATTGTAAAACAGCTATTGACGTCAGGGCGTACTACTAGTGATAGTGAAAACTTTAGCAGCAATACAGCTCTTAGTATTTTTAAAGGAAGCAATGAGTTATATCTAGAGATAATACAGTTATTTATACAGAAGTGTACTTTTTTGTCAGATAGTGACTATAAACGAATACCTACAGAGAACTCAAAGAACATGTACTAAAGGATGTGGAGCTTTGTAGGCAATCAATAGTGAACAAATTTCACCAACAATTATCTGCATTGTACAGAGTTCCTGAATTTGCTAAACAGCTTCCTTTCATTAAGACGTTTAATTTAAATGTGCAAGAAACACAAGACATAGTTTGAATATCATGAATGCAGAGTTTCCTAACTCATTTTGTAATGTTTAAAGGCACGTCCGATTGTATTAAAATTAATTTGTGTATAATTTATACTTGCTTCTTGTAAAAATTCAAAAAGTCCCCTTTCTAATGGTTTCGCATTGCTTATCTTGCATATTTAAAAAGATATGTTCATGCAGATTTCAGGGACTATCATTCAACTTCAAAGAAAATGCGCCATAACTGAGCTGTATAGCTTCGACATTTAAGTAGCTACATAATTTGTGTTATGAAAAAAGCTTTTTGTTTTAATGTTCCAAGCTCTTGTGCATAACTTAATGGATTGTTTAAAAAAATGTTAGAGCAGTGCTATATACACCAAGTACAAGAAATACATTTGTCTTGAGTAAATATGATTGAAATAGTGTAAGAGCTATTTCAATCATGTACTGTATATAGAAACATGTAATGTACTGTACATTGAAATAGTATTACTTTATTCATGGATAAGAAAAAGACTTAAGTGTATTCAAAAGGAGCCCAATGTATTGTATTGGTGTGTACAGATTCTTTCAGCCATTTTATGAAAAAATACTTTTATTTCATCTGTTATTTTGCTTGTATATATAATACTTTACGCATAAACTAAAACTTGAAATGTGTGTTTAAATGTGTAGAATTCTTTCTGCCTTTAACTCAAACTTTATATAATTATTTATTGTTTGTTTAAACATAAAAAGGCTTTTAAAAAAATACTTTTTGCCTTAATTGAAAAATGACAGCAACAATATTTTTTTAACTGTCGTTGTAATTACATATATATTTAAAGCATTGTAGCATAAGCAATAAGCATAAAAACCAGTATAGTTTCCTCCAAATTTTATTTTGTTATTAAACGCTTACATTTTTATGAACAAATGTAAAAAATGTACAAAACAAAGTATGATAATGATTTATCTATTTAAAAAATACTTTACAAACATTATCTTTCTTCAACTTTAAACACAAAAGAAGTATTTGTTACATTAAAATTAATTTTAAATTTTAGTGTATGTTTATTTGCTATCACAGAAATGGGTGGATGGATAAAATATACACCTTGTTGACTATTCATGTACCATTGTATAGATTGATTGGGTACAATAGGTTGGATTGGTCCATTGGTTATATTGACATTATTGGAGCTGTAATCTGTCCAAAGAGCAACAGCATTGCAATTGCCTGAGCTAAGGGAAAAAAAGAATATAAAATAACTTTAATTAGCGTTTTGCAGTAAAAAGTTTTGGAAGAAAAAATTCGATGGTTCTATGGTTTCTTTAGTAGTAAGGAATTATTAATAAAGAAACTTTAATTTTCTAGAATTTAAAAAAAACAAAACAAATTCACATATTCTATATTCATAATTAGCTTTTAAAACAAGTTGACATATTCATAAATTCAAAACAGGTGTAGGATGCAATTTTTACAAACTATAATTCTATTGACTTGTCCAAAAGTTTCAAGGGTATCTCCTCTGCTAAAAATTGCTTTTTTAAGATACGTTTAGAATTAAAAGTTTTTAGGAACAAGCATATGTTTTAGGTACGGAATGTTTTAATGTTTGTACATAAGAATTAAATTTGTTTAACAGATTTGCAGATCCATTGTCACTTCACAGTTAACATGCATGCATATTAAAATGGATATAAAGTTAATTTATAAAAAAAAAAAATTTATTTAGACATGAAAAGGCCAGTTCTTATATTTATTTTTATAAAAAGTTTTTTTTAAAATATTTTTTTTTAAAGTACACAATTAAAACTAAAATGAAACTTTTAAGTCTAATGTAGGAAATTTCCAAACAGTAAATTCTATTATATGTTATTTACAAGATTAGATATTCAATTCATTTAAATATTTATACCTTAAAAGCCTGTTAGATCATGAAAGAACTTGAATTATTCCCATACTAAAATGTCGTCAGGTGCAACATTACAATGTACAAAAAGCATTAGAGTTAATAAATTAACGATTCTTATATTGACTAGTGATTTACATCCCCTATTTATATTAAAAAAAATATTTATAAGTCAACAAAAATGAAAGTCAAAATAACATCATAAAATAACATACTTTGAAATAGGTATTTCACCAGCAATTTCAAAATCTTGGGTAAACATGTTTTTCGTCAAAGAATTTGACATTTGGAAACCACTTGAACATGACTCGCTGGCAAAATCGATTTCCAAGAGATCGAAAAGTTCAGACACTGGCTTGCAGGGATATTCCCAGAGTGGGTGGGGTTCAACTGCAGCATCAGCAATTGAAATGGCTCTCTATTTGAGAATATTTAGTATGATAGTGAGTCATAATAAAACATTGTAATTATTTAGTATGTATGGTTTATAACTGTGAACTATATTTAAATTTTTTTGTCAAAAAATAAGAAAAAGCGAATATACCACTTAAATATGGCATTGTATAATTAAAGTTAACAAATTTTTGATGTTACTACTTTAAGAACAGTAACAAACTAAAAAAAATTACCATTCAGTTCTATAGGCAGTTTTTGAAAAAGCAAACTAATAACCAAGTTAACTCAAATTGAAATGCTTATGTAAAGATATACCAGCTCGGGTGATCATGTAACATGTAACCATAGTTACCAAAATGGCGGCCATACAAATGCTTTACTTATACATTTGACTTTTATATTACATTTGCATAATCATTAACGATTTTTGACTAATTGTTCATTTTTTTTAGATAAACTTCTATAAAATTGATCACGCAATCTAACAAAGTATATTTTTTTCAATACATTACAACATACCTGAACCATTTCATCGAACTTTGAAAGATTAAACCCTTCAGCACTCTTCACTGGGGCCCGGATTTTCCACAAATCGTCAAAATCTACGGCCACAGCCCTTAACTTTCCGTGCTGAGGTACAATAGAAACATCGGGAGCTAGAAAAGGATCCAGCAGCCTTCTTATGTAAGAGAAACACATGAGCTCCCAAGGTCGAACAGAATTCACGAAATAAGGCTCTGTAATTAGAACACTGATCTGAAAGACAAAGGCAAAACTTAATCAAAATACACAGCCATAATGACAGAAATATTATCTTCAATGTATTTTAACAAATTATTGTTACTTAAATAGCATATATTTCAATAAATTTATTGTATATTAATATATAATAATTATATATATATATATATATATATATATATATATATATATATATATATATATATATATATATATATAATATATATATATTTATAAATTTATCCCTAAATATTTATTAGCCTAGTTTCATTTTTTTTTCATTTGATAGAATTAAAAAATGAAATAGTAAAATAGTAGGTATTAACATGCTGACGATGTCTGTCTGTCCGTATAGTAATATTTCATTATTCTTCCAACTGCAAATAAATTAAGCAGATGATAAATAATATTAATTTAATTTGAGAAAGAAAATTAATGAAAATAGTTGATTCTGGCTTTTAAAAGTTTAAATTTCAACAGGATGCTGTGTTTGAGGATTTTTTAAAAATTTGTATAAATCTTGTGTAGAAGCAGTTCTAGGTTACAGTTACTGTTTCAAGCCTACTTGGTTTTACTATAAGAAGTTCAGTAAGAATTTAACCCTCTGACAGATAAGCAAATTGGTTGAAGTGTAAACTTGTTTTCACTGCAGGATATTTAAATTAAATTTTTTAATTGAAAATTTAATTTCTTAAATTTTTAAAATATTATATTTCTATTGTATATGGTTATAAATGGCTCTTTCATGCTTTAAATTTTAAAATTTACTAAAATTATTAAATTTATAATTTAAAAAAAATTATGTGTGTTGCTGGAAAACCTGACAGCCAGGTGACGGGTTTATACGTCTGTATCCCTTAGAGGGTTAAGTAACAGTAAAATAGGCTATTTTAGTTCATTTAGAACTTCTGTTTTGTTTGTTACAATACTTACAATGCACCCAAAGCATGGTCCAACAACCAGTGCTTGACTAAAAAGGTATGTTTAAGAAGCATATTTTGAAATCACAACTAAAAATTTTGTTTCTTCAGATTAAGCTAAAATGAATTATAAATATCAATAAATAATCATGAACATAAATGGGCAATCATAAATTCAGTTAAAAAAAGGCAAATATAGCAGTCAGAAAAAGGAATATTCTTGTTTGACCTTTTCAAATAACTTAACTTTTTAAAGATAAGCATACCATCCAGAAAAAAAGGGACATAATGCAATATTTTTTTATCAATTAGCATTTTTTCACTCTCGATAATGTGAAAATTGAACTATTATCAATTCAAAAATTCAAAGAAACTGACCAAATTTTACAATTATCAAAACAGGCAAACAGAATTAATTTTATTTTAAATTAACCAATTACTTTATATATACAAAAGAAAAAAAGCAATTGATCTATGAATACCTTTTCATTTTCTAAACTATCTTCTGTTATATCAGCAGGTTCTTGAGTAATAACTTTTATTAAATTATTTTGATCATTGTCTTCTATGTATGTACGAATCATATTGTGATGGAAATGGCTGGATTCAATTGTAAAGACCTAAAAAAAATTTAAAAGACTATAAATATGTGGGCAATTGCTAATTTCATATCATTCTACCACAAATTTTTTTTTAACTGTTTCCTTATTTTGAAAAATTTCTATAGAGATAGATGTAAGAAAGACACATTTGAAAATGGGCTTGTATGGGATGCCCCAAGTGGGTTTATGTGGTTTGACCAAAAATAAATGGGTCGTTTCTTTCTAGGACCCATATCGGTAGTGCCCATACTAACTAAGTGGGCCCATATAGATCCCACATTAGTATGCTACCTTGGTATAGTCATCTTTTTTAGGGAGGATCAATGAAATGTTATGCATCATTGTTGGAGAACAATACATATTGGATAAAATATTCAAAGCACATTTCGTAGGATAGTCAAATCTACCATTTGGAAGCAAATGTGATATAGTTTAAAAAAATTATTGTAGAAAAAATACATTAATAAAAATATTAATTCACAAAAGATCCTTTTACAATTTTTATTACTTAGGTTTCCCAAATATTGTTTTAAATTATACCAATGATATTGAAATTATAAAATCAAAGTAAAATTTCTAAGTAATTTACTTGGTTATTATATTTTTAAGAATTGTATGCATGGATATATATGCAGGCCAGGGCGGTAACCCATTACTTGTAATAATGACTTTCTACAGTAATCTTATAGGTAATTTGTTACATTAGAGAACCCAGTAATTTTACAGGTAATTCGTTACATAATTTTCGAAAAAGTAATCCTTGTTACGGTAAAGTGTTACTTTCATTAATTTTATCATTAACAATCTAATAAATGTCCAAAACAAAAAAAAGTTCTTAATAAACAAAATAAAGAAAACTAAGCTAAGTCACTGTACATACTACAGGCTGATAGCTAAAGTTACTCTGGATACTTTCTGCCTGTAATCCAAACACTACTTTTGAAGTTGCAAACCTCAAAGGAGTCCTTAAAGTTTTGTGAGCAGCTTAATGCTTCCTTAACACAAGGTGTTAAAAATAGGTTTAAACAGTTTTTTACTGATAAAAACATAGTGACCACCAGTGTGCTTCACCCAAAGCTTGGCTTGACCCTGTAATAACTGATACAAATTGGGATACTGTGAACTCATTTCTCCAAAGAGAAAAAGTCAAGCAAATCGTAGAGGAGAAATATTATTCCCACAAAAATGAAGCGTTCCCTACTAATTGCAGTGATTAGGATCAACACTCATCTAGCAGTGATGATGATTTTTTTTGAGAATGTAAAAACTAGACATCCTTCCGCCAAAGGCGATTTAGGGTTATCTGCATTTTTCCGAAGTAACGACCATAATATGACTGTATTCTGTACCCTACCTATAGTTAAAACCATGTTCATAAAATATAATACGCCCTTACCAGCCAGTGCGGCTGTTGAAAGGTTATTTAGATCTGGTGGTTTGTGTCTCCAGCCTAATCGTAGCTGTGCAAGAGACAAAAATTTTGAGATGCAGCTTTTGTTATACTACCACAACAAGTAGATTTTCTGATAATTGCATACTAAAGTTGATTTTAAAAAAATCTTTCATTTATTCATTTCTACTTTATTTTTCAAAACATTTGTAAATATGAAATTTTGTTGCAAAAAAGTAATCTTAAAAGTAATTGCAATTTGTTACTTTTGGAAATCAGTAAATTTACAAGTAATTAGTTACTTTTTACGAAAAGTAATTGTATTGTAACGAGTTACATTTTAACAAGTAACAGCCCAGCCCTGGTATTATGATACATTTACTACATCAAAAAGAGGTTCTTTTTTTGAAGAGTTACCTTTTTGGCACCCAATTTTGCAGCCATTAATGGAAGAAGAGAACCGTCACTCACACAAAGCACTACAGAAGAAGGTGTGATCACCTAAAAGAAATTGTAAATCAATTCTCACATGATTTAGTATATAATATTTTTTAATGCTGTTTAAAGCTGCAAATGAAATTTAATAGATTGCTTTAATTGAACAAAGCTTGTGGATTTTAATAGTTTTTTTTCCATACTTAACAATTTATTCAAATGTACTATTATGATTAAAAAAAATTAACAAATATACAAATATTAATCAAAATTAAACTAAGTTATTGAAATTCAATTCATAAAAACAATGCATGAGAATTTAGAAATAAATTAAGTAGCAAACTTTCTGTGACAGAATTGATTTTGAAACAAAACAAACCTCTTTTAACATTGTAACATAGCCCTCATTTCTCTTTGCATCATTTTTCATACCAATTCGAGAATGTGAGTCTGTCACATGCACTAAACAATTACAAGTGGGACTTTCTGCAATATTTTTGTTGTTGGCCCTGAAATAGAATCATATTGTAATAACAAGTAACCAATATTACTTTACACAATAAAAATATTTCAGGTTTTAAATTGAACATTTACTATTAAATCAACAAACTAAAGCAGCATTTAAAAATGTAACAAACATAACATGATTGTATAACATATTGTAAATGGAAGTGTAATTAACACATTTTCTACCTATTACACTGGAATTCTAGTAATAACATTCCTTTAAAGGACTTCAGTATTAATTACATGATGCATAACATGAGTAATGTAATAAATGATTTTTGCAGATTCTAAAAAATTGAGACAAATTTGAGCTAAAAAAATGGTCGTAAACTGTACTTTTTACAAATACTTCCTTCTCACAGATGCCATAGTAATTTTATGAAACGCAGCAATGTAAAAGAATAATCTTTCAAACTAATGATGTATTTAAATGCAAAGTTTGCTTATGTTATACAAATCAAAACATAATCAAAACATAAATTGAAAACAACATAAATTTTATAAAGTGAATGTAATCATTTCAAAACCAAGATTGTTAATAAATCACATTCAATGAACTTGAAGTAAAAATAGTAAAGAATATCTCAATAAGAGAAACCAGTTCCTCAAACAACTTATTTTTATTCTGTAAATGACTTTTAATATCATAACTTAAAAAATAAATTTCTCCTAAGCAACATATAATAAATAACATTGCTGAATAAGTCAGGGACCAAAACTTTTAGAAGTTTTAAAAAAGGCATTTTCAACAGGATTGAAACATATTTCTGTCAATGAAAAAGGTTTAAAAATTTAATGTTTTTAAAAAAAGCATGCACCATTTGGCCAATTTTTTTTTTTTAAAAATCGCGCAGTAGTACTTTGGAATAGCAAACCACAGGCTGTATTCATCGTGATAAGCAGTCAGAGTAAGTTTATCTCCAACAGCTACTGAGACAACATCTGGAAGGTAGTAAATACCCTGCATCCAGTGATCCCTCCACTGAAAATAAAGAAATTGCTATGACAAATACCGAAATTAATAAGAAAAATCTAAACAAAAATAATGCATTTTTTTCAATGCACAATTGCAATACTTTACTAATATAAGAGGATTTTGATTTGTTCTACAAATTTTCAAATAAAATATAATTTTTTTTAAAAACATGCAATTTTTTTTTAAAGTCATCAAATCATTGACTAGCAGCATTAACCCGGCAGCACTCGCGCTCCTAAGTTAAACACCATCACTCGCAAGGGGGTACTTTAGACCCCAGCACTAAATTTCGTTCAAATATCACTTTTACGTTCAAAACTTGCAAAATTTTTACTTAAAAGCTATTTTCTAGCAAATATTTAAAGTATTTATGGAGAAGTGACGGTATCTGAATTATAATTCTGAACCAAATAATTCTTCAACTCATCTTCCACAGGATCACCAGTAATGTTTTCTTTTTCCGACAATTCATTAGACTTACTATCGGAACAAGGACAACAATAAATTGTCCTATCATCATCAGCTTCTTTTCCTGGTTCGTTTATAGATTTATCATAAGAAACTTCTGCTAACAATTTTCGCATTTGTTCTGTCTCCTCATTGTAAAAAGTAGCGTGACAATTTGAACTAGAATGAAGAAACGCGGGCACTCTCGTGAGGTCTTTCACACCCCAAAACCACAATTCTACTAAAACCGCTTTTTGATTGTGAAAGATAATCATTCCTTTCTTTAGTGGGTGACGTTGAAGGCAGCTACTCTGGGTTTGACCCATTTTAAAAAGTGAGAAGTTGGGTTATTCGAAACATGAATGTGCGTGGGGTCTGATAGACCCCCTTGCGAGTGCTGCCGGGTTGAAAAATGTTACATAATAATATGATGTAACTTATTATTATATAAGTATATAAACTTATATTATATAACTTATATTACATAATAATATGATACTAAACTACATACTATACAAACACCATTAAATTGGGCATTTAAACTTTTATACCATTTTTTTTAAAAAATGATAATTTTGTAATCCATGTTATTTTTTGCCAGATAATAACATTTGCTTATCAGAATTTACTTATATTGAAAATACAGTCTCCATTATCATAGTTCTAATATTTAAAAATCTGCAGTATTACCTGTGCTTTGCTTGGATCAGGTTGAACCCATTTCGGTCCATTATTTAAAATAATATCCCCATCCATATCCATTTTTAGGTCCCACCACATAAAAACAACTTCACAATTTCCATTTCTGATAGCAGGGACTTGTTTGATAAATGTCTCATTCATCTCTATTGACTTTTCTCCAATAAATGAAAAGCTAAAATTAAAAATAGCCAGCCTCATTAAAAAGTTTTTAAACAAACTACATAAAAACAATGTAATTATTAAGTTACCGAGCATAAAAGGAACAGTACTGAAAAAGAAAACAACTATTGTTATCACCATGGAAAATTTGTTGATTATGAATTCACATTAAATAATGTGTCTTGTTTGTTGTCCAAAAGATGTTGAATACAGCAAGAAATTTCAGTAATTAAGAAGTTTTTTCGTATTGTACGTACAGACAGATTAACGAAAATCATAAAAGTTTAAGTTATGTCTCTGACGTCATACATTGTAAACAAAAAATATCTAATGGTTAGAACAGACGTTGTTGTTAATGCGAACTCGCTTAACACAAAATTTTGCTTAAGATTAACTGAAAGCATTTCCCTCGGCCCATAAAGCTTTGAGGTAATGCTAAAAAATCTCTTAATGCGAAATCCCGCTTAACCCGAACAAAAAATTGGATTTGACTTTTTTTCTTAGTGATTCAAAGTTACCAAGAACAAATGAAGCAAAACATTAAAAAAATGGAAAGTAAATATAAAAATAAATTGTCTTCTACTTCTGAGACAATCACAAGATCTCCCATGATTCGTCAGTTTTAATCCAATTGTTGTTCCTTAAAATATTTCCTAATAAATTGTTCTATAGTATTTACTAGTCCACTGGTTCAATGTAAAAAAAAATTCCCGACTGTTAACATGAAATTCGGTTAAAACAAAATGTTTCAGTATTCCCTTCGAGTTCGTGTTAACGGGGTTCGACTGTATGTATTAAAAATACTACAAAATATCTTACTCAAAAACACAAATTGGATCTGTGATTTCAGAAAACAATGCAGATGGTATTTGGGACATTTGCACATCGTGAATGGCAGCAGATCCAGGACACTGCACAACTTTTTTAGGGGGTATAATGGAACCTTCAGATCCAACTTTTACAGGAGAGAGGGTGTTCCAACTGGAAATGGTTGGAGAATCGATGATTTGAGCATACACACAAGCAGCAGATGGTATCACAATGCAGTTTTCCTGAAAATACGCACAGATTATTGTTCTATTATTAAGAAAGTATGTTTTGGCATTAAAAGAATCTGGAATGTGGGATGCCTATTCTATAACATTAGACATCAAAACTATAGCTATATTTTTACTGAATTGAGGTATTGCCATATATTATTTTTGGTTTTAGTAATCAGGTTATAAAGGCAGTTGAAGAGCCTAGTGGAAGAAGTGACTAAAGAAGTGAAAATACTAAGTGACATTTTTGAAAAATTGAGATATTTGTGTCAATGAATATATTACCTACATCTTTAATGATAACAAGTTTCCACTTTTCCAGAATCTTCAAGTTTAGTATATTTTTTACAGTTTGAAAGTTAAGTTTTTAACAGATCTGAGTGCAAACGAAAAAATTTAAAGCTTATTTTCCCCTTTTTGTCACTTAGCACGTTCTTAAACTAAGCTCTTCAAATATGAAAGGAAAATACAAGAGTGAAGTGATTATTTAAGAAGTTAATGTGTCCAGTGAATTTTTACCCTTTCATATACTTACACTCGGGGACAACCTAACTTGGGTAACAACAAATAGTAAAAAGGCAGAGGGAAAAGCGTGGTGCTATGATACAAGGCAATAAATCGCAACCTCGCCGACTCAAACAAAACAAGAAAAAAGTTCAATCAGACGTCTAGTTTGGCGCCGACATAGCTTCATTTGGCCTATTGTAAATTAATGGTATTATAAAAAAAAATTCTTGATGCGCAATAAGGCGCTTTTTTTTTAAAGCAAGGTGCCAAATACAAAGAAATATAATTGTTAATAATAAAAAATAACTAAATTGTTCAAATTCTTAATTCTAAAAAGGTTTAATCTTTTCCTGTTTTCTTCACTTCCAGTATTGATTTAATATTTTTTGATAAATTAATTTATAAATTATGGTGAGGGGTTGGGTAAATTTATTAAAATATACAATTTTGATTTGTAAGCTTTTAGAATACTAGAAAAATAGTTAAAATTTTTATGAGAAATTTATATAAAAATATTTTTCAAAATACTTAAAAACTATATGTATTGTTTAATTGTAATTTTAAAAGGGTTAATATTTTTAAGCTAGAAATAAACACACATCTATAAAATATAATTAAAAAAAATGAGGCAGTAGGGATTCAGAGCAGTATTTAAATCCGCGGATGAAAATCAATTGTAATAATTATTTTTGCAAAAAAAACGCACTTTTTTGTGTTATAACTGTAGAAGGATAATATTTTTAAGCAAAAAATAATAATACATAACAAACATATAATAAACAGGAGAGTTTATGTTCTTATTCAAAATTTTAACCATTGTAACACCGCAAAAAACGCCAAATGTTTTTACGGTATTGTAAAGTGTTAATTCAAACTTTTATTGCAATTATAACCGAAGATAAACCTTGAGAAACCATATAAAAAAAACTACAAAAGGTTAAAAAATAAATCGAATTAATAGTTGGAGATTTTTTTCTAGCCCTTTATAGAAAGCATACAAAATATTTCTGAAAACCGAGAAACTATAAAACTATTTTAACAAAACTAAAAAAAATTAATAATGTACATCACAAGTATTCACTTTTCGTACAATACGACTCAAAAAGTAACAAAGGAAATAAAAAAAAAATCTTTATGACATTTATTGAATACTTGACTACAATTACCAACGACTTTTTCCAAAAATTTTGAAATTTTTAAAATCTACTTTTGTTCAGCCAGATTTGGACAAATGCTTTTGATAACTTCTATTTTAAATTTAAGGAAAAAATTGTAAATTGCCTTCTTTCTTAGGGGCTGGGGAGCCCAGACGGTTAGGCACTCGCCTAGCATGCTAAAGGTTCCAGGTTCGGGTCTGGGCATCGTCAAAATAACTGCCGACCTATAAACGGCTCGTGCAGCCCAAAATGTCCGACGAATAATACCGTGTTAGGGAGTGCACGTTAAATATCCTTCAAGTCCTAACGCTGTGTACGATGTCGCCCTTAACGGTTGCGTTGTGTGCCTATTCAGGTGTCGGCTCGTCACTTTGCTGTGGTTTTAAATTACAACGCCCGGCGCCAATAGTCCTTGTGTAGCTATAGTGCGACGATAATTCAAACCTAACCGAACCTTCTTTCTTAAACAGAAATTCATTTTCAATCGCCAATTACACAGTGAATTATGATATAATGAAAAAAAATATCTGCCGCTGTCATAATAAAACAAAATCCTATCGAATCGGCAACCCTGGAACGCGAAAAAGAAACAATGATCCGTTGGCTGGAAACTCTTGTAAGGTAATATTTATATACAAAATGATCTGAATACAATTTAATCAAAATACACTTTTCATTCTAATAAAATTACCACATTTTCTCAAATAATATTCAAATATGTTAGACCTTAAACGAAATTAACGTTTTAAACAAGTTTTCTGGATGGATTCGCAAATAATTTATGGAACTCTTTACATCCGCGGAAAGATCTTCTCCATAGCATATTTCTATTTACCCTACTTAGGTTGTCCCGTAGTATAGTTGCAAATTTTTACATTTACTTTTAATGTAGAAGTTAGGACTCAACATTACAGATGAGTTTTTCTCACCTGTTATCATCTTAACACCGATTAAAATTGTTTAAAAATAATTAACCAAATCAAATGATTTAAACTCTTTACTTACATTTATTAAATGATGTTTAGTCAAATAATAAGCTATGTGTAAACTGGTTTTTTTTTAAAACATACACTGGATAGTTAATATCGAAGCATAAAATGTGTTAATTTTTTTATTAAAAACATCTATTTTAAAACCATTTTTATCCTATTTAAAAAAATAAAATTGAACTATAACTGCTCTAATTTAATAAATATACAGTATGATTTGGTTGTCAAATCACCTCAAGTAAATATTTGAGAGCATGATGAAATGTTCTAAGTGCTCCTTCTCCTATAAGCTCTGTATCAAAAACTTCGGCCACTAGAATATTTGCTTTTTCTTTCAAATCTCCATCTGATGAAAGAAATAAGAATTTGGTTAATTTCAACAACCAGATTTAGAACAGTTAAAGTTTTTATTCTTTTTTTTACATATAAAATAATTAAAAGGGTTTATACACAAATGCGACAATGACACAATTTTGCAGGCAAAAATTACAATGTTACATGTTTATTTTTATTTGAAAAGTTATTTTGAAACATATTTGCCTTTTTCAAATCAATATTTTTTATAACAGAACAGTTTAATCTATACTATTAATGTGTGACTGTTTGTTTATCTCAAATTTCTCTACAAACTACAAAACGTAGATATATGGAAAACGTATCAAATTGCAGAGAATGAAATAAGGAAGTTATTCCGCAACATTAAAAGTTTCTGCCTCCTTTTGTTCAAAATAAAATTAAGACAAGTAACAGCATTAAGCGATTTGGTGCAATATTAAGGGTACACTTGTGCAAAGCCTGGTATATAAAGGTAGTATGACAAATAAACTATGTCTTTTCAAGTTAGCTGTTTGCTTAGAAATAACTTATCTTATTAATGCTATTGTGTTATAATTCTTGAATCTGTGAGTGTTTATTCAATGGAATGAATCAGCTATCTTTGTAGAATATAAAATACCTGCATTTCAACATTAGTCATGTATGGGTTACCACAATGCGAATGTTTAAAAGCAAAGCAAATGTATGTGTTGTCCGTGCAACTCGGCAGTTGCTATTGATTATATATTTGTAGGCCCTTGAAATGAGACATGCTATTAACTGTGTTAATATAGTGAATAATAAAAAGGTTATTCATAACAATAATCTGACGCAGTTGGTTGTTGTCTAGTAATATATATATAATTATTAAAAATAATAAAAATGTTAATTCGTCAAATTTCTATATACAAGAAACATATATATTTACATAAAATTTAATAGAGCTAGACTGATACATTGGCACTGAATGTTTAAAAAAATAACCATTAGCTACCACTGTTGACTTAGAGAAAAAATTGGTACATCAGCCTTAAAAAACACCTACATGAAAGCTGATAGTTTTGATAGGGGAAAAAACAAAACATTTTTTAATTCAAATATTTTTATTTGTGCTGAAATGACAGCATAACAGAGTTTTTTTTTCAATATATGTTAAAATGGTGCCTTGAAATATTAGCATAATTGCATAGAAATGTGTAGATATTTTTAAAATATAGTTTTACTTCAGAAGAGATGGTTCAACCAAACTACAATGCCATGTAAAATTTGCAGTAATAGTGTCTTGTTATTTATATTTTTAGCTCCTCACAGATCAGTAAACCATATCTTGAGTTATATTAATTGTTGCACTAGAGCTACACAAAGCCTTTTGGTGACATCCCATCAGGGATCAACCTGGGTCAAAAAATGCTGTAGCAAAAATGCTAAAATGTATTAGAAAGCTGTAGCAAAATGCTAAAATGTAGGAGAAAGCTGTAGCAAAATGTTAAAGAAAAATTAGTTGCTTATAAATCAACCTCATGCCAATTAAATTACTTGAACCTATACACAAATCAATCTTTGTGTAGCAGTTAATTTTGTTTAGCAGTATAGCTTAACAATACATTGATAACTTTTTTTATGAATCATGACATGACAAATTTAAATAATTATATAATACTACTAAATATGCTTTTATTTTTTTTATAAACATTTTAAAATAAGTACATTTACTTTTTATGGTGTTGGATCATCTTTAGATTTGTCTATGAACATGTTTTTGCTGTTCATTTGGTGTATTACAATCAAGTTTTGATTTTTGAAATCTCCCAACCTTTGGTCTTTCAATACATATCCTAATTAATAACATGGTTCATACATTTGTTAGGAAAAAAAAATCTGCACTTTTCCAGAAAAATTCAGTGACTAGAAATTTACTAACAACATAAAATTTAAAAAATATATAGCGTATATAAATCCGTTTTTTAAAAAACTAAAAATTGTCTATAATCAGAAACCCCAGTACATGCGGAAGTAGAAAAAAAGGTCCAAACGTAACCAAAAAGTATTTTAATATTCAAGCTATTCTTGTGATCATGACTCACGGTCACCGTGATTCGGACACTTAATCAGAAAATATATTCTGGTTGTCAGACTTGGTCTGAACTGGAGCTACAAAAGTAACGAGATACTCTTCTGATCACGCAGAGCAAAAGAACTGTTAATCATTCTAATGAAATGTGACGTCATCGATAGATTTCGTTAATATTACTAGGCAGCAAAATAAGTAAATCAAGAAGCATTATTGGACTATATTCTATGGAAAATTCTTCTAATGAGAGGTTGCACTGGCTGACTGAGATTTGAAGACATCTTAGTGTAATCTAATCAGAATTCATCTTCCCATTTTGATTAAAAATTTAATTTTCATTATTAGAATCGGTTATTTGAACTTGTTGTTTATTGAAATTTAAGTTTAGTTTCAACGAATCACGGCGTCACATTTTCGCAACGGCCAATAATTTTTTGTTCGCATTTTCGTGCAACTCGTCGCGGAACACCTAGCGTATTCAGGCCGGAATGCTATTTGGCGACTTTTGGCGTTTGTGAAAAAGTAAACACAGGGTTGCTATAGTTAGTAGTATTTTACGAAATATTTATATTAATTTCGGTACGGCATCAGTAAATTCACTTCGGAAAAATGTTTATTTTAATTTTTTAACATCAATATTTGTTTCAAAACGTTGAAAATTTATTAAGATTAGTTAATTTAGAATAATAATTACGCAGCTCGTTGGTTGGTTGGTAGACATATATTTTCAGGCTTGTGGTTACTTGTGTTTGTTTTGGTTTCGTAGCTGGTTTATTGCTTCTCCAGATGCGGGCTTATTCCTGTCATTGTGGTATGGCTTTTTTTTTTACGTGACGTATATCTCTCGGTTGCAATTCTCGACTTTGTTGCTTCTGCTCACGGAGTGGTGTCGTAAGCGTGAGGGAATAGTTTCATATGATTTTTTGTTGTTGTTTTTAACATGTCTTGAAAGCCCAGTAATGTTTTAATTGTCGAAACGTAAAATGTTGTACGCAATATAACATATACGTTACGAAATTATCCCATCTGCGCCGCGTGCTGTGAATTCTTCGACAATCGAATGTAGAAACTCGGCCAGTGTTGGGCAAATTTTAATTGCAAAAGCAATTAATGATTAACAATTAATTGTTAATTTTTACTACTGCAATTAACAATTAATCAATTGTAATTGTGGAAATGAATTGTTAATTGCAGTAGTAACAATTAACTAATGTTAACTCCGACAACCCGACCAAGACCGACAACCCGACCAAGACCGACAACCCGACCACGACCGACCCGACCAAGACCGACTACCCGACCGACCGACTAACACCAGTCGGTCGGGCCAATTGATTAATTAAATGCCCAACACTGAACTCGGACCATGACACACTTAAAAAAAATACGCTAGTACTCCCTCCGGGCCGTCGATTGTGGCTACTCGGCAATCCTCCGGGCCGTCGATTGTGGCCACTGGAGCCGTGATATCCTTAAAAAAAACCGCTGGTACTCCCTCCGGGCCGTCGATTGTGGCTACTCGGCAATCCTCCGGGCCTTCGATTGTGGCCACTCGAGCCGTGATATCCTTAAAAAAACCGCTGGTACCCCCTCCGGGCCGTCGATTGTGGCTACTCGGCAATCCTCAGGTCCGTCGATTGTGGCCACTCGAGCCGTGTTATCCTTTAAAAAAACCGCTGGTACCCCCTCCGGGCCGTTGATTGTGGCTACTCGGCAATCCTCCGGGCCGTCGATTGTGGCCACTCGAGCCGTGATATCCTTAAAAAAAACCACTGGTACCCCCTCCGGGCCGTCGATTGTGGCACTCGAGCCGTGATATCTTAAAAAACGCGGTACCCTCCGGCCGCGATTGTGTACTCGGCAATCCTCGGGCTGTCGATTGTGGCTACTCGAGCCGTTATATCCTTCAAAAGACCGCTGGTGTCGTTTGTGGCAACTAGACATGTGAAACTACGTTGTGATTATAATTTATTTAATCAAAAGTTGTAAATAAGTTAAATTGTTATCGGCCTGCGGCCGATTATAATAAAATCCAAACCAAACCTTACACACCTTTCGAACAAATACTCATCTGCACAAAAACCGGAATTTTCAAAATAAACCCATTTCACGCTTTACTATTGTTTACATGTTTACATAATTCTTGTACGCTGTATTTTCAACCAAACCAACTTAAAAGTAAATTAGTTTGCAAGATTGATGTAAACATCCATTGAGTTGAAAGTTGAACTGGAATGTTTACCAAATAAAGTACGTTTTCGCTACTTGGCTGCAAAAGTTAAGCCGCCAAATCGAGACCGACCTGAATACGCTAGCAGTACCCTCGTTGCATTTTGCGAAAAATGCTATTACAGATTGATCCCTGCATCCCATACCTCTAGGATTTGAATTCTAGTTTGCAGTGTAATCGCCCAGTAGAGTAATTTTATTTAGTTCAGGACAGATATCAGTCAATTGAACCTTCTTCATGGCCCGTTATTTACGTCTGCCGAACTCGGTAATTACCAAATGAACTAACACACAAATTCTAGATTTTTTTTTTTTTTAAAAAGGAGAAGCTCATATTAAATAGTATTTTTTGTGTTTTTTAGAGAAATAATAGTATTTTGTGCTTGATTTTTTACCTCAGCAATTTAATTTTTTAACAATCGCATCAACCAAAAAGCGCCATACGTCGAGCAATAAAATTTAAAATACATTTAATAATTGAAGAAAGGTCCCACCTGGTCCAACAGTTAAGTCAGTGGAATGTTTTAAAACAACTTTAATTTTGTCTTCAAATCCATTTTGTTTAATTACTTCTTCAGCACATTTTGCTACTGGATGGAACACCTGTCACAAATTATAAACACAATTAAAAGAGAGAAAAATATATACATAATTTAATGGAATATTAGTTACAAATATTACAAATTTAATTATTGGAAAAAGTAATGTCTATCATGCCCAATACTTTTTTTTGACAAATGCTTAAAATGTAATATATTTTACTGATAATAAAACAAAATTTAGCAAATAATCTGTGTTTACAATAAGTCACCATTTAGTCTATTGTATAGAGGCTAATTTAAATTTGTTAAATGTAATTTATTATGAGCACAATTTGATAATAAATTAAGTAAAGAACTAATAAAAGCAAATGTCACACTTAAAAAAAAAAAACTTATTTCTCCTTCTAACCTGTATTAAACAACCACCCTTACAAAAAAAAAAAATAGTTTCAGCTTTAAGTAACAATTGGTTTTAAGTGATTTCAAATGAAATGCATAGGTAAATTAAATACAGTGGGACTTTAACTTATTATTTAAAGGTACGGCAGGACCCCTGCTCTTTGGAGTTCAATCATCAAAAAATACAATATTTACAAAAGTTGATATGGCAGCAGCCATATCGGTTACTGGTGCAAATGAAGAAATAACTCTAATTATTACCTCACATGCAATTACACTATCAGCACCAGAACGAGCAGCCATCATGGATAACAAACCAGTTCCAGTTCCAATGTCTAAAACTTTGACTGGTCTTCCTTGGTCTTTCATTGACTGGACAGCTTTCTTGATGGCAGCATAGTATTTCTCATTCTAATTACAAATAAGATTTTGTCATTACAGTGAATATAAATAGATTCTAAAATTATTCAAATTTAATTTTGAATCTTATATGAATGCATAAGTTGGTGATGTGCAGTAAGCCCTGTTTATTAATAAAGATGCAAAAATATCCAAATTAAAATGTATTTTATTTGAGGTGGTTTTATCTTTATTAAAAAAGTTAAATGACATTGAGCTATAAAAGTACAAACATTTTTCTTGAACAGTAAAGTTTGACTGCAGAATTAAAAATATATATATATAAAAACACTAAATAGGAAATTTTAAATATAAAATGTATACTTTATCCTTTCACTTTATTCTTGGTTGATTTCTGATAAATGTAATACCTTTAAATTATCACATAAATATTTATTACATCAAGCAATATTTATACCTACCCTTTCTGTATCATGTAGCATGTCAGCATATGATGAACTAGAAAATTAAAAAAGAATATAAATAAGAAAACATAACTAACTTAGAATTGTAGTAATTACCTAATACTATAGTAGAAAAGGAAATATAGTAGCAATATACAACTTTTTTTTAAGAAATGAACTGAATAAAGACATTGGAATGAGGAGTTCATAGTAAGAAATTAAATATTGTTGTAGTTTTACATTGCAAATTTACAAATGGACATAAAAAATTTATGGTTCAACATTATTACATAAAGTCTGTCTGATAACAAGTATGGTAAAGGCATGGTATTGACAGGGTAAAAGAACTTATAGCTATTTGAAATTTGGTTGATAAGCTTATTTTCCTAAATGAAATAAGTTTTTCACAAACATTTTTAATAATTTAATACAAATTATATCATGACTAAGCAATCAGAAAGTGGCTTAATAAATTAAGAGTACCGGGCAACTTCTTGATAGTAATCATAATATTCTGGTTTCTCAACCCATTCTTTTTTACCTATTATAGGGTTAACAGTCATAGTAAATTTACTCATTTTAGAAAATAAATTTGAATTTTTACGAGATCTAAGTCTTAAAATTGTATTAAAAATCACGTGTGGTAAAGTAATCATAAAGAGAGAAAATTTTTTGGAAGTGGAACTGATGGATTTGTTTCGCTTTATTTTTTCAATTGAGCTGAAGCGGAGCAAAACAAATGAAAAAGTACCAGTTGCAGTTAATTACAAATTTTTAGTTTTGGTTTGGTTCGATTGGTTGTATTAAAAGCTACACACTAGAGTTCTTTTATACTTGTATAGTTGGAATTATAATAACTCAATGCACGTCAGCCTATGAAGTACCAAGGCTTGGCTTGCTGTGTTGATTTCAGCTGAAGAGAGATGGGGTACAGGGTACATTGAAACAGATGCTCCGGTCAGTTGGTCAGACTGAAGCGAAAAACCCATTTATTTGCTAACGCTTAAAGCCTAATGGGCTTGTTTCAACACTTTGTCAAACAAAACAAAACAACCAATGAAATCGCATTTTTTAGAGCGTGACATCATAAGAAATATTCCCATTTTATCAACTCACTGAAGCAATTAATAAAAGGCCGACAATGAGTAAACCTTGTCCAATCCGTGTTTTGAACCCCGATTATGCCCCCCCCCCCCCATTATGCCTCTGGGTTGTAGTTTACAAGACATTGCAATAGTTGTAGTCGAATAAAAAAAAAAACTTACAATACTTTTGTATTTGTATAACTGTCTTTTAACCTCTGTTACTTAAGAATGGTACCAAAGGTTACATTAAGAAAGTAAAAATAATAATAATCATCTGAAAACATACTCCTTCCTGTCATTCGAGTTATTTGATAAAATATGTACTTTAGAAATTTGTAACAAATCTAAAATTTGATCAAAAATGTAGCAAATAAATGGTAACAGAAGCTATAGAAATATCCAAAAACCAAGTGTACTTGAGAAACGTGCAAATCGGTGATATATTTATTGTTATTTAAGAGTATTACAAAATGGTTAAGGAGGCAATTTTGACAAGAATAGAAAAATTTACAAATGGTAACAGAAGTTACACAACAGGAACTATAGAAACCCTATTTTTGTTTATAAAAAATAATCTTTTCATGTATTGGAAGAAAACATATATAAGATATTATTATTATTATTATTATTATTGATAAAAGTAATTTCGCTTATAATAAAATGCTTGAACATAAAAAAAACACCTTTAAATAACTAATAAACATTATATTTCAAAAGAAACTTAACGTAGGACAGCCAATATCACCAGGAACAATTTTTAAAAGTTTTTTTTCCCCTGGTAGTTAAAGTTTTTTTTCTCGAATTGATGCAATTTTTGATGAGAAATTGAGATGTATTAAAATAATATATTAAGCATAGGTAGGGAGTGGAAACATTCCAATACTTTTCAGTGTAAAAATTATTTTCTACTAGGACGTGGAATTGGCTTGTAAAATTCAATTGTAAAAAAATAATAATAAGTTCTGCCATCATTATTATAGTCCTTCTGATTACAACTCAAACTTCGAAGCACTTTATTCCCCTACGATTTCGTGTGATTTACCAGGAAACTGCGTGACGTGGGCTTCGCTGTTCCTAAACATACCTTATTTGAGGCTCTGCTATAAGGTTAATCGCGATTGCTTTCCAAACACAAGTAGAATGAACTAAAAAACAAAAAAAAAATAAATATAATAAAAATAAAACAGTGACGCTCACCACGCAGTTTCTTGGAAAACCACACGACAGAACAACGGCAAGGGAAGAAAGCGCCTTTGAAGCTTGCGTTGTAATCGGAAGAACTATGAGGAAAATAGATTTTGTGATTCGAAATAAATGAGTTCCACATTATAGTTAGTCACTTTTCACTTACAAGTAGAAAATCGTAACCATATCAAGTTTTTTCATCGTTATTGGTTAACAACTTTTTCCACATCTTTAAATAGTTTTCAAAGTTCAGAATAGTGTTCAATATACTAGAAAACTTATAGTATGCAACAAATGGACTCGATCCAACGATTGGGGGATCCACACGCAGTGTAATCCCATACTATGTATTAGATCATATTAGTGTATTAAATTATATCGACTTTAAGGACAGCTTTAAAACGATGATCTTCCTGGGTGAAATAAAAAAAAGCTGAAAAAAAAACATTTGTACTTCTGCCGAGAGCGGGGATTTGAACCCGGGACCTATAGATTACGAACCGCTTATGCTACCACTAAGCTACGACCGTGAGAACCAAGCTCAAATTGCTAATAAGGCTCAGTCTTGAACAGTTACTATACCCGTACGCGTAAAACGCGTAATTTCTGAACTTCGAATTGTGAAAAAAATGCTATAAAAATATCAAATTTATGCACTCACAAATCATATTCAAACCGAATGCGTCAGAAGCAGTGCAGCGAAATCGAAGAGTGAAATAGGAAGGTTTACGTCACGTAAAATATAGCTATTGAAAAAAGACGCTAAGCATACAAATTTATAAATGTTTAGCAGCGCTCTCTACACAGGTCTTGTTTTTTATGAACCCTCTACGCAACCTAATTTTATCTTTCTTTTTATTGTTATTCAGCACAAACATCCACTCAACTTGGCAAATTGCTGATCCAAATGAATGTTTCCTTCTGTTCGTGTTGTCCTTAAAAATTAGTTATGATTTCCGTCCCTGTAAAATAAGTGTATTTGAATGTGGCCCTGGTGTTTGCTGTAGTGTATTTTTAAAGTATTTAACAATAGGATACTCCACAAAAACCCAGGATCCAACGTACAAAATTGTTATTGTACGCAAACGTATTAATTAATGACCGCAAATACTGTCTGTTTGGTAATTTCATCGTATAATGAATGGACGTGGACTAAATCTTGATATTATTCAAAATTCTCAAAAATATCTTAACTGCACAGGAGATCATTCCTTCAATTAAACAGAAAAGGACAAGTGTCTTCATTGCGTCTGGATTATTGGTAAGTTATCTTGTTCAGCGATCGACTTATATGGCTATGACATTTACATTTAGTTCCTGTGTTATACAACATATCTATGGGTTTGTTTGTTTGTTTTTTATTTTATGTGTTTTAAAGTTTAACTATTTCTATAGCATTTAACAAAAAAAAGACGCTTATCGACACATATACACTTAGGTATTACGTTTCCTGTTGCTGAATATATCTTTGATTGCTTTCCTTAAGTAAGATGCATAGTTATGATCTATTAACGCAGTAGCTATTTTAGTTATTTACTTATTACTTTGTGTTAGATAATATCTTTTATTGGGGAAATTTTTCGAATTACTACAAATAAAAATATTTAGTTTTAAATACGTCTTGTTGTGACTACAGAAGACTTACTCGATGGTTATTAAATTTTTGTTAACGTTTAAAGGTTTGAATATAAATATACAATTGGTATCGTTTCTCTTAATAAACAGAACTTAATATACATTGCCTTTACTAACACCATGTCATTTTCATATTATATAGTAGTGACAAAATTGAATTTAGTACAGGGACTCTAATATACCTTCAAAAGTCCCTAAATTTGAAAATAGTAACTAAAGGTTCCTAAATTTATTCTAACAACGCTTAGGTTGACCATTTTTTTTTTTTTTGAAGACACACTAAAAATATTGAATTTTGCTCTAGCATTAATTTGTTTTAATTTTTAATAACTTTAATAATATTTTAGTAGATTTTAATGAAGTTTTTATACACCAGGAAATAATGAATTTTGCATATTAATATTTAATCTAGGCCCATGTATAACTAGAGTCTGCAAGTTTTAGCAAATGAGGTTAAAACCACTCGCTAAAACCGGCATGGCAAAAAACCCATTTCTGCTACATTTGTGGCACAAACTGACAAAAACTCAGAAAACAATATAAAACAATTGCTAGCATAAATATATAAGCAAAAAAGAGGTACAAATTTTAATTCAAAATAAAATATTACATTGTTTGCACTCTGTATGTCCTTAATAAATTAGTTTTTTAATATGGTCCTAAATCTAAAAAAATTCTCAATCTGCTATGCATAAATGAGAAATTTCGAGAAGATTTCAATTACAGAAAAACTAGCGGAATTTTTTCACCAGGAAAGAGCACTCTTTGTGAAAATTTTATCTATTGCCAATATTTAAAACTGACCACCAGTAGCTGGCTAGTAGTAGCTGCTGTGGTTTGTGGTCGTTACTTGACTTTAATAAAGCTGAAATT
The DNA here is from genome assembly GCA_019343175.1 of Oedothorax gibbosus. Lineage (NCBI taxonomy): Eukaryota > Metazoa > Arthropoda > Arachnida > Araneae > Linyphiidae > Oedothorax > Oedothorax gibbosus. The sequence continues at coordinate 14,248,659 of CM033271.1, forward strand.
TCTAATATATCGAGCAATTTCACCAATGATCAATTACATTGCTTTTTGGTCTAATTTAATTATTAAATACTAATAATTAATTAAGTTTTTAAGATAAGAGATAATTAAATTTTTTGTTTACTTTCTAGAACTAGGTAATAACCCTTGAAGATGAATTTTGTTTCTGGTAGGGCAAAACACAGTTTTACACACACGGCCAGACGAAATAAATGTGATTTATTTTTATTAGAAAATTTCAGTACATTATTTTGATGTAGACAACTTTTTTTATTGACCTAAATAAATTTTTCATTTAAAATAGATATATACATCTGTAACAGATTTAGTCGCATCGACGTTAGATAATTGATACTATATTCTATTGTTTATAAAAGTTAATTGTTCTATGAAACAGATTTTTTTTTTTTGGCTGGGCTTTTGTCATGATCTCAGAAAGTTCTCCTTGCACCTCAGATCAGTATTTTTGTGATTGCTAATTGATAGACGGAGGAAATTGTTATTTTGTTGATGCCTTGTATTTTCACAAGGAATAATAGCTGATCACAAGTATAAAACTTTTCTTTCAAACAAGGGTATTTTTTTTAAAGTAAAATAATCCTAAAAGCAATTTTTTGGTTAATATTGGCATCCTTTTTTAGGGAATATTTAGAAATAGAATATTATGACATTAGGTACACATAAGAAATGTTATAGTCTGGTTTAGATAATTTCCAAATGTGTATAAAATAATTTAAAATGGGTAATTCCAGGGATGCAGAATATGTCCGATCAGGCGATCCTAGATCGGGGGAAATTTTAGCCATCTGGAGAAATTTTGTGGAAAATATTCAATTGTTTTCGATTTCACAATATATTACAAACTTCCCTGACCAGCCGTTCGTTTTCTGTTTTAAAACCTACTGTTAATTTACTTTTTTGTTCTAACAAACCAAAATAGCGTACCGCTTTTTGTCTCCTAAATTCAGCATGTCATCGGGCGTTGACCGCATCCGTACGTTCAACAAGCACTAACATCCTTGTATATTGTAAAATTTTCTATACCTAAGGTAATACAGAATTTATGTTAAGTCTATAACATATAGCAAAATTTTGGGGGGAAATTTTCAAACGGATTGGAGGAAATGTTGGGAGTAAAACATTTTCTGCACCCCTGGGTAATTCTTATTTTTGATGTTAACAATAAAGTCTTGCCATAAATCCTTAAATAAGTTGCTCTATCAACCTTTAAAATGCTAAAAGTAATTGAATGTAGAAATTAAATAACTTCTCTGCATATTCTAGAGCTCCAATGAAAAATGGTTATCTTTGGATAATAATTATATATACATGGAACATACTATAATTATGCTTAAGTAGTAATCATATTTAAAAACAAGTAAAGTTTGCTTCTTAATTGGTTTTGAATAATTTCCCTAATTACTTGAAAATATTTAATCAACAAAAGCAAAAACCAAAAGGTCCTTTTAAAAAGTACTTATTTTTCAAACAATAGTATAAAGGTCGTTTACTCGTTTTTCAAAAAAAGTAGATTTCACTTTTTTTTAAAAAATTTAATAATGACGTTCTAATTCCCCCCCCTCTGATGTATAAACAACTAAAAAACATTAATAAAGACATGGTCGTGTTCGATTCCTTTTATTTTTCAAACTAAAAATTATTTTAAAAAAATTCACTCTTAACGGAGGTGAGACTTCAGTAAGGATTGGAGACTAACAAATTCAATATCTACATTGAACATGTATATTTTACTAAAAATAACTACAAATACTAGAATTGACTGAGAAAATTTGTTTAAGTATGTACACAAATTGTAGGTAAAATAATTAACAGAGGTTTTCCATAATTTTAAAGCTCTTGTGGATTAAAGAGATAATGGTTTCTTTCTTGCATAATGCATTGCAACAACATTTAAAAAAATATATATATTTAGAATAAATAAAATTTTTTTGAATCAAATTCAGGCTATTTACAATTTCTAACAAACTAAAAGATAAATAAAAGTAGCAGATGATAATTATATTATTATTAATTAATTAGAAATATATTTAGATAGGTACTACTTAATTTGGTCTTGCTTTTGAGAATAGTGTGGGTAACGCAAGTGAGAATCTTTCATATAATCTATGTATATAAAAGGCAAAGTCCTGACTCACTGACTCACACACATATTAACGCCCAGCCAAAACTACTGGAGGTACAGCTACCAAATTTTAGGAAAATCTTTTATATCGTAGGCGTCATTTAAGAAGCGATTTTTTGAAATTCAAACCCAAACGGGTGTAGGAAGGCAAAACGTGAGCCAATTTCTCCATAGGATTGTAAGATTAGAATTTATACTTTTTATTTCAATTTAAAAGAAATTTCTGTGCGTTCAGCGTGCGTGAAAAGTATAAACACGTAAGAGGATGCAAGTTTAATTTGTAGGATTGTTATTTGAATATACTTATTTTATTTATTGAATTGAGTTTAAATCTTTAGATTTTTTTGTTAAAGAATTTAATTGATGTTTACAAATGGTAAGAAATGAAGATATTTTCACAATGTCTCATGACAGTAAAGGCAATAACTATTCTAGATTTGATGAATACTTCTAAGAAATACCAATTTTCTCTACGTATAGCATATGTGCTTTATATTTATGAAACTGGCAATTTGGTACAGCTATGATATAATGGCCGATTGAATTTTGGCATTGGTGGCTTTTGGCAAAGTCGAAATTTAAAGTAGGATAACTATGGCTATTCACATCCAGTTGTATGGGTTAGGGTTAGTTTGAATTATTGTTGCACTAGAGCTATACACGAGGGCTATTGGCCACAACCGTCTTAATTTAGAACCACAGTCAAGTGATGAGACAACACCTGAGTAGGCACCCAATACAACTTTTAAGGGCGATGCAGCGTCGGGACTTTGAAAAATACTTAACATGCACTCCCACCACACGGAGTATTATTCGGGACACAGGACATTTTTGGCTGCATGGGCCGTTTATAGGTTGGCAGTTATTTTGACGATGCCCGGACCCGAATCTGTTACCTATCGCAAGCAAGGGAATGCCTTTACCGACTGGTCTCCCCAGCCTTGTCAAGTGGTCGAATATAGAGTGGAATGTTTACCACATTTTGGGCATTTTCGGGTGTAGGAGGGCAAATGGAAACTGGCCATTATATCTTAGCTATTCTGGCAATTTTAACACCTATGGGGAAAGCCCTCTAACTCCTAGAAGGGCCTGGATTCAATCAGACTTCTTTTTTTAAAAATTAATGCTGATATTAGAGTGGGAGGAAATTATAATATACTGATGGACTACTGACCGGTGGAGAGGGGATCAATTTGTATAAAATAAAAGTTTACATAAAAAAAACCCAATCACCGTTAGTAATAGAAAGGGTACACCCGTGCAACGCCGGGTTTATAAAGTTAGTAGTATATAACTTGAAAATATTTGAATTGATATGAATGAGACTCTTACATATTAATGTAGGTGTTGCTACTTCCCTTGTATTCCCAAAAAAAATTATAAAAATAATACATAATTTTTTTCACCAACAGTAACATTAGTTTTAATTGCATTTATTTGCGCAAAATGAACCCAATACTAATGATTTGGAATTTTTTTACCAATACAACTCGGAGATTTTTTTTGTTTAAAGTCAAACTAATGGCAAATACTCCTCTCTATGAAGTTTTTCAAACTAAAATGATGGAGCTGAGAATTTTTTTCAGGACAAACATATTTGAAACTTAAAAATACACTTGTACAAATTATTAAGTTAATTGAAACTCCTTTTTTTATCTAACAAATATTCATTTAAAATAATATTAATTAAACATATTTAGTATTTAATTCAATCTACTTTAACAGAGCTTAAGTTTATAAAATGTGACCCTTGACACGACATGGAGGTTAGGTTTAGTTAATATTTATCCCTCAAATAATATTGTTAAAAAATGTTAAATTATATGAGTACATTCCCTAAGCTATAAATAATCAAAAGCAAGAAAAAATTATCGATAAATATAACTAATTTCTAAAACGGGTACCAGTACAAAAATTTGCCCTTTTTTTAAGAATGACCCATAAACCATATATTGGGCAGTAATCAGTGGGGAAAATCAGTTAGTCAGGGAAAAGTCAAGGAATTTTGACATTCAATATCACTAACAGTCCTAAATGGTGTGCAATTTTCGAAAGAACAATACAACATACAAGCAATCTATTATCTTCAAATAATCTCTCAGTGTGATTTTCCAATACTTTATAAAAAAAAAAACTGATTATTATAGTAAATGTATTTTGATGCCCTTATAGAATTATACATCAATAAACAAAGAAATGTAAATTAAAACTAACCAGTTTTTTCTGCAAAGAAATGAAACTCTGTGTGCCATGACTTTCTTAAAAAAAAATAATGTACCATCAAAAAATCACATTGTACTATCTATTATGACGTCATTTCAAACTGAATTATATGAGAAGAATAAATTTTTCTTTCCAACATTCATTTTAAATAGTTTCTCATGTGATTGCTAATGACAACAGCGATTTAAATGATTAAAATTTAATGCTTACATTGTATGCTTCAGGTAGAGTAAAGTACCTTGTACTGTGAAAACAATACACTTTCAAATAGGTAGGGATTCGACTAAAAATTAGGTAAACAGATGTCCGTCCAGGCGTAAGATAGACGGACAGAAAGTATAAAATATAGGTCTCTGATGTCTAACAAATTAAAAAAAACAACGATCAAATAGAACCGAATTCGGAAGGGATATTATGGACAAATAAGTCACTATACTTCCGTAATTTTTTACGATCCTTTTATAAAGAAATGTCAAGGTTTAAAACCGATATGTTATTAAACGTATATATTCAGCATTTCGTTTACCGAAGTATCTTTTCTATTGACGCATGTGTGCATGTTGCCTATGCAAGGCTAAGTTTTTGTAAATGCTTAAAGCTATAATGTTTTCATTAGTATTTAACGTCACAATTAACAATTTTTTTAGTCTTCACTTAGTTATTTTAAGCAATGCATCTTTCGTTATTTTAGACAGTTTAATTATTCAAATGTATATATGTGCGCTTAACGTAGGCAGCCATTAAATTTATCATGTCCTTTCCTCCCTGAAGTTAAATGCAGATTTCACAAAGAATGTTTAAGTGTAAAAAATGGGGGGAGGTGGAAGCTTCACTAAGTAAAAATCTTAGAATAACAATTGCATCTTACTCTAAAAGTTTTGAGCAGTGTAGTTACTTTTGATTGTTTAAAGCGAAGCTTAGTAGTAAGCTTAGTTAAAAGTTTAAAAGTAATAAAATGTTTTAGCAAGAAACTTGTTTGATAGTTACTTTAAAGCGGTTTTTCTCTGAACTTCTATGTTGTACGTTCTTCCCGGATTTATAGCAGCATTTAGTTTGAGCTTGTAAAAAAATTAAATTGAAACCATGTTTTTATCGTAAACAGTTTCTACAGTGAAGAGGTACAATATTTCTCTTAAATAAGAATTTTCATGAAGACAACGATTATGGCGCAATATTTACGTTGCTGTAATAACAATTTCGAAAGCTTTTGTTGGAAAAAGATCGTTTCCATCAATGTAGTAATTCCCCTTATTTATTCCTTTTGACCACAGTATTTCTGTTTGGAATAGCTCAGGGCTTTCTATCCATTGCTTTATTTATTTTTCAATGCATGCATTTTTAAAAGTTTAATTTGTGTATTTTTGCAGATTCCTGAAAGTAAAATTTTCGTTCGTTTCTAAGATAATCGTTACAATTTCAATTAATATCGTGGAGTCTAGCGGCTCGAGTGCTGGCGCATAGTGAGCTGCAACGCAACCAGCCTATGCGTTCTCTCAAAGGGGCCCCATCTATTAGTTATTACTTATTGTGCTTTTAAAAAGGGCCCTGTACTTATTACACTTGGGGCCTGCCCAACAGCGAATTCGGGGGCCCCTGAAAATTATTCAAAAATTAAAGCATTCAACTTTCATATTTATATCGTTCAAAGAAATGTATCATTTCAACGATCTTGAACACGCGTGAAATTTGTTTAAACAAATATTTATATTAGTTTTCAAAGAAATGCGCAAGTAATAATAATTGATTACGCGCAAATTGTTGCCCTTTTATATATAATATATAAGGGCCCCCCAGGGCCCGATCACCGAATAGGCAATTGAAGACGGCGCTTCATCTTTAAAATTTGAAGCGCCGCCCCCAATCAACCCTTAAAAAAATCCGTGCTACCACCTATTGCTTTACCATTTAAGAAGGGTTTTGGATAACAAGAGTATAGAAATTTTTGATCAACAACAATTACGTTGTCTTGGTTATTGTATGGTAAATGTTACCTTTAATTTGAAACAAGTTGGTAGCCTATTATAAGTCTCTTGGTTAATTAGTTGCCCATGTATCGGACTGAGACGATGCTTAGGGGGACCCACTAATCCAGGACAGGCTTCACTTGCAAAAAAGTCTTGATCAGGTCCTGGAGCCCTAAAGGCAGTGGGCCCAATTGAGATCATATTGGGCCTAATTTTGACAAAATAAGTAAACCCCTTTTACATATAATATACATTAATAGGGGGCTTCAGTGGAAAGTGGCCCAATTGGTAACAAATTAGCCCGATTTGAAAAATATGTAGGCCCCTTAATGTGTAATATATTGGGCCCCCACAGGCCAAGTAAGGACCAATGGGGAATATATGGGCCTCAATTTGAACAACATTTGTAGGCCCATTTCTCTCTATATTTTAAAAAAATAAGCTCTTTTAACATGTCCTGAGCGATAACGGCATGAAATATTCATCTTAGAAATCCATTCTTTTTCTGGAAGGTGTGTCTTCCTTATGCCTCGATGCATTTTTTTTGTTTTTCAAATTTTCAATTAGTTTTTTAATTAAAAATTAAAATTAGTCTATGTTAAAGTATAGACTTTTAAAACGTTCGCAGCCATAACAGCATGGAATATTCATTCAATCATTCCATTCTTTTTCTGGAAATGTATGTCCCCCTTATACCTCGATGCCTTTTTTTTTAAAATTTCCAATTAGTTTTTTAATTAAAAATTAAAATAAGTCAGCCAAAAACGAAAACTTAGTTCTTTTCTGCATAAACACCACGGGAAAAAAGATCAGAAATGCATGATTTTGTTACGTTCTTTTTAAAGAACAGTTGCTGTGATAGCGAGCAGGGGGCGGAATGGAATAATCCAAGAATGCAAGCTTGCGAGCCAGTGAGATTGCGCAGCAATCCAAGGGTGCGAGCCTAGGGGCGCAGCCCCTAGTTATATATATATATAAATATATATTATATACAGGGGCCTCTAGATGCAAATTGGGCCCTTGGGCCCAATTGGGAACAAATCGACTGGATTTTTAAAAAAATCCCCCCCCCCGTTTCACATATAATATATACAGGGACCCCCATAGGACAAGCGGGGCCCTGGGCCCACTTCGAACTTTCTAGGGGGAGGGGGGGGGCTGCTTTCCCCCCTTTGCCCTATGGTGTGTACGCCCGTGCTGCCTGTCCGTCCGTACCCCTCTTTCATAATCGGTTCTATCAATCGGATCTTAAAAATTCTTTCTTTGTTAGAAATCCATGACCTCAGAGACCCAACTTTCATACTTTTTGTCCGCCTGTCTGTACGTCCGGACGGACATAAATCTACTCAGGGTTCCCACGGTCCTTGAAAATCCTTGAAAAGTACTTGAATTTAATTTGATTAACTCGGGGCCCCGGAAAGTACTTGAAAAATGCGTGAAGTCCTTGAAAAGTACTTGATTTTTTTTCTCTCAGGCGCGGATTGCTATAGAAACAAAACCCTTTTTTAATCCCATTTTGGCTGATCCTGAGATCGATGCAGAACCATTGAGATATTGTGACCCATATATATGGGGGGGGGGGGGGGGGGGAGCTAAGATCAAACGCGGCGTCGATGTTTGGTTGACCTACCCGTCTTGAACTATAAAAATAACGGAATCTACTGCCAATTCGCCGCAAATAAGCGAGCAAAAATTACGAGGCATCGAGGTTTGGTTCACTGATCCTTGAACTATAAAAATAAGACTCTACTGCCTGCGATATTGCCGAAAATTAAACACAAATTATGAGGCGTCGAAGTTTGATTAACAGGTCCGTTTGAACTAAAACTATAAAAATAACGAGTCGCTACTACTGCGATTTCGCTGCGAACTATAGTAAATATTACGATTCGTTGAAGTCTGGTTCAGGGATCCGTCTTGAACCAAAACTGTATTATAAAAATAACTTGACATTACTTTTATTATAAGAATCGGTAAATATTTAAAATGCGATAATCGTAACAAGTCTCTGAAAAAATCTCAGTTACGATCTCATTTAATTTGTGTTCAAATTTTTCTTTTTTTCCTAAAAAAAACACACAAATCGGCTTCCATCGGTATACCGATATTTTTCAAAGCCGATGAACCGTTTTCTAGGGTCCGATGGCTAATTAACTTCGGGTCCAATGGCTAGTTATTAAACAATAGGTGCATTCTTGCAACCATAGACCGATTTAAGCGGTATCAAATCGCAATTTGCGATGCAAATTCACTGAAACAGCGATAAAAATAGTCCACCGATTCGCTAAAACTGCGATTTTTTTTTTAACGATTGTCTATTTTTTCTTCTCACCGTAATTTTTGTGAAACTAAGTTTAAATTTTAATAAACAATAAGTTCAAATTTTAATAAACAATAAGTTCAAATAACAGATTCTAATAATAAATATATTAAAATTTAATTAAAATGTGAAGATGAATTAAGATTAGATTAGATTACGTCCAGCCAGTGCAATATCCCATTAGAAGAGTGGTCCAATAATGCTTCCTGATTTACTTATTTAGCTGCCTAGTAATTTTCACGAAATCTACCAATGACGTCACACTGCATCAGAATGATTGACAGTTCTCAGGTCTTTGCGTGATCAGAAGAGTGTCTCGGTTTATTTTTGTAGCTCCGGTTCAGGCCAAGTCGGACCAACCAGAATATTTTCTTCTGATCAAGTGTCCAACTCACGGTAGTGAGTCGTGATTACATGAACACCTTGAATGAATTTTTTTGTTTTGATTATGGTTTGTTATGGTTTCTACTTTGGCCTTTACTGGGGTTTCTGATTTTAGATATTTTTTAGTTTTAAAAAAATGCAGTGTCAGCATATACATCCTTTATATATTTAGGTTTCGAGTCCTTGAACTTTTTTTTTGGAAAAGTGCTTCAATTTTTTTTTGTAACTTTGTATGAACCATGCTAATAAGAACATGTATTGAAAGACCAAAAGTTGGGGATTTCAATCCCAAAGAGGCAGTCAAGAATTTTTTTTTGCCAAACACGGCACCTAGATTTTCCAACGACTTTTTTAACTTTTTGTCCTGTGTTGCTAGTAGTAATAAATTATTAAGTCCTTGAAAAAAATAAAGGTCCTTGAATTTTTTTTAAAGTGAAGGAGTGGGAACCCTGCTACTATCTGTCGGCGAATTTCCCATTGAATTAGCATTGAAATTCAATTTTTGAGTCATTGAAATCACTGTTGCCAAATCAACAATGGCATGAGCAGCTTGATTTAAAAATATTTGAAGAAAAATAATTTTTTCATGAATCATTTTGGAATGACATCATACAATGTAGCACAATGTGATTCTTTGATTGTTCATTAATTGTTTACCAAGAAAGCGGCAAGGCATATTTTTGCATACTATTCTGCTTAGTTTTAATTTACATTTATTTTTTTAAATGCAGTTCGGAGTAGTTTCATTATTTTTGTTTTTAATAAATATTTATTCTTCGAACTACAAACAAATCGAGCAGACGATAAATAATATTAAGTTAATTTGTGAAAGAATATTAAGGAAAATAGTTGTTTTGGCTTTTAGATGTTTAAATTATAGCTGTATGCTGTGTTTAGCGATTTTTTTTGTAATGTGTATAAATCTAGTGTAGAAACGATTGTTAATGATATTTACTGTTAGGAACCTAGTTGTTTCCCGATTAGAATTTCAGTAAGTATTTAAGTAACAAGAAAGTAGGCTATTTTTTAGTTCTTTAAGGACTTCTTCTTTCTTCGTGATATTATAGTTCCTTTCGCCTAGCACGAGTTTGCTGCGATCAAAGAATGTGAGTGGATTATGGGTCTGGTGTAAACAAAGAATAATACCATGTACTTTTTGGTTTTAAACAGTAAAATTTAACCGTTTTTTTAGAGTATCATTGCTCAATGGAGGATTGTTTTAATAAATACAATAACGTGCCTCTACCAGATTTCTTAATGCTCGCCTCCTCATTTGGACCCGCACTGGGAAAAATTGATTTAACTTGGTGTAGCTTATCTCATAAAACTATGGAAACACATGCTGGTTCCACCAAATTTTTACATTTGCGAATATAAAACTCCTTTTCGGATATTTTAGCACTTTCCGAGACTGTTTGCTTCAAACTATCCAGGACTAGACTATCCAGGAATCCCTTCTCATTATACCCACTTTTTGCAGTGCTCCCTTCCGCTGCTCGATCTCAACAATGAGCAGAAACAGCTGGCAAGGAATGAATGAAGCAGTAGCCTTCTGGGGGGCGTTTCTGTCTCGAAAAGAGACATACTTTCTTCTTCCAACGTTCTATAATTTTTTATTCTTCCCTGCTTGTACCGAACCCTATGGCGAAAAAGAACTGTTCACATCCACATTTGGATCTCTTTGTAGAGCATTGTTTGTTTCTCGGCGGCTTACCCTATATGATTTACTTCGTCTGTAACGATGATGAATGGAGTGTATATTTATTCTATAAGCAGAGAGAATGTGACAACTGGTGGTTTGCAGAATGGGATCTAAATTGGAGGGGCGGCGAGGAAAAAGCAGTGGTGGTCGAACCAAAATATTTTTGTTCAAACAAAACCAGATTAAAGTTTGTATCAAACTATCAAGTGCAAAGCAATGTTCGGTCATTGTAATCTTTATATTTGGACCAGAGTGTCAGACTATGTTGTTTCTTTTGTTTTTCCTTTGATTCTGGTAACATTTTACTTTTAATATTATTTCCAAGTATATTTGTCTAAATATCCATATCTACACTAGTGTGTATAGCATAGCGTACACTTCCAAAAATTTTAAATATTCGAAATTCCAAAAGTTTAATTTGATGTTCTTGTGCCATTACAACAAACGTCCATCCATCCAAAAGTTTTAACTATCCTTATTTTGTTATGGTTATAATTATGTTATATTTCTCTGCACAACTCCAAAAGCAGAGAAATATTTTAAATTGTAAGCTCTTAAAAATTTTATCGATTTATCGCCCTTTGAAATTAGATAGATCGGTTGTTATGGAAACCCTTCTAATATGAATGAAGAATTTCGTGCTGCAATAGACAGCAATGCTTAATCGACTGTAGCCCATCTTTATGGGCTATTGAATGAATGAATCTAAAATCCGATTTTATAATTTAAAATTTGGAATCCCTTACTGAATAAAGAAAAGTCTAATATGATTTCATTAGACTTAAAAAAAAGTACTGTACTTATAAAAATGTATTGGATACTGGGGAGCCTTGGCCATAGTTTCAGAATTTTATTTTTATACATTTTATTTGTACACTAAAAATTTCATATGATAGCACATATTAAAGGAAATTTTATTGGCAACAAGTATATAATAGTGATAGTATAAATAATGCATTTGTTCTTTTTTTAAATATATTGTTTTTTAAAACTTAGAAAATTGGCCAAGTCTCCCTTATTAAGGGAGACTTGGCCCATGGTAAGGGAGACTTGGCCTATGCAAAAATGCCTAATTTTAAAGGGCAAAATAGTAAACATTTCAAATTAATTTTGTAAGCATTAAATGTAAAAAAATTATATTATAATTCAACACTCTGGAACTCATTTAAAAATCATGTTTACCGTAATATTTAAGAGTAATAAATTTTTCTAGTATTGTATGAATTAAAAATTCTAATATTGTCCATAACAAATAATTTTTTATATTTATGTTAAATATATTTTATTCAGTTTGTACACACATTAAAATGCACAAGATATAAGCCTCATTTTTTTTTTTTTTAATTTTAACGGCATAAACTGTAAAAGTCAGAGGTCAAAGTGCACTTTCAAAGCTACTCGTTCGCCCCCCCCCCCTCCCCGTATAAAGAAAAAAAATCTGATAATATCTTAATATTAATCTGGAGTATTATTATACTTGAATTAATAACTTATAGTATAGTTTTTGCAGAAAAAGTTTGATATTTGGTCATAAATGATAAGTTTGATTTAGTTGAGGTTTTTGTTTTATTCTAAACAAGTACAAATACTAATACTCAACCTATTACCTTCATAAAGTTATAATAATATGTTATTATTAACCGTGTATTTGATAAACATTATGTATAGTATAGATTTTCATAACTAGTTCACTTAGGGAGCCTTGGTCCAGTGGCCAACCCTCCCTTACATAGAGTGGTCAACCCTCCCCACCTAGACATTTCGTAAAGAATGGCACATGGGGCTTTAAAGCCTACTTCATTGCACAAACTTTATAGCTAAAATAGAACCTTAATATAACAGTATTTTAAAAATACCATATACTTAAACTTAATTGATCTGGTTTATCTGAAAAAATCTTACAAATTATGTCTAAAATGTTTACTTTTTGGGGTGAGAAACTTTCTCTTTTTATTTTCTCCTCAATGTAAAAAAAGTAGCTCAATAAAACTAAGGTGGCTATCTGCTGACAACAGTAGCTTTGAGTACCATCTATTGAGAAAATGCTAAAATATTTTTAAATACTAAAATTTAAAGTTGGGCCAAGTCTCCCTTATGGCCAAGGCTCCCCAGTCTCCAATACTATATATAAAAAAATCATTTAATTTTACGTTGTCTTAAAAAATTTTTATTACCCAAGTTCTTTAATTAAAAGATTGATTTTTTATTTTAGTTTATTTGTATTGTGTAAAGTCGGCTCGATATTAGGAACGAAAATAAAGACATCTCTTCATAAGCACTGTTCTATATCCTCTAAAAGTTGGGTCATGACCTAATTAGTACAAATCCAATATTATAAAGGCGGGACCTGGAATTCGCAATCTGAAAAGCACGAATCTCTTTAGGAGTGTAGCTCTTTATTAAGAGTATTAGCTGATGGAAGTGCTCATATAAATACTAACTGTTTTAAAGATTACAGAATTATTGAAGCTTAAATATTAATGTCTTTTTATTTTATTACTTCATTTTTAGATTTTCGATTCTGTCGTCCGTACGTAACCCCACACGCAAATTCCGTTTTACGCACAGATTCTGTTCTAATAGTTCGATTTTAAAACTTTTTCTGTTAGACTTAAAGGGTATGACATCAGATACCTATCTTTTATACTTTTTTGTTCGTTTGACTATGCTTTTCCGTCCGTTTGTCCATTACTACTGTGACGGTTTGTTTTAACTTGGTTCTATCCGTCCGATTACAAAATTTCCTTTTTGTTAAAATAGTCTGTCAGCAGAGACCTTTCTTTTATAGGTACTTGGTGTCCGTCTGTTTGCCTACCTGTACTGTAAGAATTACAATTATTAAAATAACTAGAAAGTACCCAATCCTTCAGAGCTCCTTGTTTAAAATAAAAAGCTAGTTATAAAAAGCCTTAGATTTTTAATTAAAAAAAAATATACATTTCTCGAATTTTATTGAAATAGAAAGTATTCTTCCACACAATATATCAAACTTGTCGATCTTGCATCTCGTATTCCATGTTTTCTGGGAATCATCAATATTCGTAGGCAGACGTCAGTCGTGCAGCATAAAAATAGAGAGAGAGGGATGCCGAAAAATATTTATTCTTCGATCGTGATGGCGAAAGGCATTTAGCCTTTACGACTGTCATATCGTGCCTGAGCCCCAACAGCGTATCGATTAATATTACTGCGTTATAGATAGGTTAGGGCTTTGGTTATATGGCTGGGACTGATCTATGAATGTAAATTCTATAAGCCTAGTTTAGTTTGAATCACGAAACCTCTTTAATTTTAATAAAGCCTCAAATTTATCCTGAGCTCTGGATTGTGCAGGATTGTATATTGTATTATTTAATGACAGATAGGTTGTTGCGTTATGCAATGGTAATAGTAATGCATTAGGTAATAGTAATCCTAAATCTTCTAAAATTATTTATTGTTATGCATGACCAAGCTTTTATTTTGTCATAGATGTACTCGTTCGATTGATTAATCATTGATATTAAAAATGTTCAATTAAAGACACGATTACATGAAACATGATTTGTCATACTTGGTTTTTACGTTATCATAGTGGATATGGGTCCATACGCATTTTGTTAATATTGTACATATTTTAGAATTATAACACGCTAGTGGTTTGTGGACCGATAAAACTGTTTAATAAATTTGTTAAATTAAGAATGCATTTATTATCTAACTTTTAATTTCCATATATTTTATATTCTCTAATTTTTATAAGTACTTTTTATGCCCATTTTACCTTACTCCTTGTTAACTGAATAAATATGGTATGTCAACCGCTTCCCACTGCGGCCCGCCCATTTCAATCTGTTTGCTTAGTTTTATGTAGATGTAAGAATAACGAGACGAGAGGCATTGGCGGTGTAGTAATGAATTACATTGTGTGCTTCAGGTAGGGTAAAGTACCTTGTACTGTGAAAACAATACACCTGTGGAGGTAATGACCTGTCTATAGGCGTTGCTTAGTTGCAAGGCTGTTGGTAGCATGCCATAGGGGCCCTGCTCTTTTGCCTTGCGGAATAAATGAGGCTGTTGCCATTGCCAAAATGTTTCTTGCAGGGATTGGGAAGATACTTTTAAAAAGTAACTGTTACAGTTACTTAATACGAATAGTAACTAAGTACAATTACTTTTAGAAACTTCCAAGTTACAAAAAAAATTGCATGTTAATCATCTAACCGGTTTTAGCTTCCACACTACGTTTATAACGTAAAAAAGTGGAAGGTTTTATAATCGTTCAGTCCGTCTGTCTGTCTGTCCGTCCGTCCGTCACCCACTTTCACAGAAAGAACCACAAGTCCCACAGACAAGTGGAATACGTCATTTTGAAGCAAAAAATCAGATTAGGCTACATTCCAAATTTCATTAAAAAATTTAAATTAGAAGTTTATTTAAAATTTAAATAACTAATTTTTTTTATCTACATTAAAATAACATGCAAATTCCATTTTTATTCATATTTTCAATGTTGCCATCCACAAGTCCCACAAACAAGTGGGATACGTCATTTTGAAGCAAAAAATCATATTAGGCTACATTCCAAATTTCATTAAAAAATTTAAATTAGAAGTTTATTTAAAATTTAAATAACTTAAAATTTAATCTACATTGAAATAACATGCAAATTCCATTTTTATTCAATATTTTCACTGTTGCCATTTCGTTAAACGTACGAGAAATTTTATTAAAAAAAATACAAACTTTTGAAAGAATATTTATTTATGCGATATAATTCAGTTTGGATTGTTGTAATATCACAATAGAGTTCTTTTGATGGTTCATTATATATGTATGAAGAAAGATGCAAAGAGAATTCTAACTTGGCATAAAAAATGTGCAAAGTTTCGCTTTTATTTTTAAAGACTCATTTGTACTAATTATATATTTTTCGAACTGTAATTTAATTAAATCTAATTATTAAATCTGAGAAAGAAGATTAATGAAAATAGTTAATTTTGGCATTTAAAAGTTTGAATTACAAATAGCTAAAGGCCCTGTTTGTTATTAGAATTAAATCACCATTGCCATTCGCAGCAATCGCCCGAGAAACTTAATTCTTTTAGACAATAAATTAAAATAAATTTATTTTGCGACATCGATCAGTTTGAAATGACGTCAAATATATTTCACTACAAAATTCTTTGTATGTTGATATGAAATATTTTCATTCTATTTAAAAGCGAGGAATAGTACATATTTATTCTTTGAAATACAAATTAATTTTTGCAAACGATAAGTAATAATTATTGAATTTTCGAAATAAAATAAATAAAACTAGCCAAATTTAGCATGTAAATGTTTAATATAGAATTAACGTTTTTTTTTTAGAGAACCAGATTAAAGACATAGTGACAATCTGAAAAAAAAAGTTCAGAACGAAAATTCAACTTTGTTAAAATTTAAATTTTAAATAATTAAGTTCAAGCCGAACGCCAAACTGCCGAAAATATCCGTGAAGAGCGGCGTGAGAAGTAACGGATAGGTAACGAAATTTTTCGTTAAGTAAAAGTTTAAAAGTAACTAAGTTACAGTTCCTTTCTGAAAAATCTGACGGCGTTGTCTAAAAAAAGTTAACTCCTATCCCTGGTTTCTTGCGATAGTTAGAATTAATGTTTGGAAAATGATGGGTGTTCGTATGAAATGCTAATTTCTCACTAGCGAGGATATTTTTCTACGCGTAAAAGTGACGGGTCGAAAACAGACGATTATCCAGGGAAATCGTCTGAAACGTTGGTTTTTCACTGCGTTGCACTTTTCCGCTTATAGTGCGACATAAAGAAATTTTCCTGCGAGTGAGTCAGAGAAACAGCGAGACTAGTTTGACTCGACGTACAACACTCAAAATGTTAAACAAAAGACATTTATTAAAAATTTGTGTTCCTAAATAGGATTGTAAATATACTTGTTAGTCAACATGACTGTAAAAATCAGCTATGAATTTGTGAATAAAAATTATCGATTGCAGTGGTAAGATAGCATCTCGTCATTGATACCTTGTTGTTGCTCTCTATCTTTTCAGTCACGAACAACGTATAAAATGGTTAATTCTATTTTTTTTAGGGAACGAAATTTTCATCCATCACGTAGCAACCGATATTATATTGTGCCCCGAAAAGCCATAGAAATTTGAGCTTTGTAAATCTAATGCGGGAAGGGGATATGGAGGAAAGCTGGTCGGCGCGACCCTTCTGTAAAAAGAGCTGATCCAGTCATATTGTTGGCTTCTCCTGTACCCTTTTCTTCAGATTTTACCCACTTTATCGCGGTCCTTTTCTAGGGATAATAATAATAAAAAAAAATGCATAATGGGAAAACTCTGCAGCGAGCTACTCTCGAAATATTGGTGATTTATGACGATGTTTTTCGAAAACTAATGTTACCAGTTTCAGTTTTTTTTGTAATTTTATTATTATTATTTGTAGGTGAAAAAGTCTTTTCGTAACAAGGGGAGTGGGTAACTTAGTTATTTTATGTGTACCAAAAATGTATGTTGAATTGTATATGGCTGAAAAGAGATTAACAAGATTAAAAAAAACTAAAATGACCTCACCAAATTTTTTAAAAATATTTGTATTAAAATATTTTACAGGATCTTAATTGCTTTTTTCATTACTAATCACTTTTACTGACTGCAAATTGTTGTCGGGCCCTCTCTGTATTAACTAAATCATTTCAGAAAAAAGTATTTGTTATTGTAATAGTTGTAGTAATCTAAATCATCACCCTTTAATTCATGGCCATCAGGGAAAATACTAGATTGTCTTTTTGTTCCACCTTTTTACAATTCCTCTATTGATTATTGGAATATATGCTAATTTATGGTACAATATTTGGCTGTTATCAGTGGTTCAACCAGGGTCAGCCTCTAGAACTTTTTCCGTATTTCATAATTATTAATTGGTGCACCATCGGGACAGCTCCCGATTAGGTTGTCCTATATACGCCCACCATGAGACAGCCTCCGAATGTGCTTTTCTATTATGGCACGGTGCACACACTGAACACCTTTGTAATATATGGCTATAGTATTTCACTAATAAATATTCGAAAACAAATTTTAATGCGTTTGTAAATAAAGAGCCTATCTGTTAGTCTTTTTCATAGTTCACTGTTTTTATTCATTTTCTTTGTATTTTTGGAACAGTTAGTTCACTTTATTCTGGAAGAACTGGAATAAAAGAACATTTCTCCCAGAAAAAAAAGCCCTCGCCGGGTGGTTCGAACATTCGAGAGTTTTCCATATACCCGTGGCACCACTCGATAAAAAGCTCGATGCAGGGCGTCTCTCTCTCTGGGCTGGCAGACAGGGCCCTTTGTGTTATTCTATCCTACCCGGGGAGCTTTGGGCTTGAAACCTGTTTCCTACCCTCCCTTTGCCCTGTACGGTTTGTCGACTCCTGTTAAAAAGTTATTTATTTGCGCCGCTAATGCATGGAGGCGAAAGAATGTTTTTCTGTTTTTTTTCCCTGCCCCCCTCTTTCCAAGACATTTTTAATAAATATGGTAGACGTGTGAAAGCGCCCCTTGTGTGTAATATTTTGCGATCATTGGATAAGGGAATGGAGTAACCAGAAAGGATTTCGGGGTTATTGATTGTGAGTTTGATAAGCTGGGCCGCCCGATAGAATTCCGCTGAGAGAATATAAATTATTTTGGTATCTAAGGCACATGACATTGTTTAACCCTAGAATCGGGTGATATTTACCCCAGGAAACAAAGTTACATTTCTAAGCTGGTCAGTGATACTATCAACTACCATTTAAATTAGAGAATTTTCTCAAACTAAACTTTAATAAAATTGAATTTGATCCTCAAAATTCTCTACGGCATGAAAAAAAAGTATGTGCTTAATAATTTAAACTGCTGCTTCCAGAACGATTTTACAAGCAAAAAAATCCTAAGTTAATATTTACCCCTTTATGTAGTTTAAAGGTAATAAAAAATATGCCCATCTAGTTGTTAAAGTTTCGCATTAAATGTCTTCCAAACGGAATTTTTGATTCTGCTATTAAGCCTGTAATATAAAACGTTAAGAAATACTGATGTTTTGTACTCTAATCTGCACATCAAAAAACTTCCGCCTAATAGAAAAATTACTTTTCAACCACGCCCTCAATAAGGAAAGTTGTCCAATCAATAATTACCACACATTTCTGTGGTTATTGCAGATAAAAACGACTCGTCAAAATCATTAAAATATTCTGTAGTTATTTTTGTACATTCAAGTTATAAGTCTAGACCTGAATGAAACCTAGTAATTTGAATTTCCTCTTTTGTTTGACATAAAAATATTTTTTTTTTCGTTTTTAACAGACGACGACTTTTGAATACTATTAACATATCTTCATTTTCAAAAAAAACCCCGATAACTTTACGTTTTTCATTTCAAACTTAATTTGTCCTACATAAATTTTTCAGGGCTATGGTCTTTATTTATCCTATATTTTATTTAGGTAAAATTAAGCAAAAAGTTCATTTTCGCGTAGTTAATTTTTATTGCTAATCGTCGTTAATAGGTTACGGAAATGTTTTTTTTATACTTTTAAAATGTCTAAATTTGTAGCAACACTTGGAGGTCTACTTTATTTGTTTTTCTTGCACGAAACCACTGAAGCAAATCGAATCACTTCTCCAGCTTGATTTCGGAAGTAATTGCTCCAAGAAGTTTCTTTGTTTATAGCAGTCTGGCATGACTACAATAGTGGTTCAATTTAGGAACTTTCCGTTTATTTTATTTATATTGCATGCTTTGAACCTTGCCATTAAATATATCTTTTTTCAAATGGTACTATAAAGGAATAGAGTTTTTTTTTAATACAAAAAATAAACTGGTTTCTGAGAAAGTATTACCGAATGCTTTTCCACAAATAGGGAGATTAATGAAATGGTTCAATCAAGCCTATCATCAGAAACCAGTCAGTGGTAATAAAATAGACTGATACAAGATTATGCTAAAAAAAAAATAGCACTTTACATAATTATTTAGTTTCACTTTGTTTAATAAGTGTAAATATGTAGATAAGTATTCACCGTTTATCTAGAAAAGAATAACAAATTATGCCTTATCCTTCTTTTTAAGCTTCCTCTACAAATAAGTTTTCCCACATTCTTCACTCTTCCAATAATTTTTTTTTGTATTTTTGACGTAATTTTGCCGTATCTATCTGGGCGTTAAATGACGCTCTTTAAACGTAAGACGTTACGACATAATCTGGTTTTAAAAATGACTTTAAAGTTTATCGTATGAAGTTTTTGGTGTAATATGCGTTTTACATAATTTGTGTATATTTTAGCTTCCACACTGCGTTTATAACGTAAAAAGTGGAAGGTATTATAATCGTTCAGTCCGTCCGTCTGTCACCCACTTTCATAGCCAAAACTACAAATGCTACAGGCAAATGTGATGCGTCAAAAAATTCAGCGCATCGAAATTAGATGACATTGAAAATCTCAGAAAAAAAATTCGAATTCGAAGCACTTTAATTATTTAAAAAAAACTGCAAAATTTAATGCTCATTTAAAAAGCATAAGAAGCCCTTTTTATTAGAATTAAATCACCATTGCCATTCGCAACAACCACTCGAGAAACTTTAATCCTTTAAAATAATAAATTAAAAGAAATTTATTTTTGCGACATCAATCAGTTTGAAAGGACGTCAAATATATTTCACTAAGAGATTCTTTGTTTGTATGCTGATATGAAATGTTTTGGTTCTATTTAAAAAAGGGAATATTACATATTTATTCTTTGAAATATAAATTAATTTTTGCAAACGATAATAATTATTTAATAAATATTGAAGAAATTATTGAATTTTCGAAATAAAATAAATGAAACTAGCCAAATTTAAAGGGGAAATGTTTATGATAGAGTTAACATAGTGTTATGCGACTTTTTTCCTGTTGAACACAACTATTGCGTGGAAGCGGGTTGAGTGACAGATTCTGTTATTTATATTCATAGATCAAATGACAAAATTTTACAGAATGTTATTTATGAAATTAGCAGAAAAGAGGGTGGATTCTACTCTTTAATAAGAATTTAGAAATTACAGAATGTAGAATCTATTGCGGTTTCATAATATGTACTTTTCTTTCAAACCATTTATTTCATTTAATAAAATATTATTATGTTATTGGAAGTTTAGATATATGGTATTTAGTAACTTATTATTTTTTTTTTAGGTTTGGAGCAGGACTGCCAAATGCTTGATTCGTGAGTTGCCGAAATATACACTGCAAAAACACTGGTTTTATGTGTGTGAGGTATTTTAATTTTTGTTATATACTTGTTTTGGGGGTTTCAATGAGCATGTTTCAGGTCTAGAGTAGCAACAAAAACACTGAATGAAAATAAAATTTTCTTCGAGCCTCAATTAGTGAATCAATGTTACGTGGGAACAGAGCACCAATCGTAGTACCGATCGAAGGAAAAGCACGAATGAAAGCTGGGATAAAATATGTAACTTGAAACAAGCCAATTCATTGACATATGTTATTGTAAATGCGCTTAAATTTTTTTTTGACATATTGCTGTTTTTTTCATCGATTCAAGTTACAGGGACATCGCATGAAGTGTACGTAATTGCAATTTTGGCGTAATACTAAATTATTGATTATTCATTCATATAGGTATTTGAAAGTTTCTTTTTTTTATAATAGTGCTCAGAATAATATTTTGTGTCCAGAAAAAAAATCTTTGGTTTTTGCACGAGTTAGACTTTTTAGTTTTACAC
This sequence comes from Oedothorax gibbosus, assembly GCA_019343175.1. Taxonomy (NCBI): domain Eukaryota; kingdom Metazoa; phylum Arthropoda; class Arachnida; order Araneae; family Linyphiidae; genus Oedothorax; species Oedothorax gibbosus. The sequence goes on from CM033271.1 coordinate 14,270,152, forward strand.
ATAGGGCATTGGTAAGTAAAGTTTACCAGAAAATATAACTACTTCACTACTTTCCCGTGTATAAGAAACCTTAGGGCATGTTATTTGTTCCATGTCAAAAATCGTCGGCGTGTAAGTTATTGTTTAGTTAGTTTTTGAGATGTTTTATTAAAAAAAAACTACTTGTGACAGTCGTGCGTTTGTCACTTCTATCCTTGAGAAATAAAAGCGGGGTTTTATCAATTCGTCCTACCATTCATGTCAGCTATCTGTGATAGGGAGCTAGCGCATCACCGACAATAGAGTTTACACCCTACTTATTTGAAATATATCAGCTGCATTAAAAAGCGATCTTGCTTGAAGCGTCACATGTGTGTGACCTGCACATCATATCGTTTCTATATAGTGGTAGTGGCCGACTGGCCGTTGCAAAAGAATAGGGTGGGTTGTTGAGCTGCAGCGTTCTCGAGCGGAGCTTTCGATCCGGGGAGCTTGACAGTTTGGGCGAATTCATATGGGCGCGTCCATAAATTTAGATGGGCTGAAAAGGGGACAGGGTATTGGTTCATTCATGGAAGAGGCAAACAGGGGCGGTTGTTGTTGACCTGAACGTTGGTGGTTCAAATACTTGAAATATATTTTCTTAAAACTTTATTTATATTTTGACATGTTTATATACTTAATATGTTGTTATCATCATCTTTAAAGTTAGAATAAAAATTTTGTGTTTGTGTTAGAATTTCGAAATAATCGCATTCAATGACGCAATTTTACAAATTTCAAACCTTATTGGTTTGAGATAGTTTTAGTGCTATGTTTGTATAAATTTACGAAATTATCAACAAAATTTCATTTTTTAAAAAACTCGTTGATATTTTTATGTATACTCTATTTATCTTAAAATCAAGTTTATTGCTTTATAGTCTCAACCATTTTAACGATCATTTAAATATGAAACACACTACGTATATTTTATATTTCCCCTTTGCAACTCAATTACTCATACTTTATAGTTCATCTAGTATCAGATACTAAAACTGAATTGCTATTCTATTACTTACTAGCATATAGTTTAGTTAGTATGTCGTCTCTCCGACTAGACGGCTATAAAATGAGCCTTTTAGTAACACAATGAATTGTCGGCGTCTGTCGGGTTAAAGAAATCTGAATATCAAGGGTTTTTCGAAAGAACGAACAGCACAGGGGCTGAATTTCTTTTTCAAAAAGAATAAAAAGAACTAAACTTGAGCATAACAATAGAAACAGGGGGGCCTTTCTGCTGAATGAAATTTTCGCTTTATGGATGATCCCCCTCCGCCAACAACCGTCCCCCTACTTCCAATTCCCAATCCCTTTGGGGGACTCGAGGACAAACTGCTCTAATAAGTCCTTGATTTTTGACGGGTCCGCTATTAGCTTGCCTGTTGATGGGGCGGCGGGCGAGTCCAGATAAAATGGGGCCTTTTGCCATAGAGATAAGAAGGTGGAGATGCTTGGCGAGAAACAAAGTGAAGCCGTCAGAAAGTCGCCAAGCAACCCTAGTAAGCCCAAACAATGCCGGTTCATGCTGAAACGCATCATTTTATTTCTTAAAAAGCGTTAATTAAAAATCCAAAAATGACAATTTGCACAGCTTTTAGGATGTAGCACGAAATCTGAATTTATACAAGATGGTAGATTTCCTTCACAGGAAGCGTAGCAATTATAGTTTTTTTTATTAGAGAGTCAGACATCGCCAAATAGATTTAGTGCTTTGCAAACTCAACAGCGCCAAATACTTCGCCGATAGCTTTTGTTTGGGCTTACTTCAAAGAGATCGATGGCTTCACTTGGTAAACCGGTGTTTGTATTGGTTTTTGCACGGTAGCATCTCCATCTTCTTCTTAACTCTATGCCTTTTGCAGACACACGCACTTTGGGCTGAAGCGGGGTTTTATCTATTTGTCCAAAGAGGAGAAGCCTGGAGATCCCAGATGCGACGTGTTTATGCCCTGCTATCGCTGAGCCGCTTTTTATTTTGCGGAACTCGAGTCTTATCCATGTCAGATAACGGTGGGGTGGCCAGGCTTGAATCGATGGTGGTTTAGAGGAAGCATGTAATTGGATATTGCTTGAAAATGTCGTGCAACTACGGTGAAATATCATTAAAAAGTCTGGATAGCAATTATTAAAAGTATTCAGTTTGAATCATGTGGGTTTTGCATGAAGAATACAGTATAAATAAACTCAAATAACGAAATAAATTATTGGGAAAGTTAAAAAAAAAATAATGCTAATGATGGGGACTTTCACATTTTAAAATGAGAAATAATTTGTCATTGTACAAACGGAGTACTATAGTTACGAATCTGATATTGCGCGTTTTCATGCATTCCAAGATTTTTGTGTAAAAGTCATATGCGCGTTATTCAATCATATGTGCAAAAACTTCCTCGTTTGAAATATTTATTTTATGAAAAGAAATTTAAGTTTTATGGCTTTTGAAATGATGGAGCGTTTTAGCATTAAATGCACCACATTAAAAAACCTTAACATGTATGCGGTAATGTCCCTTTATCATTACATTTAAAAACTTTTTTTTTTACTTTTATAAACTTTCCTACCCTACTTTTAACATACATATTTAGGAGTAACACGATTGCTATATGCTGGATCCTAACCAAAAAGTACTACATAACCACTTTCTCCCAGAAAAAACGATCTAGACACCGACTCATCAAAAAACCTTCGGGCGTAGCACATTTCGGTAAAAGTACGGTTTCCCTCTGTAGGTGTTTCCTCCCTTTAGCAAGCACACCTGCGTGTAGAAAAAAAAATGTGCCATTTGGAAAAAAGGAATGACTGCATTCGCATTTGGAGAGCGAATTATAAGCGTTACGGGGCTCCGACAACAACATTAGCAAGAGGAAATTATCTCTGGCTGTTGCATAGATCTCTGCTTGGCATTCTGGGCTCGCGGAAATGCAGCCTACTGTTCAATTTCCCCCCTATCGTTTCCCTCTGTTCTCTACCGCTGCATAGGGACGCTCAGCGTTTAGGCTCTTCTTTGGAGACAGTAGTTGGTTGTCTGGTTGACATTTTATCATTTGTGATAAAAATGAATTAAATAGCCAAACAAATCCTTCATTTAAAAATAAGGATGAAATAGTAAAATAAATTATACTGAAAATAATTTGATTTTTTTAAACGTTTTTCCCCCAGCGAAAATGCCAAATTCCCAAAGGAGAACTAATAGCGTTGAGTGCCAAACTTTGGCTTAAAATTAAAAATATCTGTTTAAAATTAAATAAAAATAAATTGTTTTATAGAATGATTGAATGATTTTTATATAATAAATTGTTTTATATATGTTCTATTTAGTTTAATACTCTTTAAAATTTTACTCTATAATTTAAATAAGACCTACACCGCAGGCGCACAGTTTTTAAATAAATTACTAATTAAAAGTAATAATAAATTACCTTGAAATAGCTGCTCACGGACGCAGGGGTTATATTTGAATACAACTGTAAATTACAAAGAACAGGTTGAAAAGAACAGTCTTTTACAGATCCCAGTTTCCTTTACAGCTGTACGTACGCAGAAAGGGAATGCTTTGGTAACAACCCAGTTTCGCGTTACCGATTGCGTTGACGTTGCTTTGATTTCGTTTTCGCCGCTATTCCCTTTCGATTTTTTAGCCAACTTTCCCCCGCGTTTGCGAAAATATAAAATCGTTGAAGTCTGTTTCAAAAGACATACTATTCGCAACTTCCGAAATATTTTTTAAAAAAAATTCCTTTTCAGAAGTAAGAGATCGAAGTACAATGTTTATTTTCCCGTTACTTTGTCTCTAATTTAATAGAATAATTTCAAATAGTTTAAGACCGCAATTTTGTTTGTTAAAATCAACAATATGCCTCATTCATTTATGGATCCCGAATATCATTAACAATTTTTTTTAGTTCATAATTTTACCCCGTCTTACAACCATTTGAATTGAATGTTTACTTTTATACATACTTAAAAAAAAAGTTTGTCTTCCATTACATATCTGAACATCTGACTATTTATTACTCCGTTATTAAATAAAAAAAGTTTATAGGCGATGTATATAAACCAATAAATTATTTAAAAACTTTATTGGTATATACCACATTCTGGCTTTTTTCCCCATTATCGTATGTTGAAAGCCGTAAAAATCGATGTTGCCAAAAATAGTGAGAAAAATTGCCAAATAAATCTTTAAAATGGAACCGCAAAAGCATTTGAACCTTATTGCTCTTAGCAAAAAAAATGCGAAAACAGAATTTATAAGTTTATTTAATCTCGTTTAGTTGTCTTCTTTATAAATGGTTATACGATTTATGATCAGATTGCCACGTGCAAATTAAATTACACCTCGCAACACAAATATTTTTAACTAACGATTCCGCTGTTTCTCTACCGTGCAACTAAAGTGGAATTCTAATCTAACATTATAATATCTATTGAATTATTCACTAATTCCAATACAGTACAGCCCCGCACGGAAAATACATTATAAACACACCAACAAAAAACATTTCTAAAAAATACTTAATGTGACATTTTACAATCCAATTTTCGTCAGCCCTTCCTGCACGAAATTACCTCGAATAATTACTGCATTTTCGTCTTCTAAAATGAGTAGATTATTGCATGCTAGCTTTGCCAGCTTGGCGTGCAACTTTAGCTTCCCATTTCAAGCAACCCTCTCTTCTAAATACGGAGGTTGATAAGAGGTAGATGCTGTCAGGCGAAAAACAATGCAAAAACTGGTTTGCCAAATGAAGTCATGATCGCTTTATTTATGCATCCCAACAAACCGCTTTGCGAATGGTTTTGCGCTATTGTAAGGCGAAATAGCTGTTCTCCGTCTCTACGATAAAATGTAGATATATGGGAAAGGTGTCAATACGCAGAATGAAACGGGGAATTTATTTCGCTATTTTAAATGTTTCTGCGTTTTTTTCGTTTGAAAGTTCTGATTTTTTTTAAAAGCGAAAATTTTAAATATAGTTTATATTTTTTCTCGCTGATATATTATAAATTTGATAATGAGAGACGTCACTACGGTACACCCGTTCAACACCGGGTATATTTAGGGCTCAGAATACAAGTGAACCAGGTCCATAAAAATGCTTCTTTGTGCTACAGACGTTTAAAGTTGAAGCCGCTAGGCAGTAGCAATTGAAAACATTTTAATTGCTGTTGCCTAGCGCATATTATCTGAACTAGGAATTTTTTCATTATTGCACTGAAATGTTACATAGATAGTACAGTACAGTACATGAAATTCCGCTGCTAACTCGAAAATGATAAAAAGTGGACTTGGTTCGCTTGTTTTCTGAACCCTCCATATAAAGCTAGTTTAAAACGAAAATATGATTCCATTACTTGTGTTTAAATAATCGTTATACAATTAAAATACGTTTTGTTAAAATCTTTCTTCGGTTTGTTTCATTTCAATATCTGTGCGCTTTATGTCACGACTCGCATCATAGCGGTGCGTCTGTTAGGGTGGTATAAAATCGACTTGGCGACTTTCATAAGGCTTCACTTTATTTCTAACATATCCATTTCGTTTTACCTCCATGCATACAACTATCTTCTCCTCATTTATCCATCCATCATGCACGAGAGAATAAACTCCCCTTTAGGAGGGGTGAAAATGCTTTATCGCTTTATTTTAACACCCTTTGCAGACTATTTGAATACTTTGTTTCAGAAGTCAGTCAAGGATGTTGTTTTAAAGTTTCAAGTGAAGGGTATTTGAAAGAAATGTTTCATTTACGTTAAGGTTTGGCGTTTTTAGAGGTGATTCGAGCTGTGAAAATCGTTACCATCTCGGAGAGCTAATATATTTGATGTTAAATTTTCTTTTAAATAAATCTATAAACTGTATGTAAGGCTTGTTTTACTAAAATTTTACTTTCTGCACTGTACACTATTAGATATTGCTAAATTAGCATTTTGATTTTGTTTTATAAAATTGTGCTTGAAGTCGGTTCAAGTAAGGCAATATCAATTTTTACAGGTAAACTACTTCTACGTTTGTTTACTTTATCTACCTACCAATCTTTTTCACGCCTTGTATACTCGTTATTCCTAGCATGCATGGTAAATGTACTAGTGATAGTTAGGATTTCAATAATTATATTACATTACAATCAGTTTCGATTGTGAAGGTTTCAGGTTTGCAATGCTTATCTCGCATACTAATCGTAGAAAGGACAGAAGACTATTTTTGATTTATTAGTGTAATAATAAATATATTGATTCATATAAAAATGTTTAGCTAACGGCTAATATCCTTTGAAATTGGTTGACTTAAATTAAATTCAGCTATAATTCTAACGTAATCTCTGGCTTTTAAAGTTAATTTTTAAACAAAATAAGAAATAGTTCATATTTTTTATATGGCAGCAGCCGGTTCCTGTCGAACCGAGACCCGCCTAATAAATTTACTTAGCCGCAGTCTAATTCTAATACAATGTCGCTTTAGGCGGGTATTAGGGCTGGACTTGAAAATATCAGGGATGGGCGCGTTATTTTGATGAATCAAGGTTCTGTTGTGTAAATGAAAATTAGGGAAAAAAGACCATTAATTAATTTTTCGCCATAATGAAGGAAGAAGTTGAACCTTATAATCTGTTTATCTTTACTTTCTAAGAGCTATCGTACTTTCTCTAGTTACTATCATTAAGTTATAAGTTACTAAGAAAGAAGTACAAGGAGGGAGGGCGAAAAGACTTGAAGTTCTGTTAATTTTAATTGTGAGATAAAGGAATAACCTTTAATAATGAGTTAGGGAGTTAGATGATTCTTTTTTATTATAAAATTTACTGGGTAAAAAGTGTTATACAGATCTCTGCATGATGAACGTTTCGATAAAAGTGAAAGTTGCATGATTTTAAACACCAACAGCACTATTTAAAAACAATTTGGAAAGAAAAATATAGATGGCTTTAATTTAGTAATTTGTAAAATTAACATTTATTCTTCCCTTCATTTAATTGAGCGTCAGTGATACCTGAGCTGTTCGACAACTTCACCATCCACTTTGATGCCCGCAGGGCCATTAGATTCGATCGATCTCAGCACAGATTTACTTCGAACATCTGCCATTCCAACCATTCCTGTTCCGACGCATTTGCGAAGTGGATTATACTATAGGGATAAGAACTTAAGCACATAGAATTTGAGAATGTTGCATTCTCCTCTTCTTTGCAGTGTGCCGTCTCATTACTTACTTGCAGAGAAACTTCATGGAGAAGAACTTTAACCTTTCCGAAAAGCTTGGCACACCGCACACATATAATGCTAATCACGACTGGTACCTCGGCCGAAGTCGTTTAGTCGTCAGGCATTCCGTTCGTCTCTCTGCAGGAAATTCATTAAGACCCTGGAAGGTTCGGAAGCCCTAATGACTGCCTGGGCTTGTTATTAGGCGCATCTCCTAGGGACGTCGAGGGCAAGGGCATGTTTTCTCTCATGTGTTCTTTCGAATGAATAAGAATGGTTGTTCTTGTCCTTTAATTCCAGACAATGCAATAAGGCTCTTGTTTTAGCTTTTGAAATGAGGTTTAAGTTTGGGACTTTTTGTGTCCTACAGAAAAGCCCACTGTTCCTTCAACCGGACTTTCTTTCACATGAATTTAAATTTTTGTTTATATACTCAAATAACTAAATATTTATTATTTTTTTTTAATATCTTCATGAGAAGATGAATTACAAATATTTAAAAAAAGAGATAAATACCGACATTGATTATTTTAGTTAATGCAGTAGTAAATTGCTTCATCAATAAGGTCACTACAAAGAAATTACCATTGAAAAAAACTATAATATCCAAATTTTTCTCTCCAGAATTACACAATAACTTTTGGGCTGTAATTGTATTTTTTTTTTAATTCTTGAAGATATCTCACCTTGAAAGATTGTACTAAACTTTTGTTGCAATTAACATCACACACTAATTTCAATAACATAAGAACGGCAATATAGACTAACTGTTCTCTAAAGAAGACTTTTATAAGCATCTCTTGGGGGTTTTCTTCGCCACCATTATCTATCTGAATTCTGAAGATGACTATTTCTGATGATCGCATTCTCTCTGCAGTTGAAGCGATCATTTGATGCCATTTTACAAGGTTCGATTTTCTAAATTCGCGATTTTAATTGCGCTTAAAGGTATTGTTTTGTTAGGTAATTGAAGTATTATCTTTGTTGAGTTGTGTATGTTTATTTTCGTTTATCTTAATGAACTAAAGTTTGTTATGTTGTGAAAAATACTGTAAACAAAAATTTCGAATATGTAATACAACTGAGCTTTTTTTTATAGAGAACACGAAAGCAATTTTTTAAAATGAAAACTTTATTGTTTTCAACCCTTTTTACCCCTCCCCTCCTGTTATCAATTATGCATTATCATCTAGTAGTATTTTCTCTATGATATAAATATCTACCATTAGTACGTCAAATATTATTTTCGTCATAAAGCGCAGGCTTGTCATTATCGGATACAATTGTGAAAGAGTATCAGAAGTTTGGGTCAAACCTCGTTCCTATCGCCTGAGCTGTTTTCCCATTACGAAAAACGGCACGGTTTTAGGAGATATCGAAATTTACGGCGTTGTGTAAAAGTCAGAAAGGAAATATCGACCATATTTTTTTTTCACTCTACTTAGCTTTCATCGGGGAAACTGACGTGATCCTTCTCTGAAGCTGACGTCTCTGGTTGTTGTAAGAAGAAAGTGACGTCCGTGAAGGTCTTCACCTCTCGGATGCGCCACTCTGAAGAACTTTCTTGCTAGACTACATTTTGGGGGGTCGTCTCTAAACCATATTACTGTTTTGTTTTGGAATTAAAGATCTCTAAGGAAATTTGTAAAAATAAGTTCTTTCTGCTAGCTTATCTAAATAGAAAATATATAAGACAAATGTAGATAGTAGTCCTTGAATAATTTTTGTAAGACAATTTAAACTACACTAATTTTTAAAAAAAAAAGAAACTTAAAGTTAATGTTTTTATTCGGAAATAAAGGTGTTAATGATATTCACAAAGTAGTCGTTAATGAGTTAAAACGATAAATATCTTAAGTATGCAGCTTCTACGAGAATCATTTCCGAAAATCGATATTTTTGTCAAGCAGTGAGATAAACTGCCTTTCCTTTTCATCACCCTATACAAAACTCTTCAAGTATCTCTATAATGGTCTACTGTTAAACAGTAGACCAGTATAGATAACCCTAGTACCATAATAACAAACCTACTATAAAAGTTAGTAGCAATTACTATTAATAGTTTAGCTAGAATTACAATAGTTTTTTTTATTTATAAATGTTGACATACTACCTTTTTTACCTCCCCTACTTGTTTTTTCTCGAAAGTAACATTAGTTGCTCCTCTTTCTTCCATCTCCCCCCCCCCCTTTTTTTTTTCTCCTCTAGCCCCTTCTTCTAGATAATAACAATAATTGGTCTCATGTGGATTCGTTAAAACTTAAGCATCGACATCGTGATGGTAAAAATTTATTATTTTATAAAATGTTATTAACGTAGTTCTCAATGTAAAAAAAATTAGGCTTCGGGTAGTATATGAGCTGTAATTGAAAAGATTGTTTCTTGATATTCTGTTGTTTTTACTGGAGCATCCTGTTATAACAACGCTGCGCTTGAGTCCATATGAAATATCAAACAACGCACTATTTATGTGGAATAGAAATGGTTATTGTTTGTCAGTGTACTCTTACATAAATTATTGGAAATGATTCATGCTGAGAAATACTGTATGTTGATTCAACCTTGGATCCTCATGCAATGTTTTGACAATAAACAAGTGGTTTGTAACATAAAACTGTCTCTTCGAAATGCTTCCACACAAAATTCATGCGTTTTAAATAATCGTTAAACACAGCATTTTGTTCTATGTTAAACTTTTAAACGTCACAATTAAACAAACTGCTTTTCATCAATAATTCCATAATTTTTACTTATCGTTTGTTAAATTTATTTGTATTTCGAAGAATAAATATGTAATATTACTTACACTAACCTACTTGTTTTCCGATATAAATTTCTGTAAGTATTTAAGTAACATGAAAGTAGTCTATTATTATTCTTTTACAACTTCTTGTTTAAAATTCTTTCGACTTAAAAAAGAAATTAAAGTAGGCTTAAAACGGAAGGTACGCAAAAAATTGTCAGAATCGAGATTTTTTATTTTAAATAAAAATAATTTTTTATTAAATCCTAACATACAATTTATTTGATTTACAAGAAATGAACCGAACCAAATAATGGGTGGGTTTTTTTGTGAGATTTTGGTTGTAATCTATTGTCCATTTATCTGTAAAAAGAACCACAGTCCTTGAAAATCATCACTGTTTCAACTCGTACTGCAGTTTTTACATCCTCCACAAAAGATGTTTCGTCAGCAGACTTGTCTGTTGAATTCGTACAAATGTTTTCCTATCTCTCTCATTTGAAAGGATTTTCCTTATCATATTGTTCCCGCATGCTCTCCTTGAGTTGTAACTCCTAAAATCCTGGCTGCCATTAATCTGAGTGTAGAGGCACAGAGCCAGCATCCACCGCATAACCCAATTAAGCCATGACCCGATTGGGACTGTGAGTGAGCACTGAACCTGACTTTATAACTCGCCGACCATGTAGGTCGTAGCTCATTTTTATTATGATCGCGCAGACAGCGAGTAAATAAGAATTGCCAATCCCCTCTTTGGATTAAAATCGAACGTCAGGGACGCAGTTGCGGTCGTAATTTTCGTTCTGGAATATTTTAATTATTATCGTTTGAAAGTGGCTGGATTGCGATTGGAGTTTATTTAATTCGAGGTTACATGTATTTGCACAAAATAAATGCAGCTTGGAATTATTTATTTTCCGAGTTGAATGCGTAATAACCGTACATGTTTCACGAAATTACTTCAGTTTTATCTAAACATTTATGCTGATTGTGAATTAAGATTAACCAAGATTAATCCTTTTATATTTTCTTGAAGTTAAAATCAGCTTATATTTCCCTGAAGTTAGTATAGTCAAAGCATAAAGAGCTCATTTTTCAAGAGGGTTGAACTCGTTCATTGTAAACTGATAACGCAATCGAAAAATTTATTTTGCGATTTATAATTAAAATATCGAACACAAACATATGCCACAAATAATGGCATATGGTCTTAAGCTAACTTATTTTTTAATTATCAAATGTTAATCAATAATTGGTTTTTGTAACTGGTTTTGACACCTATTGATTGACCGTGAAATACCATTTAAATCCTTAATTAAGTTATATGAATTTGAATTATAAAATATTATATCGTAAATGAACCACATATGTAATACAAATTGCGCAATCACTTATTGTAAAAGTACAATACGAAAACAAATTTTTACTAATCATTCCTATTTGAGGTTGACGGTATTGAAAATCTATTTTTAGCCTACTTTCCTTTTTTTAATTCGAAAGAATTAAAAAAATGAAAAAGTAGGTATTGACATGCGGTCGATGTCCGTCTGTCCGTCCGTACCCCCCTTCCAAAATCGGTTCTAATCATCGGATCTTAAAAATTCTTTTTTTGTTAGAAAGCTATAACCTCAGATACCCAACTTTCATACTTTTTGTCCGTCTGTCTGTACGTCCGGACGGACATAAATCTACTATCTGTCGGCGAATTTCCCATTGAATTAGCATTGAAATTCAATTTTGAGTCATTTAAATCACTGTTGCCAAATCGACAATGGCATGAGAAACTTTATTTAAACATATTTGAAGCAAAATAATATTTTCATGAATCAGTTTGGAAAGACGTCATAAGATGTAGAAAAATTTGATTCTTTGATTATTCATTAATTATCTACCAAGAAAGCGGCAAGGCATACTTTTGCATGCAATTATGCTTAGTTTTAATTTACATTTCTTGTTTTTTAATGCAGTTCGGAGTAGTTTCATTACTTTTGTTATTAATAAATATTTATTCTTCGAACTACAAATAAATCACGAGCAGATGATAAATAATATTTAATTAATTTGCGAACGAATATTAAGGAAAGTAGTTGATTTTGGCTTTTAGAAGTTTAAATTATAGCTGGGTGCTGTGTTTCGATTTTTTTCTAATGTGTATAAATCTAGTGTAGAAACGGCTGTTGATGATATTTACTTTAGGAACCTAGTTTTTTTCCCGATTAGAACTTCAGTAAGTATTTAAGTAACAGGAAAGTAGGCTATTTTAGTTCTTTATGAACTTCTTGTTTTTATATAATATTATCATTGTTAAGAGTTTTCTTGTTATTGAATATTGAATGTGACAATTTTCTCTATATCGATCAAGTTTCTTAACTTGCTTTTTCATCTAGGCCGAGAGCTCTAAAAATAGGGGCCAAAATTAGAACATGTTTTCTATCTGAGTTCGATAGCTCTGTTTACTATCATATCTTGATATAATCGGGAAAATTGAAGGCTGATAGTTTTATATTTATTCCATCAATTTTGTGACCAGACACCAGATATGCTTGCAAACTTCTTCGATCGTGGCGCTATTGTTAAATTGATCAAATTTCTTATAACTATAGGCAGGCATTACAGTTATTCTGAAATCTGAATACTATCTGGTAAATGGATATTAATTTGAGTTAGGCCATGGCAAAAATTAAAATTTTAAGCTCTTATTTTGAGTTTAAGTGTGTAATTTAAATTATTGTGTATCACCCTTTCGTTTTACATTTGCAGATATATATATATATATATATATTTTGTATTTAGTCTAGGCATAAACGAGCCATTATTTTTCCAGTCTGTTGCTTCCAGTCTGCTTCTTTTGCTCGTATTACGAACACGAACATGACATTTTCAAGCAGTGCTTGTGGGTTTTGTGCTAAATTCCGCATTCGCTATTTCACTCGACAACCCAATACAAAACCCCATTCCTGTTTGCAACGACAGGTGCGGGCAAATGCAGCCGCCTGCTTTCGTGAACACCTGTTCTCTAAAAAGATATGAGAGAATAAATTTACCAAAGGACTTAGTCATTTGACCACTTTTAGCGAAATAAAATTTTTCGACTGTACTAAACTGTTTCGACATCAACCACCTTGCATTTTGTTTTCCTGATCATAAATTTAATGGTTATTATATTAAAATTTACATTAGCGGAGAGTTGAATCAAAAAGAGGGATTTATTGTCAATGTTCCGTTCTGGTTTATTTGTGGTTTATGTGTTATTTTTAATATTGCTAAAAAAAGGGGTGGGAGGAGGGGGAGGGCGAGGGCGACGAGTTAAAGCAACGAGAATATTTCATATGATGTCACGCTCTCAATACTGCGATTTCATTGGTTGTTTTGTTTTCTTTGACAAAGTGTTGAAACAAGCCCACTGTAAATTTATATAATGATTTCTTTTATATGAATGTGTGAAAAATGAATTTCTATTATTTTATAGAAAAAATTGTATTCCCTTTTTTTTTTTTAATTTTTAGTCTACTTTCCACTAAAAATTCCGTCGGATCTTTATTATTTTTTTTTGTTGGAAAGATAATGACATCTTGACATCAGATACCTATCTTTTATACTTTGTGTTTTTTCGTCTATACGTCCGGACGGATATCTGTTTACCTGCTTGTCGAAGGTCTGTGCATATAAATAGCGTTGCAAATTTATTTTTATTCATTTAACTCGCTGTTGGAACATCAACAATCGCATGAGAAACTATTTATTTAAAATGAATATTTGATGGAAAGTTTATTTTTGGTCATCTAAATCTGTTTGAAATGACGACTTAAAATATAATACAATGGGATTCTTTGATCGTTCATTATTGGTGTACTAAGACAGTAGCATACAGTATCCCATTTTTTTTATAAAAGCTTATTAGTTTTAATTTACATTTCTCCGTTTATTAATAATTTTAGGTGTTTATTTTTTGTTATTACTAAATGTTTCGAAAATATCGTGTGTGTTTTTTATAAATTTTTATTTGGATACTTATTTAAGAATAAAAAGCTCTGGTCATTTTCAAAATGCGCCTAATGTCGCCGAAACCGGAACGGATACTAGGAATCGATAAAAGTAATTTTACATAATTATTCCTCGAACTACAAATAAATTTCGCAAACAATAAAGAATATTAATGTTTAAAAAAAACAATGAAAACACAATTTTGGATTTTAAAAATTCAAATTACAATTAAATGCTGTGTTTAGCGAACTTCTTGGTTTAAATGAACCATAATATGCAGGGACTGTTGATTATATAATGGATTCCGTTAAAAAGAATAATATATATTTTTAAGTATTCAATATTGGCTTGTTTCACCTGACGTAAGTCATTCCATTTCTGGTATGATACGGTTTGCTGTGCCACTTTATTGATTAACCAATCGAGAACTAATTTTCTTTCTTCTGGAACTGTTGCCACTCAAGACGCGAAACATGCCCATGCATGAGGTCGATTGAAATTGAAGAAATAAGAGGCATATAAATTCTTTAACTGTGTTTGTAACCCTTAATTTGAAGTGTTATGGGTTTTTTTTATGTTTATTGTTTATTCAATTTTGTTCTGTTCTGTTATAGGCAAATCTTCATTGCTATTACTTTAGTAAATATTCTTCTTATCTAACAAATTCATATACTAGTCAATCATTGGAACTTATTTGAGTTTGTTTTAATTGCTAAGTTTCTTTTTTATATCATTGGTAGTTTATATGAAAAAGTAAATTTATTGTAGGGTGCAAACTGCAATACTTAAAAAAAAACTATCCAGCTTCATATTGGTGACTCCAAACTAATTTAGATAGAACTTACAATTTAGATACACAATTAAAAGTTCTTTTTATTGTGAGTTTTATTTTTAAATTTAGGAACCATAGTTTAAAAATGTTTTAACTATTTTTAATTGTTTTAATTAGAAACAACTTTGTTCAACAAGTTTTATGTTTTGCTTTTTTTGCTATCGTTAAGATAAACCTTCCAATTTTTTAAATATTTAAAATAGGTCATAGCTGTAATTGGTTTCATTTGTAAAAACTTACATGTATAAATTCCTCTGATCTTATGTTGAAAGTCTTTTTTTTTACAAACTTTTATGTTCTATTCCCCCTTTTTTTTTTTAAATCTTACAACTAAAGTTTTTGTTTGTGAATTTTAGGTTTAACTTATTTTTTTTATACAAATGCAGAAAATAATTATTATGTTTTAATATTTTGTACAATTTTGATTTCTTGATTTTAGGAGGGCCAGGGGTATGCTTGAAAATATTCAGTATATTCATGCACACAGAGTTAACAATCCCGCTTGTGATACAACAAAAAAGTGGAAGTTTGAAGATGTAAGCTGGTAAGTAAACAATTCCCCAATCAAATATAAAAAATATATATTTGAAACTGAAATTTTTTAATAAAAATTCATTGAAATCAATTATGGGCTCCTAATCTTCTAAGGAATAACATTTTTTTTCCAAGTGCCAACCTGTTTGCACTGCATTAGATTTAAATTAAATTTTTTGAGAATATGGGGCCCATTGCATATGTGTTGCTCTGGCTAGCAATTTAAATAGACCTGAAATTGATCACTGAAGTGTATATTTTTGCCAAAAAGTTGACTGATAATAATTTCACGAATTGTATGCCAACTTTCAACACATAGAAATTTCTAGTTTTTTTACTGCATTCCTCAAAATGCATGAATAAATACAACGCAACAGTTGTTGTATATCTAATGTGACCAGACTTTCCGCTATTTGTCTCACTGTCTCGCAGACCGTATGTCCCGCCAAAACATCTCCCTTTTCTGTTACAGTCCTGAAAAACAGGAAAAATATAATCTATACTAGATTTGACAAACATTTTGTGAACCTTCTTCTTCGTTGACACTACAGCCTATTACAGGCCAAGGCCGTCTCTCCAAGTCTCCTCCATCTGACTCTGTCCCCTACATTCGCCCTCCATTGGTTTACTCCTAACACCTTAAGGTCTCTTTCCAAAACATCCAGCCATCTAGTTGGGGGTCTTCCTCTGTGCCGTTTTCCTTCCGTCTTCGAGAAAGTTCGACATTTTGTGAATGCTCTGTTAAAAAGATTAAAATTATTATTAGTCTTTTAATTCTTTATTTGACTAATAAGGTTTATTGTATCTATCTACCAGTTAGTTATATGGTTCTTATTAGACTTACATTATTAATTAAGCAATTGTCTGAAATTTTGGGGGATGGGGTATAACATAAAAGATGTCCAAGAGACGAGGGTGACAGACTAAATGTCCGTATTTTTGGTTTTGAAACTCTGGTCACATTATAGTAAAAGTCTCGTGTGATGTATGTTGTTACATTACATATTATCGTATTAAACGTTATATAATGTGCATTTCAGCGTCGAATACAGCAACCCCCAGCAAGTGAGTGACATCACCTCTACGAGCAGTTTCTCCGACGCCAACTCCAATGCTGTGAACTATGTTCTGGAGCAGCCAAACACCAGCAGTTGTGCAGTCCCTTTCAGCAGTGTTCCATCCACCAGTAGTGGGAGGGGCACCAAGGTTTCTGCTGCAAACGCCGAACTTCCGGTCATTCCCAATGTGATAAGGACTGGTACGATTAAGTTGCAGGATGCATATCAGGTGAGAATGTGAATATTGTTTTATTTGGTTTTTTTATGTCTTATTTGGTGACTTGGATTTTTGAAAGATATGAATGTGTTGAAAAGAAACTTCCTAAAACTCAGTTTGAGTGAAGGAAGATGGGAAGGACAGGTTGAAATTTGACACATTGTTAAAGGTCTCGCTTCCATTGGCCACTTATATAACTTAAAATATGGTGATCTGAAGAGGAAAAAAATATTAAGGAAAGGAAATTTGAGTTCACACTACAAGCGAACTCTCATTTTCTAAGCAGTTCACTTTATCCATATAAAATAACATTAGTAAAAAAGAGTTTGGAAGGGACCACTGAAAAGGTTCACTATAAGCAAGGGTTCATTATATCCCAGGTTCATTATAGCAGGGTTCGACTGTATTAAAACATAATTATTCATTAATAAATGTTTCAATGTAAATGAAAAATTGCATTTGATTTTAAAATAAAAATAAAAAGAACTTTTGAGATAACAAGCCTTGTAAATAATGTGTGAAGGACACAAAAATAAATTTTTAACTGGGATTTGAGAGACAATATCTCCTTTAAACTAATTGCCAATTACTTGACAATCACTTGACAAGAATCTCCTTTAAACTAATTAAAACCATGGATTTGTGTCATTTTTTAAAACAATTGTGCTTGTACTTTATCCGAATTCCTCCCCCTTTTGGAGTGATTGTCACATACCTGATTGTGGAATTTGCCAATACCATACAATTAATATGCATACTATTTCGAACAATTGTAACTTAATGAGAAATACAACTTCACCTTCTCTAACAACACAACCTTCCCATTGCAGCCCCGCTACAGTCTGAAGCGCAAGGCCGAGACCGGGTTCGATTCTGTCCCAATCATCCTGGTCCAAAGCAGGGACAACCCCCTCGTGGTGGAAAACCAACAGGCACACAGCAACAACCAGCGTGTCCAACTCCAGAGGTCCTCAGAGATCCAGAACCAAGTGAGCCAAGTCACCAAACATGGCGGGGAGCAGTCACACCACCATACCGCCACTCAGAGGATCCAGTTCCATCACTCGAAGCACCGGACAAAGAATTCCTCCAATGGGAATTCTTTCCAGAACTCGACTAAAAGCAGCTCTTCCGGTGGCGAGGGGGATTACCACTTGGTACAACATGAGGTGTTGTATTCAGCAAGTTATCAGTATGAGGTCTTGGAGTTCCTGGGACGGGGGACTTTTGGGCAGGTTGGTAGATCCTTATAGCTTCTTATCCTTATAGATCCTTAAAAGTTTGTGAGTTTTTTAAATGATACTTAAAAGTAGAGAAAAAAGATATTTGGGTGGTAGCTGCTAAGTTTCTGATTAGTAGCTAAAAGCATTTTAACTTCTGATACTCTAGTGGGCAGTTCAAGTCCAACTAACCTGTTCAAGAGACTTGTGTAGCAAAGAACAGACCATGAACTATTCAACAAACTAAACCAATCACAACTTTACAGATGAGTTAGGAAGCATAAGATACAGTTGAATTGCAAACAAAACAACTTGCAGGAAATCTAATATTAGATTCAAATGTTAAATAAAAATTATTTTACAACAGGCTTCTCAGTGACATTATTTAGGAGTTGTCAGTTAGCTGAATGTTAAGCAGAAAAAATACTTCGATAGCTAGGAGTTTCTTTTTATTTTTAAGAATAAACCTGAAAAATTGGGTTTAATCTAAAATCAAAAACGGACAAAGACCTCCAATTTTTTTTTAATTATTTAGTCCTTGTTTTCAACAGTGTAAAGCAAATATTGGGTTTAAAGAAAGTGTCTTGGAATATAATTAATTTATGCTAACTATTTTGTAAAAGATTCTACAGACAAACTCGTAAAGTTCATGATTATTTCTTACTTTGATTGCAGAATAACAATGAACAGCACTTTTAAGTGATTAAATTTTAACTCTAACACACTTTATTATTGATAACAGTAGTATGTTTACTTTAAAATATGTATTTTTCATTGCGAAATTATATGTGTTGGTATGTTGTCTAGGTTGTGAAGTGCTGGAAGAAAGGGACCAACGACATTGTAGCAATAAAAATTCTGAAGAACCACCCATCCTATGCAAGGCAAGGCCAAATTGAAGTTAGCATTCTAACACGTTTGAGCCAAGAAGATGCAGATGAGGTATTGGCCATTTCCACGATTTTTTAATTGATCATAAAATTTTTAAACCTAACTTTTTAATTCCCATTTTGGAAAATCCATTTGTATTATGAAAAAAATGGAATAATAACAAAATCCCTTTTGCTAATGCAATGCATATTTTAAATTTGAAGAAAGTTAAAACTGGCTTCGAAAAGAAAGAGGGTTTTACCCCCAGATCAGAGGGATTACCAATAACCAATAATATAATCAAAAATTTTAAACAGGACTCCTGGATGATTGTTTTTTTTAAATAATGATAATAAATAAGTTACTAATTTTTCTATATCAAACTAATAATCATTTTAATACTAATTTGTTTTTGAAAGCCATATTAATTTTATATTTTTCTGTTTACCAGTACAACTTTGTTCGTGCATTTGAGTGCTTCACTCATAAGAGCCACACCTGCCTGGTGTTTGAGATGCTGGAACAGAATTTGTATGATTTTCTTAAGCAAAATAAATTCAGTCCTCTCGCTCTCAAATGTATCCGTCCGATTTTGATTCAGGTATTGACAGCCCTTCTCAAACTAAAGGTAAGTCTCTTTCAAAAATGTCAGTACGTCTTTTTCTTGCCATGTTACAATATTTTTTTTTCTTTGTACCTTTTCATTAAAAACTAATTTACTTCGTAGAACCTAATCTTATTATATTATTAAATGATGTATTTCTTCAATAAACTTATTATCTTCTTTAACCCTCAAATGTAGCTTTGCACACTGTATGCCTATTTAAATGCTCCAGAATCCCTACAATAATATTAATAAATAAATGCCAAAGTTTTTTTTTAACATTGATTGAACTCTTGTAAAATATTTTTAATGTGATTGAACCTGTGTAAAATCGTTCCAAATATGCTGTGTAAGTGAGGGTTTATAGACTGCCAAATATGCTAAATGTATTGCATTGTTTCTTTTTTAAATTCTTGAATTTTTTCTTTCACACAAACAATAAAATATGTATTTTGGCTCACCAACTTTTCTTAATGTCTTCTGTTAATAATAAATAATTATTTTAAACTTGGTGTTAAATGTGGGTTTTCTTTTTCTAGCAATTGGGTTTAATTCATGCAGACTTGAAACCAGAAAACATCATGTTGGTGGACCCAAAGAATCAGCCTTTACGTGTCAAAGTTATAGATTTTGGTTCTGCAAGTCATGTTTCAAAAACTGTTTGTTCAACATACCTCCAAAGTCGATACTACAGGTAATATTTATAGCATTTTGTTTTGAACTTGTGTTGGTTTTCATGTAATTTTCTTTTTATCGAAATTTTTCTTATCAATGAGTGAAAAATTCTGGTGTTACAAATAAAACTTCTGGTGAAATAAAACAAATTGTTGTTTCTGCATTTACAATAATTTTTCTCATTTAAGTAGGGTTTTTTTTGTGAAACGTTTTTTTTTAAAAATTGTCATTTGGCTTTGAAGTGACCCTCGTGAATATGTTGGTCTGGTTTAAATGATTTAGTTTTTTTTTTATTTTGCAGTTTATATTCAAAAATATGCATTTTTAAACTGCTGTATCAGTCTTATCAATATTTTCTTCAATCAAATGCACTATAACTCTAAAATGATACATAATTTATTTTATTTGAAAGTTTAATTTTGTTATTGGTTTTCAGAGCACCTGAAATTATACTTGGTCTTCCATTTTGCGAAGCTATTGACATGTGGTCCTTAGGGTGTGTCATTGCAGAGTTGTTTCTGGGGTGGCCACTCTATCCAGGATCATCAGAATATGATCAGGTAATTTGCAACACCTCTGTTATCATGTTAGATTACAATGTTACTAGGTTGCGAGTCGAAAATTTTCATGCCTAATTTAACATTTTAATATTTAAATGTAGAATGCAGGGGTGCAGAAAATGTTTTTACTCCCAACATTTCCCCCAATCCGTGTGAAAATTTCCCCCAAAATTTTACTATATGTTATAGATTTAACATAAATTCTGTATTACCTTAGGTATAGAAAATTTTACGATATACAGGGATGTTAGTGCTTGTTGAACAAAAAAGCTGAAATCCAAACCAAATGCTTGGTTTGAAAAACGAAAAAAGCTGAACTAAGCGTGACCAAAAAATTTAAATTTTAACAATTATCACGACAAGATAAATTTTAAATAATTATATAATACTACTAAATGTACTTTTAATATCTTTTTAAATACTTTAAGTACATTTTCTTTTATTTATGGTGTTTGGGGAGGGGGTCATATTCATCAGATTTATCTATGAACATGTTTTGCTGTTCATTCATTTGGTATATTACTTTCAAGTTTTGGCCGTTTGGCAGTTTCATAAGGCTGGAAATTTGGGCACCAGGTTTTGCAAAAAAAAAAATAATAATCTTAACTGCCTTTTTGGGATTGAAATCCTCAACTTTTGGTCTTATTTGTTAAGAAAAAAAATTCAAGCACTTTTCCAGAAAAATTAAAGGACTAGAAATTTACAAGCAACATAAAACCTAAATATGTAACGCGTGTATACACCGACACTCCATTTAAAAAAGAAAAAAACCCTAAAAATTATCTAAAATCAGAAACCCCAGTATATGCCGAAGTAGAAAAAAAAGGTTAAAATGTAAAACAAAAAGTATTTTAACATTCATGCTGTTCTTGTGATCACTACTCAAGGACGCCCGCGAGTAGGACACGTGATCAGAAAAAAATATCCTGGTCGTCCGACTTGGCCTGAACCGGAGCTACAAAAGTAACGAGATACTCTTCCGATCACGCAGTGCCAGAGAACTGTCAATCATTCTGATGCAATGTGATGTTATCGGTAGATTTTGTGAAAATTACTAGGCAGCAAAATAAGCAAATCAGGAAAGCATTAATGAACTCCTCTTCTAATGGGAGATTGCACTGGCTGGCCAAGATTTGAAGACATCTTTAGTGTAACCTAATCTTAATTCATCTTCCCATTTTGATTGAAATTTTTATCTTCATTATTAAAATCTGTTATTTTAACCTGTAGTTTATTGAAATTTAAGTTTAGTTTCACCTAATTACGGGCACCGTAAAAATGGTACGGTGTGAAGAAGTAAAAATCGTTTTTAAAAAAAGTGCATCGCAGTTGTAGCGAATAGGTTAATTATTTTTATCGCTTATTCGGTGAATTTGCATCGCAAATTACGATGCGATACCACTTTAATCGAACCCTGGTTTCGACCATGTGTACAGTAGCGGGCGATGGCTACGCTATTTGACACAGGGGGGGGGGGGGGGGCGGCGTACGGATGCGATCAACGCCTGATGACATGCTGAATTTAGGAGACAAAAGCGGTACGCTATTTTGGTTTGTTAGAACAAAGAAGTAAATTAACTGTAGGTTTTAAAACAGACAACGAACGGCTGGTCAGGGAATTTTGTAATACATTGTTAAAATCGAAAACAATTGAAGATTTTCCACAAAATTTCCCCAGATGGCTAAAATTTCCCCCGATCTAAGATCGCCGGATCGGACATATTCTGCATCCCTGGTAGAATGTAGCATCATATTTGTTATTTATGCCAAACTCTGTTTTTATTGTAAGTTTTTCTTCTCTCTTTTCAGTTCTGACACTTGCAATGAGAAATACATTACAAAAATGCTATGTATATTTGTACATAAAAGTCTATAGATTTGAGCACCATTACTTTATATCCATTTCTAAAGAAATAAGCCAATACATTTAAATACTTATAAACTGTTTTTCATGAGAACAATGCTATTGAATTTTTATTTAAAAATCATAATACGATCATACTAATTTTATTAGATAATAAACCTTAATTTCTATGATTAAAATATTTTTCATTTGCAGATAAGATATATTAGCCAGACTCAGGGTATACCTGCTGAACATATGCTTAATGCTGCCACCAAAACGAATAGGTTCTTTTATCGAGAAGCAGACAGAAATTATCCTTTCTGGAGGCTCAAAGTAAGTGATTGAATTATTTGTATTTGGTTGCAATTTTAGATGCAAATATTTTTATGGATTCTAATTGTATGTTTTGAATCCAGACACCAGAAGAACACGAAGCCGAAACCAATGTTAAATCAAAAGAAGCCAGAAAGTATATTTTTAACTGCCTTGATGACATGGCTCAGGTAATGAATTTTTCCCTAATTCAAAACTTTTTGTTTCAGTTATATGCTACATACAATAGGATGTTTTGAAGGAATAACCCCCACTATTTTATCAAAATGTTACTTTTTCTAAAGTTTTCTTTAACGTTAATAACTCTTAGTGATTTTCACAGTTTTAAAAAAATGTAATTTTTCTGTTTAAATCAATAAAAAAAAAATGAAAATAAGCCTTTTACAAAAGTATACCATATTTCATTAAGGGCTACGAGGGAAAGGCACCCTTTTTCAATAAAAAACGTGTGTAATTATTTGGTTAAAATAAATGGAAAGTCCTTTAAAAATATTGTTTTTAAAATATATTTTGATAAATCAGTAATATACATAGCAGTTCAAACATAATTTCAACTAAATCATTATAATAACATCTTAAATTTGTACAAATATGTTAGTTTTTCAATGCAATAAATCTATTAAAAAAACAAGTAGATCATAACTATGAAATTTTTTTTCAGGTAAATGTGCCAAGTGATTTAGAAGGAGGTGAGCTTGCTGCTGAAAAAATTGACCGCAGAGAATTTATTGACCTCCTTAAGAGAATGTTGACGTTGGATCAAGAACGAAGAATAACACCCTCAGAGGCTTTGAACCACAACTTTGCCAACATGAGCCACTTGTTAGACTACGGACATTGTGAAAAGTATGCAATGAGAATAGGAACTTTATCATATCTTTTGAAATTTTTTAGTTTACAAAGTAAAACTGCATTAAAATGAATTTATATAATTGATGATATAATTATTGATGAAGCATAGTGTAGAATCCTACTTTGAACTTGTGACTAAACTTGCTTTGTCCAAGCTTTGTTACTTCTTATTTTTTTTTATCCAACTTCCTAAAGAAACCATATTATGTTTTAATAAATAAACCAAAAGTTATATAACTTTGTAACCATTATAAATGTAAAATTGAATGCAGATGCTTTTATGTGCAAACCTCACAGCCATCATAAAATTAATAAATTGTTAAAATTAGTTATTTTCAAATTTTTGAATATCTTTATGATATTAATCTTTATTTGGTAATTGAATTAACAAAATGTGAACTTCTATTTTCTAGTGTCAAAGACTCTGTTCGACTCCTTGACAATTGCAAAAGGCATAAACGTAACTGTGATCTTAATAGCAATCAGATTCCTATTGTTGCTGGGTTTGCATCTTCAAGTAATGTGGCCCTCCTTCAGAGTCAGGTAAATCTATCAGTTATTTAACTATCTGTTAATTTATATATTAATTCTTAAAATAAAATAATTCTAACTTTATTATTTGACTTATTGTCACCAACCCCTCGGATATAAATACTAAAATTTTGTTTCAAATACATTTTTATGAAAATAATTTATGGCCAAACAGAAACACTTTGTACTTGTGTGATTCCTAAACATTTTTAAATTTTTAGAATTTTATTTTGAATAAATAATAGAATTATTATTTTTAAAGATGGATTTTTAACTATTTAGTAAACTGACTAAATAGTGTTTTCACCTGAAAAAATAAACTTAAATTACATACAAACACATGTTTCATTAAAAAAAGAAGTTAAGGCTTGATATCAAAATCCACTTTAAAAGTAAAAATAAATGGCATTTAGTTTATAAGACAGTTAAATACCAATAAATAGAATAGTTCAGTACCAATAAATAGAATAGTTAAGTAATAGTTAAATACTTTTAAATTTCATACAATATTGACATTTATAAAAAAAATAAAACAGTATTAAACTTTTATTAGAGTGGATACGATGCTACAAGATTAAATATCACAGGAATTAAACAATACAATATTATTGTAGTTTTTAAAACGTATTTTCCTCAACAGAGAATCAACATCCCTCAACACCAGTCTTCAGGCAGAGGTGCAGCTGCACAGGCTGTCAACAACAGCATTTACGCCTCATCCCAGTCTCGAAACGCAGACCCCTTTCAACATGTGGCACCCTCTCTGTGTGTTTCCTCTATATTGTGCCCCCCATATCAAAGTAAGATATTTTTTTTAGTAAGGGAGTGTGTTAAGTTTGATGTGGATGTGAAAATGTATTTGTTTGATATGTAAAGGGTGTTGGTTTTTGCTCTAGAACTACTCTTTAGAAAACTTTTGTAACTGCTTGGCTTAATAATGTTTTGTATGTTTATTTATTCTGATTTTTGTTCTAATGCATTAAAAAAAATACAGTATCTTCAGTGCATGTGACACGAGATCATCTCTCTAATTAACAAGAGGAATATGTTATAATAATTTCAAGCTAACAACTAATGAAAAATTTGAAATGAAAATATATGTTCATACACCTATTTTTATTTAATGTTTGGGGATAAAAATATAGGCACTTTTATGACACTCTTTTAAAAAATAATATTTAATTATTAAAGTTTTAAATTAACATTATTATTTACTATTCTACTTAGTAAATGATAAAAACTAAAATAATTAAGTCATAAAATGGCAGTAAAAGGTACTTCTCTAGAAATAGGATGTTATTTTTTTTAAGGTTTCTTTTTAGAAAGTAGCTAAAACAATTAATAATAACTTGTACACATTTTTGTTTTAGGTTTGAATTCCCCTGCAAAGCATGTGGTACCAGTTGTAGCTGCACAAGCTGCACAACCACCTGCCCTACAGATTCAACAATCACTTCTTACTCAAGTAAGTTAAACTCTTTAAACAAAATGATGTTTAAAAAAAGATAAAGGGAAGAAATATTTGTTATTTATGTATTTTTTTAAAAAATAGGTGGGTGCTCATCAGTATGTGCCTGTATCAGTGGTTGAACAAAATGGACGACAAATGCTTTTTGCTGTAAGTATAATGCATATTTACTTTAACTATAATGAATACTTTATAAAATGTTACAAACAAAAGTGAAAATATTACTATTGTTTAAAGTTAGTTGATTTAAAATTTCCTCTGTTTTCGCATTTAAAAACTAGGTATCTTCTTAACCGTACAAAAGACATTCTTAAAAAAAAAATTCAATATTTTGGTAATTATATGATCGTTGCTACTTGGCATAATTGATAGCGTGTCTGAATCCCAACCAGTAGGTCCCGGGATCAAATCCTGGTTGGTAAGCGCATAGATATTTGTCTTGTCAATAAAATGTTAATCGTCTATGTTTTGGTCTTCGTTTTTATTTGTGTAAAAGCAACTCAAACCTCTTCGTAGGTTCTGGCAACCATCTTCCATTCGATATCCATGCCCATGGGCATGACAACATCAATTATATGAGCTGTACTTTATCTAAAATACTAATCTTTTGGCAGTCAACTAAACCAATTTTGCTTCATTGTAACTAACACCGTTTCAAAATATTTCAATTAAACATTGAATAATGCCCCTTTCCAGAATGCTGTGCAGCCTGACTGGTCAAGCAATCGGCAGATGTTTGTTCCATCTTGGCAGCAGATCTCTGCTACAAGAACATTCCAGCAGCCCGTTATTCCAGAGGCCGAGACCTGGGGACGACCCCTTGTCCTTGAGAGAGCGGCCCTCCTCCCAGAACAGCCTTCACTCATTCCTGTGGTCAGTTGTGGAACATTTTTAAAAAAAAATACTATTGTTTTTTAAATTTATTTATTATTATTTTTTTTAAATAAATAAATGTAGGTTAAACAGCTAAGCTGTTTTTGGGATGCATAGTTTTTCTTGACTGATTTTGGACTTTATCATAAAGCTCTCATGCTCTTTTAGAAAATTGATTCTTTAAATGGAATTCTTTCCAAACTCCTAAAAAGTTTTTTCTTTTCTAAAAATATTCGTATTAACTTAATATTAATCTTGTGCTTATACTTATTTTAAAAATATGTTACTAGATAAGGTTTTTTTGTAATTAATACATTATTTGAATTTTTTTTATTATTCTAAACTTTTTTGTTTCTGTAGCTACTTCTACACTCAACTTAATTTTACTAGAAATTATCTAACTATATACAATCCATTTCAATAATCTTGTGTTTTGTTTCCATAGGAGGTCCACGAAACTGCAGTATACAATCACCTACGAGACAGCAACCAACTAAACTCAATGTTACCATCCCAAGGCAACTCTTCAGCAGCAAACCTTTCTCAGCCATGGACTCTGATGGCTGGGCCTGCCCAGTTTGCAGCCGCCTCAAGCCAGCAACATAGGCATATACAACAAACTGTTGCATCCCATCGTTTATTGGGGAAAAGTTCAAGTAGCAGCCATAGTGCTCAGTCTTCCAGGAAACAAGCTAAAGTAGTGTGAGTATCTTTTGGTTGTATTTTAGTTACTTTTAGTTGGAACAAAATTAAATGTAAGGCAGAGGATCTGATGTAGGTTTTGTATTGAAACAACACAAATTTACGCCAGCATGGTGACATGGTAAAATTTGTCCCATAATTTTTTTTATGTAAGACATTTTTGTAAGTTTTTCATTGTTTATAAATTCAACAAAATTTTCTATCAAATTTCTTGGATATTCTATTCAAGTTTTTGATTATAAAATCAACTCAATTGTTCAAATTGTATGTATCTGTTGAGTGTAAGATTTTGTTATGCATTTGGATAAGCAATGATATACGCTGTAATTTTACACTATTCCAAAAATACCAGAACTTTGAAGAATATAAGTTGAATCATATACTATGAAAACTAAACCCTTACTTTATATACTGCCAACTAATAATTGTAGTGAAATATATATTTAAATCAGTCTCATTTTTTAATTTAAAAGTTATTTATCTTTCATAATGCTATGATCAATGACATGATATCATATGTATACTTTTTATATATTTTGGGTTTTGAGGAATATAAGTTGAAGCACATACTATGAAAACCAAACCCTCAGTTTAATTACTCCCAACATTTTGGTGAGCTATACATTTAAATCTGTTTTATAAATTTTAATTTATATTTATAATACTATGATCAATGACGACACGATCAACTAACATTTATCATGTATATATTTTTGTGTAAATTTAACAGTAGGGAGAGAGAGGTGAACCACCACCAGTCCCCTGCCAGGAAACGCATGAAGGAGAGCAACAGTCCCAAATGGGAGCATCCAAATGCCCATGCTGCAAACATTTTCTCAAATGCTGTCACCCAAGCAAGGACTATCCCAAACCAGACTGTGCATTGGACCACACACAATTCTAAGCCTATGTTTAAGACGAGGTACTTCATTTTACTGCTTTTTTTTATTTAGTTTTGTGTGTTCCATCGAGGGATAAGCAAAAGTGTAAATTTATTTTTACTGGGAGATTTTAAATAAAATTTAATAATTTTTAACTTGCTGTGTACAAAACTTGCAACAATTTATGTACTTGCTGTTACCAAATTAATTTTTGCTAAAGAGGATGATTTGATAAGTTTGTCAATTTATATAAATAATTAAGTTTTTTTCGACGCATGGAATCATTTTCCTTCGCCTGAGCAAAATGATGTTGTGCCTGTTATTTCAAATAGTTGCGAGGAATTGGTTCCAGCAAAAAATCTAAAATAACAAATTGAAGTAAAAAAGTTTTCCTCTTTGTTTTATCACTTTCATTTCAGAAACCTTCAGCAAGAAAGTTATTACGCATTATAAAAATATATATACAGAAATGTATTTATAAAATCCTAAAACAAAATTCAATTTGTTTGAATTTTATCCTTTTGTGTAACAACACAATTCCAGAGCTCTTTTGTTGTCGATAGTCTGTGTTAAAACTCGTTTTATTTTAGTTCTAGAAATGTGGTGTGTGAAAGAGATGCTCCAAAGCCAACCATCATAATCTGTGACACACCAAGTCCAGCTGTCAGTGTCATCACAATCAGCTCGGACTCGGAAGATGAAATTGACCGTCCAGTTATTGTGTAAGTTTAAAGATTTCTTTTAATAGTTTTCTTGTAAGACTTTTTGAAACAGACAGGGGTTTATTTTTATTGAGTTTTATAATTAATTCAAAGCATAAATTCTTATGAATTACTCATTTTTATTAGTTTTCAAGCAATTCTGTCAGAATATTTGAGTCACATGCATTGAATTTTTTGCTGTTCACTTGTCTTAAAATCGACGCTGTTTATTTTCCTCTAGTTTGTTCTTGTTTAAATTATAATTTTTCCTTCCACATTATTGGTTTTGATTTTATTAACTTTGAATGTGCTATAATAGGTTTCGGTTTTACAAAATATTTGAATGTGAAACAATATGTAATTTATATGTGCTACAAACTTAAAATATTGCTGAGCAATTGGGTTTGTTATTTGTTTACTTGTATTTTCTAAAAGTTCTAATATTTATTTAATTGGGAGACTGTCAATTTATTGTTACAATTAGATTTTATTTTAATTGGTTTTTTGTGTCATGTTTTAGAAGAAAGACCAGTGGTAAGACCATGCCTGAGAAGAAAATTGTGCGGACCATGGCTGGCCAGAATGTATTGAATACAATTGTTGCTACTACTTGCGACAGTGTGATACCTCTTACACCAGACAATCATGGTTAGTTTTCTATGCTGTATGCATTTTATCTTGCTGTGATTAAAAAACTGGCTTTTTCACTTCCGAATTTAATAAATTTTTAATTTGTGCACTTATATTGTTTTGTTATTCTACGTAATTTTAGTTTAATAATTAAATATTTTGTTATTCTTAATAATTTTAGGTCATATAATTAAGCTTTATTTTGACTAGCAGTAAAATGTATTTTTAGTTATATTTCCAATTACAGAATTTGGTCCCAAGGAACTTATTTTATGATTACAATTAGCTATGCATTTTTATGCATCCTATCACTAGAAAAAAAATAGATAACATCTAAAAACAATGGACATTAAAAATTTTTTTATTCTTAATTTTAAAAAAAATATTTTATTTGTATCACAAGTAGTTTTAAAAAAATTTATTGGTGTTTTCCAAACTATACTTTTTAAAAAGTTTCTCTAATGATAGCCAATA
The DNA here is from genome assembly GCA_019343175.1 of Oedothorax gibbosus. Lineage (NCBI taxonomy): Eukaryota > Metazoa > Arthropoda > Arachnida > Araneae > Linyphiidae > Oedothorax > Oedothorax gibbosus. The sequence continues at coordinate 14,299,964 of CM033271.1, forward strand.
TCTTTATTGGATCCTTTCTTAGAATACATATCAATAAATTAGAAAATATATTAATTTAGTTGCTAGAGGCTACTAATATACAAGCGATACCATGGTTTGGGCCAATGAAATATAAACTATGTTTTTGATTTCCTTTCTTCACATAAATGCTGTTCTCTGAAAAAAAATGGCACTATACACATATAACCTCTTACACTCAGGATACTGTAATTTCAAAAATTACAATTTTGATGCTGCAGCTAGCTTAAGTGGAATGTCAACTGCCAAAGGCCAGTCCAAAGTTAGCTGTGTCACAGTGTTCGACTCTGACTCCGATGACCAAAACAGCCCTATGAAGAACCAGATGATGTGCACTGCAAAGGTTATAAAACCTGAACCTCAAAAGGAATTTTCAAGGTATTTCTTCATCAGTACATTTAAACCTGTTTAACTAAGAACGAAAAATTATGAAATTAATAAAGTTTAGAATTTCTTTGCTATCAAATACAAATTATGAGCTATTTATATTGCATATCTGCATAACCTTATATTAAAGTATTAAATATTATCATTAGTAATATATTTAATAACTTTATTTTAATAAGGAAATAGTATCTCCAAAAATGTGATTTGCAGGGAATAAAAAAAACCTTTCTAAATCTGTTATTTTGTAATGTTTTCTTACATTTTTTAAAAAATAACACTCTTTATGTTAATTCACTACTTAGTTACTTTAGATAAGTTATTTTGCCTCCTAGAAAAAATGTAATTTAAAGTTGAAAGTCATGGAGTTATTTCCTTATTCAAAGCAAAGACATTTTGTAGTTCAAAATTGTAGTAATTGTCAATTTTGAAGCAATAAGAAGTTTATTTTTTTCACTGTTAGTATTTAAAATGTTGAATAATGCATTGTTTATGATAATTTATCCTTTGAATACTCAAGTTTTACATTTCCACACATAATTTTAACATAACTTGAATGGGAATAAAATAATTAAAAAGTATAATAACAGTAAATCTTACTTCAAATTATATGATTTAAAAAGTAAAATAATTGTAAATACTAATGATCAACACAATTTCATATTATATTTTGGATTAATAAAATAACAAATTGAGTTGCCAAAAATATTACAAATGTTAACAATAAGGAAATTAATTTTCAGTTCTCGATGCTCTGTGAGCCAGAAAAAGCGCATCCTTTCCCAAGCGGCTGCCAACCTCTACCACCAGCACTGCCAGCTGACCAATGGCTCAATGGTCCACACCAAACAGGAGATTATCACGGAAGAAGACCTCGCTGCGGCCACTTCGAATGGCCAGTCACAGGCGACCCCTGTGGCTATGACTGTGCCTTCTCTGTTGCAAGGGAGATATAACGGGAATTATTCGAAGCACTCAGAGCATTGCCTGAAGACTCCTGTCTGTAGAGATCAGGTAAGGATTGTGACTGAATATAGATAATGCTGACTTCGGTCATGATGATGACTTTTGTCATTGTTTTATATTGTATCGCTTTTAGCTTCCACACTATGTTTATAACGTAAAAAGTGGAAGGTATTATAATCGTTCAGTCCGTCACCCACTTTCATAGCCCAAACTACAAATGCTACTGGCAATTGTGATACGTCAAAAAATTCAGCGTATCGAAATTAGAAGACATTGAAATCTCGGAAAGAAATTCGAAATACTTAAATTATTTTAAAAAATGCAAAATTTAATGCTCATTTAAAAAGCATAAGAAGCCATTTTTATTAGAATTTAATCACCATTGCCATTCGCAACAATCACTCGAGAAATTTTAATTCTTTTAATAATAAATTAAAAGAAATTTATTTTTGTGACATCAATCAGTTTGAAATGACGTCAAATATATTTCACTAAGAGATTCTTTGTTTGTATGTTGATATGAAATGTTTCGGTTCTATTTAAAAGAGAGGAATATTACATATATATTCTTTGAAATATAAATTAATTTTTGCAAACGATAATAATTATGGAGTAATTATTGAAGAAATAATTATTGAATTTTCGGAATAAAATAATGAAACTAGCCAAATTTAGCGTGTAAATGTTTATAATATAATTAACATTGTGTTTGGCGACTTTTTTCCTGTTGAACACAAATGTTGTGTGGAAGCGGGCTGAGTGACAGATTCTGTTACAAACCTACTTGTTTATTGTTATTCTGATGTTTTCTTACTTAAATTGCATGTTTAGATTAATCTTGATATTTCTAATATAAGTTATAGAACACTTTATTAAAAATTTAAGCTTATGCAAAATAATTTCCTTTTTTTAAGCCACACCAGTTTTATATTATAGAAGTTTTTTAGAAAAGCAAATTTTCTAATTAGGGCACTTTTTTATGTTAGTGATCTAAAATTAATAAATTTTAAGTGATAATTGCTACCGATAATTATTCTTGACTATAATATTTATAATATAAATAAACCAAACCCAATCTGAATTTGTAATTACAGAATTTTCAATCAATTCATGCAAATATGCATTATTTAATTAATATATATGTTCTTAATTAAGTTGGTTTACGGTTTAATTTATCTGTCGTATAAATTAGTTAATTTTTAAAAAAACATATTTATGATGCTCTATTGTTTCCATAAAAATAGAAATGATAGTTATTTTTTTTATTTCTAAGTAAAAGTAGTATTAGTAAAAAAATATTAGTTTTCTATACTAGCATATATATATTTTAAAATCTAATTTTGCATCTCTTAGAAAACAAGCATTATTATTGGAAATGGAGATCACTTATCTGTAAATGAAGAGCTAGTAAGGCATGCTCAGTTGTCTTCAGCACTACACGGCTCCCCTGTCTCACATATTAGTCAACCTCTGTATTTGGCTTCTAGTCAAGCTGACATTTACAGGTAAAAACTACTTTGCGTTACATTTTTATTTATTACTAGAATATACATAATTTTTTATATCGAGCTATGTATTAAATGTTACATTAGTTTGTTTTGTGATACTGTTAGGTTTTTTGTGTGTAAAATACTTGTAAAAGACCAAATTATGTAATACAATCAGAGTCCTGTTCATTCCCTTCTGGTAAGTAACACACTCAGTGGTCCACGACAGTTTAATTTCATTTAAAAAAAGGTAAATAAAATATATAAACTTGTGTTTGGGATTCCATAAACAATCAACAACTCTCTAAATACATTCAAAACAGAGACTGCAGAAATTAAAACTTAACAAGCATGAGTGTCTGAATAAAACCAGTGATTGGAGTATTGCATTACTTGTAATAGTTAAATATTATAGGTAATGGGCAGTAACACTGTTAGATTTTTCAGAAAGTAACTATAATTTCGTTACTTTTCTGTTACCTCTCATGCCCTCTTTACAGCTATACACATATAGACATATGTCATATACACATACGATATATACACATAACACAGCTTTTAAAAAAGAACAAGGGGATAAGAGGTAAAAATCAACAAGGGAACAGTTGGGGAAAATTAATAAATCCCTTTGGTAGCAAGAAAAAGTAGGTCATTTTCCTTTTAGGGATAAATATAGGCAAATAGGGAAAAACATACAAATTTGCTATATTTTAACAAACTACAAACCACATTCTGACAATAACCCTTCTTCTTCCCAGGGACCTGTGTCGATCAACTGTCTCCTCCAACCTCAGCCAGCCCACCTACATCTCAACCCAGTCCCAGAAATACATCCTCACGGCTGGCGACCACCCATCCTCCAGTTTTGGCCCATCGTCCCAGCTCCCCGCTCCTCCTCCGGCCCACCACCACACGAGCCGCACGGCCATCGCAGCCTCCATCCCCTACACCGGAACCAGCAGTCACCCTCTACCGGCACACATGCAACCGGCCGGGAGTTCAGCAGCGCTGGCACAGGCGGTGCCACTCAACGCGTTTCCAGTGGCGGCCAGCGCTGCACAGGCCCAGGGCCCAGCAGCGCTGTATGCGTACAGCATGGGGGGGAGTCCCGTGAAGTCGCAGTTTCATATCTATTGTTGAATGATGGTTTGACCCTCTGAGTGCAGTGTTTGGATGTATGTTGACGAGGTTTGGACTGTTTGGTTTGTGATGTGTGTTGATGATTGATTTTGTTAGTGATTTTGTTGGACAGTAAACGAGAAGTATGTGTTGAGTTATGTAATTTATTGCCTAGAAATAGGTTTTTTTTTAATGCATGGTTTAATACCAAAAGTTATTTTTTTGTTAAGCATTATCCTTTATATAATCATTTTTTGTTATACCAATTTTGATTAAAGTAGATTTGTTTAATACTATAATTGTTTAGTTATAGTATAATGAAATTTGTAATCTAGGCAAGTTCAAATTTTTTTTTTTTAAATTCTTCTTCAGTTATTGGAAAATTTCTTCAGTTATCATGCTACAAGTTACTTTTTTTCAAAATTTACATTTTATGCTAATGTGTAATGTAAATATTCTTAGTTGAGTAAAAGTAGGTTTTGTAGCATAAATATTTAAAAAGATGTCTGTTTATCTTATAAGTTTCTTTTATTTTATTATACTTGTACACTTATTATTTTTATTTTGATTTATGGTTTTAGTTCTTAAATATATTTTAAGATATTGGATAAAATAGTCTTCAGCAGCACTTCAAAACTGTATTCACCACCTAAAGATATTCTGCTCAGAGGGTTAAACAAACTTGACTGGTTGTCTACCAAAAGAGTGTGTAAGAGAATTCCCAATTGTTGATTTTTCTATAGATGCCTTGGCATAAGTGACACAGCTTTGGATTTTTCTCAATGTTATTTTCTAGCATTGTAAGGACTAAATGTGAGTTTACCTTGTTATAAGATTTTGCTAAGCAGATAGATAAATTTGTGTCTGTCGTTATAACTCGACAACAGTTTGTACTGTTTCGACGCAGCTTTCGGTTAGTTGCGGAGGATAAGCTAGTCCACCTCTCAGGAAGGCCTTAATAGAAATGTGCTTATTTTTGTTTGGGAAGTTGGGCTCTGCTGTGGGAAACCTGCATTCTGGAACAGATTTCTGAAAGTATTCCCCTGTTTATTATGTACCAAAGTTTTAGTTTAAAACTTTAAGCTGTTAGTAACGTTAAAAGACGTTTTTAACCCCTTTCTTCTCGCTGATGTGAAAATGAAGGGGTGAGTTTGTTGAATTTTCCCCGATGAATGTTGGTGTTCCTAGAAATGTAATTTAAATTTGATGCTGAAAATATACAAATGATTGCATGTATTGTTCATACACATATTTTTACATAATTTTCAGGAATAACAAAATTACCAGTTTTATGACTGTTTTTTAAAAAATTATCTGATCATTAAAGGGTTAATTAACTTCTAAAGTCATTCCCCTTGGCAACATATTGACCAAAAAGTTTCTGTTATATAGGAACAGACATGTCAACCTTTAAATTGGTGTCACTTTGAAAGACAATTTTCAGTTCATAAAATGTCAAAAAGTGATTATAGATGTTTAAAATGACACTTAAATTAATCCTAAAATTACACTTGGATATTCCGAATAAGCTTTTTCTGGTTGAATGCATTGATATAGATAGAACTTAACTATATTTTTTATAGCAGCTTTTTATAAACCATCTATGCAATATTGAATCCCCATTTTATTGGGAAACTATTATTAGTTTGCCTTGTACGACTTAGCATAATAATAAAGTAACTCTATATGCAATTATGCTATATAGAAACGAATCAAACTATGCAATCTATTATGGTTAAATTTGTTATACTAGAGTCTCAACTTTTCACCATAAGTTGAAGTTGTGAGAAAATAAGCAAAAAATGCTTTGCTCGAAATAAACTGCCATATCGCCTTTATTTTTAAAATTAAAACAAATACTAAAATCCTTTTAGAATTTACCCTATACATTTTTTTTTATTATAAGTGTCAATATTGTAAGACTCATGCTTATGTCTTTAATATTTCGTTCTTTGGTTCAGAAATATTAATTTTTTATAAATTGTATTTTTGAAGGTCCTAAAAAATCCTTAATTTTTATGAAACAAAAAAACAGGTGTACAAACCTTGCATCTAATGATGTGCTAGATCAGTTTATGTTTAACTATCATAGCTAACCTTTACCATGGGGAAACTTAAATAAGGATTCAATTTAACTCCCTTAAATTCTAATAAGTAGCTGTTCTAGATTGCACCAGGTTTCCGGAATCAGCATGTGTAGTCTATTCACTGTATGTAATATATATGGGTTTTATCGGATTCATATAACTGTATGGGAAATTTGAAAATTGTGATTATTTATATTGAAGAAAGGAATGTGTTCACACACATGTATATGATGTGAAAGTTGGTTCTTTTTAATGCTTTGATATTGTAAGTGTGTTCACATAATGTATGTAAAGCTGAGATAGAAGACATTCAATATCTAATAACACATTTCTTTATGTTGTTAGATGTTGATATGTTTTAACGATTGTATATATTTAAATAATTTAGTGGTGTGTTTAAAAGAAGGTTTGATAGTGAAAACCTGTTTTTGAAAAAAAGGTTTAGCTATATTCAGTTAATTATGAAAGTCTTACTTTGTTTTGGTAGTAATTATTTTTGTAAGTTACTATTAAATGTAAGCAAGTGTTTCGAAACTGTGAAAGCCTCTTTGAAATTTAAGCTGAACCTTTTTTTTGTATTTGTGAAAAGGATTCTTGTTTGTTGTAATGCGCTTTTTAGATTAAGTGTATCAATTTTTTTTTGTCGGCTTGGCTTTCTAATAACAGATTTAGTACAAACCAGCATTTGTTGATAATAAACCTTCCAATCTTTTACTAGTTTGGTTTATACAATGTGAAATATTTTCAAGGTTTCTATTACAGAGTTGATCAAATTGCAAAATTCATTCAAAAGAAACTGGTTTGCAAAGATAAATAAAAAAATGTTATACTAATTGTTAAGACAAGTACAAATTTGAAAATGACTTCACAGCATAATTATTTTTGTTATTGGGGTAAAGTTAAAAACATGTTTATCAGTGGTATATTAGAAAGCCAAGCTACACTAAAACCTAATGCATGTATAGATTTATTAGATTATTTATTGATATTTTATGTGTGTAGTTGCTCACTGGTGTTTAATGACTTTTGTAGTGACTTTGTCACTCCTCTGAAGTGCACTATTGTACCTGCAAATAGCCTTATGCTACAACTTCCTTTCTCTACCTATATATAAACTATGCAAGCTATTTTGTGATGTGTGTACAGTAGTTTTCAGTTTCATGAGAGCAGAGATTCTTAATGCTGTGGGCAATAACTGAATTAATGTACTTGGCCTTAGGTGGGGAAACAAGCTATGCAAGATTTGCCTTGCTTTTAATTATTAACATTGCATTCAGCAATAAACATATCGATAGTAAATTTGCATTTGTTAGAGCTTATTATGGCCGCAGTAAATCCTGATAATTTAAAACCATAATCTGCAACTAATTAATGATTTCAATGAAATATAAAGATTTTGACGATAGGTTAATAATTTTTTAACTATGTATGTTTTCATTAAAATTTTTTTAAAAGCTTTACTCAACTTAAAACGAATGTCTTTTAATTTTGCATAGATATTAGTTTTTTGTGGTTATGTAAAAAAAGCACTGGAATTTTTTTTTCTTAAATTTATTTTTATAAAATGTTTTCTTCATTTTTAGTAATTGTTTAGTTCAATTTGTGGAGGCTATGTGTAGAATATTTACCTTTATAGACTTTGTATAATATTTAAATGTGTATACTTGGTTAATAGCGTAGTATTTTAAAACTCGTGTTGTATTTTGTTTACTTAGAAGCATGAGCAGATGTCTAATGTAGACATGAACCATGTGTTTCTTGCTACTTTATTATGTCATGTATTGTTACTGTGTTGTATTTTATGTTAATTTTGAACCTCAGTCAATCTGCACTTGACTTCTGTTAAGTGAAAGTGCTACAAACCTTAAGCTTTTTAATTTGTGGTAGTTACAAATATGCTAGTCTTGCAACCTATTCCAGACCTCTTATTTTGCTATTTCTTTATTTCCTCATGTAATTTATTTATAAATCTACCTAGTTTTAAAACCTGGGTATTAATTTATTAGAGTACACTGTATATTGTGATTATTTTATATAGGTAATATTGAAAAGTAATAGATCTTCAACTATTCAAAAGCAACATAAAATTGTTTTCAGACATTCCTGGAATTTGAAGGTGTAATCCATCTAGTTAATTTAGTTACCATATTTTGTATTAGTTTTTTTTTCTAATACTTAATTTTAAATATTTTAAATGAATATTTTAATTTATTTTTCATTTCAGTCAGCTGTGCTAATATAATAAAATTAAATGTTTAGTAGTTGAAGATCTATGAATCCATTCAAGTTGTTTTTGTTGAAATTGCCGAGTAGATTTCAACAAAAGCAATATAATTTAAGTCTGCGTCTACCACGAGTGATTTATTTCAATGGGCATGTTTCACGTCTTGTGGCAACAGTTCCATGCGAATAAAAATAAGGTCTTGATTTTTTAATCAATTTAGTAGGCGGAGCTTACTTTGTCATAACACCAATGAAATCCAGGAATGAAAGCAGGACCAGGAATAATTCTACGCCACGTGAAACAAGCCAATTAACCACTTTGCTACCAGGTTAACGTTACTCTATTGAGTATGGCACCACTGGTGAAGCCAGCTAGCAAAGAGGCTAAATATTACCATAAGAAACTAATATATATTTTGTAAACTTTCACAACGGTAAAGTATGTAGGAATATTTTATTGAAGAACTTGAGAGATTATAATTATTTATAAACTGTAATTTTTTTGTGATTATAAACAATAAAATGTATTTAAAATAATGACACACTTTTAAATATTTTGTGAAAAGAATTTTAAATAGAAAGTGTAAATTGATAAAGGATGCCATTCCATTATGTGTCCTTTTTTTTAAAACTCCTCTTACTTATTTGCAATTAATTTTTTTGTGCCAAAATTTATATAACTGGACACCATACTTTTGGAAGTTTGTATAACGATGATTCACATAAATTGAAATTCTATTTTCCAAAATGCTATTCTAGCTCCCAATATTTTTTTCTTTAAAATTTATTAAAAAAATATTTTGAAAGTAAAAGTATAAAATCTTTTTAATTATCACAATTCAATACTACATAATCTAAAAGAAAATATTTATTCATTTTGCTATGTTATATAGTAGTTTCAAATATGTAACTTATTATTTTTTGGTTTTGCACAATTTTGTTCTAACTTCTGTTTCTTATGTTAACTACATTGGCATTTTATTTATATTGATGTCAAAATACTCTTTCATGCTTCAAGACCAAAACCTGGAAAGTTTAATGTAAGGAAAACATTGTGTAACTTTAAAATATATAACCTGTGGTATTCAACTGATCTTGTAAGCATATTTAATGGTGGCAGAAGTGTGAAAATACTATGGTGTGTGAAATACTTTCTCACAATCTTTTCTTGGCCACCAAGTGAGTTTCAAGTGTTCTTCAAAAGTTGTGCACTTTTTATAGGTAATAGTGGTATGCCAGTTATAGAAGAAAAAAAATAACAAATTGAATTGTATACTTTACCCTATACTGTTCTTAATTAGTGTAAATTTTGTAAAGCAACAATGGAAAAATAGTCAAATTTGTTAAATAAATCAATAAAGAATTATGTTCATTGTGTTAATTTTAAAAATAGTCACACAATAATAAACTTATCCTCTTTACTCTAGAGGTACACATATGTGGACATTTGTTGAATTAACTTCACAACTTAAGTAAAAAAAAATTCTTAATACTAACTTTTTTATTATAAACTAGAATGTTCAAGCAAAACTACTGATACCAAAGCAGCTTATTTATTAATTGTATTAAAAATTAGCTTACCAAGAGGGTCAAGCAGATTTCGGTGGCCTTGCAAAAAAAAAATTCAGCAGTTAATTTATAGGACATTTTGAATTAAAAAAAAACTAAAGATGTAATGGACTATTAATCACAAAAAAAAACTGACAGAGCTTGTTTATTCATAGCAATCATAGCACACCAAAAATGAGTATTTTTACCTATCAAAACCTTATATTTCACTAAATTGATGTAACCCTCAGCAAATATTAAATGCTTAATTTTCAAAACTTCTAAATATATACATAGTTGTTTGAAAAATATGTTTACATAAGAAAATTGCTTATGATTTCAGGAGTGAAGAGGTTATTGCAAGTAAAATTTGGGTGTTTGTAGAAGGAAATCAGTGCAAGGCCTTTTCAGTGAGAAGTTTCTAACACACAAAAACTAAAGTGTCTTAATTTTTTGGGGTTATTTTATTTTCCTTAGATGAGCTTTAAATTTGACGTTAAGTTTCACGGAGGTTTATATTTACAGTCAAACTTATAATAAACTCTCTTTTGTAGTGAACCTTTTTAGTGGTCCCTCCCAATCTCCTATTTTACTAATGTCATTTTATATGGATATAGTGAACTGCTTAGAAAATGAGAGTTCGCTTGCCGCTTGTAGTGAACTCAAATTTTCCTTCCTTTATATTTTTCTTCAGATCTCTTTCTCACTTCCTCTTGCCAAATAACTTAAAATAATCTGTCAAATTTCACTCAAACTGGAACCTGTTTTATAGTAAACAAGCAACATACCTCTTCTATCCCTCTGTGTTCCAGGAACCAACCTTTCTTTCCAACCCATTCATCCACCCTCCCGCCTCACAGTCCTCTCACACATACTTCCCGATTCCTGAAAGGTGTGTCTAGTCAAACGGCAGTACTCCTGTTGTAAAATACCCTCTCCTTTCCCTCCAGAGTTATAAAAGATGGATCCAGGGCTGGGCCGTTACTTGTTTAAATGTAACTCATTACAATTACTTTTCGTAAAAAGTAACTTATTACCTGTAAAAATACTAATTTCCAAAAGTAACAAATTACAATTACTTTTAAGATTACTTTTTACGACAAAATGTCATATTTGCAAATGTTTTGAAAAATAAAGTATAAATGAATAAATGATTTTTTTTTCTAAAATCGACTTTATTATACAGTTAGCAGAAAATCTACTTGTTGGGGTACAACAAAAGCTGTATCCAAATTTTTGTCGCTTACACAGCTACGATTGGGTCCGGAGACACAATCCACCAGAACTAACCTTTCAACAGCCGTACTGGCTGATAAGGGGGTATTATATTTTATGAACATGCTTTTAACTGCTAGTAGAGTACAGAATACAGTCATATTATGATCGTAACATTGGAAAGATGTAGACAACTCAATATCAGCTTCGGCGGAAGGATGTCTAGTTTTTTCATTCTCAAAAAAATCAACACTGCTAGATGAGTGTTTATTAATAACCACACTGCAATCTGATCAGTAGGGAACGTTTAATTTTTGTGTGGGACCAATATTTCGCCTGCAAAGATTACGCTAGTTTTTTTAATTTTTTTTTCTTCTGTTTTTTTGTTTTGGACATTTATTAGAGTGTTAATGATAAAATTAATGAAAGTAACGCATTACTGTAACAAAGATTACTTTTTCGAAAATTATGTAACCAATTACCTATAAGATTACTGTAAAAAGTAATTATTACAAGTAACGTGTTACCGCCCAGGCCTGGATGGAGGTAGTCAATCAAGGATATGTAGAGATTTGTCCTTTATTCATATACAGTTTACAAAAAATCGAAAAATAGGAATTCAACTATTATTTTGGGATAGTTTCGAAAATTATTTTTAAAAAAAACTTAATTTTTATTCAATTCATTCATCACGTGCAAAACCATTATTATATATATTTTAAAGAAATCCTTATATCGTATAAAATTTTATTTCGGCAAAATTGGATATAGTAAACCAAGAGTTGGTTCTCTAGAGCAGGGGTTCCCAACCTTTTTGCAACTGCGTACCACTTGACTTTTTGAGAAATTTTGGCGTACCACCAGACCTAAATATTTTAATAAACGTATAATGTATTCTCTTCTAAAAGTGTTCAAAAGTTTTTGGAATTAAATTCCTGAGAAAACTTCATATTTAATGGTTATATATTTGTTTATTTATAAAAAAAAGATGCTTATAATAAAGCATAAATAAAACAATTAAAATGGTATTAATTTACAGTTTTATTTATTACCAATAGGTCTAAAAACATACAAATAAAAAAATAGCACAAACTCAGCAAAAAAAGTTAATTATACAATAACGTTTTATGAGGTTCATCAGGTTGTAAACTTTGTTTGAGTTCATAACATCTTAACAAAAAATCGTAAAAATAGCAAAATTCAACTTCATAAGTTTGGGATAGTTTACAAAATTATTTTAAAAAAAACTTAATTATTATTCTCTCATTCATCACGTTGACAAACATATTAATATCATTGTTGAAATCCTACCGTACACTGAAATTTCTTCGGGACAATGGTAGGTACACCGGTTGGTTCTCTAGAGGGATCATTATATCGAGGTTTGACTATTGTATATTCTCAATACATATTTTGTTATCAATGAGGTTTATAGAAACACAACTTTAAAATTGATTTTATTGCATAACACACCAGCATTAATTCGTAGTTTATAGAATAAAAAAAGGTACAGCAACTTGAACAAATCAAAACATTATAGTAACAAATATACATAACATCGAGTGCATTTAAACCTAAGCTCTATAAAGAAAACATATGTTCTCTCTCTCCCAAAAGAACATAATATTTAGCAAGGATTGTACATAAGATGATATGTAAAAATATGGAAGGCATGTTTTATAACTGAAGTACTAGAGGCGGAAAAGGAACAAGAAAATAAAACAATGGAGAAATACATAAAGTGCACGAAATTATTTTTTTCCATTTAAAAAATCTAACAAGTCTAATAAATAAAGATAAGTGCTCAATAAATAAGATGACTTAGAACTTGTTTTCATGTTGATGAATTGGGCAATTCATCTTTATACAAATACATTTATGAATCTGAATGCATGAAACTTGGTTTACAATATTTTTTAAATGGAGGAACTTTTAAACTAAAATACTGTAGATTGCTTTATAATGGTCCGAAATAGTTTTTAAAAAATCATAATCATTAAATAAAAGTATATTAATATTTTTTAATTTATTATACAGAAAATTAAAAAAAAAATTGAGAGAGGTTATAAATTTTCAATATAATTACTAAGACATCTAAATAAAAATAATATATAATTTAAAGTTTTAGGTATTTTAATAAACGTAATTGTGAATCGATTATATAGTTGAAAAACTTACTCAATTCACATTTTCTTAAAATTCATTTGGTTTCATTTTTTCAAAAAAAGCTTTTAGTAAATAAAATAATTAGTAAATGCTAAACAAATCTGATTAATAAACTAAATATTTTAATCAGCTTTCAAAGTCTAATACTACTTTAATAATAAATTAGGTAAACTTAATGATAAAAGAAATAGACTAATATCACTTTGGAACAAACATCAATAAACACTACAAAGAAAAACAATCATAAAAAAATTCACAGAAACCAATTACTTTTTATCACCCGTTTCTGCATTAACACTTTGTACAACAACTGGCTGTAATGGCGGTGGAAGATGCAGATTCTGTTCTATAAACCCACTTTCTGGAGACAGAGGGTCTACCAAACAATCCTCTTCTGGCCCGTCACAACTCTCAAACGGTCCAAACTCAACCGGACTGTCCTCGTTCTTTGTCTCCGGTAACAGCTCGGTTGGATACTCCAAATCCTGGATATTGACAACCTGCTGAGTGAAGCTGGACACCATAGAATTACTACTAGGTGTTGGCAACAGAACCTGAAGCGATTGCAGCGAAGCAAGTCCGTTTGCTGGTTGGACGCTGCAGATTTCGGAAAGGTCCAAGGTTGGAGGGGGTGGAATTGAAGCGCAGGGTTCTTCGTTAGGGGTCGTTTCAGAATGCCCTTTGAAGTCAATGTCGATTAAGATGTCTTCTTTAGGACCTTTGACAATGCGGCTGCGGAGGATTTCTGGTATGAGGCTCATGTCTGTGTCGCCTGGGACTGTGTATGGGGTGGGGTTGATTATGAGGGAAGAGGCTGGCTTGCATTTTTGCAGTGTTTCCTGTAAAAAATATTTAAGGATTATTTATGAGTAGGATAATTTTAGGACAGTTTTCTTTACTATGCTGGAGAAATTATACCCTCACACAAAATTAGGAGTCTTATATGTAGAAATACTCTGATGCCTGACTTTTCCAAGTTCATAAAACATAACAAACTAGTATCTAAAAATATGTTAGCTATTTCTAGAGAAGAATATTTCTAAAACATGAAATTCATCATTACAATCTTTTACAGTACCAGAATTTCTTTTGAGTATTCAATTTTTAAGTTTAAGAACAGCTGGTAAATTATCCAGAAAAATATAGATAAGAGTGGAAGTTTGATGCCATTTCCTGAATTTCCAATTATCTCGGATATTTCTAGAGAGAAAATATACCAGTTATATACTCTTAGACTATTTAATATGTACTATTACTTTCCTAAGTTAATTAAGAGACTACTGCAATAGTTCAATACGAAACCAAAATGAATTAACTACTTTGTAGGATTTATTGTAATAAATCTTTGAAAGTACAGTTTAACCTCAATTATCGGTCTAATTGGGACCAGAGGTAGGTCAGATAACAGAAAATTCTGGATAATAGAGAATTTTCATTAAATCATAAAACAGAAGACCGCTGAAAGTCCTCGGACCACAAATTCGCCAACGTCCGAAATCCTTGCTCGTTTTGATGTTGTAAACATTGAATTTTAGTGTTTTTAGTTATCTCGGAAATTGAGATTTCTGGCAAAAAAAAAAGTTTTGAAACATTATTTGGAATTTAATTCTTATTTTTTAAAAAATCCAAGCGGAGTTCAGGAAAATGTATTTATTTTTTTTATTTTAGAGTAGATATCACTTTAAGTCTCACGATTTTAGACGATCCCTGGAATTTTTCAAAATTGAGGATTGTCAGAAATTGGTTTATATTTTTTTGATTGAAGAAGTTTTGCTATAATAACCGCATTATACCGATTTCATAACCACCGGAATTTCCCGATTTTTGAATCACGGAAGTTTGCTATGATTTCAGTATTGCCAAAGATTCCTCACTTTAGAATGACCATAAATTTCTTAGTCTGGTTTTTTTTAACAATGGAGAACGACCTTAATTTATAATTTTTTTTATGTTGGTTACGGATTTAAGGAAGGTCGGTTAACAGAGAGTCCCGGATAAAAGAGGGACAGAGAGTCGAGGTTCTACTGTAATAGGAAAAATGAACTTCAAATCACCTGAAACTTCAGCATGTCATCTCTCAAGTTATTCATGTCGTTCAGCGTCTGGTTATTCTTCTCCTGCATTTCAGTGAGGGTGATGAGATTCTGCGTCATCAGCCTCAGACCTTCGCAACCAAAAGAGTTCTCAGAGTGCAGCAGAGGGATGTCTCCAGAAATGTAGCGCTGAAACTCATCTTCATTCATGTTTAACGACTCTGCATTCAAGTCTTCGATAAATGCGACAGCACAACACTTTAAAAGAAAAGAACATTTAAAAACTAATGATTTTTGTTTTTACTATTATATATAATCATTTGTTAAGAAACTTTTTTTCAAAAATTGGTTGATAAACAAGAATGAGATATATTACTATGGTCAGGTATTAAACTAATTCCAAATGAAAGCGAAAAATTATTGGGATAAAAGGTCATAAAAAAATTTATATTTTGCTATCTTCAAAAGGATAATCGTTTAAATTAATATTTTTATGAAAATGCAAAATTTTAAGGGTTAATCTAAATTTAATAAAAATAATTTTTATAATGCTAGTGAGAGAATTTCTATAGAATTTCTTTAATTTATTTATACCCTTACTTTAACTAGTAATCACACTCTGAAGTTGGTTAAAATTTTGGAATTAAACCTGCACCACTTTCTATAGGATTTTAGGTACATGATGTACACTCATATTTTTTTCCGCCAAGAAATATTTTTTAATAAAAAAACACATACGAGATTAGTGAAGTAGTAAGCACCTTCACCACTTCTCAGTCTTGTTGGAATACTGTAGCTAGTGATATACTTGATATTGGACTGAAGTAGAGGAGGATTGGCCTTTAGCACAATGTACACCAAAGCTGGCAAAAACTCGTCAGCGCTGGCTGTTACGCCTTGGCTGAGCTTGATTATATTGAAAATGCTGCCACTGCAGTTAACGATGCACTTGATTTTCTGTTGTGGGGCTATTTGCGAGTCCATCTGAATACAATCTGGAGAAAGACACAAAATAAATGTGTATGAATTGAAATATTGACTCAATCTTTGTGAAAAAGAAAAAGAAGACGTGGCATGGCAAAGAGTTAAGAAATAAAATATTACACAGCAGTTAAGTGTAATTTTGGAATCTATAACTGAAATATCAAGGTTTAAGGCTTTTACAAGATCATTGAGTTAAAAAAAAACCTGAAGTATGCATTTGTGTTCAGCACAGTAAATATAAAAGATTTTTCAAATTTATTTTTGTTTTATTTTATCAGAGATTGTGCACATTTCTTTTTATGAAACTTAAAGACAGAAAATAGATAATTGCTTAAAGACATAATACAGTAGAACCTCGATTTTGCGACCCCACGATTTAGCAGGGATGCAGAATATGTCCGATCCGGCGATCCTAGATCGGGGGAAATTTTAGCCATCTGGGGAAATTTTGTGGAAAATATTCAATTGTTTTCGATTTTAACAATGTATTACAAAATTCCCTGACCAGCCGTTCGTTTTCTGTTTTAAAACCTACCGTTAATTTACTTTTTTGTTCTAACAAACCAAAATAGCGTACCGCTTTTGTCTCCTAAATTCAGCATGTCATCGGGCGTTGATCGCATCCGTACGCCATCCCCCCCCCCCCCTTGTGTCAAATAGCGTAGCCATCGCCAGCTACTGTACATATGGTCCAAACCAGGGATCGATTTAAGTGGTATCGCATCGCAATTTGCGATTCAAATTCACCGAAACAGCGATAAAAATAATCATACGATTCGCTACAACTGCAATGCACTTTTTTTTTTTTTTAAACGATTTTTACTTTTTCTTCGCACCGTACCATTTTTACGGTGCCCGTAATTAGGTGAAACTAAACTTAAATTTCAATAAACTATAGGTTAAAATAACAGATTTTAATAATGAAGATAAAAATTTCAATCAAAATGGGAAGATGAATTAAGATTAGGTTACACTAAAGATGTCTTCAAATCTCTCGTCCAGCCAGTGCAATCTCCCATTAGAAGAGTAGTCCAATAATGCTTTCCTGATTCGCTTATTTTGCGGCCTAGTAATTTTCACGAAATTCTACCGATGACGTCACATTGCATCAGAATGATTGACAGTTCTCTGGCTCTGCGTGATCGGAAGAGTATATCGTTGTTTTTGTAGCTCCGGTTCAGGCCAAGTCGGACGACCAGGATATTTTTTCTGATCAAGTGTCCTACTCACGGCGTCTTTGAGTAGTGATCACAAGAACAGCATGGATGTTAAAATACTTTTTGTTTTACATTTGAACCTTTTTTTCTACTTCGGCATATACTGGGGTTTCTGATTTCAGATAATTTTTTTTCTTTTTTGAATGGAGTGTCGGTGTATACACGCTTTATATATTTAGGTTTTATGTTGCTAGTAAATTTCTAGTCCTTGAATTTTTCTGGAGAAGTGCTTGAAAAATTTTTTTCTTAACAAATAAGACCAAAAGTTGAGGATTTCAATCCCAAAAAGGCACTCAAGATTATTATTATTATTTTTTTTTTGCAAAACCTGGTGCCTAAATTGCCAGCCTTATGAAACTGCCAAACGGACAAAACTTGAAAGTAATATACCAAATGAATGAACAGCAAAACATGTTCATAGAGAAATCTGATGAATATGACCCCCTCCCCAAACACCATAAATAAAAGAAAATGTACTTATTTTGAAGTGAATATAAAAATATTAAAAGTACATTTAGTAGTATAGTATTATATAATTATTTAAAATTTATCTTGTCGTGATAATTGTTGAAATTTAAATTTTATCGGTCACGCTTAGTTCAGCTTTTTTGGTTTTTCAAACCAAGCATTTGGTTTGGATTTCAGCTTTTTTGTTCAACAAGCACTAACATCCCTGTATATCGTAAAATTTTCTATCCCTAAGGGGAAATACAGAATTTATGTTAAGTCTATAACATATAGTAAAATTTTGGGGGAAATTTTTAAACGGATTGGGGGAAATATTGGGAGTAAAAACATTTTCTGCACCCCTGCGATTTAGTGACTCCTTCGTTATAAAGACCGCTTCGGAAAGTCCCAATCATTTTACCATAGGATTAGTGTTAAAAAACCCTCTTTTTTGCGACTGAAAAACAAGCAGTTCCTCGATATTGCAACCGAATATTTGTTAGAAATTTTAGAAAAAAATTTGCTACGAGAAGCCATTTTCGTATTTGCTTCAAAATTTCAACTTGTGGAAGTGTTTGAGTGAGTAGAACCTGTTTGCTTTTGTTTGAGCACAATAAAGAATTGCCACTCCAAGCGAGGAAAGGGGTCGAACAATGGGCGAATAGGGCAGGGACGAATTCCGGGAATTCGCCGGCGACCTGTGTTGCAAAAGAAAAGAAGCCAAGGTCACCAGCCAGGTGGTTTTTCACGCATCCTGTTATTGGTTGTTAAACATAGATGTAGAAAATATGCCTCCACATTTGACCATTGGACTAACTGACCTCGTACAATTCGCATGACTACAAAATGGCTCTTAAAAATAAACGGAGCCAAATTTCTATCGATGTGAAATGTAAAATTTTGGCCGAAATAGACAAGAAAAAAGTTCCAAAAGCAGAAGTAGCGAGAATGTTTGGCATTCAGAAAAGTACTTTATTTACGATTTTAAAAAGTAAAGATAAAATTTTAGCTGCAAACGATTCCGGTAGTCTAAAAAATAGAATACGCACAAGGGATGGAAAATTTCCACTTCTAGAAAAGGCTCTGGTGGAGTGATTACAACTAATGCGCTCTTCAAACATTCCAATTGATGGAAATTTTTTGAAGGAAAAGGCCAAGACATTTGCAGAAAAGATGAACATAGAAATGGATTTCAAAGCTTCCAATGGATGGTTCGAGAAATTCAAAGACAGAAATGGACTATCCTTCAGAAAACTGTGCGGGGAAAGCGCTGCTGTGGATATTGATTGTGTGAACGGATGGCGAAAAGAGCAACTGAAACAACTTGTAGAAAAATATGATGCAGAAGACATCTTCAATGCTGATGAAACTGGACTGTACTTCAAGATGTTGCCAGAAAAGTCTCTTGTGTTCAAAGGCCAAGAAAGTGGTAACGGCGGAAAACGAGCCAAACAACGGATAACAGTACTTCTTGGAGCAAACATGACTGGAAGTGAAAAACTACCTCTTCTAGTCATAGGGAAGTCTGCAAATCCAAGATGTTTTAAAGGAGTTAAAAGTTTGCCTACTGCTTACAAGAACAACACTAAAGCATGGATGACGTCCGCCATCTTTGAAGAATGGATCCCTAAGCTTGACCGAAATATGGCAGCCGCGAAAAGGAAGATCCTGCTTATTATTGACAACTGCACAGCTCATCCTGTCATCAACAAGTTAAAGGCCATTAAAGTAGAATTTCTACCTCCTAATGTCACAGCAGTTCTCCAACCTATGGATCAAGGAGTAATTCATTGTTTCAAATCAAATTACAGAAAAATGATTGTCAAGAAAATGATTGCTGCCATCGAAAGCCAGAAACCTTACGTAATTGATGTTCTTGGAGCAATGCATTTAGAAAAATCTGCCTGAAACGATATTTCCGAAGATACAATCGCCCACTGTTCTAGGCACGCAGGCTTTAAATCCAAAGAGGAACTGGAAGAGGAAGTCAAACCATCAGAAGTAAGGCCTCAATCATCGTTACCCGCAGTACCCTCAACGTCCGATGCCCCACCATCACTGCAACAGTAGATCAGCGATAGTGAAGAACTGACGCAACTGATTAGCCAGCTGGACATTCCAGGAGGTCATCTTTCATTTGAAGAATTTGTTAAGCTTGATTATGATCTTCAGTGCTGTGAAGAATTTTCAAATGAAGACGAACTCATTGCCAAAATAACAAAAAATACAGAGGACAGCGATTCAGAAGATGATGTTCGAGAACGCTCCTACTCTGATGATTCCTATAAAAAGCCGACTACCAAAGCTGCGTGCGACGCTATTGATGTATTGCGTCGCTACTGTGAAAGAGAGAACAATGCCGAGGATTTTCCACAAAAAATAACAGAAATAGAAAATACCATAATTAATAACTCTGTTAGAACTTTGAAACAATCTTCAATTACTTTATTTTTATCTGCACAATAAGTGTAAATATAAAAATAAACGTTTCTATAGGTATGTATAATTTTTTTCTCAGTTTGTAAGGTTTTTTTAATTAAAATTCTTTATAACGTCCCTTCGATTTAACAACCGTAAGTTGTTGGTCCCGAGAGCGGTCGCTGTATCGAGGTTCTACTGTATTCTATTCAAATTATTAAGATTTTTATATTTTGTAATTATTTGAATCTCATGTTAGATTTTTTCTTGGTTTTTGAGTAATTGTGTTTCTTTTAAATTATCCATATACAAATTATTCAAACTGCAAATTAAATACAGGCTTTGGCCTCTTTTGCTTTGCTATCTACTTTATATTTTTTGTCGTGCTAAATAGAAAAAAAAACAGTAACACAAAAAATTTGACTTCACGATAAAAAAGAGCTTGGATAAGTATATATTAAAGTTTTACTATACTAAGACAAATCAATTTAAGGGCTTATCAGTTAACTACTTGATGATTGTTATGAAATACCTGCAATGGCTTTATCGATTAAGTCTCGTACATCGGGGCTATTTTCTGTTATGGTTATCCCTAAATGCTGAGGTGTGATCCAGTTTAGGCTACGAATGCGCTTTTGCAATGCAAGGTCCTTCTCTTCGTATTCAGAGGATATGAGCTGAGACGCATTGCTGTGCAAGTAACTCATCAATTGCTCTTCAATCTTGTCCATTAACAGGTCAATCTCTTCTGAGCTCATGCCTAAAATTTGTAAAATAAATTCTTTAAAAATAAAGTTGTGATAAGATGGTTGCTTTTAATTATTGCAAAAGTATATTTTTCTGTACCGATAAATGCATCGTAACCTTATCATTACATGCATACATAAAAAATATACCTTTCATGATTACATGTGAAAAGCTCAAATATGTTAATTTAACAAGGAAAACTTTTTAATGGTTATTTTTATATAGTTAGATTGATTTTATCTTGATAAAAAAGAAAGCAGTTGCATCGTGAGTGTGATTTACTATTGATATATTCGTAACTATTGTGAACTATTCGTAAGATAGTTATACTTTTATCATTTGCTTTAATTTTTTTGTTTCTATCAAACATTACCTGCTGGGCCTTATAGTAGGTAGATAGATTATTATTGTAACTTTCTTAAAACTTTGATAGACCATTATGGTAAAATTGTAGTGTGATAATGTTGTTTATTACATTAGTTAATAAAAAAAAAGAAATAAAAGAATACATATTTTATCTTAAATACAATATACCTTGATAAGCAGGAGATGTTTCACATCTGTTGAACATAAAATTGTAAAAGTCCTGCATAGATTCTGATTGTTCGTCGATGGATTTGTCGTAATACTTATTCATAAGGTCGACTTGTCTATGAATTTGTTTCATCACATCTTTTAATACATTTTCTTTCAGAGGCAAATCTTTATTCAAAATAAATGTTTCGCCGATGGGATGAAGGTGTGATGGGGAATTTGCTGAACTTTCTAAAGATAAATTAATAACTTTTAATAATAATTTTTATTAAATAAATTAGTTTAAAAAGTTTAATCACATACATGCTACTTAAATACAAATAATTTTTACTTTTATTAACATAGCAAAATATTTTTCTAAAAATTAAAAAAGATTTTAAAGTCTACTCAATAAAAGGAATTGAAAAGCATTTGAAAAAAACTGCCACTATTTGCTTTTTCTTCCTTCAGAAAACAAGTTATTTTAAATCATGCAATTATATACATTAAATTAGCTATAATGAAAAATTAGACTAATTTTGTAGCAGTGACATAGGTTTCTATGTGTGCTACACATAGAAAATTAAAATAATGAAAGATAAATCACAGTACTCTTTTATCCAATCAATTTAACACAGTATACACATGTATTTTGATGAGCTGTAATTTTCACAATAATGAATATATCAATGACTTGGGGAGAAAATTTCCTGAATTAAACAAAATCATAAGTCAGACTTTTTGAATGTTGATGAAAAAAATTGAGATTAGCATCCACATCAAGATACAAGATTTAACAGCATCTGTGGCGTAGTCAATATCACTACTGAAAGAAATTGACTTATACTTCTCGGTATGTGCACATATTCAACAGAGTTGAAGAAAATATGAGATAATCTTGAATTCTTTAATCAAGCTGATATACATGTTATAAGCAAATGAGATGCATTCTAGTAGTTGTATTATTGTTTAATATTCAAGAAATAGTTGCAATTCAAGGAAAAAATTTAAAAGAGAAAGCTATCGAGAAAGAGTGAAAAATTACCGATTTTTTATTATTATTTTGAATAGAAAAAAAATGGACGAGGATTAAATTTTCGCGATTAAGACAGCCCACGGAAATGGTAGTAATATAATAATTACAAATTAAAAGGAATAATTAAATAGTCACATCTAACCTTTCAGTGTGTGACCTCTTTTTATTATACTCTTAATTGTCTTAGTCCTTTTCTCAGTCTGTTGCTTCTTTTTCTCCTCAAATTTAGAGAACCCTAGGGGTTTATAAGAGGAGCTGCCTTGAACGTCACTATGGCTCCTTTGGACTCTGAAAATTAAAATATAATTTACAAATTTATCAATCAATATACATAAAAATATATAAAAAACTTAATGGATTAATTGAAATATAAAATATTTTATTATTTTACATAAAATTCTGTTACACCAAAATTGAGATATCTTATTTAGTTATTTTAAATAAACCACTTTAAATATCTAAAACTACCATTACATGTAGTAAATACTTAATAATAGTATAAAACACTTCACACTAATTTACAATACAGTATCTGGTTTTGTTTTATGAATTTAAGTAGACCTACTGCCTTGACATGCTAAGAATAGCATTCATAGTAAAACTCTAATTCTAAGTTTAACTAACTAGATTTAAGTTTTAATAAAAAACTGCAAAACTTCAGTTTCATAAACTTGAAGTTGTGACAACAGACAACCTATTTTACAGTAGAGAAGCTGTTAGCTTTTTATTACATCATTAAGATGCAACCAATGAATTAAAAAAAGTCTAATAAATCAAGATTTAATTTAATCAAGTTAAAATGAGAATACAAAAGATTGACAAATGTTTGTATGGTCAATAGAACAAACAGTAAAATTATGTTAATCTAAATGTAACAGCATTCAAACGGTTTAGATAACAGTGTTTATGTTTGATAAGAAGCACTGGATTTTCTAAAAATTCTTAAGTCTTTTTTTTTAAATATGTGTTCATTGGAATGTTCTTAAGTTCTATGATAAATCAATAATTTCGGAATTTAATTACACATACCCTGCCAAATAGTGACAATGGTCAAATAGAGTGTTCTGCCCAATTTTTTTAAAAATGAATCATATTAACAGATAGTACTAGGGTTGAATAATTATTTTTAAAAATGTGGATTGTTTGGAGAGTGCAATACGATTCAAGTGTGACAAATTCTGGACTGACAAAGACATACATCATAATACAAAAAAAAACCTATTTAACTTCCAGATGTTATAAAATTTCAATTGAAATAACAGTGTGATTGTGATAAATAATTTTAAAAATGATTATGATAAGTTTAATGAATCTCTCAACTACCAAATTCTAGCATCTGACAAACAGATCTGAAACTCAGCCAATACTTTTTCGTACTTAATATACTTGATTTTCAGTTGTAATTTTATTGATCTTTGTTTGAAAAGACTTCAGATATCTTTCTAGTTAGTTTATAGGTGATCTACCTTGATTTAATTATATCTACGAGTTGCGTACATAACATCATTAAGTCAGTTACTAAAGTGTGGCCCCAAGGATTAGCATAAAATGCCAAAACAGTATTGAATACAAGTGTGAATTCAGAGATAAGCACAGCTTCATGGGTCATTACTCATTGGCCTCAGATAAGCTCTAGAGTTTTATGATAATCTATGTGTAAATTGCACGAGTAAAAAAAGTGATATAATTGAGAAAATTTGGCTTTATTGATTGAAAATGATAAAATAGTTAAAACTGGGATGCCTATAAATTAATAAAATTTAGAAGTTCAGTTGTTTAATTAGAATTTGCAAAAGGAAATTAATGAAAATGGCCAATTTTGGCTTTTAAAAGTTTAAATTAAAGTACATGCTGCGTTTGGCGATTTTTCGTCAATCGGTAACCATTGTGCTATAACTAGCAAAACTAGCATTTTTCTACAGATATATTGCAATGGAGACCCAAAACATCAGAAGATTCCTTAGATGAGGAAGATACACCTGAAAAATCTGTTTTTTTTTGCAAGTATGTCTCTATTCTGCATATGGTGCTATATGTATAAAAAAAACTTATTAGTACTTACTTTTTGGATGATGACTTCGAAGAGCGCTCTTGTTTTGTATTTTTGGAATCAATTTTTTTGAAACAATAAGAACAATATCCCTCCCATTCTGGGTTACCATAGAACCCACATCCATTCTTGCATTTGATTTCTTGGTTGTGAAGTGTAGTTTTGCGTTTAATCTGGTCTGTTTTTGACATTTTGTTTGAATCTAAAAAAAGTAAGTTCATGAATTATTAGCTACTGTGGTGGGATACTAGGTAGTACTTTGGTACAAGTTCCATTCGGTTACAAGTCCACAAAAAATAGATTTAAAATTACTTCATTCTTTCATTAAGTCACAAACTCACAATACTGGCTTGACTTATAAGTTATAACAACGAGGTGAGTGTGTTACAAAGCCTAAGCCAAAGCTACTATTGGGTTAAAAAAAAAAGTGTGTAAAAATATATTATCGTATTATGAAAAATATATGCATCTAATTCAGCAACTTTTGTCATTATTATTCCAATTTGTAGAAGGTAACTTCCCAAATTGGACATTTACACTGATAATTTTGGGCATAGACTTTTGTTCCATGTCTCTGTTCTGGTTAAACATCCTAATGCTGATTGAGGATGCAAAATGCATGATGCTGCTCTTTTTGTCTCATTTTTATATAAAAGTGAAGCTGTTGCACCCAGGTCTTGGATTAATTCGAGTCGCTGGCCCAATGTTATTTTCAATCATGGCGACACCTCGAAAATCATGTTTTCCAAACAATGTTGTTGCTTGCGATTATTTTTTGATGAACCTAAAACTGCTCTGGATCAGTTTTGGATGTTTTCAAAGTTAGTTTAAAATCTCTATCGTTAGATAAGTGAACGTGATTGATAGAAAAAGCTATTTATTGTTCTTTAAAAACTCGCCATTTTGCATTTTGTTGCCGGACCAGCGACTAGTATTTCAGGTTTTTCCGTTAGAATAATTTAAACTTTTTAAAGCTTCTCCAAATCTGTAACATTTCTTGATACTAAAGCTGGTACCATATCATATTTAGAAAGAAAAACATGCAAAGAAAGTTGATTATTCATCGAAAAAATTAACTAATTTAAGATTTGCAAGCATTTAAATACATTTCTAAATATTTGCAAACAATTTCCACTACCAACAGCAAAATATTTTTATAGCAAAGCTTATAGAATAAAGTAAAAACTGCAACAGTTTTTAATACTTTAGATGGATACACTTGGTTAGTAGTCAGGTATGCGGTCTCCCATATTTATATACCTTTCCGGTATTGTTTTATATACGTAATTTTGACTTAGAACAAAAAAAAAGATTATATTTAGTGAGGTTAAACATCAGTGGTTGCAAAAAAATTTAATATATCGATTGGATGGGAAAATTTTTAATGAACTAATATGAAACAATATTTTTAAAACAAATTTTTTAACGTACTATAAAATAAGTAACGATTTTATGAAAAGTAAATGATAAAAGTATTATAAAAATAAAACGCACCTGATAAATAGGAAATCACATGCTAAATGCGCGACAATCGTTGATGAGTAATAAAATCTTTTATTTGTAAACAATATTATTATTGAGTCATACTTTGAAGAAAGTATTGCCATATTACGACTGCAACACCTGAATGAATGACTGAACTCGATGGTTTAGTTAAGTTAAACTTTAAAACTTTTCATTTCGAAAAAGAATGATTAATTGCTCAATGGAAATTTATTAAAATAGTAGTTTAGTGTTTATATGATTTAGGGTTAAAATATTTAGTTTAGAAATGATTTAGAATACAAAATAAAAACCAGTAGTCTAAATGAAACAAAGAGTAATACACACCAGAAAGTAAGTTGTATCAGCAGGAAAAACAACAAACAACGATAGAAGTAGTATTGAAGGTCTAGATTTTTTTTAAATATTTTTTTCATTTAGAGGTAAGAATTTATAATTTTTTGAAGGCCCAATTAAAATAACCCCATATAGACTGAAGTATATATTAGTTACCATTTTGCAGAATACATAATTATCTTTTGGGTTGAAATTGTTGATGATGTGACCAATAGCGATATTTTCAATATTTTTGCGATGTGTTGGATGAACAACACTAAACTACATATTTATAAAGCATTAGCCCAAACCATTAGTTAGACCAGGTTCAATTTCAGGGTAGCAGCCGGCTTCGAATATGGTCTTCGAAGCTGTAATCCTATAAACGGATTGTCCAGGAAAACCAATTAAAATAGATCAGAGAAAACTCGGGAGCTTAAATGCTTTGTAGTATAAACCTAATGCCCTTTACGTTGTCACTACACAATCGTACTGGGTTCCCAATTTTTATGACGACCTTTCCACTTGATCAAGGTTCGGGGCTGGGGAGCCCAGTCAGTTAGGCGCTCGCCTAGCATGCGAAAGGTCCCAGGTTCGGGTCCGGGCATCGCCAAAATAACTGCCGACCTTTAAACGGCCCGTGCAGCCAAAAATGTCCTACGAATAATACCCCGTGTAGAGGAAGTGCACGTTAAAATACGCTCCAAAGTCCCAACGCCGCGTACGATGTCGCCCTTAACGGTTGCGTTGGGTGCCAACTCAGGTGTCGGCTCGTCACTTGACTGTGGTTCTAAAATACGACACCCGTCGCCAATAGCCCTCGTGTAGCTCTAGTGCGACGATAATTCAAACTAAAACTAAAAACTTGATCAAGGTTCTATTAAGAATTATTGGTACAACTATGACATAATGGCATTTTTTGTTCATTGGCTACTTTTAGTGAGTTTAGAAACTTTATGTAGGGTTGCTCTACCCATCAAGTAGGAAATGTAAAGTAGTATGTTTACCACATTTGGGCATTTTCGTTGCTTGGCAACGTAACACAAACTTGTCAAATCGAGACGGGCCATTATATCCTAGTTGTTCCAAATTATTACATACTGCAATAATAACAATAATCTCGACAGAGGTTTTTTGAATAATCAGAATAGTATTTTCAAGTCTTTTGGAGTGTTATTGAAAATGATTGCAACAAAAAACTTCTTTGTTTAGTAAGCAGACCATTTTTAATAAGAATGATGGAGGTTTCTTTTCTTGATGTGATGTGATTTAAACAGATGATGGTTTTAGTGAAACGATTCAAACTATGTGTATAGAAAAATGGCGTATGTTAAATGAAATCTGATTTTAGTCAATTGCCTTGATGCCTAATTAAACTGAGCATATAACATCTTTTCTTGTTTTATACCTTCTTTCAAAATTCAAAGCATTGCTCCAATATCATTTCTTTAACGCATTGCTGATTGGACATGTGTTTTACATTGTCCTAACTAGCATTACTTGAAAACAACTTATATGCAAAGCAACCTATTCAAATGCATATAAAAGTTAAGATATGTGTTTGTGGTTATTTCGAAATAAAATTCAAATTGACCCCTTATTTATCCGGAGGAGAGTGTTAAGATATTTCTTTTAATAAGAAAAGAGGTTACCAATTCTAGAATTCAGTTTTTTTTAATTCTACTCCCGTCAAAGGCATTTCTGCCATGGATGGAACCCAATAAAAGGATAATTATAAGTTTAAAATCTTTATTTAGCTTTGCAAGTTTAAAATCTTTATTTAGCTGTCAAGAAAAGTAAAAAGTTTAAAACTTCAGGGCTGTACTTGAGGTGGTCTCCATCCATATCTCCATAGTGGCATTAAGGACAACAAGATAAATCCTTGACTCCTATTTGGTGTAAATGTTTTTGCAGATAGTCATGCCCAGTTGTCATCCTAAACAAACCACTCCAATCCCCTATAGGTAGTTAGCCAGGTATTTTATAGCTTGAGTAGCAACACATTCCACTTCCAACTATATTAACATACAAAGAATCTCTGTTATCCCTTATTTTATTGTGTTTAAGAATTAAGTTGTTTAGTGTTTTTATCTTTATTAAAGTACCAACTTGATTATTTACAGTATTGAAGTGAGAAAGAAAAACGTCTCATAGTAATCTATATATTTGAAGTCTCTTAGTTATATCCCTTCAGTTGGAGTAATTATGAGACACTGTAGCGTAGCGTAATAACATGACAATCCCTTTTTCTTAGTTTATCATTAGGTAAACTATTCTAATAATTCAGACCATTAAACATGATTTTGGAGTGATCAGAATTTTTTAAACCATACAGAGACCTATCCTTTATACTTTTTCATGAACAACATCCATTATGACCTTCAATTTTACAAAACACTTTTTGTTTTGCTTTAAAAACATGACATCAGAGACTTTGCTTTTTGTCTGTCTGATTGTCTCATCCCACTGTATAACCTTTCTGGGTGTGTATTTAAAAGAAAATAAGTTTATTTTAGTTATTTCAGAACTTCTTATTTTAACAATGGGTTCCTTGTCATACACTTTATTTCTTTTGTTGTTCTCACGATATTGTTAGGGGAAGATATGGTAAAAGGGCGAACTCGGTAAGATGACGAAAATGAATTTTCTCTTCATTTATACTTTTTAGGAGATAGATACTAGAAAATTAACATTTATATTTCATTAATTCATGTGAAGTCCATATTAAGTGGTTTGAAATTTTTTTATAGAACATTTTAAAATACAACTCTTAATCTATTACAAATGTGTGGTTTAAGTTATTGACGTTTAAATTTGACTAATAAATTTGTTCAAAACCAAAACTCCGCAGAGTAGGACGACAAATTCTGATTTGGGTAAGATAACCACTATTTTTATTTTACTATATTTAATTGTTAGCAATGAATTTAATATTTTTATAAGTTGCATAAACGATGAACGAAATGTCCCTTCAAGTTTCAGATTTTCTAGCCTTTAATTAAGCCGAGGAAAATACCTCGAAGTTCTCCTAAATTTCCTACTTCCAATTTATCTTATTGGCCAGCATAACATTTTCATTGATTTTTAAAGATCTTATTTTGTAACATGTTTACCTTCTTTACCTGCCGTATTCACAGCTGCTAATTCAAAGCAATTATTTTTCACGACAATTCCTCTGCAGCTGCCAAAATTTGTGTTAGCTGTTCTTTACTTACCATGGTCATATTGGAGTGGATACAGAAAAAAATATGACAGAATTGCGTACATTGTTTTTTTCGATATTGTAATTAAAAAAATAACGACCATTTATAAATACAGAAGACCGGGGGGGGAGGGGGGTCTTCTAAGCCTCCCGAATCTCACCTACCAAAACGTAAACATCTAGAAAGTGAAAGAAAAGGTTGTTGTTTTTTTGGATATTTCAAATGCATTTTTTTCCTTTCAAAGTCTATTTTTGTCAATTCGTTATCTTACCCACTGCGTAGGATAAGGAGACAAAAACTGCTCCGTACTTTTAATTCCATGTCTTCCACAATTCGATGTGGAAAACGGCATTTGAATACTATTTTTTATATTTTCTATTAAGGTTCAAAGAAGTGTAGGAACCGAAAACATCTTTGGGTGCCTTTTCTTTAACCCAAGGAGAAAATTCTAAAGCTTACTTTTGCCATCCTACCCCATCTTTTCCTTTTCTGATCCTTTACTTAAAGTAATCTGGCTGCAATGCAAATGACCTATTTTAATCCAAACCATTATTTTCTAGCATGGATGACCTAATAACTACTGAACCAACTGCTACAGTTCCAATCAAAGATGAAATCAACTCATCGGAAGACCCTCTACATTCCAAACCTGAAAGTATGTCCCACCAAAAGGCTTTAGCAGAGGTTGAAAATGGAATTTCGGAACTTATTGCATCAGATCCTCTACTACAGTATCTACCATCAGATGTAACACTCGATGAACTTAATTCTTTGTTAGCTCTGGAGCATGGTCGAGCGATGACTGTCATCGTTCATCGAGCAGATAATCAAAAGTATTCAGTTGTTGTGGAGCAAAAGGCTACAGTGATGGACCTTAAGAAAGCGATTCAGAGGCATGTTATGTTGAAATTGGTGAGTATTTTGAATTGCAATTTTTTTATACTTAGCCTATAGTCTTTATAAAATTTTACGATTGAGTGAGTGTGAAAAAAAGGTGAGGGCTGACAAAATCAAAAAACAGAACTCTATGTCCTGGAAATTGACACACCGATAACAATCGTGCGAACCATCAGAAATATTTGGGTGTTCATTTAGCAGAACAACATACTTCAAGAAGGTAATTAAAAGGTTTTTGAGTAGAAAAGGAATGAGGTTTCTCTGCCAGCGTTGGCACGCAAGTTCCTTAGGTGGACTTAACCTGTTAACGATGACTTTGTTAACACCATAAACCCCTTCATTTTCGAATAAAAAACGTTAACTCTAAGTTTTTAAAATTCATTTTTCGTGTAACTTAATTTATTCTGCATAAACTACATTTAGGACTATGGCCTTCATTTGACTTATATTTTATTTATTTAGATAAAATTAAGCAGGAAGCTAATTTTTGCATGACAAATTTCTTGTCAATCGTCGTAAATGAGTTGACAAGGGTATTAATTAGAAGTGGAATAAACTATTAAAATAGCACAAGGCATTGGGTTGAGTTTTGTTTTCTTTTGATTAAGTTGACTGTTTTTTCAAATTTTGTTAAAATTCAGTACTTTAAGTGGTGATGTGATTGAGTTTCAGTTTCATTAAGCAAAATTTTCTTCTGTAATGATATATATAGCGTTAGCATTTTTAAAAAAAAAAACTCCAGCGTGCATTTGTTTTTATTTAAGTGTGTGCATATTTTCTTTCTTCTAGAAAAGGCAAAACTGTTCACGATCCATTAGTTGGCGGTACATTTGGAAGACATATTGGCTCTACCATGGCGGTCAAAAGCTCACCGTGGATGACAAGCCACTTAAAGACTATTTTATCGAAAATAATTCTGAACTGTCATTTGTAAAGAGATTGAGAAATAAATAATTTTATTTTATACATAAGAATAAATGTATTTATCGTTTTATGATGAAAAACAAAGTGTGTGTAAAAAAAACCCTCGTGGTTTAATGGTTTTTATAATGTTTTGGATTCAAAAGTATTTTCGAATTCGAAACTTTGAACTATAAAATCTTAAGTTATCAAATTTATTTAACTATAAAAACATATTAAGCCTAATCAAAACTTTTTAATTTTTAAACAAGGCATGAATTTAATCTATTACATATTTTGTTGTCTCACAGTTTAAAACTCATGTTAAGAATTGATATAATTGTTAAGAAATAGAGCTCTAGGACACACAATTTTTTTCTTCTACTTTAATATTTTCTTCTACTTTAATCATTGGCTTTATTAACCTTAATGTAAAGAAAACAAATGCATAAAACAATTCAAATCACTTCAGTATAAAATATCAAGCGTTGGCACAAATACACAAATAACATTTAATAATTTTACATATTCATATGCATCCATTATTTTATAGTTTTTACAGCTTCAAAACTACAAAGAAAAACAAACTGATAAAATACTACACAACTTACAAGACACTCACAACACACGTTTTATAAATACTTTTTAATGATTATGAAGTGCCTCTCTCTCTACTATGTACATCCTTCAGCAATGTCTGGACAATGCAAATCATAATTAAATAACAATAAATAGGGGCGGAACACTAATGAATCGAAGCCGCAAATGCAAACATGAAGAATACGTTTTTTCAGATCATAGTCTGTGGTCGCTGTAGATACTGCCTTTTAGGAGACTGAGCTGTGGTTGTCATGGGGCCATACCAGGATGTTCTCGTCCAGAGCTCGGCACCTGTGGACGTATGCCGATATGGAGATATCGTCATACACGCGCACGCAGCGGGTTCCTTCGCGGCATTCGCACCTGGAAAAGACTATATTGTTATTGTTTGATTTCGTCAATTTGACATACATTTTTTATTACAATGCAGTTTAAGGGGGAATGGGCGCGCTGGACCGGGAGTCTCCAAAGCAAAGTGCATCAGTGTTAATCCTATGGACAAAAAAAAATATTTTCTCTGCCACATTTCTCCGGCTGTATTGAATATTTTTGCAAGCGGATATTTTGTGTGTGATAAATGAAGTTGACTTACAGGTCCCGACCTTCCCACTTTTTGAAATTGGTTCGAATATATATTTTTTAATTTTCAATAAATAATTTTACACAAAATATTCGAAGCAATTTCAAAAAGTGGGAAGATAGAGACCTGTAAGTGATCTACATTTATTATTAAAAAAAAACGTTTGAAAAAATATTCAATACAGCCGGAGAAATGTGGCAGAGAAAATAGTTTTTTCCCCATTGGATTAACACTGAGGCACTTGAGTTTGGAGACGCGATCCAGCGCGCCCATTCCCCCTTAAACATCCACATTTTTATTATTATTATATGAGCTACACAATAATCTCTTATTAATTCACGTTCCCTGCAAGAACTGAACAGATATCCAACTTATCCCGGATAATATTCTCGAGTACCCAGCCCTTGCCCACATATTTTATAGTTTATAGGTAATTATATTTATGTTTATACACACATTTTGTACATCAGTGTAGTCAAAAGTGTTTTCATTCAATGTAATATGATTTAATGTTGTTGTGACCTGGAAAAGACGATATTGTTATTCATTGATTTCGTCAATTTGAATTTAATTTTTATTACAATGCAGAATAAACATCCATATTCTTTTTTTAACTATGTGAGCTACTCAATTATACGTTCTTATTAATTTTTTACACTTAACAAAATGCATACTAAATAGTTTGTCCGACTATTACGCACAGTTTATAGGTAAATTTATTTACGTCAATAAATTAAATGTTTTGAATAAATTGACCTATAAACTTGTATACATCAGTGCTTTAAAAAATCTTTTCATTCAATGTAATATGATTTTATGTTGTTGGAAAGACGGAAAAGGAACCTGAAAAAGACGATATTGTTATTTATTGACTTCGTCAATTTGACTTTAATTTTTTTATTACAATGCAGAATGCACATCCGTATTCTTTTCTTTATTTTAACGGGTTTCACGACAAAATAAACTGACACATAATATCGATTGCCAAACTTCTGTTCTTTTGAAGGAAGTGTAACCTCATCTTATTTACAAAAAATAGTGGGGATTCGAAACATTCCTTCATTTATTTTGTTATAATTCAAAAACAAACTAAAACTTTTACATCTTAAAGATTCCATCGGTTTTATTATTTTTTTAAAGAAAGAAAACGTTTATTGGAAATAGGATTGATTAAATAAGCTTTTATTAATAGTTATATATAGTTTATGTCCAAGGTAAAGGTTTAGAACAATGTTCTCTAGTGCGACGATAATTCAAACTAAACTAATCTTAGAACAATGTAAAGACTACTACAGATTCAAATCAACTATAGAGGAAATTCGGGAGACCCTAATCTTTGTAGCTAAAAAAGTCAGACTTTTTGTTTTCAATTACCTGAAATGTAAGATAATGAAATATTGCGAAGGGGATCGAAAAACCGAAAGGGTCATTTTGTGTTTTCCACACGTTTTGAGAAAATGCTGATTCTAAGAAAAAGTTGTTTTCGAACATTTGTTCGTTTGTCTATCTATACCACTCTACAGCTCGAACTGTAAGAGCTACGAACTTCAAATTTGGTACGCGAGTTCCTAGTAGCAGTTGGACGTCATAATAGGATTTTCGAGAAAATCGCAGATGTGCAAATGGTAGCTGCCCAAGAACTTTTTTTTGTTTTAAAGGTATTGCTGAAAAACGAAAAGAGACAGAAACTTCAAATTTGGTACATGAGTTTCAGTACCTGTCAGAAATCATAATAATTAAAAAAAAATAGCGCAAAGGATAGCCTTCATAGAAGTTTTTAGGTTTTAAAGGTAGAGGGAGTAGAAAGAGGGGAAGAGGGAGTACACGTTAAATATGCTCCAAAGTCCCGACGCTGAGTACGATGTCGCTCCTAAAAGTTGTGTTGCTTAGGTGGACTAACTCAGTTGTCAGCTCGTCACTTGACTGTGGTTTTAAGTTACGACGCCCGTCGATAGTAGCTCTCGTGCAGTTCTAGTGGGACGTTAATTTAACTCAACGATTAAATAATCTGATTAAAATAACAGCAAGTTTTCTAACGAGACAAGTTAGGTAGGTACGGTATATGTATTTCCCGGTTTGTGTGCTTGAACAGAGACCCGCTTATAAAACTTCGTCAAGTAAGATAGACACAGACAGAATTTTTACTGACACAGAGAGAGAAAGTACACCCAGGGCGAAGGCGGGAATCGAACCCGCACCCGGTACAGTGCGCAGACTGTTAACGCAATGGCTGCGATTAAACCCACTAGGCCATCCGGGCCCCACGGGACAAGTATTAGAAGTTTGCAAAACCTGCCACTCCTCACACTACGTTGGGACTAACTAACCAAGTAGTGATGTCAGTTATTTGCAAATAAAGGGCATTGTTGCTTTAAAAAAGAAACCTACTTTTTGTACATGCAAATGTCAAAACAGTTTGTTTAATAAACTTGTTTTTAGTATAAAGAATACATGAAACCTACTAATCGTTGAAAAAAATTGGAAAAATAGCATTTCTGACAATGTCACAGCACCTACTAAGCTAAAATAAAACCCAAAATAAACATAGTAATACAGATGGTTTATGATTAGTTGATATTTCGGTTCAGCCAGTTTACCTTTTGGAATCATTTAGTGGCTTATTTTATAAATAAAGCTAGTTAGAAATCCCGCATCAGTTGCATAACTTGCAAGCCAAAATGTGAGCTACCCAATAAGCTCTTATTATTTTGTTACATGCATAAAAACGATACTAAATGGTTATTCTGATAATTATGCATAGCTTATAGGTAAATTTATTTATGTCAATACATTTTAGACATCAGTGTATCAAAAAGTAGTATTATTAAAAAGTATTTTCATTCAATCTCGTATTTTTTATGTTGCTGATGTCAGTTGCATGACTTACAGCAGCAGAAACATTTATGCACGGCTTTTATACAAACACCAACGAAATTTCCCTAAAGTATTCCATGTCATGAAGCTCCCAGTAAATATTTGGTCTAGAATTTGATGCGGAGTCATAAATGGTTGGGGTTAGTCAATAGGTTGGGGATAAAAACATTCCAAAACATGCTAAACATTCAATCAATGAAAAAAAATTATATTATCCTAAATTCTTCTTTTAAATCGCAAATAACTTTTTTTACTTTACTATTTATAGGTAATGTAAGTTATATAAGGAACGTTTTTAAAGTTTTTAGACATTGCATTTCTATGGATGTATGTTTAAAGATTATATTATCAACGTTTGTTTGAAAACATTAAAAAGTTAATTATTATTCAATGCAAAATAATAATAATTTTTCCAAAAATTATCAGAATTTTTCTATATATTTACTTTGGAATTTAGAGTTCTGTGTTTAAAAACAAAACAAAAATAAGCATTTGAAATGCTTATAAAGCACATTACGATTTGCCTCATATTTTAGATTGTTTCCGGTGTTAGATCCGTAATAAAGAGTATTAGCATCAAACTGTTCGTCATGCATTTAATTCATTTAAAAAGCGCTTGGGATCAAGTTTGAACATTTTTTGCGTAATATGGAAGTGAGATTATATTATATAAATGCGATTTCTCAATTTTTTATGCATTTAAATTTGCAAAAAATCTGGAAGTGATAAAAAAAACTATTTACGTTTCGATATCAGCGCCCAAAAATACAGAGGAAATTGCGCTTTAGTTCGTAGACAAAAAGTTAATATTCGCAAGCTTGTGTAATTAAAAAATGTTACAATGAAAGAAAAACGGTGTGTTATAAATAGAACGTCGCAATACAACGCAGGATTAGCTATCAATCTTAATCAAAACAAATGTTTCGATAAACCCAAAAGGAGCTAAAATTAACTTTAGATAGAACTGAGTTTCGCCGCATATAATTTTAATTAATATCAGTAATCGATACTTTTTTGATTGATTAATTAATACTTTGACATTGGATTTGGTGTTAGATGTTATAAAAAGTTAATTTTTGCCTTTTTATGACAATAAACTTTGTTAAAGTTCTCTTGTTAAAATTTAATGTTCACTAACTCATTTAACACAATTGGCAAATTTTATTGCCATGCGAAAACAATCTTTTTGCTTTAGTTTATCTTACTAAACATGATATAAGATTCGCAGTATTTTGACATATGGACGTAGATAGAATATGTATTTGAATATTAATTTCAAATTTATATTCCTCCACAAACAGAGAAAAGAATATTATAATCAAAGAAACGATTTTTAAAAAAAGAACTTGCAAATTTTACATGCTTGTCATAAAATGCAAAATTTAACAAAGCATTTGTATAAAAAGGGGGTTTCTTTGTGAAATGTAATGGAGCCATGAAAAAAAGATCAAACCTTTGCGAACAGACTTAACGTG
The DNA here is from genome assembly GCA_019343175.1 of Oedothorax gibbosus. Taxonomy (NCBI): domain Eukaryota; kingdom Metazoa; phylum Arthropoda; class Arachnida; order Araneae; family Linyphiidae; genus Oedothorax; species Oedothorax gibbosus. Next base: position 14,336,969 of record CM033271.1, read on the forward strand.
ACCACTGCAAAGCTTTTTGTCCTATAGATCTAATATCTATATTTTAAATTTCTTTCAATTCAATAATATAAATGTTACTTCTTTTCATTTCATTGGTTAAATTTACCTATACTAAGTTATTGCATTGCTTCATATAATTTTACCGAACAATATCAAAATGCTCCACTAATGGTTCTATGGAATTTCATATAATCCTGACTTTGAAGTTCTATCACAAGCGTTTAATTTGAAAATTATGTGTTTTCAATCTTTAAATTCGTTAATAAATGTTTCAAAATCATATAAGAAGTTAGATAAAAAAAATAAAAAGTGTAGTAAAAATAAGTAAAAGTAAGTAAGTAAAAGTAATAAGTAAAAATAAGTAAGTAAAAGTAAAGTAAGTAAATAATAATTATGCAAAAAGTAATATTAATAATAAAGAATCTATGTAATATAATTTAACTTTTAAATTGACTCTTAGATTTTTAGATTTTTTTAAAGGATTTGATTTATTTGAAAGCTTCTCCGTGGCGGTGTTACTGTAATGAATTGTTTACTAGACTAAGTTTTAATTTTCTAAATAGGATTGGGAATAGAAATTAAAACACCCCAAGGAAATTAAAGCTCTGGCTCTAAAATAAACTGTTACCGTTTAATTTCAATTAATTAAAATAAAAACAAATGTTGTGTAAATTTACACAATTTGTAAACTGAAGCATTTCAAATGAACATAAACACTGACGACCAATAACAACCACACTCCTATAGCTATACAATTTTTTATTGTTAAAATTAATTAAAATTAGCAATTATTAATAAACAGAAGGACAAAGGATTTTATAATATATTACTAATTTAGTTCAGATACTATTATTAAATCTTCGTCTCCAGTAATTGAAATATAGATTTAATTTATTGTTTAAAGAAGAGTTTTTGTGTTTTCCAAAATAGTACAATCTTTTGGTAGTGAAAACCACAGTTTTTTAAAGCTTAATATATAAAATATGTTTGGAATATTTTTTATGTTAGCTTTTGGAATTTTAAATTCTGTTTTTAGTTTTAGAATTACAAACTATTTTCAAACAAATTTAGTTTAGAATTACCAATTTACTACTTATATAAATACAAAATATTGTTTTATTGCTAATATGTTACATTTGGTATCAAAATATTTTCCATGTTTCAAAATAACAGCCCCTCTTCAGTTGTGTTATTTTTGGGTGAAACTAATCTCCCGGAACGAGAAGCTGTAAACCAACCAAACTACCGTTGGGAATTCATTGGCATTACTAAAGGGTGATATTGTGGGGGAGTGTCTAAAAAAATCCCATTGGTAAGGGATAAACAAAATGAAAATAACAACAGTTGTTGAATAAGTTTAGGGGGGAGGGTGAGTTTGGATTGGTCGTTGACCGTAGAAAACTATAAAATAAAAAATAAACATTATACTTAGGAATGATGAACAAAATTGTTTATTTTCAAAAGAAATAAAAATCAAGATCGAATAGGAAAAACCCTGAGATGAGTAAATCCATGATGAATAAATGCGTATTAAGAAAATCTACTTTAATCAACACTAAATATTTCTTCGATTCATTATCTTAATTGAATGAAATTTAGAACACATATATAGAAATGAAAATGCGTTTAATTTAGGTTTGAATGTAAGCATAAAAAATCCCTCAATGTTAACAAAATCATAAAAACAGCTCTAATGAAAATATTACAACACCAACTGAACAAAGATTCTTGTGAGTGACAACAAGCAGTGTTGTTTCATAAACCAAGCAGAACGTTGGCGCTCCCCAACGGCTCTTTTCCAATATAAGGCCTGGTGGAAAACTTACCCCATGGGAAAACAAGCCCCGATCCCCCCCCCCATATATTTTGCATATTCCTAACAAATGCATTACAAATGTTTTTCAGCACCCAAAATTATGGGGCCTTCGTATTGTTACCTAAGTCGACTGATGCACTGTATTTTTCTTTTTGGGTGGGGGTGGGGAGTGTAACGTCATTAAATAAAACTGGTGGCAGCCGAGCTGCCCTCCAGATTTATGGATATAGTAGAAAAGCTGTTGATTTTCGAGACAAATTTACTCGTAACTACTTAAAATACTTTTTTAAATGAAGTGTCTTTCGTGTTTGATGGTACACAAAAGACAAAAAAAAATGGTGTAACGTTACTCCGTAAAAATGGTAGCAGGATAGCTGCCTTCAGCTTTAAATGAATTTTTACACAATGTATTCTACGCAAATGCAAAAAAAAAAAAATTAGGTTTATAAATTTTAAATAAAGTTCATCAACAACTCTAAAAAAATCCAGTAAATTTACGGATCTTTGGCAATTAGCTAAAATCCCAGCTGATCTAAGGTCCAGACCACCCGTAAACTGCCCGTTACATTACGACCAGTGCAACAGCAACGCTTTTTTACCAGCTTCCCACTTTGTTTACAAATTAACGTCCCACCAAAGTTTTACAGTCTATAAAAACGAAAATGACTTACGGGCTTTTGATGAAATACTCCACATTCCTCATGAACGGCCTGTACACTTCCCACCCGCATGGTGTAGTTCTAGAGCACCAGTTGATCACATCTCTTCTCTACAAGGCAAACATATAGATATATTAATTACCAACCAAAGTTATGTTGAAGCATAAAAATGTGTTTAATAACGTTTATTCATAAAATCACTACATTTGGTGACAGCTAAATACTTATGGATATACGGTATACCAAATTTATAGGGAAACGTTGCACAAATAAGAAGTTTATGCTTATTTTGATGTGTAACGTTACCTTATAAAGCTGTAGTAACGATACACCAAATTTTAAAAGATTTTATATATCTTTTTTTAATTGTGGATAACCAAATTATTCATGGAAGTAATGAAATCATAAGAGAGAGTCTAAATTATATAAAAAATTTGATTTACATTTAAAATTTTGCAATAGAGGGAAATGTAATTTTTACATATCCCAAAAAAAATATTTATTCACATTAGCATCATAAATTTGTTGTAAAATAATCGATCCAAAAATTTAGTGTTCAATTCATCAAAAAATATGCAATATAAACAACAGCGTTCCATTAAAAAAAAAAATTCAATGAAATCTAAAATAATGTTTTGCAACTAAAGCAAAATATGTTTTTGAATTTAAAATTGTTATTAACTTTTATGAAAATATTAAACGATTTCAAACGATATATATATATTTAATTTTAAAGCAACGTCCTAGATGTGTAGCTATTTTTTACATTTTTACAAGCAAAAAGAAAAAACAATTCTGAAACTATATCCTACTTTTGCAAAACTTTTCACGAATTATACTTCTTAAATATATGGGTTGGAGTGTATTTTTTTAAAAAATCCTTTAACATTGTTTAGTAGGTAATAATTTTCGAATTCAGTAAAAAAATCTACTTTTCCTTTTTACCTAATATGATCTCTGTTATGATCTCTGTTCTATGAAGTTTATAAGTTGCTCAAGACATCACATACTTGAAAAAGTGTTTACAGATCATCTTTATATAGAAAATAGTTTTATGTAAGTATTTTAAGTTAATTTCAATTAATATCAGCGTGCTAACTAGATTATGGCTTAAAACTTTTAAATACAATAAAATAGACAACTATAGTTCTTAGAATTTTATGCTCCTCATTAAAAGCTACGCGAAGATTATTAACATTTCCAGACATTTATATGTTCGACTATTTATGATATGTAAATGAATTTGAGATAAAACTTTACTGAATAATTGTGAAAGCGACCTTCTAACAAACCTTGGATACTTAGCAACGATGTGCGGAATTTTAGTGAATTTTTTTTCGTTTTTTATGTGGTTTTTATATTACAAAGTTACGGGCACCAGATATTTTACTAAGAGTATAAGTTTTACTGACCAAAGAATCAGTTTGATACTGGTGTGATTGTGTTTAAGATTTTTTTTTGAACTTATGGAATTATTGTAGTTCTGTAGGATATTTTCAAAGGAAGAGATGGGGAGACTACAAAAAGCATTCAAATTGGAATGAAAAATAAAACTGTTTTGCTACAGAATACTAACAGACATATAGAGCATTTATTGACGACCGTGAGAGAAAAGTGGTTCAGTTAAACTAGAATAACTGTACTTATAAAAAAAAAAGTTGGTTTGCAGTAGAAACTGTTACTTAGAACTGCAAAATATGGTATTTCGACCGATATTAAACTTTTAAACTATTTTTCGTTAAAAAATCTATCAATCTTACTTATCGTTTGCTAAATTAATTTGTGTTTCGAAAAATAAATATGTAATTTTGCTCACATTTAAGTAAAACATTTCATATTAACAATGAAATAAAAGGCAATGAAAAACGAATAACTGGTATTAATACGTCCTTATTCATTAATACATACATTCATTAATAAATGGAAAGAGTAAAAAAAAACTGTAAAAATTAAAATCATATTAAGAGATATTAGAATTGATGACAACTTACTTAAATAATGTAAAAATATTTCCTTAAAATTGTATCAGTATTTAGAATAAGGAAATAACTCAAGAAATGCGATTTTCGAGAAATACCGCCATTTCTGAATATTTTGTTAATTTTTTTAATAATCTTATATTAAATTAATTTAAAGTTAAAAATTGGGTGTTAGTTCCTTATTCAAAGCATTTTGTAAGTTCTAAAACTTTGTAATAGTCAATTTTTAAGCAATAAGATAATTTTTTAACAGTTTGTAGTAAAATTGTTAAATAATTCAAAGTTTATGACAATTTATCATTTTAATACTCAAATTTGACGTTTTCACGCATACTTTTAACATAACTTGATTTTGAATGAAAATTACAAACTACATTAACAATGAAGCTCACTTCAAATTATAATCTAATTTATCAGATCATTGTTAGTATTAGTGATGACTCTCTAATGATGTCTGATCAACTTAGTTTTAGATTAAATTTTAAATTAATAAAATATAACAAATTGAGTCATTAAAAATAATATTACAAAAGTAAACCACAATCTGAGGAAATGTAATATAATTTTCACTGCAACTAATTTCTGCCATTGTTATTGGTCTTCGCAACATGTTTTTGTGAAATGGACAATTACAGCGTTTTCCACAAACATATTTATTCGATTAAGCATATTAAAAAACCTCTAAAACTCAAGTATTTCTGGTTTTAAAGATGTATTTATTTTTAAATTCATTTTTAAAGTAAATGATACGTCACTCCTGTTAACCTCTCTTAGCATAACAGATGACGTCACGGTTGGCTTTTTTTTTGTTCTTGGCGTGTTATTTCGTATCGCGTTTCACTGTATCGCTTTTGAAACTGTGAAACGTGCTATCATCCTTATCAAACTCTTAAAAAAGTTATGCTATTTTACAGAAATATGTCATGTTCATTCCAGTTAATTTCTTCAAACGTTGAACGATTTCACTCGACTATTCCGATCAGATCCAACAGTCAATAGTTCTGCAATAGCTCATACTCGCTCTAGTGTGTGTATTTTAACTAACAACCAAACTTGGAACAAGCTGTTTAACTTCCTTGATATGAACTGGTTACAAATAATATTGTCTTCTTCTTTTAATGAGGTTTCGCAGAAATTGTAAGGTTTACTATTTTATAAAGTGTATTACAGCATAGATCGAAACATCGCCAAAAACATAACAGTTGACGTCAGAGCTGTTTTCAGTGACGTACATTTTCGGCAAATTTCAAATGCATGTTTTGTTGCAATTAAACATATTTGTGAATATTTAACCTTACATTCGTAATCTGCAGCTTCTAATGTACCATTAAAACACATATATTATGAATTTCGCGTTTCATGCAACTTGTCCATTGTTTATGTTCTTAACTACTTACTGATTTATAAAACATTTCCGTTTTCTTCTTAATTGGTATTTTTTCTGTATTAGCCTTATCTGCTATCCTGATGGATGTTACTTTGAGTAAGGAAATTCTTTATTCAAAGTAATTAAACATTATCAACTTCAATTTAACGCTTAAGCGACCAGTTTTTGCTAACTTTTCTGCCGGATAATATGCCTATACGTGTAAAGATAGTTTTAAAGCAAAGAAAATAAAAACGAATTTCGAAATTTGTGGAGTTATTATCTCATTTAAAAACCGATTCAATTACATCCTTTGGAAAAACAATTAGAAGTCGAAACCAACCACGACGTTTTTCATTTCTAGCTTCCACACTACGTTTATAACGTAAAATGTGGAAGCTTTCACAAAGGCTATGTCCGTCTGCCTATCCGTCACCCCCTTTCACAGAGCTAACCACAGGTCTGGCATAAGTCATAATGAAGCTAAAAATCAGACAAGGGTAAATCCTAAATTTCATTAAAAAATTTAAATTAGAAGTATATTTAAAATTTAAATAATTAACAATTTAATCTATATTTAAATAAAAAGAAAATTCCATTTTTAAAAAAGTATTTCCACTGTTGCAATTTCGTCAGACTCACGATAAACTTTCTTTAAAATGAAAATAAAACTCTTGAAAGAAATTTATTTATGTGATAAAAATCAGTTTAAAAATAGCGACATAGTATATCCTAATAGAGTTCTTTTGATGGTTCTTTATAGTATATGTATTAAGAAAGGTACAGAGACAGTTCTAAGTTTTCATAAAAAATATGCATCATAATGGAGTTATTTTGATGGTTCTTAATATATGTATTAAGAAAGGTTCATAGAGAGTTCTAAGTTTGCATAAAAAATATGTAAAGTTTCGCTTTTATGTTTGGAGCATCAATTCTTTGCACTGCAAATTAATTTAACAAACGATAAATATTATTTATTGAATGGGGTTGTTTCAAGATGATGTAATACTCTTTTTTCATTTTTGCCTTTCCTACGATTTCATTGGTTGTTTCGATTTCACTCTTAAAATGTGCTCTATTTTAGAGTTCTTTACACGCAACTTGCTTTTATTTATGCTATTTATTAAACTTTATCGGATTTAATTCGATTAATTTTCAAGTATGCGAAGCATTACGAAAACGTCAATGTTGTCAGAAAACAACGGTTTAGATGATATTTTGTATTAAGCGGAGAAATTAAAAGAAATTGTGGGACAGCAGTTTAACGTGTTCAGGAACAGCGAAAAGCTTTAGTTCTACTGAAAGAAAAGTTTGTACACATAATACCTTTTAGTAAGGAAAAAAAATATTGTTCTGTTCAAAACAAATGTAATTCCAGAAGGACAAAGAATGAAAACAATACCGCTGGAACTGTTGCCACTCACGACGTGAAACATGTCTATTTTCGAAAAAAAGTTAATGAAAATGGTCTTTTATAGCGAATACGTGTTGTTAATTAAGAAAAGACACGGAACGTTCTTTTTTCGCATAAAAAACTTTTTTTTTTTCAATTTTCCAAATAACGCGAAGTTAAATAATATTATGATAAGTTTCACTTACAATTTTACGTCGAAAAAAATTATATCATTATTCTTCGAACTTCAAACACATATAACAAACAGTAAAGACTATTAATTAAATCCGAAAAAACATTAATATTGACATGACGTTTAAAAGTTTAAATGTGAACTAGCTAAAGGTATGTTTTGCGATTTTTTTTTCTAAGGTGCATAAATTGTGTGTGGAATAGTTTCTAAGTAGCAGTCACTATTACAAAAACCTTCGGGTTTATTTATATCAATATCATACTGAACTCTGCCACCGTACACTGTAAAACTGTGCAACGCAACGTTTCCCCTTAAAACAGGTGGAGCCTAGCCGTGACCTAGCTCCCTCTAGTTTGATGGAAGTAACGTTATACCAAATTTAAGGAGTAACGTTACACAAGAGAAGAAGTTTACTCAAATTTTGCGGTGTAACGTTACTCCATAAATTTAGTGTAACATTTCTCTATAAATTCATTGTAATGTTACTCCATGAAGCAGGAATAACGTTATACCAAAGTTTTACAATATAGTTTGGAGACTCCAGCAATATTATATTCGGTATTCTATATAATATTCGGTTCTTTGACTTTGACCCAACTCCAGAATGAAATAGAACTCGCAACACTTACGATCCCTTAAGGTCACACATGGTTTTGGTTATCCATATTGATTTCATATCTAGCGAAAGTTTGTTCTCACTTCTTATCTGTTTATTTAAAAAGCTTTCCTGTGTTTGGCTTTGCTGTAGGTAGATAAGGGAATGTTTTAGCTAAGTTAAAAACCAATATGCAGAATTATAATCAGGGTAATAATAAAAGAGAGTATAAATTTAATATGTCAGAGTGTACGGCATATACAATGATAGTATACACAATAGAGGGTATTGCAGTTTATATACGGGATTAACTTTCTCCGCCCCACTTCGAAGTTGTTGAAGAAAGTATAATTATATTGATAAGAAATGTAAAATTTTCCGTATGACATATATTGAGGAGACAAAAACTTTTTTCGTGAAAATCAATCGCGTTATGGAATAATGGAGTAGTGGATCAATAGAGAACGGTCAAAATCCTTTAACTGACTGTTCCAGTTAAAATACCTCATGTGAAAAAATAGTCGACATTGTCGCCTTGTTTTGAACGGTACACCCCTATCTAGGGTAGATTTGAGCTTCCATTGGCTTCTTTAATCCATTTTTCCATATGGCAATTTAACTTTATACAAAAATACCCTTCCCATCCTTGTGTCATCAACAAAATTTGCATTTTTTGTATCAAAAATTTTGTTTGCTGTATAAAGTAGGAAGTCTTCTCATAATCCGCAGCCACTTGCCACTTGTACTTGAAAAAATACAAGTACAAATTGGGAAAAAATATTCACTGGTTAAAAAAATAAAGGATTATCACTACTAAGTAATTTAATTAAGAGATATTCTTTTTATAAAATCATTTAAAAATTTAAATATTTAAAATATATTTTAAATATTTTTTTCATATTAATTTTATCGTGGAAAAAGAAGAAAAAAATTATTGTAGCTGATGGGCAAAATGATTATTATTATTTTTTTAACTCAATGGAATTATTTGAATATCGCAAAGTTCAATATGCATTTAATTTGTTGTTAAAATAGTTCTATTTTAAAACACGTTACAACAATAGCTGTGTTTTGTGTTAATATTTGACGCCTTTTTAATACGTACAAAATTATTATGTAAAACTGAGGAAACATCAAAACAACTTTTTAAAAAAATACTTTGAAGCGTTCAAAGTTGGACTGAAATTCATTATCTCTACACATACGACACACAAACCTTGAATTTATAACACATCCTAGTAAACCCTTCGCTGTTTCTAAAACGTATACGTTTCGATAACTAATATCTGATTGCGAGAAAACCGGGTCGTTTTCTACGTCACACCTGTTAAAAAGCCCATCTACTGGTTTCCGGAACATCGTCAGGGATGTCTAAAAAAAATCAAAATAAACAGATGTCCAAAATATCGGCGTGAAAGCTATTGACAAACCAATGGTGTACTTGACGTTCCTTGAACTTTGAACTCGTGGTTACAACGCGAAGACAGATACACTAAATATAAGCTGGGCCTATCTGATAGGTGATGACTTACAGCGATGAGAACTTAAAAAGTCGAAATGTCTGTAGTAAAATCGGTAAAATTACTATTGAAGTAAGATTTCGATATACTTTTTCTTTCACCGGGATAAATTCAATTTAAAATCTGAATTTTCAAATTGTTATATTTGAAAAACGTAACTTTATAATTTAAACTAAACTGTCAGGGGCAAGTGTTAACTTAAAATATTCCTAATAAGTAATTTAAATTTTCAGTGGAAATAAAAAAATGAATTGTTAAAAATTTTCGCTGTATAATTTAAAAAACAAAAGTGTTTTAGTAAATACAATGTCTATTTTGCCTACGCGGCAGTTTTACTTTTGTCGTAGCACACATTTTCTGTAATTTTTAACCCTTTGTATCGACCAATAGATGGAGTGTAAATTTGTTTTCACTGCCTGAAAATAAAATTTAAATATCTCACAGTATATTTATTTTCTTTATTTTTTTAAAAATTCTATTTCTGTAGAATATAATTATAAATATTTCCTCTACACTTTAAATTTTAAAATTTAGTATAATTTTAAAGTTATGATTTCTTTAAAAAGTGGTATGCTTTTCTGAAAAACTTGACAGTCAGGTGACCGGTTTATACATCTGTATCCCACAGAGGGTTTAAATATTTTAATGCATTTTAATAATTTTTTAAATATAGAATTTCTAATTGTGAACCAAAATACTAATACTAGTTACCACTTATTTTTATAAAAACTATCGAACAAAATATTTTTGATTTCAAGTGGAAGAAAGACAAATGTGGGATATATATATAAAAAATTAAAAGAAGTTTTGAAATACGACAGCTTTTTAACCTTTTACTTTTGCCAACTTTTATAACAAACGGTTAGCAAGAAAGCCTGGCAAGTGTAAGTAGGATGTGGTTATTTCCATTCACTAGACGAGGAAAAGATTTTTTAGGAGTTCATATTTAAAGTCAACTGACTAACTTATCATAACCACAGAAAACATCCGTTTGCCTGAGTAACTTCGCAGCAAAAGTGAGGTATTTTTTTTCCGGAATTTATTACCTTTTCAAAAAGCTTCGCAATATCACTTGAAAAGGTTAAGGATTTGAAAACACATAAAAACATATTATAAAAAGTATTTAGAATTTGATAGCCGAAATTTTTTTTCGATCAATAAGCGTTTTAGGGTTTTGTAAGTTGAGGAAATACTTTTCACTTTCTACTAAAAGTTTAAATCACACACATTCATACAAACCAAATTTTAAAAAAACTTTATTTTTTAAAATCAATTACTTGAAAATGTTAAGAGTTTATTAGAGATATATTTAGAAAGTTTCTTCTGTGACAATATAAAGCAAAATGAAAATTTTAAATTTTTAAATAATTAAAACAATTTTCAATTAAAATCCGCTAAATCTATATACCAATCGGGTTTTTGTCTACGGCGGAAAATTGCCTACAATAATGCGGTACTTGATTAGTAAATGACAGAACATTAGTAAATTTTTCATTTTATTACAAAAATAACTTATTACAATTTTTAAATTGCATAGTCTTTAAAAACAAATTATTAATAAAATAACCCTTTATACTTTCTGGTGAAACATTAGTAAAAACGCATGCTTAACACTTTTTACATCCAGAAATTCAATTTAAAAATTTATTCATACAAGCATTTATCATTGTAAATAATTATTTGCTCTGCAAAAACAGATAATTGAAAAGAAATTACCATACATAATCAATTAGGATTTTTAGGTTATCAGAAAAAATCGACAAAAAAATTCACGATCCCGTAAAATTAAAACAAACGAATCAAATGTTTACAATATGCCATAATTTAAATTGGTTTAAAATAAATTAAAACATTATTAAATTAGTTTAATAAGCAAGTTGTATTGAGTATTTCATGTATTGTTTTTTTTTAATTCTTAAAATTTAAGAAAACATTAATTTTAATATGGATGCATTTTATATTACAAGAAAGAAGTTTTTAAAATATGGAAATTGAGGAAAAGGTTAATGAAGCTAAATTTTCTATTGAAATATAAAACAGGCGAGCAACTCAGAATTTATAGCCAATGCATTTTGTAGTATAAAATGTACAATTTAATATGAATATTTGTTTTTTAAAAAAAATTCTGAACTAATTCGTCTAAAATAACAATTTACCTATTATTGGCATATAATACATTTAACGGTTTCTTAAACCTAGTGCACACAGGCTTGCAATTTTAATTATATACGTTATCTGTACATAGTATAATAACTATTACATTTCTAGGTAACTCAACAAAATTTCATTCACAATAAATAAATTTTCTTGATAGAGTTATGACCTAACGCCATTGATACTTGATACCTGGTTTTATCTGTCTAATCTGTATTAATAGTAGCTATAAAACGTGACCTATTTACTTGGATTTTTTGTTAAAGAGTAAAAATGGTTAATTTATTACCATACTAGCAAATAAACACCCGTTCTTCGCACGGATTAAAAGAATATCAAATAGATCCAAGTATATGTGTCATTTAATTTGCTATAGGATAATAAGCTTTGCCTATGTTCCCGTTCATTATAAAGAATAAAATCCCGTTACTTATATTGCTTTAGAATTCCAAAATAAAAATACATCACTATAAAATGCACATCCTCATATCACAAAAGTCTTCCTCAATATGAACTTACTGTCATCGCATTTTCCTGATAAATTCAAAATTAACCATAATTGTATAACAATGTTATTTCACGTCAAGCCCCCATTCCGGTTTAAAAAAAACCATTTAGCTCATTGGCACGTTCAATTACTTTTCAAATTATTAATTTAGTTTCTGAAGGTATTGGCAAGAAAATAAAAGCAATTTCAATTTCAATTAATTTTTGTGTTCATTTTTATTTCTTCTGTCGAATGGCAACACGAAAGGGAAAAAATGATCGGATTTGAGCGAAAGTGGTGTATTTTTTTCAGAAAATTAGAATTTTCTCTAAAAATAGAACAAATATGAAGAAACTAAGCCTCAGGTGCACACGTTGGTATTAAAGGGAATCTATCTTAAAAATTTCGAATTTCTGAGGGCAGTATAAGTAGGTCTTTTACGATCCACAGACAAACAGACACAGACAGACTCTTTCTTTTATTATTATAATTTAATTATTAAGTACAAATTAGGTAAATATTTTAATTTCATGAAAAGATAAATTCGAAATCAGAATTTTTTAAAACTAAATTTTAGTTTCGGAAAAGGTTTAATTGCATTTCATTTAGAAAAATAATAAATTTCTGTTCCAGAAGCTTTTTATTTAAATTTCAGTTTCAGAAAAGTTTAGCTTCATTACTGAATTTAACGCTGCGTACGATGCCGCCCTTAACGGTTGCGTTGGGTGCCTATTCAGGTGTCGGCTCGTCACTTAAACGTGGTTCTAAAATACGACGCCCGTCGCCAATAGCACTCGTGTAGCTCTAGTGCGACGATAATTCAAACCTAACCTAACTGAATTTCAGATACATACTGCCTGTCAATCTGGAATTTAAAAATAGATTTATAAGAGTTGTATAAGTACAATTTTGTTTAAAAATGTAATTATTTGGAGTCATCTATTTGCACTCTAATACAAAAAAGGGCAAATGTCTTTTGTTGTAATTCACCATTTTTCTAAAGCAGTAAATTACCATGAAAACGTAATGAAATATTACATAAATATTTGGCAGTGAATTATTAATATTTCTCATAAGTGTAATTAAAGATAAAAATAAAACTCAAATAAAATGTATGCAGCCAAATATTGACTTTAATAAGTAATTAAGTGTTTTAACACATACTTAAGAAGGAAACATATTTCTATTTTAAATTTAATTTTTTAGTTTTTATTAAAGTTAAATTTTAAAATAATTTACAATATCTGAAGTAAAGAATGTTATTAAAAAAACGAAATATTACAAAAATCATATGCATAAAAAGATTTCTTTATTTATTGAAAGTAGAAATAATATGCTATCTTTTGAATACACATTTAGATATCAGTAATATAACCAATAACAAATATTTATTTTAAAAAATAAAATAATAATTTAAGATGAAGTTAGAAGAAAATATTATTTATATTTTAATTTAGTGAAATCATATTTAAATAAAGCAACATATATATTTTATCCTTAAAATACAATGTAAATAATTATGCAAAATAATGTAAGTATATAGAATTATGTAAGTATATAGAATTATGTAAATAATGTATGAATGTAATAAATAAATTATGTGATAAAAATGTAAATAATAATATTTATTACCTTTACTATGGCTTTTGCTTGAACATCTGTAGGAATGACAAAACATGCCGCAATAGCACAAATAATTATCGTTTCTATTGATCCCATTGTAAATCTTAAAAAATTATAATACACTTGTGGTCTGAAATTTGTTTGTGGTCTCAAAGTTGGTTTATACTGACCGCCGCACCACATCACACGTTATATACCCACTTTTTTTCTTCTTTTACTTCTTTTTTTCTTCTTTATTTTTATCGGAGGGAGATCCTACGTATTGCCATGGGAACGAAATGTGTGGGATTTTAGGACCCAAGTTTGGAAGGAAACCGATTGTCGCCAATTGGCGGTAATTTTCATTATCGTTTTGTAAAACTGCTATTCATAACACATTCTATAGTTTTTTTAGTTATTGTTTTTTGAAAGTGTTGTGTATCATTTAATAGTTTTTCGAATTTTTGTTTTCCGAATTTATTATAGCACTTTTTTCATTAATTTTTTAATTAATATTTTATGAAGTCAAGACACATTTCATAGTCAAGACACATTTCATAGTCAAGACACATTTCATAGTCAAGACACATTTCATAGTCAAGACACATTTCATAGTCAAGACACATTTCATAGTCAAGACACATTTCATAGTTTTTTGTAACTGGCACGACACACTTCATATTTATTTGAATTACTGTTTGCTGAAAGACAATATTAAAATATTTTCCGGATTATTCAAAAACGTTAACTTACAAAAAAGCCGAAATATTCAAAAATTTTGACAAGAAAAATGAATTTATTTCAAGATATAACCATCTCTATAAAAAAATTCCGTTGCAGATTCCTTTAAAATACTGAATAATTTTTCAGCATTGAAAATTGCTTTTTCAGTGAAGAAAACACTGAGAAGTATAATTATAACTAAGTATAAATTAATTCTATATTCTTCTTCCAACGAAATATTTTTTAAATTTTGTATTAAGGTTCAAAAAAGGTAGGAAAAAAACATTTTTGGGTGCTTTTTATTTAACTGAGGAGAAGGGTCTAAAATTTGCGTTCACCATCCTACCCTATCTTTACCTGGATTAATATTTAAAAAAATTAAAAATGACTGCAATATCTCTTAAAGTTGATGCAAGTTTTTTTTCTCATTGTAAGAACTTTTCTGCTTTGTGTTTCAAATGTTTTTTTTTACTACAAATGTTTTTCCTACTGGCAGGTTTTACAATAAAATAATATTTGACTTTTAGTATTAAGAAATAAAATTTTATGACAATATAACATACATTGTAATACGAACAAAGTCTTAATTATTTAAATATTTTTTTATTTCAAGGTGATAGATAAAATTAATTTTATTAGAGTGTTAAAATTTATTATAAATTAAAATTAATTAATATTTTTATTACTGTGTATTGTCTTATCATCTACTAGTTTGATATGAAGCTAGTGTTTTAAAATGGATGCTGAAAAGATTTGTAGTAAAGAAAAAAGAAAAAGTAAAGATGCTGAAAAGATTTGTACTATTTGAATATTTCGTATTATGCGCCACAGAAACACACAATGGTAAACTAGAAATGTGTACTTTATAGCGATTTAGTGCATCAAATTTTTATCAAATTGTTTAGTGTTTTCTTTTTCAAAAAATGTAGAACATAAATAATTAATGGAACAGAAATCTGTTTTAGGCTACATAAACTAAAAAAAATAAAAGTGCTTAATTAACCTGTGGTTTGAGTTACTTAATTTAGCCTGCAAATTTATACATTTGTGGTTTTAGAGAAAAAAAATGGTTTAATATGTTTTAAAATAATCAGTATTAGGTTTAAAATGTAAAAAGTGTTTAGAGTTTGCTAAAGTATTTAAAATATTATACTCATAAAAGTCAATGCATAGTTATAGCTGTATGTTGAATATTTATATTCACGACTGTTTTAGCAAAGAAATAATTTGTAATTTCAGTGAAATTAAGTGAAAAAGACGATAAAAGAGAAATTGTGGTACATTCTGCTTCACCACTTGCAATTGGCTTAGGAGGAGGTGTGACTTAACTATTATCCAATCAGCTTGAATCAGCACAGAGTCCAAGTCACACTTTTCCGTTATCTACGAATAGTGGTTTGCCAAATACAAAGAGGTTTCAAAGTATTGATTTTACGATCTGTGACTGACATTGCATCGGATAAACAATTTTTTTTCTTAACTTCATTCATAAAGTTGTGTAAAAGGGAATAACACAAAAGAACGAAAATTTAAATCATGTGGTTATCCTAGTACGATTATTAAATGGTTGTTATGTTTGTTATTAATGATTATGTTTATTAATATATTGCACCACTTAAATAGCCGAATAAATTTCTTTCAATTTCCAGAGCCTGAAACCAAAGAACCACAATTAAAAAAGATAAAAAATTAGAATATCGGGTTTAATACCATGGTTCAGATCTTGAGTGAAATGCTAATAAAAATAAATTCTATTTCGAGTTTTGATTGGTGAATCCATGTCACGTGGGAACTGAGGACGGATCGTAAGAAATAGGAGAATGAAATCTAAAAGCAATTTAGTTATCTGAAACAACGAAATTGGACAATACTCATTTTTCCATCGCGATGACTTCTCATTTGGTAATTTTGTTTCCCTGGTTTTGGACTCAGATTGTTACAAATGAATGTTTTTTTACATACAAATGAGTAAAATAATAATTTTAAAATAATGTAGATATTCTCTATGTTAAGTTTGTAAAAAGATTATTTTCGCTGTTATTAGTAATTTTTATATTTTCCTTGTGTTTTATAAAAACTGGCTATCATGTTTGACTTTTTGAAAGTCATTTTTGTAAATATTTAATTAGTTTTTAAAGATTATCCTCTTTTTTTTAATATAAATCAGTAAAATTATAATTTAAAATTCATGTCACAATTCTTCATATTAAGTTTGAACTAAGGTATTTTCGGTGTTAGTTACTTTTTTTTTTAATGTTTTCTGCAAACTGATATTCATAAAAAAAATTTTTGACTTTTAAAATGCCATTAATAAAAATATTTTATTAGTTTTTTTGACACAGTATTTTGATTAAATACAGATGGAAGTAGATAAAATGAATTGTATAATTTTGCATGACAAATATTATAAATCTATACAATGCCTGCATAATTATTTTTACTTTCAATTACCTAATATGAGTTTTGGAGGTTGTTGAGTCTTAAAAAAAGGGGGGTTTAAATATTGGTCTGGTCTTTCTATCTGTCTGAAACTACTCTACAGCTGAAACTAAAAGGCTATGCCTCACTACGACATCAAACGCCACAAAGGCCTCAAACGCAACAAAATGTGGCGACCGCCAAGCGCGCCAAGCAATGCAATAGCATGGTGGTTGACTCTGCCAAGTCGCCAAGTTTTGCTGCCTTTGTGGCATTTGTTGCGTTTGTGGCGTAGTCAGGACATAGCCAAAGAGCTACGGACTTCAAATTTGGTACACTAGTACCTGTTGGAAATCCTAAAAAGGTTTTCGAGAAAATTGCGTATGCTCAAAGGGTAGTTGTCATATAACTTTTGAGCTGAAAAACGAAAAAAGCTGTAGATTCCAAATTTTGTTCCCGAGTTCCTACTACCTGTCGGACGTCATAATAAAGTTTTAGAGAAAATCGCGTTTGGGCAAATGATAACCGAACTCTTTAGATTTAAAAGTTATTGAAATTACCATATAGGGTGCTGAATAACTTTTAAATGTATTGATTTAGTTAGTGGTAACTGAAGTCTTGTAGTTTTACACACCCCTAGTTTATGATACGATTTCTATTGTTTTACATAGGTTTTGCAAGCAACAATAAAATATTTCGTTTAGACATTATATAATCGTTAAATGTAAAAAACTAGACAAGCTTATTGGAGAATTTCTTGCTACGATTATTCCTTTCGACATTTTAATGAAATAAGAGGAGGGTACCAAATTCATTCTATCTACTTGACCTCGTTTCAGTTTAACGATTCATATGTTGAAAATACGTCTGGACTTTTTTAATTAAATTAATTGCCTACTTTAAAACTGATTCCATTTAAATAAAACCAATAAATAAGCAGAAAGTTTTTCTAAATTCTAAAGGAGACTTTAACCTTATCACAAATCATTAATCAATAACTTTTACTTTCCTGCTCTGAATATGTTACCATATACCACAAGATAATGACACCCAGACTTGATTTGCAAAAGACAAAATAGGCATGCAAATTGATTTAAATATCATCATATATGTAGGATATTATTCACTGTCAAGAAAAATCATTCCTGTTATATTAAAGAAAATTTCTGGCGGAAAAGTTGCTAGAAAATATCTGTATGGCTACGGACAAAAATGTTTTGACATAATTTTCCCGTAGCCAATCAATACAGAAAATATTCATGCCTAACAAATTTTTTCTGTATTGCTTTTCCGTATAAGAATCCTCGTCAACGGCATAGGAGCTAGACGCACTACACAGTACACAGTCGCTGCCACGGAAATACTTTGTAGTTATCAAATTTAATTTTCTTAATCAAACAGAAAAAAGCTGTTCTCAACAAATGCAGTCTGTATAAGTGGTTACAGATTTTATCTTTGTACGAAGAAAATATGTCTTTTGATAAATTGGGATGTAATTTTACTGTACATTTCTGTAGTTTTAGAAAACAGAAATTTTCTGTAGTAAAATAACAGAAATATTTTTTCTACAGATTTTGTTACGGTGTACTAAAAATTTCACAAAAAGTATTAAATTGTTAAAAGTTTCTAATAAAATTTATGGTGTAAGTTGTTGTAGCAAGTTTAATGGGTAATTGTAAGCGATAACTTTAATAATATCACTGAAGCTATCTATTTCTATAAAGTTTTAAGAGGCAATGGTTTAAATTAATGCAAGGGCAACAATGAGAAAATAAGCTGTAAATGTTGATCTTTAGTTTGTATCTTTTGGCAACACTCTTGCGGTTTCTGTTTCGTCAGAAAACCCTCCCGTTAACTCGTTAGCAGGAAATTCACTTTGGGGGTTTCCATGAAATTTCCTCCCCACAGCTAAGTTGGAACAAATATCTAGAAACTATTTTTTGCTTCTGACCTTTTCTCACTGCGCCGCAATTTCGCAGATCCGACAATGAAGTTTCCAAGAATAACACTTTCATTACAGAAATCTCAGAATAACATTCCTCTCTCTCAAAAATATAAAAATGATTTTGTCTTGGGAAGTGGCAAGAATGCTTTTTACTTCATTCATCTGAAACGGAATCAAGCTGAAAAGTTGTAAAAATTATGTTTCGTTGTCTCCATTGTAAGTCTTGAAACATTCTTATAAGCCATTTTGAGGCAGAAAGAAAAGTTATACTTTGAAAGACACAAAAGAGTCAGTTGACCTAAGAACAAATATTAAAAAAAATTAAAGATGGAATTCAAAGTATTTTTTACTGAATTTTAAAAAATGTGTCTTTTAACAACACAGTAAAAAAACTGTAGATGAGCATTAAAATTGAGTAAAAAGCAAAAATTATGTAAATATATGTGTAGAAAGATTGTTGTGATTTTATAATTTTTTAAACCTTTATTTAAAAAAAGACTTAAGCATAATGTACTTTATTAAATCCATAGTTTTGTGAACTACATACATATGGTCAGTTGCAGTGGCGAAATATTACAGCTCGAAATTATTTTATTCAAAAGCTTTATAGAGTTTTAAATTTCGTACGAGTGGACAAAAAGGAAACAGAGAATTGATGGTGTTAAGTTTTCTTGGCTAAAAGTAAATGGAATACGACAAAAAAAATCCTCTAAATATTTTTTTCTAGTATAGATACAATAATAAAACTTGCACGAATGTTTTCAAAGAGTTACTTCACAAAATGGATATTTTTTTGGTAAGGTATTTCTTTAAATCCATTAAATAAAAATTACTCCAAATTGTAAAAGGTTTCTTCATCGCTATTAGTTTTTGTATATTACTCCAAACCGACTTCAACGTGGGTGTTACAAAAACTATGAGGACTCTTTAGAAATGAAATTTCTCCAGACATGGTCTTAAACTTATGAACTAAAATATTTTTTTTTATCTAGATTTGATAAAAAAAAAAGTTTGGGACTTGTAAACACTTGGGAGCGTTAACTTATTTTCAAATTCTAAAGATACTTACAATTTCTGTGAAAAAAAGTTGGCAACCACTTGGGAGTATTAACTTAGCTTCAAATTCCAAAGATACTTACAATTTCTTGAAAAGAAATGTAAGGTAAAAGAAATTGTAAGTATCTTTGGAATGAATTGGTCTACAGTGTTTCAATGTTGAGGACTATTATTTTTTTGTTTTGTTTGGAAACTGATTTCAAATTTTCCATTTGCCGCCCCCACCAACTCTTTTATCATCGGTTTAAAAGGTCAAGCTGTCAAAACCGTAAAGGTTTGCTTACGTTTGTTTATTTACTACGCACTTAACTGATCCCGTAGATTCTGTTCGCGATAGTACGACCATTTAAATCGACACGTTTTTATGTTGAATGACGAAACTTTTACAGAAACTATGGCAATCCCAAAGTGATGTTTTCAAAAAAGAAGTGAAATTTTTAAGGAACTGATAAAATTATAAACATCTTTCCAAAAAAAATGGAATTTTACCATTATTTAATGAAATTGAACCATTGTATTGATTTGGTTGAGCTTTAGTTCCAAAATTGTATTTTTTAAAGAGTTTATGAGAGACGATTTGATGTTATTATTTGTTTCAGTGTGTCAATTTTTTTTTGTCGTGTCCATGAGAGTCGAACTCTATATGTGTCCGTGAATTTTGATAATTTCTTCTACGACTTGCTTGATGTTGTCTCCATACGGATCTAGCATAGTCGGCAGTACTCCAATCTTTCTCAGGCTGGCGCTCATAGCCGGACACTCATAAATGTGAGTAGGCGTAAGCTGTGTATCAGGACAATGTTCACAGCTTCTATAAATCTTCTTGCCATCTCCATCTATCTTCATGCCCCTGTGGTGTCCGGTTCTCAGCCTAGTTATGGTTTTAAGAGTAGATCTGTTCGCAATTATTTCAGAGAGAAGATGTTTGGTCTGAATGGATTTTTCTCTAAGCTTATATCTGGCCACTGCATTCGCATCCTGAAGAGAAACATGAATGCAGCTAGTGTTGAGGTCTCTGCCCTCCTTGGCCAATCTATCCGCAGTTTCATTATCTTCTATGTCGACGTGTGCAGGAATCCACTGGAGGATGCAGGTCTTGTTTATAGTCTGAAGATCTTAAAGACCTGAGATGATTTCTTGGGTGATAGAAGAATGTCCTTTTAGAATTGCTTGGAGGGTGGCCTTTGAGTAGCAAAATATTAGTAGGCCCGTTGCCTGCTTGGAAGTGGGAATGGCCTTATAGATATTTAGTGCCTCCAGAATTGCCCTCAGCTCACAGGTGAAGTTAGAGGCTGTTTCCCGCACCATATTTGCCCTGGTGAAACACACGATCTGAAGTAGTTAAAAAACACACCGGCACCCCCGTTGGTGATGGTTTTGTCAGAGGAGCCATCTGTGGTATGCATGTACAAAGTCTTCTTTTGGAAATTGTTCTATTGCATTGAGTCCCTTTTTTTTAATGATGTCCTTTTGTTCATTTTTGTTGCATGGCTCCAAAAGGTCAATGTGAACGCTGGTCGTGTGTCAATGAATATACATATTAATATAACACAGAATTTTCATATCAATTCAATTTTTTTACAAAATTGATTTATAAAATTGAATTAAAGAAATTAGAAAGAAGAAAAGAAGAAGGGAGGTTTTAATATAAATGATTAGTCCTACTATTAAAAATTTTGAAGCATTTTAATGTTTAAACAAGAAGTTCATAAAGAACTAAAATAGCCTACTTTCCTGTTACTTAAATACTTACTGAAGTTCTAATCGGGAAAAAAAACTAGGTTCCTAAAGTAAATATCATCAACAGCCGTTTCTACACTAGATTTATACACATTAGAAAAAAAAATCGAAACACAGCACCCAGCTATAATTTAAACTTCTAAAAGCCAAAATCAACTATTTTCCTTAATATTCGTTCGCAAATTAATTAAATATTATTTATCATCTGCTCGTGATTTATTTGTAGTTCAAAGAATAAATATTTATTAATAACAAAAGTAATGAAACTACTCCGAACTGCATTAAAAAACAAGAAATGTAAATTAAAACTAAGCATAATTGCATGCAAAAGTATGCCTTGCCGCTTTCTTGGTAGATAATTAATGAATAATCAAAGAATCAAATTGTTCTACATTTTATGACGTCATTCCAAACTGATTCATGAAAATATTATTTTGCTTCAAATATGTTTAAATAAAGTTTCTCATGCCATTGTTGATTTGGCAACAGTGATTTAAATGACTCAAAATTGAATTTCAATGCTAATTCAATGGGAAATTCGCCGACAGATAGTAGATTTATGTCCGTCCGGACGTACAGACAGACGGACAAAAAGTACGAAAGTTGGGTATCTGAGGTCATAGCTTTCTAACAAAAAAAGAATTTTTAAGATCCGATGATTAGAACCGATTTTGGAAGGGGGGTACAGACAGACAGACAAACGGACAGACAGGCGGACAGACAGACGGACAGACATACGAACAGACAGACATACGAACAGACAGACAGATGGACATCAACCGCATTTCAATACCTACAGTGATTTAAATGACTCAAAATTGAATTTCAATGCTAATTCAATGGGAAATTCGCCGACAGATAGTAGATTTATGTCCGTCCGGACGTACAGACAGACGGACAAAAAGTATGAAAGTTGGGTATCTGAGGTCATAGCTTTCTAACACAATTTTTTTTTTAAGATCCGATGGATAGAACCGATTTTGGAAGGGGGGTACAGACAGACAGACAAACGGACAGACAGGCGGACAGACAGACGGACAGACATACGAACAGACAGACATACGAACAGACAGACAGATGGACATCAACCGCATTTCAATACCTACAGTGATTTAAATGACTCAAAATTGAATTTCAATGCTAATTCAATGGGAAATTCGCCGACAGATAGTAGATTTATGTCCGTCCGGACGTACAGACAGACGGACAAAAAGTATGAAAGTTGGGTATCTGAGGTCATAGCTTTCTAACAAAAAAAGAATTTTTAAGATCCGATGATTAGAACCGATTTTGGAAGGGGGGTACAGACAGACAGACAAACGGACAGACGGACAGACGGACAGACGGACAGACGGACATCGACCGCATGTCAATACCTACTTTTTCATTTTTTTAATTCTTTCGAATTAAAAAAAGAAAAAGTAGGCTAAAAAATGATTAACGGAAAGAGAGAGAAAATAAGTTGGAGGAAGTGAATCTCACTTGTTTTATTTTTCTTGATTTCATTTGAAGGAATTCTGCAATTAATATTTTTTAAACAGCAATATTAAAAAAAAAGTAGAATAAATTTCATGTTTAGTTGGTGGAACAGTGATGGGCTGAGTTATATATTTTGAAACAATAAATATAAGAAAGTAATTCTAACTTTTCTTGAATTGGTTTTTATACATTTCGCTATTATTTTAGGCTAATTTTATTTAGAATTTGAAAAGCAATGAAATGTTTAAACTTTGTGTAATTATAAAAATTATATTGGCCTGATTATAATTGAGAAAATGAAAATAATTACTTGGGGAGGTGAGGCAGGAATAGTATTTTTCTTATTTTGATATCATTTTAATGTAGTTCTTAATCTAGTTTTAAATACAAAATGTAAATTATTTAAGCAAGTATCTGACTTTTTCTACTTCATTTTGAAGAACATTCGATTTAAATCATTCGTCGATATTGAAAGTATAATGTATTCGTTTTCATGTTACGATATTTTAATATTATTTTACACAAGTATTTTAATTTTAATAAATTGATTGTTTCATTACAATGTAATGCCCAAGGAATGACTAATTCAAAAACTAATTTCAATTAATTAAATCGACACGAGATTTTAAGTAAGAGTAACTAAAATTAACTAATTATGATTACATTTTGAGTGCATTAATATTAATTTTTTTGTGTATCAGTGAAGTTGTGTATTTATATCTTACTAGCAAATTTATACCCGTTCTTCGCACGGAATAAAAAAAATATCAAATAGATTCCAAATATGTGTACCATATACCCCGTTATAGGATCATAAACTTATTATTGTTTCCGCTCGTTATAAATTATAAAATCCCGTTTCATTGCCTTAAAATTCCAAAATAAAAAATACTCTATAAAATGCACTCATAAATGTCATCACAATTCCCTCTAAATACATGAAACCTTTTAGCTCATTCGGCGCGTTTTGGGAAATAATTTGGCGAGAAAATAGATCTAGCTACCCACACCCATTATACAGCTCTAACACAATGTCCTTCGAACAACCGACCAGCTTATAAATTATTTATAAAAGAAATCGCCTATTTGGCGAATTTTAGTTAATAATTTGGCGAGTTTGGCAACGTCTTTGGCGAAAAAATAAAGACATAAAACATTAATAGCTCTAGTGCGATGGCCTTTATAACCCATCATAGTTCAGTAATAGCTTAACTATACATTTATTGCTTCAATATGCATACATGCAGTCAACAGAAAAATCAATGAAAAAATCATCAAATAAACCCACAATAAAATCCAGGAATGAAGACTGGCGGAATTACGACACTTGAAACATGTCAATTATTTTTCAAATAATGAATTTAGTTTCTGAAAGTAACGGCAAAAGAATAAAAAATAAACATTTTGAATTTTAAATGTTTTCGTTAAAAGTTTTATTTAATTTTTTCAGCGATGGCATCAGGAAAGAGAAAAAATGATCGGATTTGAGCGAAAGTGGTGTATTTTTTTCAGAAAATTCGAATTTTCTCTAAAAATGGAACAAATATGAAAAAACTAAGCCTCAGGTGCACACGTTAGTATTAAAGGGAATCTATCTTTAAAATTTCGAATTCCTGTGGGCAGTATAAGTCGGTCTTTTACGATCCGATAACAGACACACACACAGACAGACAGACTCTTTCTTTTATTATTATAGATGCAGCTGTTACAAAAAAACACATTTTGTATTCAATGATTTATTTACTTTTTTTAATAATAAACGTGAAAGGATTGAATTAGTTTAGGGAAGTGATTCTCACTTTTCGTGACTTAACATGGTACTACTTTCGTTTGGAATAATTTATAACCAAAGAAAGGCGCGATGGGTTTAAACTATGGTAAACTACAACAATTAATCTATAAAAATTTACGTGAAGAAAGAAACTAAAATAGAAGACTGAGACATCGTTTTTTTTTAGTTCATTTGGACGCACTCTTAGCTTAGGGAGAAAAAAATGAAAAGATGCAATTTCCGAACAATAAAGAGTGTATAGTAATTATAAATAATTGTTCTGTGAAGAGAGAACAAAAATTGAAAGAAGGGAATTTATGTACTATGTATCCTTTGAGAAATTCTAAAATATGCAGCTTTTAATGTGCGTCTCACCTGGAAGACGGTGATAACTTTGAGAATATATTGTTCAAATTTATTCACTGTTGAAGAACTTTTTTTAAAACTTTTTATGAAACAATTTAATTTAAAATATAAATAACTCCACGAAATTATCAATGTACATTCAAATTTAATTATAGTTTGGTATTGTAAGCGTAAAAAACTCAAATGTTAATTTGACATGGATATACTATTGTCCCGATAAAAATACATGAATAACTACTAACTAAAACATCTTAAAAATATGGAATAGTTTATTGAAAACCTAATTACTTATACATTTTATTGCATAAATTGTCTTATTTCAAGAAATTCCTTTCGCCTGTTCAGATACATTTTTAAGCCGCGCGCTAAAACCTTATTTACAATTTAGAGTGAGATTACTAAAGTAGGAAAATATGCGACTTTTCGTTTTGATTTCCGAAAAATATGATTTGTTGGCATTTTTTTTAGCTTTATATGAAGCGCATTAATTTTTCATTCAGAGTAACAAGACAACAGGTGTGCTAATCAAGGCCAGAATTTTTAACCTCCCGCTAATGTTATGTAACAGGTTAATTCCATGTAAATGCATACCTCAGGTGAATTTAAAAAATATTTTTTATTACAGTTGACACTTTTATATGTGATTTAGAAAAGTTTGAATTGTAAAAATTTTGCATCAAAAACTATTATTGTTTTATCTGTGGCAACACTTTAGCTTCAAAGTGGCTGCTTTTTTGGAAAGCATGGGTTAAGGTTTTTCATAATTTTGAATTCTTGAATTTTAAGTAAAGTATTATTTTTTTATCAGATTTTTTGGTACAATTATTAAAATACACTATAATAACTATCTTAAAAACACATTATTAATCAGCATTTATAACTAAAAGATACTTAATTAGAAAGATAAAAATCCCCTTTTTGACTGTAGTGTAAGTCACGAAAAGATATAAAAGTTTCTATAACTTTTAAAATAAAGCTTTGCTTTAAAATTTCTAAGATATTTTCTTTCTATATTAATCTCTGGGTAATTCCACACCATTAAATTTTAAAATAAAAAGCATTTTCTCTATTTATGAAACATTTTAAATTTGTAGTGTAAGTCACAACGGAGTGTCAGTTATAACTTCTGTTTGATTTATCTGTTGTAGATTAGCTATAATATTTGTAGATTTCTTATATTTTGATAATTTTGATTGAAGATGACTAAATCAGCACCTAAAAGAAAAAAGGGAGCAAAGGGAAAGACTTTAAGCATGTGGTAAATTTCAAACTTTTAAAGAAAATGAAAGCAAAAACCACTTTACGGACAACACTTTGACTAAAAATACACCATCTCTATTGAAATGTTCCAACCGTTAGACAACCTTGAATGACATTTTTCTGCCACCAATGTTGGTCATCTTTGCCTTCAGTCATGAAAAAAGACCAATTGATGGACTTGGTGATACAGTAAGGAGGGGATCAAAGAAGCCACACTTTCCACGAAAATTGACCCACATTCTGCTAAAGATTTTTTCAGCTTGCATAAGAAATCTGCTCAAACATATCACTATTATACATTTCTTACAACTGTGTAAAGGGCGAAATAGGTATATTAAATGATATTTGCTCATCAAAAGGAAAATTAATATTTCCGATTCCTGACACTCAAAAATTACTCTGCTTTTTAAAATTCAACAAATACCTACTTAAAATTGCCAATGTTTCATTAAATCCCCAAAATTACTACACGGGTGGTCAAACAAATGGAAATGTTGTAAAAGTAAATACCTCTCAACAAAATTCTGGAAATTAGTTTGATGCTGGAAAAGGAGCTTTAGTTCCTTTCGTAGGAAAAATTATCTTAAATATTTTGTGGGGCAAATGTTAAGTAAAGATGCTTATTCAATAAAACTGAAACATCTGCAATGGTAGGGAAATCTTTTTGAGTGACATGAGAAGGAAGATTTTTAAGACATAGCTATTGAAGAAAGAATTAAGAAATTACCAGAAACCAACTTTAGGGGACGTTGTGTAACTTTTTCTAACTATGATTTTACCATGTATGCAATTTTTAACTTACCATGTTGAAAATCATTTACATATGTTATGTTATTATTGCCTAAATTTCCATATCTGTGATAAAATTCACATGATGTAGTGTAAGTCGCAATTTGAATGTAGTGTAAGTCACGCACAAAAATGTTAATAAATTATTTTCAATGATATTTGAACACTTTTTTGCAATTAAATTATTTAGCTTTAAACCTTATACTTAAAATAAGCACTGGTAGAATGTTGATTTACAGTACTATGAAGAAAAAATTAGAGTTTATAATGATAACCAAAAGTCGACTTCCTTTCATGTAGTGTAAGTCACATCAGGACATTTTTATTATTTTTTAGTAAAATATTAAATTAAAAAGTTTTTACTGATTGCTAAAAATACTATATGTTCAGGGGTAAACTGACATACAATATTTTTTTAATAAATAGAAAATAATTCTGAACTATGCAAACGATATTTGTAAAATCGTCAAATGTAGTGTAAGTCACGCTTGGAATTGCCCAACAGTAATTCGGATGTTGACCGATTTGGTTGCTATGCTAGAATTTTGAGTGCATTCTGATTGTATTAAGAAATAATTTTAGTAAAATAATTGCTATTGAAAGGAAAATATCATAGAAAAAGTGACGTGAAACATCACATACAGTCAGAAACAACTTGTGTTCAAACAGCACAAGTGGAATATACAAGTATTTTGTAAAATGACAAAATTACAATATCTGTAAATTGTATTGTTTTCTAAAATATGTGTAACATTATTACAACTTTCATTTTAAAGTACTAATTCTAAAGTACAAAGTTAAGTAATAATATATATATATATTTAAGTTTTAGTCAAGCTATTTTTCCAAAACATAAAAAAGCATAGGCTTAACTAAATTGTGGAAGAATATACATTCGTAATGTGCCTTCAACACAACTTTTGCGCTAACCCTGCATTACTATTTGGTCGCATTACATTTTTTGAATATTTTCAACACAACTTGTAATAACTGGGAAAAACACATTTTTTTCGATTGAAAGTCAAAAAAAGTTTTTTTCTGAGTGTAGGGGAGGCCGGGGCTAGTTTTCCCATGGGGGTAAGTTTTCCACCAGGCCTTATAGAAGAAATGAGCCATTAAGAGGCGCCAAATGGCTGCTTGGTTTATGAAGCAACCCGTTTTATGTCACCCACAAGAATTTTTGCTCAGTTGGTGTTGTAATATTGTCGTTAGAGCTGTTTTTATGATTTTTTCAACTTTGGGTGGATTTTCATGCTTACATTCAAACCTAAATCAAACGTACTCTTATTAAACTTACAGTTTTATCATTGCGTATACTAAAAGGTGTCTCCTCTTTCTACGTAACTATACATTCGTTTTCGAAATAATTTAAAATTCCACTCGTCCAAGGTACTATTAAAGCCAAATTATGACGACGGGGTATGTTTTCCAAAATTTCACGGGGCAAGTTTTCCAACAATGCCTTATAGAAAAGCGTGCTCCACCTTTTGTAAATTAAGCTTAATATTCCAAAAAACAAATTATTTTTATCGTATGAACACGTGATGAAAAAAGTTTTGCTCTAGATTCAAAATTGTGTGCATAGTAATGAAAAAGGAAGCCGAATGAACTCGTACTATTCTGAAACAATATATGTAACTATAAAAACTATCAGGAATGGGTGTATAGTAGCCGAAAAGCATCCAGAAACTTAAATAATCCCAATATATCGTGAATAATTAAACTGTAAAGTGGTAATGTGTCATGTTGCACCCAAAGTTTTGAGTCAATTGGCTTGTTAAAAAAAATGGGGGAGCTATCACACCAAGTCAATCAATTAGTCAATCAATTTTTAGTCAATCAATTTTTTTTAATTTTTAACAATACTAGACAGCCTCTAGAAAAGAGCACCAAAGTATACTTACACAAAAGGGGAAGTTTTATGTAAGTTTAAAGGGATCCAGATGATAATGACCTTTCATGAAATTGATTAAAATAGCTTGGTATAATAAACAAACTTTTTTTAAAAAAAAAAGCTATATTCTGAGTATACTCCTTTGAGATATTTTAGTTTACAATAAATCTACGTAAAAAATTACAAAATGTTTTTCAACTGTATTAAACCTTTTTAAAAAATAGTTGGAAAATTTGCCCCATCACTTTTTAGCAGTCTTGGAAAATTTACCCCGTATACGGGGCACGTTTTCCAGCTCAACATTCTTGCATTTAACCACTTTCTGCCAAAAAGTATATTTACTTTTTGGAAAAGTAGTAAGGTTAATTTGTAGATAAGCATGTGAGGAAGACAATGACATCTTTTTTACTTCAAAATAAATAAACGTAAAAAATATACAATCAAAAAGAAGAAAACATGGAAAATTAGCCCCGGTCTCCCCTAATACTGATAAGTTGATGCTTTTACACCAGGTTTGACTGCGAATATTTCTTTAAATCTATTACAACTTATGTCAAAGATTTTTGTAATACTTATGTAGATTGGTTGGTTGGTAGACATATTGACGCTATTCTGTGGAGCAGCGGTAAGGCATCGGCCCACGGAACCGAGAGTCGAAGCCGTTGTGGGTTCGAATACCAGCATAGTGTATTTCAAATTATTATTTGTACATTAATTAGAACATTCTAGAACTTTCTAGTTTATGCCTTTCCGGAAGTAAGTACTTCCGGTGCTTGTATATATAAACCCATGACCCCATAGTTCGGGGTCAGTTCTGTTATTTACATCTTACGTGTACTTCAATTCTAATAAAATAAGTTAGCAATACAAGGCTTCTTAATTTCTACGTGACAGTTTGGTGGAAGCGCTGGGTATTACGTCTACGTATCAACGTGGATCCTGCGAGAAGGAGCCGTCGTGTACAAGGATTGCCTCCGGAATACGGTCTCTATTTCCCGCCGTCAAGAGCTGCAAAAATGCCTGAGGAAGAAGACGGAAGTAATCCCTCTGCACCTGTACCAACACCGTTTGTGTCGCCATTGTTCCAACCAATACGTAGTCCCTCCGTCTTCAAGGGGATGCCAAATGAAAACCCAGAAAAATGGCTGTCTGAATATGAGAGGATCGCTAAGTTCAACTGCTGGGACAACATGATGGCTCTTGCAAATGTGTATTTCTTCTTAGATGAGACTGCAAAGCAATGGTTCGAGAATAATGAAGACTATCTCAGTTCTTGGGACCTTTTCAAAACAAACTTAGTCGATTTCTTCAATCCTGGTGAACAGTGTGTGAAGAAAGCAGAGGAAGAACTTCGAAACCGAGCTCAAAGACCTGGAGAGACTACTCAATCTTATATTCAAAATGTTCTAGGACTGTGTGGACAAGTAAATGACAAGATGGAAGACAGAGAAAAAGTATCCCACCTGATGAAGGGAGTTGCTGAGGATATCTACCAAGCACTTTTAACCAAAGAACTTGAAACGACTGACGACTTCATTAAATGGTGCCAGCAGATAGAGAAAATGCAACAGAAAAGAGTTACAAAGCAAAAATTTTCCCGGCTTCCAAATGTGGTGCAGATAGCCTCTATTGAAGAACAGTCAGACATCGTTACCCTCATACGCCGAATAGTGAAAGAGGAAGTTCAGCGTGTATTGTCTCCAGCAACATACGAAAACGAGCCTCCCCTCGCAAGCATTGAGGATATAGTGAGAGATGAAGTCGAAAGGTCACTCGCTCCTATTTCAACAAGGCGGTCTACCAATATCCCACAAAGACGACCGACTTACTCGGAGGCAACAAGACGACAGACCATCACTGTTAATAGATCCACTAACCCAAGAAAGACCGACCTGTGGAGAACTGAGGATAACAGACCTGTCTGCTTTCACTGCGGCCGCCCTGGCCATGTCGCCCGTTATTGCCGGGAAAGAAGAGCCGTATTCGATGCCTACCGAACACGCCGAGAAGAGTCAACGTATGTGCCGTCAAATAGCAACAGTCCGAACTACGAATCCGAAAACAGTCGATTAGCCCCAAGACGATCCTCTCCTAGCCCTTCCCGAGGACGCTCACCATCCCGTCGCTACAGATCCCCGTCGCCTTTTAGAAACAGTAGTCCCTCTCCCAGTAGCTTTCAACCGGGAAACTGAGTCCCGCGACCTGCCAAGGAGGTGAGGCCGCTGAAACTGGAAATCCTCCAACTGCCGCCAAAATGTGTCGAAACTACCTAGACGTAATTGTGGACGGACAATCTGTGCGGGCTCTAGTTGACTCTGGAGCGTCTTCCTCCGTCATTTCTGAACCTTACCGACGTCGCCTTCGAAAAACCATGCTCCCAACTGAAGACGAAGTTGTTTTGAAAGTCGCAAATGGAAATCACATACGGCCATTGGGTAAATGCATTCTTAGAGTGGAAATCGAAGGCCGAATCCACCCTTTTGAGTTTACTGTATTGCCCACGTGTAGCTATGAGGTAATTCTTGGTTGGGATTTCTTGGAAGCATCCCAAGCCGTAATAGACTGCGGAAGATCCGAGCTAATTTTAGATGACATTCCCCACGAAACATCAAATGTCCATAAGTGGTCTCTCTATGCTGTAGAGGATGTCGCAATACCGGCCCGCTCTGCGGCTAAAGTTCCAGTTGTCTGTCGCAACAGTTGTCATAATTTTGACGTCATTGTCGAGGAAAATAAAAATTTACTTTTGAGAAAAGAGGTTGCTCTCCCTTCTTCAATAGTTACACTGCATGATGGAAGAGGAGTTGTCTGGATCACCAACGGGCAATCCGCATCCCAAATCGTACCCGCTGGAATGTCTATCGGTGTAGCAGAAGTTTTACAGAAAGGAAGCATAAACTCCATTAATACTACACATTTTGCGGAATCGCCAACAACATGCAGTGCATCGAAAAGCACTTCCTCCGTCGACTACCTAAGTATGCTGGCTGGCGAACTTACATTTGATCAGAAAGAAACTCTACTTAAAGTATTCGAAGATTTTTCGGATATATTTGACGATTCCAGAAAACCTCAAGCTACAAGAAATACTTTAAAACATCGCATCAACACGGAACAACACCCACCAGTAAGCCAGGGGGCGTATAGGGTGTCCGCCACTGAGCGCCAGATTATCCGAGAAGAGGTAACAAAGATGTTGAAAAAAGGAGTCGTGCAGCCGTCAGAAAGCCCTTGGTCGTCTCCAGTTGTTTTGGTAAAGAAAAAGGATGGCAGCTGGCGCTTTTGTGTCGATTATCGTCGCCTTAACAAGTTAACGAAGAAGGACGTTTACCCTTTGCCACGCATTGATGATACCTTGGATTCTTTGAAGGGTTCCCGGTTCTTTTCATCGATGGATCTCCAATCAGGTTACTGGCAAATTGAAGTGGATGAAGCAGACCGGGAGAAGACTGCATTCATAACGCCTGAAGGCTTGTATGAATTTAAAGTAATGCCGTTCGGGTTATGCAATGCTCCCGCAACTTTTGAAAGAATGATGGACAACCTACTTCGTCATCTAAAGTGGACTATGTGTCTCTGCTATTTGGATGATGTCATCGTATTTTCGGAGACGTTTGACGAACATGTACAGCGACTGCAGCTAATCATGAAGTGTATACAAGACGCAGGCCTTATTCTTAACGCAAAGAAGTGTTTATTTGGAGCCACTAAGATCAAGGTGCTGGGCCATGTAGTATCACAGGGAGAAGTACGCCCTGACCCGCATAAAATTGAAGCAGTAAGCCGTTTTCCTACTCCGAAAAGCATTCGAGATATAAGAAGCTTCTTAGGTCTTTGCTCCTACTACCGTCGTTTTATCCCTCAGTTTTGCCATAAAGCTCAACCACTTCAGGAACTCTTGAAGAACAACTCGAAGTTTGTGTGGGGTCCCGAGCAAGAAACCTCTTTTCAAAAGTTAAAAGATGTTCTTATTCACGATCCTGTATTAGGACTTTACGATGGAAATGCACCGATTGAACTTCATACCGACGCAAGCGGATATGGACTCGGCGCTGTTTTAGTTCAGATCCAAGACTGCAAAGAGAAGGTAATAGCATACGCGTCCAGGACTTTGACGAAGGCCGAGAAAAATTATTCGACTACAGAAAGAGAATGTTTAGCAGCCATTTGGGCAATTACTAAATTCCGCCCTTACTTATACGGAAAACCGTTTAAAGTAGTCACAGATCATCACTCACTATGCTGGTTGGCCGGAATCAAAGATCCTTCTGGGAGACTGGCACGCTGGGCTCTACGACTACAAGAATACGACGTTACAATAGTCTACAAGTCGGGAACAAAACACAGAGACGCGGATGCTTTGTCAAGAAACCCAGTAGAAGAGGCCGAAGACCTTGCCGAACAACTACTCGCTATAACAGTCGAGACAAACATTGCGGTGGAACAGAAGAAAGACCCAGAGATACTTAAACTTCTCGATTTACAGACTCCATCGAATACAGAAGAAAGAAGGTTTGAAATCGTTAACGGAGTTTTGTGCAAAAGAAATTTTGACCCATTCGGTAAAAGGTGGTTACCAGTTATTCCAAAGCATTTGCAAGCCGATATTCTGAAGTACTTCCACGACGAACCATCTTCTGGGCATCTAGGTTTCGCAAAGACATATGACCGGATTTGCAAGCGCTTTTATTGGCGAGGAATGTTTAAAACGATCAGACGGTACGTGATGCACTGCCGCGAATGCCAACGACGAAAAGCTCTTTCCCAAAAACCACCGGGTCGTCTGATATCCATACCACCAGCCACAGAACCATTTCAAAGAATCGGGATAGACTTGCTTGGACGATTTCCTATTTCAAGACTAGGAAACAAATGGATAGTAGTGTGTACAGACTATTCTACCAGGTACGCAGTTACACGCGCTTTGCCAACAGCCACTGCCCCGGATGTAGCGAAGTTTATGTTGGAAGACATTATCCTACGACATGGAGCGCCTAGAGTTCTCATCACCGATCGGGGACAGGTATTTCAATCTGCACTCATCTCGGAGCTTATTAAACTCTGCAATGTTACACATAAGAAGACAACGGCTTATCATCCGCAGACGAATGGTTTAACAGAACGTTTCAATAAGACCTTGGCCGAAATGCTTTCAATGTATGTCGAAATAGAGCAGAAGAATTGGGATGAAATACTACCATTTGTTACTTTTGCATACAATACCGCAAAGCAAGACACTACAGGTTTCACTCCTTTCTACCTACTCCACGGCAGAGAAGCTGAAACAACACTGGACACAATGTTTCCATTTCACCATGAAAAAGTTGAATGTGACGACAACGCGCGGATGGCTCAGAGAGCTGAAGAAACTAGACAGCTGTCAAGGCTACGAACTTTGGAAGCACAGGAGGATGACCGAAGACGATACGATTCTAAGCACAGAATGGTGTATTACAAGCCAGGAGACCTCGTCTGGATTTTTACGCCTGTGAGAAAAGTGGGGTTATCAGAAAAGCTCTTAAAAAGATACTTTGGGCCCTATCAAGTATTAAGCCGACTATCGGATGTCAACTACGAAGTTCAAGACTTTGACCCAAATTCAAGGCGTCGAAAAGTAAAGGACGTGGTGCATGTTCTTCGTATGAAACCATATCACAATCCCGATGAACAAATCCAGGAATCCTCCGATTCCTTGCCGTCTGGAGAGATCACCTTAGAGACAACTTTGGCCGAGCCAGAAAATTCCACTGTCCAAATTCCACTTTCCAATTCTGAGCACCTGAAGAGATCACCTGATACTACCCCTATGGGTTTGGGTACACCCAAGTCTGGGAAGAAACAAGCTCGAGCAGTCTACTCAGGACCCATGACGCGCTCAAGGACGAGACAGATATCTCTAAACAAGTAAACAGCGGGACGCTGTTTTCTTAGAGGAGGGAGTGATGACGCTATTCTGTGGAGCAGCGGTAAGGCATCGGCCCACGGAACCGAGAGTCGAAGCCGTTGTGGGTTCGAATACCAGCATAGTGTATTTCAAATTATTATTTGTACATTAATTAGAACATTCTAGAACTTTCTAGTTTATGCCTTTCCGGAAGTAAGTACTTCCGGTGCTTGTATATATAAACCCATGACCCCATAGTTCGGGGTCAGTTCTGTTATTTACATCTTACGTGTACTTCAATTCTAATAAAATAAGTTAGCAATACAAGGCTTCTTAATTTCTACGCAACTATACATTCGTTTTCGAAATAATTTAAAATTCCACTCGTCCAAGGTACTATTAAAGCCAAAATATGACGGCGGGGCATGTTTTCTAAAATTTCACGGGGCAAGTTTTCCAACAATGCCTTGTAGAAAGCGTGCTCCAACCTTTGTAAATTAAGCTTAATATTCCAAAAACCAAGTTAATTTTTTCGTATGAACATGTAATGAAAAGTTTTGCTCTAGATTCAAAATTGTCTGCAGAGTAATGGAAAAGGAAGATGAATGAACTCGTACTATTCTGAAACAATATATGTAACTATAAAAACTATCAGGAATGGGTGTATAGTAGCCGAAAAGCATCCAGAAACTTAAATAATCCCAATATATCGTGAATAATTAAACTGTAAAGTGGTAATGTGTCATGTTGCACCCAAAGTTTTGAGTCAATTGGCTTGTTAAAAAAAAGGGGGGGAGCTATCACACCAAGTCAATCAATTAGTCAATCAATTTTTAGTCAATCAATTTTTTTAATTTTTAACAATACTTAGACAGCCTCTAGAAAAGAGCATCAAAGTATACTTACACAAAAGGGGAAGTTTTATGTAAGTTTAAAGGGATCCAGATGATAATGACCTTTCATGAAATTAATTAAAATAGCTTGGTATAATAAACAAACTTTTTTTTTAAAAAAAGCTATATTCTGAGTATACTCCTTTGAGATATTTTAGTTTACAATAAATCTACGTAAAAAAATTACAAATGTTTTTCAAATGTATTAAACCTTTTTAAAAAAATAGTTGGAAAATTTGCCCCATCACTTTTTAGCAGTCTTGGAAAATTTACCCCGTATACGGGGCACGTTTTCCAGCTCAACATTCTTGCATTTAACCACTTTCTGCCAAAAAGTATATTTACTTTTTGGAAAAGTAGTAAGGTTAATTTGTAGATAAGCATGTGAGGAAGACAATGACATCTTTTTTACTTCAAAATAAATAAACGTAAAAAATATACAATCAAAAAGAAGAAAACATGGAAAATTAGCCCCGGTCTCCCCTAATACTGATAAGTTGATGCTTTTACACCAGGTTTGACTATGAATATTTCCTTAAATCTATTACAACTTATATCAAAGATTTTTGTAATACTTATGTAGGTTGGTTGGTTGGTAGACATATATATTCAGGTTTGTGTGCTTGGTCAGAGACCCGCTTATAAACCTTCGTCAAGTAAGACAGACACAACAGACAACACACTCACATAAGTGGGTCCATCTAATTTTTAAAGACAGAGGCCAACTAGAGGATCCCCAGAATTGGCTTAGCCACCCCCAGAAGGTATTGATTTGGCATGGGAACTTGGAGGACTTTCGGACCCAACAGATTTAACGAACATGTACTCCGCATATACTCGACAAACACAAACATCCATGCCTTACCGGGATTCGAACCCGAACCCAGAGGCTCCAAAGGCTAGCGCCCTAACCGTTGCGGCGCCTACTTATGTAGTTGGTTGGTTGGTTGGTAGACATATATTTTCAGGTTTGTGTGCTTGGTCAGAGACCCGCTTATAAACCTTCGTCAAGTAAGACAGACACAACACACACACACACATATAATTGGATCCATCTATATTTTAGAGACAGTGGCCAACTAGAGGATCCCCAGAATTGGCTTGTCACCCCCAGAGGTATTGATTTGGTATGGGAACTTGGAGGACTTTGTGACCACGACGGATTTAACGTGCACCAGTCACCATTAGCGTACACGGGGGTCTTCGGAAGGCAGCGGGACTCGAACTCGCAACCTTTACTTATGTAGGTTGGTTGGTTGGTTGGTAGACATATATATTCAGGTTTGTGTGCTTGGTCAGCGACCCGCTTATAAACCTTCGTCAAGTAAGACAGACGCAACAGACAACACACACATAAGTGGATCCATCTAATTTTTAGAGACAGAGGCCAACTAGAGGATCCCCAGAATTGGCTTGTCACCCCCAGAGGTATTGATTTGGTATGGGAACTTAGAGGACTTTCGGACCCAACAGATTTAACGAGCACGTACTCCGCATATACTCGGTAGGTCTTCAGTGGTACCGGGACTCGATCGCAGGACCTTCCAATCCCGAGACCGAGACGCTGACCACTAGGCTCACTACGGCCCCCTTATGTAGGTGCTGGATAGTATATAAGAAATATACTATGCCTATTTCTAGCCTCCTTTAGGAGCTTTAA
The DNA here is from genome assembly GCA_019343175.1 of Oedothorax gibbosus. Taxonomy (NCBI): domain Eukaryota; kingdom Metazoa; phylum Arthropoda; class Arachnida; order Araneae; family Linyphiidae; genus Oedothorax; species Oedothorax gibbosus. Next base: position 14,374,611 of record CM033271.1, read on the forward strand.
CACAGCGAATTACGTCTCGTAATTTAGAACCCTGGTCAAGAGACGAGTTTTTTTATGATTCCATTCTTTTTCCCACTTCTTGATTAGTAAGTGTCTCGATGTTTGTTGCATTCGGATTATTCATTCAAGCTACAGACCTCTCCGAATAGCGAACGTTGCAAAAATGAATTCTTCTATTGATTATATCTATAGACAAATGATTTCTGAAAATTTCAAAACTTTGAAACATTTAAGTATTGAGAGTCATACAAATTTGTTTTTTACCCATTTTCCGGCCATAGTTGCAGTAGAAGCATAGTTTTTAAAAACAAATAAGATATTTAAAACCTTTTATATAAATGTTTAAAAATATGAATAAATGGTTAAAGTTTGGGGAAGATAGAGTAAGATGATGAACTTGGTAATGGAGAAAATATAATTTCTCCTCATAAATAGAAATTACAATTTTTTTTAAATTAACGTTTTAATATCCGAGTTATAATAAAAGGTTTACTTCAAATGATTCCAGAACAGACTTTTTTGCGAGCAGTAGAGAGAAAAAGTTGTCTTATAATTTTTTTTACTTTACGGCGAAAGGGAAATGTGTGTTGCTTTATTTTTTAAAAATGATGAATAAAATTTAAGACCTTACTATGTAGATTTAAAGAAAACTAAAATATTTCCAAGTGTTTCCTTTATCTATCTAACGCGTTTTTTTAATATAATATACATTCTTTTATCGTACGATAATATATTTTTCAATATTATAAATTAGTCTTTAAGGTCAATTGGTGACCTTAGTGCTAACCGACTTATCGCTATAGACTGGGGTTATCAATACAGACTTCGTTACAAATACGGATCTATTGATTATCAGGTTGATGAACCGTTTTGCATGATTGAATTCAAACGAAAGGTGAAATGACCGGTACTTTTCATTCTATGGACAAAAATGATAAAGAAATATCAACATTTCATCGTTCCTTTATTATAAAACTTAAAGGAATAGATTGTTACTTAATTTTTAAAAAGTATGGAATCTAACTGCATTTTTAATATTTTATTTTCTTCTTTGAAATTACAATTTTTGCACAACTTTTAAGCTGCTTACATTATAAAATTAACTTCTTTTTTTTAATTTGATGATTTTTTTAAAATATTAATAATATAAAGAATAAAAAAATATTTTATATTGAAACAATTTATCGAATCAGTTATGGTTGAATTTTTAATTTCAGAAACGAATTAAAAATCAATGAAGAATATTATTTGATTAACAACTTATTAAAAAAAAACCACTATCTTTAGAGGGAGATCCTCTGTTTTTAATTGGTGACCCCATTGAAGCAGTCCGACCAGACCAATCACAAAAGCGTAAAGTAATGCAAAACTATTTACTGTCAATTAATTAAGGAAATATATTTGTCTGAATGGGCTACTCTTACTACGTCACACTTAAAATGGTAGCCTATGATAAGGACTTCAGTTTTAGTAAAAGTCTCATTTCATAGGTTTGAATTATTTAGTTTCGCGCTGCGAAAAACATTACAATGTCAAAAATAGAAGGCCATGATGCATCATCATATATTTGTGTCAATTTGCTGGCTACCAAAACAAGTGGAACACAATGTCACCAAAATTTGGAGCATGCGAAAACTCTCTAAGTTTTTAAGAAATTTTTGTATCGTATTTTGTCACAAAGTGACGCAGATAATTGATGATGCATCATCAAATATTTGTGTCCATTTGAAGGCTACCAAAGCAAATGGAACACAAAGTCACGAAATTGTGATGCATGTGCAAAAAAGTAATTTTGGGGAATATTTTGTGGCCAGCCAATTTGCACCAAAAATTGGAGTTTTCACATGTACCAAAGTTTTGTGGCTATTTTTTTTACAGTTTAAGCAACGCGACTGTTGGGATCTATCCCAACTCTCGTTAGAAAGTCATGGGAACATGACCCATACACTATATTTTCACGACATATAAGTATTAGTGTTCTGAAGAACAGTTCTTTACACTCACAAAACTGAAGCTTCAAAGTAACTATTCCTCAAAGGAGCAAACACATATCATCACAACGACATCTCTAATCATTGAAGACGCGCCTAAAAGATAAGAAAGTTTAACCCAGACCAAATCTTATGACTCGGAAGAACTTTAAGGAAATATCGGAAGAAATAAGAATAAATGCGTAGTTGGTTTACGAAAAAAAAGGGTTGTGCATTTGTAAATGTTATCCGGATAAGGTTTGTAATGCATGTAAATGGCGTGATTGCGATTCAGATCTTTGACCTGTAGATAAGGATCAATAATTGAGCATATTGCTTGAATGTATTTGATAAGTAAATTTTGGGTCGATTTTTTTCTTCAACGTCTTAGATGGGTGTGCGTGTGGTGCACGTTTGGGCGGAAAGCAAAGAATATACATTCCCAGTTTCAGTTATCAGTATGATACGTATTTTGCGAATTCCATTAAAATACAGATTGGATATATATGATTAAATATAATATAAAATTTTATTATTCTCTTTATTTAAAGTTTACTCTCTTATTTTTATGCGTAATTTGTAGTAAGTAAATTTGAAAGTAAACTACAAAAAATACTTGCTACCAATTTCAAAGGGAATAAAAAAAACCTTCAGTTGATCCGTTTTCCAGACGTACAAAATTAAATTGTCATCTTTAGAGTATCGTTATATTTTCCGCACTACGCTTATAACGTAAAAAGTGGAAGGTATTATAATCGTTCAGTCCGTCTGTCCGTCAGTCTGTTACCCACTTTCATAACCGAAACAACAAACGCTACAACAATTGTGATACATAAAAAAAATCCAACTCATCGAAATTAGAAAACATTGAAAATCTCATAACAAAATTTGAATTCGAAGTACTTCAATTATTAAAAAAACTGCAAAATTTAATGCTCGTTTAAAAAGCATAAGAAGCCAGTTTTATTAGAATTAAATCACCATTGCCATTCACATCAACAATCGGTCGAGAAACTTTATTTCTTTTAAATAATAAATTAAACGAAATTTATTTTTGCTACATAAGTCAGTTTGAAATGATGTCAAATGTATATTTCACAAAGACATTCTTTGATTGTATACTGATATGAAATATTTGGCTTCTATTTAAAAGAGAAGAATATTATATATTTATTCTTTGAAATATAAGTTAATTAGCAAACGATAAGAAATAGTTATTGAATTTTCGAAAGAAAATAAATGAAACTAGTCAAATTTAGCGTTTAAATGTTCAATATAGAACTAATACTGTGATTTTCCTGTTGAACACAAATGTTGGTGGAAGCGAGTTAAGTGACAGATTCTATTACAAACCTACTTGTTAATAACTCACCAGTATCCCTTTAAAATGACTGCCTAGACACCTTACAAAAGTCATCAAAAACGTCAATTTTTCATTATTTGTTTTTATATTTTAAGTAATTTGATTTAAAAATTTATACAATGTTGTATAATTGCTTCCTAACTAGAAAAAAAGTTTTGAGGCATTTTCTGAATTTTCTCGCCACTGCAACAGAATAATGGAAAATTTAACTTTAATAATCTTAGTTATTTTCAGTTCATGTGTTGCTTAAATCCCTAAGGCTTTTAAAGAAAAATGCTGGAGCTCTGATATTTTTTTACTGCATTCACATATTTATTAAAAAAACCTGTGGATAAATAAGGCTTATTGTATTTAGTTTTATAAAAAAATTAGTTAAAAAAAATTGACACATTTATGATATAAACTGAACAAAAATTCATTTGTTTTGTTATCAAAAAATTTATTCAGTTTTTTGGAAAATTAAAAAAGGGAAATTTTTTAAACATCATAAAAATGTTATTTTTTATTTTTTAAAAAAGGTAATTGCTAAAATATACTTTTTTAACCTATATTTGACTGTTTTAAACTTAACATAAAACACTTTAATTGGAGTTTTACAACTGAAAACGTCCAAAATATTTTTTTGAGAACTGCGTCCCCTTATGTTGGCATTTTTGCCAATTTTGTACGTCCATAGTGAAACCAGAACTACAGATTTCGCAGAAATGATCAAGCGCTGAATGATTTGAATTTCTTATGTAAATTTATCCAATCTAACAATGTTTGAGTATACTTTTGAAGATAAGTTTAGCACGAAATAAAAAGTTTTATAGTTTAATTGAAAAAAAATTAGTTCTTTTGTTACATGCTCTCTTTTTTGTTTCATTTACTGTAATCTTATTAATTTATACTAAGTTGCAAAGTCTTTCTATGTTTATTATTAATTTTTTAATCATATAAACAGTTTTCTGTCCTTTTAAATAGATATTTTGAAAACAATTAGCGTTTCTAATAATATAAGATCGTTTATGCATTTTAATGAAACTAAGTAATTTTGTAACAGGAACTGTCATTTAGAACTGCTTCTACACAAAATTCATGCGGCTTAAAATAAGTTGCCGAATACAGCATTTATATCCAGGTTAAAATTTTAAGCGCCAAAATTGAAAACAAATGGTTTTTCTTCAAAATGTAAAAATTATTTCTTCTTGTTAGATAAATTTATTTTTATTTTCAAGATTAAATATGTAATATTGCTTAGACTTAAAAAGAAATTTAACAATTCATATCAACATTTGAGATCAAGCCTTGCCTGAATATTTGCTTCAATATGACGTATTCCACTTGTTTGTCAGACTTGTCATTCGTTTTGTGAAAATGTGTGACAGATAGCTTTTATGAATCTTCCACTTTTTATACGTTATAAGGCCAATAAACAAATAGAAAGCAAAATATAATTTTTTTCTTACAATGTACAAGGGATTTAAAGTTCTGTCACATTGGTTACTTTCCCAACCGCTAGGTAATTTTTTCCGTTTATTTGGCATAATTTTAAAATATTCTTTTAGTTAGAATAAATACAAAACTATTATTTTTATTAATAAGCAGAAGCACTTGAAAACAAATAACCTTAAATAGGTTAAATAACGTATAAATCTAATGCCAATGCAAAATTTTATCAATGCGAAATAATCATTTGACCAATACCAATCATTTGAAAATTCAAATTATGTTTTCAAACAAATACATTCTATTCGACATAGAATAATACTGAGCACTCAGAGCCATCTCTCTGTTCAGCTGAGAACTAAAACACCTCTGCAGTGCGACGTCAAATTTCCACCATCCCTTCCCAAACAGAAGTCTAATTTGGCAACTGATCCCTCTTTCTGGCGCATTTCAATTTTTGTATATTTGATGTTGGACTGCTTCCAGGTTTTAAACAAGGTGTTTAAGGTGTGCTCTAATTATAAACGTTTCATTGTACTATTAGCTTTTCTGAGTAGCGTTTAAAAAAAATTGAGGGCATTAATTTACATAGTTTTGAAACGCATACAAAAGGGTCATTAACTTTTTAAAAAAGTAATTTAGATCGTTTCAACAGTATACATTGTTTGCAGGGCCGTCGCTAACAAAAATCGACTGGGGAGGGGGGGTGGGGGCGTATGCCACTTTTGCCGAAAAAAATATGAATTTTTTATTATTATTTCATAGATTTAATTTTTTTAATTTAATTACTTTTAATTTACTTAAAGTAGTTAAAAATTATTAATTACTTGGAATTAAACTTATATTAATTAAAGATTATTAATAAAATTTTATAAAACTTTAGTTGCTTTATATAATTATTTTTAATTATTAATAATTTGTTAATTAATATTTTTTAATTATTTTAATTATTAACTTTTATATAATTATTTTTATTGCCCGCAATTTACATATCGTTTCTATATAATTCGGGAAAACAGAAGCGCCTGTTAGACTTAAGTGTGAATTAAAAAAATTAATGTGTGTGAATAAAAAAATTTCGTTATGAATGAATAAAAATGACACAAACTATTTTTTATAAAGCATTTTTCTATGTTTTCATAAAACTCAAATGTTCCTCTATCATATGCACTTCCTGTAGTTTTTAAAATTTTTTTAAAAAACGGTCAAAAATTAATTAATATAAAAAAATTGCTGAAATGCAAGATAAAAGCACGTAAATTTTACAAAAAATACGACTTTCGCTGCTAATAAAAAAGGCGAAAGCTCGAAGTGGCCACTCGGTTTAAAGGAAACTTAATTATATAATTAATTATTAATTTAGTTGGTTACTGAAAATGTTAATTAATGAATATTATTAATTAAAATTAATTAACAATTGAATAAATTATTACAAATAACATTAATGTTATCATTGGAAGACAAATTTCTTCCTTAAAGATGAACTTAAACTTATTGTAACTATTAATAAATACTTTTAAACCCTTATTTCAGGGTCAGTGATTTATTATAAGTTAACAAAAATGTCCCGTTTTGGGAAAATCTAAGGCTGCCTTTTCAAAAAGATGATAATCAACAAACAAGCTTTGCATCATATAGCTACTACAAATGACATGCATAAATGGTAATAATAAACAAATGCAAATAATAAATATGAATTTCCTTAAATGTAACAAGTCGTCACTTACAACTTATATCATGATTCGTGAAGACTTTCCTAATCGAGGTCCGCGATTTATTTTGAAAGAATTGTGTAATTTTTGGTTACATTAATTTATTTTTAAATCAAATTATCATTTATTTGATAAAAATAGAGGTGAAATGCGCTTTAAACTATTGTAGTTTTCTATGGCTTTAAGTGCGATAATGACTGACTCTACTGAACGAGCTGCCTTGTGCAAAGGTGCCGATCCCCCCCAGAGCTAACGACGCACCCCCCCCCTAGAAAAATTATTACCCCCCCCCCCATAAAAAAACGGTCAGGATTTTTTATTTATATGGGCTAATGGAGTACCTAACCGGAGATTTTATAATGTTTACAGAGATAGATTCACTTAAAAAAAACCTGAAATTTAAAAAATTAAAGTTAAATATAACAAAATTCTTACCGTGGAACTCGGAATTGAACTAATTAATTATTTTCAATTACCCAGACCCACACATGGTGACACAAGACGACAAGTATTTTCCTACTGATTCTAAAGCAATCATTTAGTTATTTTGGCCTCGAGTCTAATTTGGCGGGAAAAAGTCAAAAATATTATCCGAAGGTCATTAATTCGTAAAAATGTTATACAAAGTTCGAAAGATTTATGAACCAGCTGCAAAATATGGCGGGAATATCTCATTGATAACATTGGCAAACTATGCGAACGTCATCAATTCACCGAAATGTTTTATAAACTCCTTGAGATTTATGAGTGTTTAAACTCTGTTACAGTGATCGGATTGTTTATTGGAAATAATTGTCAGAAATCTTATCGTCTGGTAGACGCCAACGAACATAATTTATAACTCCTTTTTTTCCTGGTGTTGTTTTGAATTATGGTTACCCATTCCTATTCTTTCAAGGCAAAAAAATATACAAAAATTGGAGTCACTTTTGATTTTCCTACTACTTTTTGTGTTTTAAACCAAATAAAAATTCGCCAGAGTACAAGTTCTGAGCTCTCCACCCCCCCCCCCCCCGGATTGGGGGGGGGGCAGATAATTAGTAAAAATAAGAGTTAGATGAGTCTTTTTTATCAAGATTGGCTGACCCCCCCCCCCTAAAATTTCAGCGACGCAGTCTGCGTCGTTGACCCCCCCTTGTAGGCACACCTGGCCTTGTGTATGTGTTTAGCTTCCAAAAAACCCCACAAAGGTACACCTGAGAGGTACTGATTTTAAAAATGAAACCATATAAATTCACTTCCATTAAAGTTACTATGTTAGTTACGAATTTGTATAGGTTTATAAAATATCTAAGAAATTTATTTATCTCTAAAACTCTTTTGAAATTTATTTTCATATCAGGAGGCAGCTTTTTTTCCAATTTTTTTTTAAATATTAGGGAATAATGATCTCTTCTTTTAGTGATAAGTATACGAATATTTTCGCATTTCGTCATTTACTTCATAATACACAATATTTTACAGCAATAGTATAACAAAGGTTAGTTATAATATAGCATATCCTTGGTTTAAGAACGACGGAGGGAAAGATTTGAAATTTAACAGCTCTGTAAGCAAACATTTAAAAATAAAATTTAAAAAAAATTAGGCGTGATATGTTTTACGTAAAATGACATGCTGCAAATTTTTACAAGCATAAAAATAATAACTGCACATCAATTTACGATTCATGTTAATGGCTTCAAGTTTCAAAATTATAATTCAGTATGACAAACAAAATTGTAAATGACAAACATTTGTTTTTATTCCACTTAGTCAAATAAATAAAAAATTGAAGAGTGATTGTGCAACAACACCATTTGAAGAGCTTAGTGGAAGAACGTGCTAAATGACATATTAGAAAAAATTGAGATTTTAGTGTCAATGAACATATTAATCCATCCTTTAAAGATAACAAGCTTCCCTTTTTCATAAGCTTAAAGTTAAGTATATTTTTAAGCGTTTGCGAGTACCGTTTTTAAAGGATTTAAGTGCAAACTAAAAACTTTAAAGCTCATTTCCTTATTTTCACCTTTTTGTCACTTAGAACGTTCTACCACTAAGCTCTTCATTTCATAAACCGAAATTCCCATTTTTTTATATTTGTGTGTATGGACTAACTTTTCCCAAGTCATTTAGATTCTTACACAAAGCTAGATACGCCCTCATTTCCATAAGAAAAAAAAAGAATTTTTCTGTTACTTTAAATAATCGATACCTAATTTGTACTTGGCGCTATTCTTGGCGACGTAATCCTTTCCGATTCTCAAGCAACCCTAGAGACAACTCTGCTGTCAAAATATGTGTGTTTCTTGGGGAAAATAATGGCATTCGGAAATACGTGAGCGGTTCTCACAATTTTTCACAAAAACACACACCTTGCCAAGAAAGGTGACGTAGTACTGAATAAATACAGGTAAGTGTGAGATTATTTAGTCTTCTTTTTTTCACTCGTAGATTGGGAAAGTGACCTATGTTTTGAAGAGCGGAAGGAAGCAGTGTAGGGTTGTTTACACACGAAAACAGTGCATGCACGTGTGTGTGGCAGAGAAAGCTAATTTAAGGGGTGTAATGTTGAATTAATACAGACTCCAAACGCGAAAATAAATTTTATAGGTTGTTTTTAATTTATTCAGCGCGATCAAAAATCAAACTTGTTTATTTTATATAATTAATGACTGAATGTTAGTTACAGTTTGAATTGCGCTGGGATATTATTTAAAGATATTTTTTATGATTATTATATAATTACAAAATTTGCACATTTGATGTACAAAATATAATGCAAAAATCTAGAAGTTTAAATAGATGTATTAAAATAAATAGTTGACCCAATTACGTTTGTTGCTGGTAATCAAAATAATGTAAAAATAGCATAAATGACAAATGAATTACATTAATACTTTAAGTAAAAATAGTATTGATAATTCAAATTAATATAATTTAATGCATTATTTTAGACTATACCAAGTTTGAGATTCCTTTCGAAAATATATGTTTTCATGAATGAAAATATATGTAACTAGTTTTATAAACCCGGCGTTGCACGGATGTCGTACCCTTATTAACGGTGATTGGTATTTTTTTTATGTAAACATTTATTTTATACCATTGATCCCTCCTCCGCTGGTCAGCACTCCATCGGTATATTATAATTTCTTCCCATTCCATAATATATATTATAATATACTAGCTTTGTAAACCCGGCGTTGCACGGGTGTACCCTTAAAAACCCTAATTAGTAGTTTTTTTTATGTAAACTTTTATTTTATACCAATTGATCCCCTCTCCACTGGTTCACTCCATCAGGATATTATAATATCCTCCCATTCTAATATGAGGGGTTGATTGTATCCAGGCCCTTCCAGGAGTTAGATGGCTTTCCCATAGGCCCTGTTCAAATTGCCAGAACAGCTATAATATAATGGAATGTTTCTATTTCGCATTTAGCGCAATGAAACTGCCCAAATGTGGTAAACATTCCACTCCATATTTCATGCAACTCGATAGGGCTGGAGGGCCCAGTCCGTAAAGACTTTCGCCTTGCATGCGGTAGGTCCCAGGTTCAGGTTCCGGGCATCGTCAAAATAACTGCTTACCTATAAACGGCTCGTGCAGCCAAAAAATGTCCGACGAATAATACCCCGTGTGCATGGAATGCACATTAAATATATTGAATAAAAAACATGAGGAACTAAATAAAAAATATTTGGCTGGGGAGCCCAGTTGGTTAAAGCGTTTGCCTTGCATGCGGAAGATCCCAAGTTCGGGTCCGGGCATCGCCAAAATAACTGCAGACCTATAAAATGCCCGTGTAGCTAAGAATGTCCTACCATTTGTAAACATCAATTAAATTAAATTCGGAAACTTAATTAAAATCTAGTTGAGGAAATCTGATCCACCATAAAAAAAAATCAAAAGATTTAAAATCAATAAATAAAATAAAATACTGATATTCAAATATTAATCCGGCAAATTAAACCCTCGTGCTCTTTTTTTTTCTTTTCTTAATTTTCGTTCACGCTGAACGCGCTGAAATTTTTTTTAAAGTGAAATAAAAAGTATAAATTCTAATCTTACAATGCTATTTCTATGGGGAAATCGGTTCACGTTTTGCACTCCTACACCCGTTTGGGTTCGAATTTCAAAAAATCGCTTCTTAAATGACGCCTACGATATAAAAAGAATATTTTCCTAAAATTTGGTAGCTGTACCTCCAGTAGTTTTGGCTGGGCGTTGATACGTGAGTGAGTGAGTCAGTCAGTCAGGACTTTGCCTTTTATAGAGAATTGCCTTTTATATATATATATGGACTTTGCCTTTTATATATAGACACATTTTTATATATATACACATTTTTCTACAAAACCTATTTTAATTTGGTAGTTGTACTTCCAGTAGTTTGGGCTGGGCGTTGATACGTGAGTGAGTCAGTCAGGACTTTGCCTTTTATATATAGAAACAAGTAGGTTTGTAATAGAAATCTGTCACTTAACCCGCTTCCACACAAAAGTTGTGTTAAACCGGTAAAAAGGCGCCAAACGCAGCATTAATTCTATATTAAACATTTACATGCTAAATTTGGCTAGTTTTATTTATTTTATTTCGAAAATTCAATAATTATTACTTATCGTTTGCAAAAATTAATTTATACTTCAGAGAATAAATATGTAATATTCCTCGCTTTTAAATGGAATGAATATATTTCATATCAACATACAAAGAATCTCGTAGTGACATATATATTTGACGTCATTTCAAACTGATCGATGTCGCAAAAATAAATTTATTTTAATTTATTGTCTAAAATAATTAAGTTTCTCGGGCGATTGTTGCGAATGGCAATGGTGATTTAATTCTAATAACATACAAGGCCTTTAGCTATTTGTAATTCAAAATTTTAAACGCCAAAATTAACTATTTTCAATAATCTTCTTTCTCAGATTTAATAATTAGATTTTATCGTTTGCTAAATTTGTTTGAAGTTCGAAGAATAATGATGTAATCTTTTTTAATAAATATTTTTGTGTCGCCACAATTTCCCATTTACATTTTTTTTTCGAAAATTCACTTAATTATAGTTTGTTAAATTAATTTACAGTTCAAAAAAATATAATTAGTACAATTGATGCTTTAAAAATAAAAGCGAAACTTTGCATATTTTTTAAGCCAAGTTAGAATTCTCTATGCATCTTTCTTCATACATATATAATGAACCATCAAAAGAACTCTATTGTGATATTACAACAATCCAAACTAAATTATATCACATAAATAAATATTCTTTCAAATTTTTTTATTTTTATTTTAAATAAAGTTTCTCGTACGCTTAACGAAATGGCAACAGTGAAAATATTGAATAAAAATGGAATTTGCATGTTATTTCAATGTAGATTAAATTTTTAGTTATTTAAATTTTAAATGAACTTATAATTTAAACTTTTTAATGAAATTTAGAATGTAGCCTAATCTGATTTTTTGCTTCAAAACGACGTATCCCACTTGTCTGTGGGACTTGTGGTTCTTTCTGTGAAAGTGGGTGACGGACAGACAGACGGACTGTACGATTATAAAACCTTCCACTTTTTACATTATAAACGTAGTGTGAAAGCTAAAAAAACAGCATTAATACAGCATTAATATCAGCATTAATTAAAAAAAAGAAATGCGATTGTATCCAGGCCCTTCTAGAAGTTAGAGGGCTTTCCCACAGGCCGTGTTTAAATTGCCAGAATAGCTGTGATATAATGGCCAGTTTCTATTTGCCCTCCTACACCCGAAAATGCCCAAAATGTGGTAAACATTCCACTCCATATTCGGCCACTCGACAGGGCTGGGGAGCCCAGTCGGTAAAGGCGTTAGCCTCGCATGCGATAGGTCCCAGGTTCGGGTCCGAGCATCGTCAAAATATCTGCCGACGCTGCGTACGATGTAAAAGTTGCATTGGGTGCCTACTCAGGTGTCGGCTCGTCACATGACTGTGGTTCTAAATTAAGACGCCCGTAGCCAATATCCCTCTTGTATAGCTCTATAAGGCGACGATAATTCAAACTAACCCTAACCCATATAACAAGATGTAAACTTCTACCCTACATTAAATGTTTAACTTCGCCAAAAGCCGCCAATGCCAAAATTCAATCGGTCATTATATGTTTGTACGCTATACGTAGAGGTAATTAACATTTCTTAGAAGATCATATAGCACTGTACGCGGTAAATAGAGCTATCGCGAAAAAGACTATTCTTCAGGAGAACCGTTTAAAGTTTTGGTAAATTTTCAAATTATCACAAAATCGTTCCAAATGAACCTAGATCAAAAATATTTGGCATGGATATCCGTTTTATGAGTATCAAAAGGTATGCATAGTCATTTTTAGCCTACTTTTCTTTTTTTAATTCGAAAGAATTAAAAAAAATTAAAAAGTAGGTATTGACATGCGGTCGATGTCCGTCTGTCTGTCCGTCTGTCCGTCCGTACCCCCCTTCCAAAATCGGTTCTATCCATTGGATCTTAAAAATTCTTTTTTTGTTAGAAAGCTATGACCTCAGATACCCAACTTTCATACTTTTTGTCCGTCTGTCTGTACGTCCGAACGGACATAAATCTACTATCTGTTGGCGAATTTCCCATTGAATTAGCATTGAAATTTAATTTTGAGTCATTTAAATCACTGTAGGTATTGAAATGCGGTTGATGTCCATCTGTCTGTCTGTTCGTATGTCTGTCTGTCTTTCCGTCTGTCTGTCTGTCCGTAACCCTCTTCCAAAATCGGTTCTATCCCTCGGATCTTAAAAATTCTTTTTTTTTGTTAGAAAGCTATGACCTCAGATACCCAACTTTCATACTTTTTGTCCGTCTGTCTGTACGTCCGGACGGACATAAATCTACTATCTTTCGGCGAATTTCCCATTGAATTAGAATTGAAATTCAATTTTGAGTCATTTAAATCACTGTTGCCAAATCAACAATGGCATGAGAAACTTTATTTATTTAAACATATTTGAAGCAAAATAATATTTTCATGAATCAGTTTGGAATGACGTCATAAAATGTAGCACAATTTGATTCTTTGATTATTCATTAATTATCTACCAAGAAAGCGGCAAGGCATACTTTTGCATGCAATTATGCTTAGTTTTAATTTACATTTCTTATTTTTTAATGCAGTTCGGAGTAGTTTCATTACTTTTGTTATTAATAAATATTTAATTATTCTTTGAACTACAAATAAATCGAACAGACGATAAATAATATTAACTTAATTTGCGAAAGAATATTAATTAAAATAGTTGATTTTAGCTTTTAGAAGTTTAAATTATAGCTGGATGCTGTGTTTCGATTTTTTTTCTAATGTGTATAAATCTAGTGTAGAAACGGTTGTTGATGATATTTACTGTTAGGAACCTAGTTTTTTCCCGATTAGAACTTCAGTAAGTATTTAAGTAACAGGAAAGTAGGCTATTTTAGTTATTTATGAACTTCTTGTTTTACTTTAAATTTGCCTTTGCTGCGATATTTTCAGATAGGTCTTTCTTTCGCGTACAAATTTTAACGATTTTGTTCGCGAAAGAAAGACTTATCTGAAAATATCTCAGCAAAGGCAAATTTAAAGTAAAAAATGACTATGCATACCTTTTGATAACCATAAAACTGATATCCATGCCAAATATTTTTGATCTAGGTTCATTTGGAACGATTTTGTGATAATTCGAATTTTTACCAAAACTTTAAACGGCTCTTATGAAGACCGGTCCTAAAAAGTTTGCTGCTAAATTCATTCTAAATATTAAGGAAACATACTTATGAAGAATACTCATTTACCTAATGCATTTTTAGCCTACTTTTCTTTTTTTAATTCGAAAGAATTAAAAAAAAAAAAAGTAGGTATTGACATGCGGTCGATGTCCGTCTGTCTGTCTGTCCGTTCCCCCCTTCCAAAATCGGTTCTATCCCTCGGATCTTAAAAATTCTTTTTTTGTTAGAAAGCTATGACCTCAGATACCCAACTTTCATACTTTTTGTCCTTCTGTCTTTACGTCCGGACGGACATAAATCTAGTATCTTTCGGCGAATTTCCCATTGAATTAGCATTGAAATTCAATTTTGAGTCATTTAAATCACTGTTGCCAAATCAACAATGGCATGAGAAACTTTATTTATTTAAACATATTTGAAGCAAAATAATATTTTCATGAATCAGTTTGGAATGACGTCATAAAATGTAGCACAATTTGATTCTTTGATTATTCATTAATTATCTACCAAGAAAGCGGCAAGGCATACTTTTGCATGCAATTATGCTTAGTTTTAATTTACATTTCTTATTTTTTAATGCAGTTCGGAGTAGTTTCATTACTTTTGTTATTAATAAATATTTAATTATTCTTTGAACTACAAATAAATCGAACAGACGATAAATAATATTAACTTAATTTGCGAAAGAATATTAAGGAAAATAGTTGATTTTAGCTTTTAGAAGTTTAAATTATAGCTGGATGCTGTGTTTCGATTTTTTTTCTAATGTGTATAAATCTAGTGTAGAAACGGTTGTTGATGATATTTACTGTTAGGAACCTAGTTTTTTCCCGATTAGAACTTCAGTAAGTATTTAAGTAACAGGAAAGTAGGCTATTTTAGTTATTTATGAACTTCTTGTTTTACTTTAAATTTGCCTTTGCTGCGATATTTTCAGATAGGTCTTTCTTTCGCGTACAAATTTTAACGATTTTGTTCGCGAAAGAAAGACTTATCTGAAAATATCTCAGCAAAGGCAAATTTAAAGTAAAAAATGACTATGCATACCTTTTGATAACCATAAAACTGATATCCATGCCAAATATTTTTGATCTAGGTTCATTTGGAACGATTTTGTGATAATTCGAATTTTTACCAAAACTTTAAACGGCTCTTATGAAGACCGGTCCTAAAAAGTTTGCTGCTAAATTCATTCTAAATATTAAGGAAACATACTTATGAAGAATACTCATTTACCTAATGCATTTTTAGCCTACTTTTCTTTTTTTAATTCGAAAGAATTAAAAAAAAAAAAAGTAGGTATTGACATGCGGTCGATGTCCGTCTGTCTGTCTGTCCGTTCCCCCCTTCCAAAATCGGTTCTATCCCTCGGATCTTAAAAATTCTTTTTTTGTTAGAAAGCTATGACCTCAGATACCCAACTTTCATACTTTTTGTCCTTCTGTCTTTACGTCCGGACGGACATAAATCTAGTATCTTTCGGCGAATTTCCCATTGAATTAGCATTGAAATTCAATTTTGAGTCATTTAAATCACTGTTGCCAATCAACAATGGCATGAGAAACTTTATTTATTTAAACATATTTGAAGCAAAATAATATTTTCATGAATCAGTTTGGAATGACGTCATAAAATGTAGCACAATTTGATTCTTTGATTATTCATTAATTATCTACCAAGAAAGCGGCAAGGCATACTTTTGCATGCAATTATGCTTAGTTTTAATTTACATTTCTTATTTTTTAATGCAGTTCGGAGTAGTTTCATTACTTTTGTTATTAATAAATATTTAATTATTCTTTGAACTACAAATAAATCGAACAGACGATAAATAATATTAACTTAATTTGCGAAAGAATATTAAGGAAAATAGTTGATTTTAGCTTTTAGAAGTTTAAATTATAGCTGGATGCTGTGTTTCGATTTTTTTTCTAATGTGTATAAATCTAGTGTAGAAACGGTTGTTGATGATATTTACTGTTAGGAACCTAGTTTTTTCCCGATTAGAACTTCAGTAAGTATTTAAGTAACAGGAAAGTAGGCTATTTTAGTTATTTATGAACTTCTTGTTTTACTTTAAATTTGCCTTTGCTGCGATATTTTCAGATAGGTCTTTCTTTCGCGTACAAATTTTAACGATTTTGTTCGCGAAAGAAAGACTTATCTGAAAATATCTCAGAAAAGGCAAATTTAAAGTAAAAAATGACTATGCATACCTTTTGATAACCATAAAACTGATATCCATGCCAAATATTTTTGATCTAGGTTCATTTGGAACGATTTTGTGATAATTCGAATTTTTACCAAAACTTTAAACGGCTCTTATGAAGACCGGTCCTAAAAAGTTTGCTGCTAAATTCATTCTAAATATTAAGGAAACATACTTATGAAGAATACTCATTTACCTAATGCATTTAGCCTACTTTTCTTTTTTTAATTCGAAAGAATTAGAAAAAATTAAAAAGTAGGTATTGACATGCGGTCGATGTCCGTCTGTCTGTCTGTCTGTCCGTACCCCCCTTCCAAAATCGGTTCTATCCCTCGGATCTTAAAAATTCTTTTTTTGTTAGAAAGCTATGACCTCAGATACCCAACTTTCATACTTTTTGTCCTTCTGTCTTTACGTCCGGACGGACATAAATCTAGTATCTTTCGGCGAATTTCCCATTGAATTAGCATTGAAATTCAATTTTGAGTCATTTAAATCACTGTTGCCAAATCAACAATGGCATGAGAAACTTTATTTATTTAAACATATTTGAAGCAAAATAATATTTTCATGAATCAGTTTGGAATGACGTCATAAAATGTAGCACAATTTGATTCTTTCATTATTCATTAATTATCTACCTAGAAAGCGGCAAGGCATACTTTTGCATGCAATTATGCTTAGTTTTAATTTACATTTCTTATTTTTTAATGCAGTTCGGAGTAGTTTCATTACTTTTGTTATTAATAAATATTTAATTATTCTTCGAACTACAAATAAATCGAACAGACGATAAATAATATTAACTTAATTTGCGAAAGAATATTAAGGAAAATAGTTGATTTTAGCTTTTAGAAGTTTAAATTATAGCTGGGTGCTGTGTTTCGATTTTTTTTTCTAATGTGTATAAATCTAGTGTAGAAACGGCTGTTGATGATATTTACTTTAGGAACCTAGTTTTTTTTCCCCGATTAGAACTTCAGTAAGTATTTAAGTAACAGGAAAGTAGGCTATTTTAGTTCTTTATGAACTTCTTGTTATAATCTAATAATATATTGATCAACAATAAGAATATATTTTTTTAAATTAAATTTAACAAAAAACTTGTTTAAACAATTTAATGAAGTTTATGTAATAAGGTTTATCTCTTATCATGTAATTACGATATTATTTTAAAGTCATGTTTATTTTTATAATTTAATATATTCAATGATTGAAATCATAATAGTTTGTTTATATAAAAAATAGGTGTTATGAAACGAATCACTTTTACTAAATCAGGACTTACAAGATATAAGAAATGAAATCCACATTTTTCTACAAAACCTTTCAATCTAAATTCATGTTTAAATTAAAACAAAAATAAATTTTGAAGCATTATTAAAATTTTAAAATCATTTTAAAACTCATGAAAATATAAAAAAAAGTTTTAAATTTTAAAAGTTGTAAGGTACTTCATACATTAAGTATACAGTTGAATTCACTGACTTTATATCGCAAACTGTCAAGTTGTAGCAATTGAGTTTAGATTTATAGTAAAATACCGACGTTGAAAACGATTTAAAACTATTCATCATTTGCTAAAATATTAGCTTGAGAAAAATATATATATAGACATATCATTTTGCAATCTATGCAGATTACATGAATTTTTTTGTATATATTTATTGTACTAAATACCATAAAACAGAGCTTTTGAAATGTTTTTTTTAAATGAGAGTATTTCAAATAAAGAAACAAATAAACAAATTAATCTCCGACTTCAACCTTTCCATTTAAGAACTTCAAACTTAACTTCATTGCCGTAGAAGGTGCAAACACATAGCGAAAAATCGCCAGGTGCGATAGGTCTTTCTTTCCCGCTCATTTTCATCCAAAAGCGAATTCGGAAAAAATACCTATCTTTTAATTACAGACGACCTAATTCTCGGATCGCTATGCCGATTGCACCAATCGATAGATATCGGAATTTTGCATCTATAGAAGTGTTAACTCAAAAAGTCAATTTTGGCCGATAGGTCACTTTTCCGCGTACGTTGCGATATCTAGAATAGTTATCTAGTAATAATATCTTCACTTCTTACCATTTGTAAACATTAATTAAATTCGGAAAAATTTAGTGATTTAAATTCAATAAATAAAATAATGATATTCAAATAACAAATCCTACAAATTAAACTCACGTGCTCTTACGTGCTTTTACTTAATTTTCGTTCACGCTGAACGCGCTGAAATTTCTTTTAAATTGAAATAAAAAAGTATAAATTCTAATCTTAGAATGCTATTTCTAAGGAGAAATCGGCTCACGTTTTGCACTCCTACACCCGTTCTGGCTCGAATTTCAAAAAATCGCTTCTTAAAAAACGCCTACGATATAAAAATAATATTTTCCTAAAATTTGGTAGCTGTACTTCCAGTAGTTTTGGCTGGGCGTTGATACGTGAGTGAGTGGTCAGTCAGTCAGGACTTTGCCTTTTATAGAGATTTGCCTTTTATATATATATGGACTTCGCCTTTTATATATATAGACAGTAAAGGTGGCATTAAATTTTCTAGAGTTAAGTTTTTTGCTATATTGTCACATAGAAAAATAAAGTAAATTTATTAAAAATAGTAGTTCTAATAGTTTTGTATTACTGTGAGATGTCAACGAATAGCAAACAGCGTGTATGCAAAATTTACCTATCTGGAATTAAGTTTTCAATTCTATAATAAGACTGTCCAACTATGAAAAAAAATGTTTTTTTAATAAATAATTTATAATATTTTTCTCTTAGAAAATTAAATAGCGTAAATAATGCGTTTTAAGCTTTATAAATTTATAATTTTTTGAAAATATATTTTGACCAGTTTTCAAATATTTTAATTCCGATAAATTTTAGTTTTCTGATTGTTAAATATATACAAGATCTAATTTTATGTCCGACTCCGTGGAATCGTCTAGCGATCGAAATGTAAACGCTATATTATAAATAGATTTCGTTTTCCTGTTTCAGTTTTGGGTGCGAAAAAGTTTTACAACACAATTTCCGTCCACCGTACAGGAAACTTACGTCCTCTTCCGTTGGTGTAGTTGTTGAGTTTACAATACAATTCTATTTTTTAAAGTGTAAAAGTGTGTAACTATTTAATTTTTATAATATCGTGCAAAAAATAGTTATTTATGCAACTAGTGTGTAAAGTAAGTTTTTTTTTTAAGCGAGTTGAATAAATTATTTCACGAGCGAGTGAAATTCACGAGTTTAAAAGGATATTTTCAACGTGTTGTCATACACTATTTTAGCTTCCACACTACGTTTATAACGTAAAAAGTGGAAGGTTTTATAATCGTTCAGTCCGTCTGTCCGTCACCCACTTTCACAGAAAGAACCACAAGTACCACAGACAAGTGGAATACGTCATTGTCATTTTGAAGCAAAAAATCAGATTAGGCTACATTCCAAATTTCATTAAAAAATTTAAATTAGAAGTTTATTTAAAATTTAAAAAACTAAATTTTTTTTATCTACATTAAAATAACCATGTGCAAATTCCATTTTTATTCATATTTTCAATGTTGCCATCCACAAGTCCCACAAACAAGTGGGATACGTCATTTTGAAGCAAAAAATCCGATTAGGCTACATTCCAAATTTCATTAAAAAATTTAAATTAGAAGTTTATTTAAAATTTAAATAACTAAAAATTTAATCTACATTGAAATAACATGCAAATTCCATTTTTATTCAATTTTTTCACTGTTGCCATTTCATTAAATTTACGAGAAACTTTATTTAAAATAAAACTAAACACTTTTGAAAGAATATTTATTTATGCGATATAATTCAGTTTGGATTGTTGTAATATCACAATAGAGTTCTTTTGATAGTTTATTATATATGTATGAAGAAAGATGCATAGAGAATTCTAACTTGGCATAAAAAGTATGCAAAGTTTTGCTTTTATTTTTAAAGCATCAATTGCACTAATTATATATTTTTCGAACTGTAAATTAATTTAACAAACGATAAATGACGGAATTTTCGAAAGAAATGTAAATGATAAATTGTGACGACAAAAAGATATTTATTAAAAAAGATTATATTATTCTTCTTCGAAGTTCAAACAAATTAAGCTAACGATAAAGTCGAATTATTAAATCTGAGAAAGAAGATTAATGAAAATTATTAATTTTATCGTTTAAATGTTTACTTACAACTAGCTAAAGGCTCTGTTTGCCGAATTTCTTTCTGAGGTGTATAAATAGTTTGTTTCCTGTTGAGCACAAATGTTGTGTGGAAGCGGTTTAAGTGACAGATTCTGTAACAAACCTACTTGTTTTATAATAACGTGCAAAAAAAGTATTTATTAAATTGGCATTTATTTATTGGCTTAATATTTATTTTATTATCACGTTAAAATGATTTGAAGGTGATTATTTATATTAATGATTATTTTAAAATCACGTGCAAAAAATATTTCTTAGATTGGCATTGGAAATAAGACGCCAAATAAAGAATCACGTTCAAATAAAGAATTTTACACCAATCATCACAAAGCCGCCGAATAAAAATCACGCTTAAATAAAGAATTTTAAACCAATCAGATGCTCTTATTTACTTTGTCGCACTAGTGCGTAAAAGTAACTTTGAAACACGATTTCGTTAAAAACATCACTTTTGCCACGATTATTGATTTGAAAAAGTTAGTTTTTTTGCACGATATTATAAAAATAACTATTAACGCATGTTTTTAAAATTATTTTTAATAAGATAATTTTACACGAATCTTGTTTTTACAATAAAGTTGCTGACCATCAAATAACACACACACAACACCTTGTATAATAATAATACTTTTTAAAGACATCTATTGATTAAAAAAAAACAAGTAGGTTTGTAACAGAATCTGTCACTTAACTCGCTTCCAGATATTTGTGTTTAACAGGAAAAAACTCGCCAAACACAACATTAATTCTATATTTAACATTTACAAGCTAAATTTGGCTAGTTTCATTTATTTTATTTCGAAAATTCAATAATTATTACTTATCGTTTGCAAAAATTAATTTATATTTTAAAGAATAAATATGTCATATTCCTCGCTTTTAAATAGAATGAAAACATTTCATATCAACATACAAGTATTCCGTAGTGAAATATATTTGACGTCATTTCAAACTGATCGATGTCGCAAAAATAAATTTATTTTAATTTATTGTCTAAAAGAATTAAAGTTTCTCGAGCGATTGTTGCGAATGGCAAATGTGATTTATTTCTAATAAAAACAGGGCCTTTAGCTATTTGTAATTCAAAGTTTTAAACGCAAAAATTAACTATTTTCATTAATCTTCTTTCTCAGATTTAATAATTAGACTTTATCATTTGCTAAATTTGTTTGAAGTTCGAAGAATAATGATGTAATATTTTTTAATAAATATTTTTGTCGCCACAATTTCCCATTTACATTTCTTTCGAAAATTCACTTATTTATAGTTTGTTCAATTAATTTACAGTTCAAAAAATTTATAATTTGTACAATTGATGCTTTAAAAATAAAAGCGAAACTTAGCATATTTTTTTATGCCAATTCTCTATGCATCTTTCTTTATACATATATATAGAACCATTGTGATAATACAACAATCCAAACCGAATTATATCACATAAATAAATATTTTTTCAAAAGTGTATTTTTATTTTAACAAAAGTTTCTCGTACGTTTAACGAAATGGCAACAGTGAAAATATTGAATAAAAATGGAATTTGCATGTTATTTCAATGTAGATTAAATTTTTAGTTATTTAAATTTTAAATAAGCTTCTAGTTTAAATTTTTTAATGAAATTTGGCATGTAGCCTAATCTGATTTTTTGCTTCAAAATGACGTATCCCACTTGTCTATGGGACTTGTGGATGACAACAGTGAAAATATGAATAAAAATAGAATTTGCATGTTATTTCGATGTAGATAAAAAAAATCTAGTTATTTAAATTTTAAATAAACTTCTAATTTAAATTTTTTAATGAAATTTGGAATGTAGCCTAATCTGATTTTTTGCTTTAAAATGACGTATCCCACTTGTCTGTGGGACTTGTGGTTCTTTCTGTGAAAGTGGGTGACAGACGGACAGACAGACGGACTGAACGATTATAAAACCTTCCACTTTTTACGTTATAAACGTAGTGTGGAAGCTAAAAGTAAAGTATTATTGAAATACATGCAATGAAATTTCTGTTTTTGTAAGTAAAAGTATTTAAACGATAAACTTTTCCTTGCAGAATGACGAGGAAATATTATTGGATTGAAAATTTCAATTCTTGAGAACTATTTTACTTAGAAAATTCTTTGAGTTATTGCTTTATTAAAAAAAATTCGTATATTCTTAAAATAAAAAAAAAGAACTCGCAAATCATTAAATAAAAAAAACCGGAATAAAAAGTCTAACAATAGGAAAAACTCATATTAGTAAACTGAAATAGAAAACTCATATTATTAAAAATATTTATATTTATATATACAATAACTGATATATATTTCATTAACTGAAGCTAGACAACTTCAAAGTATATAAAATTCAAAAACTAAAATATTATATGTTTTATTCAATTTCTTACAACTTGAATTGTTACATTCATACTTCATTTCAGAAATTTTTGTGAAAGTAAAATTATTATCTTAACTACTAAACTTAATTAATAAGGATAGTCAAAGTCATTTTACACAATCCTATGTTAATTTCTTAAAATGCAATCAAATAACAAGGTACGGAGTCATCATACAATAAAATGTTTAATATTTAATGCAAACTAAACTAAATGTCAAAACCAATTTTAAACTTTGCATTATTTTTCTCATTCAATCAATCAAACCAACAAAGTTTGGATTCTGCACTCAATCAATACTTTTCAATTAACAAAAATAAAAGTCATTAAGCTGTAAAACCTTTAGATATTCTCTAAAATTCCCTAACAAAACGAAATAAAACAAATAAAGAGAGAGAGACACACATTCGATATATATAGTTTTCCCATTTTAAATAATTATTAAAAATATAACTAAAACGAAATCGTTTGCTTTCTGAAACTACCAAAAAAGGACATCACTGAATGTAGTCTTTTAAATTCTATGGAATTCTATTCTAATGAAACAAAAGACAGATAACCAAACTTTCTTTCTTGTTCAACCGACTGACATATCAAAAATTCGTCACCCATTCAATACATAGTTTTCTATTTGAAATTTTTATTAAAAATATACCAAAAACACAAATCTTTTCCTTTCCGAAACAAAGCGACATCATCTAATGGAATTATGTTAAATACACCTTAAGTGCGCCCAAAAGTCTACCATGTAGCCAACTTTCCACCATCAGCAACTGACGCACAACTCTCACGCACAACAATGGTGGAACTGATCCTGTTCATAGTAGCCACTGTGGTGGCACTGGTGCTGTTCGATTGGTACATTGACGAACATTCGAACGTCCACCAGAGCAACTCTAGGGCATTCGCAGAAGAACCCAGGGCGGAGCGGTGCTATAGCAGCTGCAGCATCTTCACTGTACTTGGCTTCACCAGAGACGAGATCAAGACATTCAACGCCTTCAGGTAAACAGTACAGCTATTAACCCATTAAAGACGACTTTGTGAACACCTTTAACACCTTCATTTCTGAATATAAATGTTAATTTTAATTTTTAAAATTTATTTTTTGCGTAACTTAATTTTTCCTTCATGAATTGTCCAGGACTATGGTCTTCACAGGCTTATATATATATATTTTTATTTAGATAAACTTAAGCAGGCAGCTCATTTTCGCGTGTCAAGTTTTGTTTGTCAGTCGTCGTTACTGGGTATCGTAACATGTAGCTAAATGTTGTAGATTGAGTAGGAAATATTGTCAAGATTTAGGCTTTTTTTCCCGTCAATAATTCAAATTGTTGTTGCTATAACTTATAAATTTTTTTTTCTAAAAAGATTTATTTGTGTGCTTGTCAGTAGGGGGCTGAAAGTGAAATTATATTGCACTAAAATAAACGAAATGTAAATGATGAATACATGCCTAATAAATAAATTTTAATTAATGAAGACGTAGAGTTAATATTTTAAATTATGATGGATAGTTAATGAATTTTAAATTATGATGGATAATTAAGGAATTTCAATGGGCAATCAATTAACTCCGAAAATTAAAAGGGTTGAAAGTATGTCTTATTCCCCAAAACCAATTTCGGGATCCGTCAATGGTTTAATAAGATACGTTATATCGAAGTATTCAAAAGTCTGTTCTTGGAACGCTTTTTATTGTTTCTTAGAAAAACCTGGAACTTATCAAGAAATAATGGAAACTTGAAAAATCCAGGAAAACATTCATTGGTATATATGGGGAAAGTTTCGGTAACTTTTTTTTTACATTGTATGGTTATAAAAATACTAATTTCCATGCAGGGACCACTTCCGAAGTTACGCAGAAGTGACCAGCGCTATGCGGAGGGCGGGGCTGGAGAGGATGCGGCTGGTGGTCGGCGTGGACTTCAGTGCCAGCAACGAGTGGCAGGGGAGGACCACATTCAAAGGTATTTTTCTTTTGGTAAATGGGCAGTTCTACCATAATTTTTAATTTCAGGTTTGGGCTTATTGGTGAAGTATAGCAAAAAAATGCGGCTACTAACTAAAATGTGAGTTTTCTGCAATACAGTTTTCATGATTGAAGAATCACTGTAGCTCCATCCAGTGCCTCTCTTCGCCACTTTAGTAATGAGGTCAGTGAATGTACCAAAACCCAGGGACAAAGTTAGGAGAAGAGAAACACACATTATAAATATTAAAAGCCAAAATTTTATGGAAGGAATTTGTTAAGATATAGTATTCGTTCAATTTAAAATCCAAATGAATGTAATTTTTAGCTCAAAAATGTGTTATACCTAAACTAAAAAATTTACATTCGGGACAAGGGAAGGTAAGGAATTATCTGCATTGTTTTGTGTCCGAAATTTTTTTTAGAATTTCTTTGCTTTAAAATTCCGTTTTGCATTTTTATATAAGGACCAGTCTATTAGTATAAGTAGAAAAAATAGAAAAGAATTATATTAATTTTTTTTAAAGTTATGCCCAAGGGACATCAAATTAAAAATTATGGTAGAATTGCCCAAATGCCTTATGAAATTTCCCAAATGCCTAATGAAATTTGTAATGAATCTTTGTCTGGTGTTCATCTATTGTTTAAATCTTTGCATTTATAACATCTTCCATTTGTTACGTTGATTAAACGTAACATATTAGATAGAATAAGAGCAATTCATCAAAGTTCCTCTTGAACTCAGGGTTGTTATCAGGGCCTGATCTACCTTGTCTAGTGCCGCAAAATTTTAGTTTCTATTATGCTATGCTGTGGACCCCCGAAATTTAAAATTTTCTGAGGCCGCATTTGTTTTTAGCTTGACTTTGACACAGATTTGGCGTAACGTGATTGGTTTGATCGATGTTATGAGGAAGGCGATAAAATGGTAGCAAAAAAAATATTATATATTGTTCAACTAACACCATCGCATTACGACAATCATACACAAAGGGGCCATCAAAATTTGTTGCGTTTAAAGTCTTGAGTTTGTTTAGATTAGGCCCTGGTTGTTGGATGTATATGTTGTAACGAAAGTCTGAAATCCAATGAATGTCGACATTCACCGGATTCCTATATTCGCCGCGACATATACTATTCAATTCAAGCATCAATCTAATATTACTGTTTCTTTCACACAGGCGAGCTGCTGCATGCTCTGAAAGGCGGAGCCGTGTTCAACCCTTACCAGAAAGTAATCCACACTTTGGCTCCAGCATTTCAGCCTTTCTTGCACAACCAACCTGTCTATGCCTACGGGTTCGGTGACGTACGCACCAAAGATTACGATGTGTTCCCACTGAAGCCGTCAGGTCCTTCGTGTTCAGATCTGGAAGACGTCTTGGCTGCATACAACCACAGTGCACGCAGGGTAGGAATTATATAATCTATTGAATTTTTCGGTTACAAGTACAAAAATTGTCGACCAACAACAGGCCCAGCAAGGTTGGTCCAAAATATTTCTAATTCTTTAATAGTCCCCAATAACTATCGATATATAATTCCTCGAATACACAACATAATCTGGTAAAGCATTCCACTCATTGACAACTCTATTGTAAAAATAATGTTTTCTCACCTCCTTTCTGAAGAAGGATTTTTTTTTTTTAAATTTCTGACCATTTGTGTTAAGCGTCAAGGATTCCCATACTTGTTGAAATTATTACCCCTTTCGCTATCAATACCATATTACCACGGCTCCACTAGTGATGCACTGTTAAGTAAAGTGCAAAATACCAGTGACTCCTCTAGAAGGCCAGCAACTTAAAATGCGAGAAAAAGAGAGAAACTAGGAAAGTCAAATTTACAGAAATGTCCCATTTTAGTGTTTTAAAACTGTTTCACTTATTTTACGTTGTAGAATCATTTTATTAGGCTCGTTTAGAGTTTAAAACCATTTTCTCCAAAACTTGTTCTAAATTACGTCACTTTCGGAGCGTGTTAAACGTCAACAACATTACTTTTTTTAGATTCAATCGGTCGAGTTTGGGTCAATCGGCTGGTCGAGTTCTTATAAAGCTTCACTTGTAACTTAAACAATGCGGGTTTTAAGAGCCTGACGCGATACGATTTATCTATTTTAAAAAGTTCGTTAACAAGTTAGTGTTTAAAGAGAAATAGCAGTATTTTAGCTGAAATTTACCATATTTAAAATAGAAATTTAAAATATATGAAATATAGAAAAATTCTGCCTTTTTTTGGCAACTCAGCTACCAGCCATACCATACGACCATACATTTAACGAAAAAATTGTCCTGGGCGTTGTGGGGCTGGGGAGCCCAGTCGGTAAGGCGTTCGCCTTGCAAGCAGACGATCCCAGGTTCGGGCATCGCCAAAATAACTGCCGACCTATAAACGGCCTGTGAAACCACTAGCAATACCCCGTGTAGAGGGAATGCACGTTAAATATGCCCTACGTTAAATAAGCCCTAACGCTGCTTACGATGTCTCCCTTAACGGTGGCGTTGGGTGCCTACTCAGGTGTCGGCTCGTCACTTGACTTCGGTTCTAAATTATGACGCCGGTCGCCAATAACCCTCGTGTAGCTCTAGTGCGACGAAAATTCAAACTAAACTAAACTGTGCCTCGTTTCTCTCCAGGTTCAACGCAGCGGCCCGACCAGCCTGGCCCCCATCATCCGCCGTGCCACGGACTTGGTCCGCCGGACAGGTCTTTTCCACCTCCTCCTCCTCGTCACGGACGGACAAATGAAGGCGGACGAGTCCCACACTCGTCGCGCCCTTGTCGAGGCATCTCGTTGCGCCCTCAGCGTCGTGGCTGTTGGGGTTGGCGACGGACCTTGGCGAGCCCTCGAGGAATGGGATGAAGGCGTGACAGACAGGGTCTTCGACAACTTTCATTTCGTGGACTACCACCAGGTGACGAGGAACGCTAAGAATGTACAGGCTGCGATGGCGCTGCATACGCTGATGGAGTTACCGGATCAGTTCCAGACTATACTGAGGCTGAAGTACCTTGAGAAGGGGTGAGATGGACTAGGGTGTGGATCAGTCAAAGGCTATACTGAGGCTAAAGTACCTTGAGAAGGGATGAGGTGGACTATGGTTTGGTTCAGTTCTAGACTATTAAGGAATGAAGTTTCTTGAGAAGGAGTGAGCTAAGGTGTGGATCAGTCCCAGACTATGCGGAGGCTGAAGTACTTTGAAAAGGGACAAGCTTCATCAATACCTCTTAATCAGGGTCTGATCTAGAAAAGCTCAGACTATATATAACAAATTTTGGGGGCCCCTTTACAGAAAATATTGTGTATGATTGATACATCGGCTACTAGCAGCATTATTACAAACACATTTTTGTTACCATTTTACTAGCTTCCTTTTAAGAGGGACTGTCAGTCCCATAGAGCTAATGCATTAGTTTTGAAATCACAACTTTGCAAAAAGAATTACTTGCCAATTTTACCATTTATCACAGGTATGGGAATACATCATAACATCGATTTAAAACAAAATTGAAAAGAAAATAACATCCTGTTATTTAATTATTAATTGATAAATTTTTAATTAGTGTCGCCACCTGCAGGGCATTTGGGGCATTTTAAAACTTCAAAAATATATAATTAAATAACTAGATAACATTTTCGTTTCAAATTTGTTTCATTTCGATGTTATGTTGTCTCCCATACCTGGAGAAAAAGGGCTAACTTGGCAAAGCAATACTTCTGCGGAAATTGTGATTCTAAAACTAATACATTAGCTCTATGGGACTGACAATCCCTCTTAAATCGATCATGTTAGGTCAATGTCTTGGTAAAAGTCAAACTGGAAACAAAGTAGGATCTTAGAAAATTTTAAAATTTACTGAAATTTTGGGGGTCTACAGCATTTAACACAATCGAAACTAATATTTAGGGCGTACTAAAATATGGGGGCACTAGGGCCGGGCCTTATGGTAGATCAGGGCCTGCTCCTAAATGAGCAAGACTATGAACGAGTTTCTACACTAATATATATTAAGTAATAGGTAGATCAAAAGTGGTGACGAACATCAATCCCACACAAAGTTTAGAACCAATCAAATCGATTCCTTTGTCAGATTAGCAAAATTTTCAAAAGTGAAGTTTCACATCAGCCTTTTGGATCATGACTAAGGTATGTTGTTAGGTAAAGGAGCATTAATTTTGAACTGAAGCTTTAACGTCGCACACAGAAATTAGTATCAGTCTTCATGTTTTTATAGAAATTTTTTTTTTCACCTTGTACTCTAACTATTCATTGTATTCGTTAGGCTATTATAAGTTTTATTTAGCCTAAAGAAGACCGAAATAAAATCAATATAGTGTCACCTACATACAACATTTCATCTTAAAAAAAGCTTACAAATAAAGCGACTTTGATTCCAATGATTCAAAATTAAACATAACCTTTTATAAAGCTAAAATGAGTGGGGGGGGGGGGGGGAAAGGTCAAAACAATTTTTTTTTACATCCGAAATATCAATAACTGATTTAGATCTGATGACTGATTATTTCATCTACAACAAGCCTCCTAAGGGCTACAAAAGGCCAATTAAAAATTACTAAAATACATTTTTTTTCCTATTTGTTTTAGACGTGGCTAATTCAGACCTGAAATCTATCGAAACCTAGTATCCCTGAAGTATTTAGGACAATGTGATAAAACGTATACTTTATTTTACTAGAAAATGTCTGGTATATGGGTGCATTAATTGTAATACATAGTAATATTTTGTATTCAGTAACCAATTAAGTTATGAATCAACTTGAATTCCAAATTAGCTTAAATAGAAATACTAAATTATATAATCCCCATTACATATAAAAATTCAAAACACTACAGAACCATATTTAACCAAGTGTTGAGATTAGCAATTACAGTATAAAAGATTTTCATAAAAACTAAAAATGTTCTGTGGTTGTATTGAAGAGATATTTAATAAAAGCTGGTATCATTTTTAATAAAATAGCACTATGCTTAAAGATAAAGCCCAATTTTCGCTAATTAAGTAAAAAAATAGTTTGGGCATTGACGATAGTAAGGCAATAGCAGGACTGTTAAGAACGCCTTAGAAACTGCAATTATTGAGGGCTAGCTTATTGCTATTGCTTAGAATGACTTAGTAATTGTTTCAAAGAGGAGATAATGATTAAAAAGTTAATGACAAAAAACCTCAAGTACAATTTAGTACAGATTAGGTATAGATAAATTTGATAATACTCAGAATTATCACATATTTATTACCCTATAAAAAGTTATAATGAAGACAAGAGTTTAGTGGTGAAACGATCAAAAACTGATAACACTCGAGACTTAAACTAGTCATTAACAGTCAATTGTGATAAGTTATCGTTTTGACGCTTTGTCCACCTAGGTCAGTGTTAATTCTGCTTTAGCAGTGTCACAAAATATTTTTTTTGCATTAGTTGGTGTAAAAGTACAAATTTAAATGGGCACAATCCCAGTAGTAATAGATATTATTTATTGATAAATTAATTGCAATTTGATCTCTTGAACGTAGACTTTGAAGAAAACTGTGTGAAATATGTGTGATTGTTAGAATAATAGCTTTGTTATATTGGAAATTTGAACCTAATAAAGGTTATGAAAAAATAAAAAATAAAAATATTTTTTAGCACCATATGCAGGGGCGGATCTAGAGAAATTTGACAGGGGGGTCAAGAAAATGTAATAGAGAAAGTAATTGGTAATAATAAAAATTACCAATAAAATTATTTAACTGCTAATATGTGCATTCGTCATTAAGTATATATTGATTAAGCTTTAAAAACGTTAACTTAGAATGGTCATTGAAAACCTCAATATCTTATTTAATTAAAAACCATCTTGATTTGCATGAGAAGTTTATGCCTCCATAAGAAATAAGCCTGCGTGAACAAATATGTTCACGTGTCGAACCTAACCTATAATTATCTTTATGGGTACGTCGTGGATAGCAACAGATCCAACGGTTTGTTTTCATTTGTTGCCTGGAATTACTTTTGTTTTGGTATTCGAAAACGAGTCTTCTAAGAATATTTTCCTTATTAAATGTTTTAAATGCCAATTTCTTGCTGTGTTGTTGGTTGTTCAAAACGCTTGTTAAAGAAAAATTGCATAGAAAAAAGGAAAGTTTCTTTTCATCTATTTCGGTCATTTTGAGAGTGAAACCGAAGCAACCAATGAAATCGCAGTACACAGAAAAACGAAAACAAGAGCGTTACAGCATCTGAAACATTCCTATTATTTGAATTACAAATATTTTTAGTTAAATTTTTTCAATGGGGAATGTTAAAAAAATTTAACTAAAAATATTTGTAATTCAAACAATAGGAATGTTTCAGATGATGTAACTTGTTTGGACGCTCTTGTTTTCGTTTTTCTACGTACTGCAATTTCATTGGTTGCTTCGGTTTCACTCTCAAAATGTCCGAGATAGATGAAAAAGAAACTTTTCTTACTATGCAAGATTTCTTTAACAAATGTTTTGAACAACCAACAGCACAGCAAGAAGTTGGCATTTTAAAAATTTAAGAAGCAAAATATTCTTAGAAAACTCATTTTCAAATACCAAAACAAAAGTAATTCCAGACAACATATGAAAACAAACCGTTGGAGCTGTTGCATTCCACGATGTGAAAGAACCCCATTAAAATTATTTTTAAAATATATTGTAATAATGGTAAAAACAGGTTTTTACAATTAATTTAACTATGAACCTTAATTAGTTTTTATTGTACACAACTAATGTGCGTATTATTTAATTGATAATTAATGTTTTTTTTTTAACAAAAAAGGAAGTGCAATAAATAGGAAAATATATATTAATTATATAATAGAATGTTTTCATTTAACATTTAACTACTTAAATAATTTAACTCACATGATTTGTTGTACAGAAATTAAACGATGAGCTTCTGATTTTAAATTTCATTATAAAAAAGAATACTTAAATACGATTATTTTTATCTCATCAACCTAAATGCTGCCTTTGGAGCGGAGCCTGAAATTGTAGGAATTAAACATTTTGACATTTTGTCTCATCAGGCAAAATGCCGCCCTTTAGATTTACTGAACACCAGGTTCATATTGTTAGTGCAGCAACAAAATTGTTACTTATATTGGTCATGTTGCAGCCATCGTTCATCATCCGTAGTTTACTTTTAGCTTCCACACTACGTTTTACTAAAAAGTGGAAGGTATTATAATCGTCAGTCCTCTGTCACCACTTTCACAGAAAAACCACGTAATCAAGAAATGGGCATACGTTATTTAAAGCAAAACATTAGAGCTACATTCCAATTTCTTAAAAAAATTTAAATTAGAGTTTGTATTTAAAATTTTAAAAAATAAATTTTTTTTATCTACTTGAAATAACATGCAATTCTATTTTTATTCATATTTTCCATTATTGTCCATCCACAAAGTCCCACAGAACAAGTGATAACGTCATTTTGAATGCAAAAATCAGATTAGGCATAATGCAAATTTCATTAAAAACAATTTAAACTAGAAGCATTATTTAAAAATTTAAATAACATAAAAATTTAATTTACATTGAAATAACATGCAAATTCCATTTTTATTCAATATTTTCACTGTTGCCATTTCGTTAAACGTACGAGAAACTTTTGTTAAAATAAAAATACACTTTTGAAAAAATATTTATTTATGTGATATAATTCGGTTTGGATTGTTGTATTATCACAATAGAGTTCTTTTAATGGTTCTATATATATGTATGTAGAAAGATGCATAGAGAATTGGCATAAAAAAATATGCTAAGTTTCGCTTTTATTTTTAAAGCATCAATTGTACAAATTATAAATTTTTTGAACTGTAAATTAATTTAACAAACTATAAATAAGTGAATTTTCGAAAGAAATGTAAATGGGAAATTGTGGCGACAAAAATATTTATTAAAAAGATTACATCATTATTCTTCGAACTTCAAACAAATTTAGCAAACGATAAAGTCTAATTATTAAATCTGAGAAAGAAGATTAATGAAAATAGTTAATTTTGGCGTTTAAAACTTTGAATTACAAATCGCTAAAGGCCCTGTTTTTATTAGAACTCTCTAGAGTTAAATCACATTTGCCATTCGCAACAATCGCTCGAGAAACTTTAATTCTTTTAGACAATAAATTAAAATAAATTTATTTTTGCGACATCGATCCGTTTGAAATGACGTCAAATATATTTCACTACGGAATCCTTGTATGTTGATATGAAATGTTTTCATTCTATTTAAAAGCGAGGAATATGACATATTTATTCTTTAAAATATAAATTAATTTTTGCAAACGATAAGTAATAATTATTGAATTTTCGAAATAAAATAAATGAAACTAGCCAAATTTAGCTTGTAAATGTTAAATATAGAATTAATGTTGTGTTTGGCGCGTTTTTTCCTGTTAAACACAAATATGTGGAAGCGATTTAAGTGACAGATTCTGTTACAAACCTACTTGTTTCTTTCGTAACTTGAATGTGGTTCTAAAATATGACGCCCGTCGCCAATAGCCCTCGTGCAGCTCTTGTGCGACGATAATTCAAACTAAAACTAACCTTTTTATTTTCTGTAACTTTAAGAATTTGGTTTTCCGTTTGTATTCCTATTTTAATCAAAACATTTTTTCGAGCTTTTGGAACTTCTTTATTGTTTACAAAATAAAATTTAACTTTAAGGCAGGTTTTTTTTGGTGGAGGGAGGAAACGGGGGGGGGGGGGGTATGACCCTAAGCCTTTGAGTAGGAAGGGGGGAAAAAGAATTTATTTAGTCAAGGAAATACGACAGGGGGGTCAGCTGACCCCTTGACCCCCCTGGTTCGCGCCTGACCATATGAGGTTTACTGTCATAAGACAATTGCCTCAACACAAAGAAATGATAAAAAAAGGTAATTAAAAAAAAATTTAATAGATATGTCTAATACGCAAAATTAAAATTTATTCCTGTCAATCAAAGCCAATTACAGATTTTTTTTAAAAGCTATGCTATTCAAACTTCATTAGGTAAATTGAATAATTACCGCAAGTAATTCATAAAATAATGACAAGTTTTTTAGTTAAAAACAATTTACATTATTTCATAATGCAAACATTCAAAATCATTGAACATCAAATTTATAAGTTAAAAATAAAAATTAACTAAGTTAATTGTAAACCTCAGTACTCATAAAATTCATTGCTTATAATCTTAGAGATACATGCCTTCTTGGAGTAACCAGAATAACTGGCTTCGAAATACTGTCATCATAGTTTTTACCTCACCATAAAATCCCACTTTGAAATGGAAGTATATGTATTATAATAAAATATACATATGCCACTTGGAAAGTATAAAACGTTTATTTCCATAAAATTACAATTTACATGCCCATATTTACAAAATTAAGATGCAAATTGTACAAACAAAAACCTTGCCAAGTTCAACTTAACAGTGACCTCTTAGAGCTTTCTCACGTGCCAAAATATCGTCCGGGTATTCTTGCAGCTTTTCTGTATTTGGCAAGTAATAATCTCCATGAAATGATTCAAAGAAGCGACCCACTTCAATGTGTCTTATGATTGTTTTTTCTTGATCAATCTCCAAGTTTTCTAAAAGAAAAAGAGAGGACGTACCTTACTTGCTTTGCATTATATTTGATGTTTAAAAAACATTAATAGAATCCTTATACAACACAAAAAGTAAAACTTGCGAGGTTTTGAATGTCCGAAAATTTTTCTCATAGAAATAGCATTGCATTTTCAGCATTCCTTATCAGGTCTGTTGCGGTAAGGGCGCTTTTTCATTGAACGACACGACACCGATAAATCGTACACCCTTTTCAGCTTGGACAACACATACGATATTATCGTATCGTTCAGGTAGTAGTTTTTCACTGCACCGATATCGTTCACTGAAAGGGCCTGATTTTCGCTCATTTTCGTGTTCGTCTTTCACGTGACAGACGCATTTAAAAAATGGCTCGTACACAATAAACTACATTATCATCAATGGCGCCTCTTATATTTACTTTATTTAAGAAGAAAAGACGAGTAAGTATAAAAACGTTTCTGGGTTCACGATTTGAAAGGCTACATAAAGATCCTGCAAAATTCTTCAATTATTTTAGAATGAGCGTGGAAACTTTCGATTGAACTTTCTAACATGACGTTAAAAAATAAATTTTTAATTACAAGCTGAAATCAGTTTTAAAAAAAATACAACCTTATTAAAACAGTTGCTAGTTAATTGTAAAAAAATTAAGAATTTTATATAAAAAAACATGCAATTTTTTAAAACTATTTTAAAACTAATTTTGTTAACTAGGTCATAGATTTCAGCACCATTTTATTTACTTTCCGTCATGTCTACCCTCAACTAATTCGCAAAGAGACACAATATCAAATTTAAGAGCCATTTTTACGAAGTTTTCAAAGAACGAAGTTTTCAAACAACAACAAACAGAAAATGTCGCCACGATTAAGAAGGATTCGTGCGTACCCACGATATAACGTGGCGATAACCGATATCGCCCGATTAGGAACGGCATAATCGTTATCGTATCGGCTAGTGAAAAGCGTCCCGGCTTCGCGTGTGTGTTTTGCGTTCCACGATATCGTGTTACTGAAATCGTATACGATTTGTCGGTGTCGTGTCGGTCAATGAAAAAGCGAATACTGAAGCTCAAATATATATAGTAGACACCTAAACCAACTTAAATGGGACCGAGAGCAAATTGGTTGAGCGAAAATCCGGTTAAACCGGAGAAGTAAAATTAATTAAGATTTGGATGCACATTTATTCATTTATGATATTGGCCTTATAAATGAATACTTTTTTCATTTTTCAAGTATTACTATTCAGTATTCAAGCATTACAAGTTACATAGCATTAATAAATAACTTTTTTTGTTGAAGCCTACAAAATCAGAAACTTGATGTATAGTTTTATCTTTTTTTTATTCATAATCATATCAATGGGGGATCGATAAAGAAGCAAGTCTTTTTTGAGCATATAGTTATGTTTTAAGGATAAAAAAATAGCCAGTTAAAGTGAAGATAAAACAGAGGATATTTCAATAATACTTAATTTAATTTGGAAATATAATATAAAATATGCTAGCAATACAGTAAAAAAAAGTCAACTCAAGTTTTTTTATATAGCAACTTTGTTTACCACTTTTTCTCGAAATCAACATTTTAGAGTTATTGTAGTAAAAAATGCAAATGAATAATGTAATATTTAAAAACTAATAAAATACTAATATGAACATCATCCACTAAATTTGACTAAGAATTTTGTTTAAAATGGAATCGACATAGTACACCATAAATATAAGAATAGGATATAACACAACCATACAAAACAGCTATCAACCAATCTTGTGCAGGCATACTTACATAAAAAATATGAATCTAATATTAAATGCAATGTAAAATATACAGGAATTGAAAAGTTACTTTTAAAAAGTAACTCTTATTGTAATTAAAAAGTAACTAATCACAGTTACTTTATACGAAATGTAAGTAATCACAGTTACTTTATTCAAAATGTAAGTAATCATAGTTACTTTATACAAAATGTAAGTAATTTTAAAAATTCAAGTTATAAGAAAAATGGAAATTTAGCCATCTTGCCGGTTTTCAAAGAGAACCAAGATTAAAAAATAGAGACAATCGGAAAAAGTTAAGAACGAAATTCAACATTGTTAAAAGTTAAATTTAAAAAAATTTCATTTAAGCCAAATCTGTGCCAAAATATCTGTGAACAGCGGAATGAGAAGTTACGAAAAAATAATAAAATGTTTTGTTACTATGATACCGCTCTAAAAGTAACTAAGTTACAGTTACTTAATGAAAACTAACTGTGTTATTTAAAAAAAGTAACTGTTACATATAATGTATCACTCAAATCCCTGGAAATAGATTAAGTAAAAAGATATACTTTCACATAAGAATTGATCTTTAAGAGTGAAAAGAAAAAAATTAAAACTAGTACTTCTTATTACCTTGTGCTGCATATCTGTTGGTCCCATCTTCAACTAGGACATGATAAAAAGGCTGTTCATCTTTGTAAGCAAGATTGTGAACCCCCATTTGCTTAATCCAATCTGCACTAGCTGTGCACTTTGCGTCCCAGCCAGAGATCACACAACGGTAAAAGTATCTATAGCAAGAAATCTTGGTTTACAAAAGTAAAATATAATAGCAAAAAAATATTATATTGAACCTTGAATTTCACATTTTAATAGTATAATTCAGGGGTTCCCACCCGGTGGTACGCGTACCACTAGTGGTACGTGGTAAAATTTCAAGTGGTATGCGTGATGTGAGCAACATGTTACTATTAATAGCTTCTGTACGAATGAGCAGTGAGCACGCAAACATATTACTTATTATTTTAAACATTAACATTATTTCAATGGGAAATCTCCAATTAACATCTGAAACCTAGCACCCTTTGATCTTCCGGCAAGGTCTGCTCTTTTTGATGCCATTAGTTACGAGTTACTTGTGTGAGAGTTGATTTTCTGAACGATTGTACAAAAAAAATTAACATAGAAGCAGAATAAGTGTTGAAGAGGACTTATGTGTGAAAATAAGTCCTATTACTCCTAATGTCGATATAATCACAGGCAAACTACAAGTTTCGAACTAAAGACTATAAAAGTATATTTTGTATGATGATTAATTTTTTGGTGAGTTTCTACTATATTTTTATGTTTTTAGAAATATGGGTAATAAATAAAACTGTAAAATTAATACCATTTTAATCTTTTTATTTCTCCTTTATTAACCGCATGTTATAAGTAAAAAAATATCTAACCATTAAGTATGAAGTTTTCTCAGGAATTTAATTCATAGAGCATTGGAAAACTTTAGAAGGGTAAAATTATACGTTTATTAAAATATTTGGTTTGGTGGTACGCCAAAATTTTTCAAAAGTCAAGTGGTACGCAACAGCAAAAAGGTTGGGAACCCCTGGTATAATTGAAAAAAATTAATAAAAATATTGACCCTACAACTTCAAAAGTAATAATAAATAAAAAAAATTTAGTTAACTCTAAAAAAGTTTTCTAGTACTAATTTTTTTTTGGTAGCATATTAAAACAATAAATTAATATTGTTTAAATCAACAAAGAATCAATTGATTTAACTTTAAACAAATATAAATTAATGAACAATGTGGAAAAATAGGATCTTACAAGAGTTTACAAAATTTTGAAAACATTATAATAAAAAATAGTAACTTAAAATGTACAAAAAAAAAAGTCAAGAGTAAATTAATATATAACAAAAAGGAAAAATAGTTGTCAAAAAAAGTCAGGTAACAAAGTTAAATTTGGTTAAGTTAGAAATTTAAAATGTGAAGGGGTCAGTTACATAACTGACATCCACCAAACTATAACTAACATATAGGGTCCAAATCAATAGATCTAAGATATAGGTAACAGTTGTAAATTCAACTGGACAAAGTTACAAAATATCTGACTGAACCCTATATCTTAGTCATACTTTGGAGCTGTGAGTTTGCAGCTAGAGCCTTTAATTTATAGCATTATAAAGTTAGTCAGTGCATATATAAACTTAGATAATAGTGTGTCATATTTTAGGTAGCTACACAGCATACAATTTAATAAAATTTATTTAGTTTACAAAAAAATATAAATATATTTTAGAAATTCAATTGTAAATTATCGATAATTCAAAGTATTTTCTAACTTTTTATGCTTCATTATCATTCCAACTGCAAACTTAACTTCGCAGCCAGGTTCTCTGGGGCACAGCTTCAACTGAAATAAAAAGTTTTAGCATTTAAACAACCGTAAATCTATGCTTACATTGGCAAATTCTGTTCAACAGATGAATTTATTGAGTAAATGATGCTACAGAAAAATTTACGTTTTTTTTTTAAGAAAGCACATTTTAAAGAAACTTCTGTGCTCATGTTCTTGTTGCAAAAAGGTTTATAAAAACTTATTTGAATGGAAACTGTCTTTGTTCCCAGTAATAATATTGGCCCAATACAAGATTTATGATTGTAGTGTCTTAAAATATAATGAATGTGAAGGTGTAAAAATATTTTAAAAAAATTAAAGCACATGCTTTTATTAGAATATACATAAATTTTTACATTTAAATAAATACTTTAATCGATACTTAAAACATGACTTGACATTTATTCAGCTTAAAATAACTAACACTTAAAAACAATAAAGTTTTTTTGTTTGTTCATTGTAAATTTAAAGCATTTATTAGAAATGATATAAGTAGCATATTTTGTTTTCTTTTTGCTCATCAAATATAAATCTATTATGATTTTTGATTTATTATAGTTATTGTAGAAGCAAAACAATTTTTTATTTTGTACAATAGTCTTGCTATATTTGACATTAAAAATTCATTTAAGCTTAGGCATCAAATTAAACTACATCAAATTTCTAAAACTAACTAATTTAACCAGCAATGTTATAGTAATATAATAAGTAAATTAAAATAATAACAATAACCAGCCATTATAAATGAAGAGCTTAGTGAAAGAACAAGCTAAGTGACATATTTGGAAAACAAAATGAGATTTTTGTGTCAATGAACATATTATTCCATCCTTTAAAGATAAACAAGTTTCCCCTTTTTTATAAACCTTAAGTTGAATAAATTTTTTATCGTTTGAAAGTACAGTTTTTAACAGACCTAAGGGCAAACTAAAAACTTTTAAGCTCATTTTCATCTTTTTGTCACTTAGCATGTTCTTCCTAGTAGGGTCAAG
Source organism: Oedothorax gibbosus (assembly GCA_019343175.1). Lineage (NCBI taxonomy): Eukaryota > Metazoa > Arthropoda > Arachnida > Araneae > Linyphiidae > Oedothorax > Oedothorax gibbosus. The sequence goes on from CM033271.1 coordinate 14,414,361, forward strand.
TGGGGTAAGTGTGATAGGGGGTAAGTGTGATAAACAGCTCTTGTAACTTTGGGAATCATTCTAAAAATCTGAAAGTTTGCAATATATAACATTATACCACTTATAATTAAACTAAAAAGAAATATTTACTTTAAATAATAGTTTAAAGATAGTTTTGAGCTTTTGAATTTAAGTGCAACTTTCTAGTTTTTTTCAAATTCGAAAGGTTTTCTTCCAAATTCCATAAGTGTCATATTTTTATAAAAATCATGTTTTTTCTTTCTCTGTTAGTAAAAAGAATAAAAGTAAAGATATAAAACTGTTTTGGTTTATTATTTCACATGTTGTGAAGTATGGAAGTACAATCACAGTTACCCCTCAAAATATCAGTTGTGGGTAACTGTGATAAGTGACATGGAGTAAGTGTGATAATCCAAAACATCCCATTTACCTTGTGCAAAACATTCTTAAATATAAAAAAAGTATTTTATTATTATTAAATTCAACTTGATTAGAAATTCAACTTGATTATTTGCAACTTGAATTAGAAATACCAAAAACTGAACTTTCTGCTGGATGCTACATTCTTGTTGCCTTTAAAAAAACGCACGATAAAGCACTTTTTGGGACAAGTTCAGTCTGAAAATGAGGGGAATCGAGAAGGGATTACTGTAAAATTTCTTAAATATGATAGCATAACAAAGACATTTTCATGGCCAAATATAGATGACGTGTGTATAATTGATGAGGACGATATTGTTTCGAACCTCCCATGTCCAAATATGGACCGAAGAGAACGTCTGTATTTTTCGCAAGATTTTGAAAATTTAAATTACAATCTGTAAAAAAAGCAGTCTAACTAATAATAAAAATTGAATAGCACCATAGGTATTTTGACTTTAAAATTGTTTGTTTCTTTTACATCCTGACTTAAGTTTATTATATCACAACATGAACCAAAAACGAAAATTCTCAATTTTTTTTTATTTTTCTTATCCGTATATTTCTAATAAGATGTAAAATGCTAATAAATTTATGTTTATATTAAATTGTTAAGAAAAATGTATGCTAGGTAATTTATATGGCTTGAAAACACTTATTGCAACTGAAATCACACTTACCCACATCAAAATCACACTTACCCCTATGTGGGGTAAGTGTGATAAAACAGCAATGGATTTTGAAATGCAAATTTTATTCACTTAAATTTGGAATTCAAACATATAATTTTTTTCCTACATAGGTATGTTTCTTATAATAATTTACTACCAATTTTAGGATTTGGAATTTACTTGAAGCAGAGAACTAATTTTTTAAAGGAAAAATGCAGAAACCCTATCACACTTACCCCACTTGACCCTAAGCTTTTTTAAAAAATCTAAATAAGCTTAAAAAATACCTTGACTTGTTGCTGTCGCAGTTTTTGTGTTTCCACAGTAGTGATGGCAGAACGATACATAAAACCAATTATTCCCGTTGATACTGGGTCGCGGTGGGCAATTTCTTGAAGCAAGTTTATAACCTGCAAAGTGAAAAACGCTTTCTATAAAACTAGCTTTCTAAACCCGCCATCGCATGGGTTAACCTTTAATAACGATGATTTTTTTTTTGATACAGTTATAATAAAATGGCGGGTCTGTTCATTGGCGAGCTTTAAATTTTAAAAAATTAAACTATTTGTACTTAATCGAAGTTAATTTAACTGTAATTTGTGTAATGACGTGTTGTGTGTAGTTAAATTTAACGTACCTATCGAGTTGCATGTAATATGAAGTGGAATGTTTACCACATCTGAGGATTTTCGTTGATTGGCAACATAACACAAATCCCCAAACCCCGACCGGCCATTATATCAGATAGCTGTTACTTGTTGTTTATGTAAACGTTTAGGAACAAATAGAATATAATAGCCAGTCTCGATATGTTAATTTGCGCTACACTGCCAAGCGACGAAAATGCCCAAATGTAGTAATCATTACAGGATCGTACTTTAAGTTTTCAAACTCGCCAAAAGTCGCCAATGAACAGACCGGCCAATTTATCAGAGCTGTACCAACTTTTATTTCATGCCAATTGATCCTCTCTCCACTGGTAAACCTGGCCAGGATACAATTAAGGATCAATAAACGATTAGACAGTTCACATGTTGCTGCTAATTTGCATGAACATGCTATAGGTGGAGAAAACAAATTTGATTGGCAAATTTATAAAGCATTAGTGATTTTCTTAAACAGTTGTAACATTTGGCAATATTTTAGCAACATGGGAATGCATTTATTTTAACGGACAGATTATTTTAACTATTTTCCTTTTTTTTAGAAAAACTATTTTATTAAGTACTTATTTTTGTTTATAAGTTTAATACTTTTAGAATAAAAACATGTTAGTAATAAAAATAGTTTACCACAACTTTTTATTTAGTAACTTAAACTCATACTCTGATATTTGAAGAATACTCTCCAATTTCAGTCTTAATTTTTTTTTTGAATAATCACAATGTAAAATTGGAATGTTTTTTTTTATTTGATAAAAGCTTATAAAAAATGTAGTGATTTACTTTGAATTACACACTAAAAGTATTAGAATAATTTTTGTATCTAGATATTTATTATACAATTGAAATTTCTAAATTTTAAAAATAACCTTCAAAAGAATGAAACAAAATATGCTAGTAATAAAAATCGTCACACATTTAACTGTAATATAAGTAATTTCTATGTTTTCCCCTTTTGTATAATTGTTTCTAAAAAATAATTACACAATTTTAATAACAAATATAAAATTTTATATTATAAATAATTAAAGTAATAAACTTAAAATTCCCTCATACAAATAACCAATAATTATAATTAAAAATTACTAACTTTCATTGCATTCAATTAATTCAAAAATTAATTCTTATATTTAACACCCAACAATTCTATATCTAATTTAAACGATTCCTGGCATCGCTAGCTTTGGAATGAATACTACTGAAGAGTAAACCTCACTTGACTGCAAGTACAATAATTTCCAGGATGCGTTAAAATCTGTAAAGAGGCTAGGAATAGGTGAGTACAAGTCTTACTTACAAAATAAGAAGATCATACCTGAGGCATATTGATTGAGAGATGCATGTATACTCTAGCTAAAAGTAACTTATGCTCGTTGTCGTCAGGGCTTAATATCGACAATAATTCCAGGGCATCACATAGGCACAATACACCTTCACCTTCCCCGTCATGTTGTCGACCCACTTCCACCAAATTCCAGCACATGCGTATGAAAGCCTAAAAGAATATGGCAAAAGTTTAGTTTGAAGTATTGTTGCACTAGAGCTACAGAAGAGCTATTGGAGACAGGCGTCGCATTTCAGACTCACAGTCAAGTGAACCAAGTCAAGTGATGAGCCGACAATTGAGTCGGGTTAAGGAATTTTTGCCATAAAAAAGCTTTGATTGAATGCACTTTGTCGAGTTCCACCTAACCATACTTGGTATTTTGCGAGAAGTCCTCTATGGTGTCATTAACTCAACATCCGGAGGAAACGGCAGACAGCCTTTTCACGCTTTTTAAGTGGCCATATCACATCTTTTGCTTTCCAACAGAGAGAGCAACAGTTCTCAGAGTGTCATTGGTGCAGGGTCGACCAGAACTCTCCTGAGCATATCCTTAAATGCTTGAATTTCTAGATTTCCGAGATTCTAAGCGACCCGAATTTGTTCCTGGACTTAATGAAGATTTTTGGTTTCATGGAGGTCATAGCTGAGCTACACCACCTGGGATTAGTAACAACAACGTTTAACCAATTCACTGTAAACATTGAATGTGCTATCAATTGATACACAGGTAGAAAAAACTTTTAAAGCTTCTCAGGAAATACCTATATTTTAAGTATCTTACTTTAAGGGGTGATACTTCTTCCACCCATTCTTCTGCAAATCTTTCATAGCCAGGTGCCAAATCTTGAAGTTGTTGGGGGGTCTTTGGACGCCCCTCATCAAAAACATCTACGAAAGTGTAAGCATCTATGCCAGCAAGACTAGAATAAAGATAAATTTAATTATATTTAAGAAGTTCTTTCACAATAAAAACTGTCAACTGCTTATCACATAAATATAATATTCTATTTCTTAACTAAAATAAGTTAGATTTAAACAATTAATAAAAAAAAGTCCAAAATGCTAATTTAATCTTCTCAAAATTCTATCCCAAAACTCTGAAATGTCCACTCTATAGACTGTTCCCAAGAAGACTTCATAAAATGTAGTATTAGATTCATTAAGTGTACTAAGAAATATTTGCAGTATTTAGGTTTTTATAGGACATCAGTTTTTAATGCTCTAAAATAAAATTAAATGGTACTACCAGCCATCAGACTAAATTTAAAGAAAGATAAGGAAGCCATGTCAATTGTAGTTAACAGTTTGATTATTTAGTATTGCTGTAAAATTTTTTGACTGTGATATCTTCATTTGGCGATATCACTTGTCCACTCAATGGATCGAATTATTTATGTAACATGAATAACACCTGAATTAAACATTAATTTAAATTGGGAGGTTTTTAAGATTACCTTGCTTTTATTTGATTATTTTAAATCACTAAAAATTGCAATTCAAGTAACATTAAAAACATAATTATGCATGTAAACTCTGTGATCATGAATATCCACCCCATGGACTTTATCGTCTACTCAGTGGACACACTAAATATGAAAATGTGTAATTACTTATTTAAAATAGACTAATGAAATCGCTCATGAAGTATTTTAGAAAAGTGGATGAAAGTTACACATGTTGATGTGCTTTTCAAACATTTTCATTAGATTTTTTTTTCCAAATTAGCAATGGCTTTCAACCCTTTAGATTGGCAATGACCCATAAGCTTATAGATTTGCAGCTTCAGAAGTGTAAGTAGCAAATAAAATCAGCATTGGTCTGAAGAGCTATTAAGAAATATAGATAAAAATGCATGACAGACTTCCACAAAAATCAAGGAAGAAAAATTGGAACAGCATATATTGCATGACAAAGAAATACATTAAAATTGATCTAAAAAGAAAATAAAGTAAGATAAATAGGTTATACAGGGTGAGGCAAATAAAAGCGGCCCCGGTCTAGAGATAGGAATACGTTGAAATGCTTGGCGTGAAAAACTCTTGAAGCCGCCTGAAAGCTTTCAAGTGGAAATAAAAGATTATTCAAGCGTGCAATGGTTTCACTTGACAAACCTGTTTTTGCATTGGTTGGATTGGATAAGCATCACATTAGAGCTACTCATGGACTATTGACCAGTTCAGATCGTAGTGTGTATTGTATGAAGACGGCTTATTATGCAATTTTTTTTTGTCTTGCAATCAATTTAGAATGTTTTGTAGTAACAAAAACAAAAAGGTCCGATTCTCTACGATAAATAACAACCGAAATAATCACTAGTGAGAACTTTTTTTATCAGCTCTACAAACCTTGTTTATATTTCATTTCAACTAGCTTTTCAAACCATAGCGTAGTTGTCCGCAAATAAGTCGCCAAGCGTTTGTTTGGGCTTAATATTGAAGCGATCAATGGCTTCATGTTAGCAAACCTGTTTTTGTATTGGTTTTTGACTTGACAACATTTCTGTCGTATTTTTATCTCCACGTTGGGGCCGCTTTTATTTGCTTCACCCTGTACTTGGAATACCAAAGACAATACTATAAAGAACAGAAATTTTGCAACCAAAAGTAAACAAACTGAAATTAAATAGAAGAATGACAAAACACTTACTTGGAAATAAAACAAAAACAAAAAAAAATCAAATATAGGTCAAGAAAATTACTCAATAAACTCATAATAAATATATAAAATATGAAAATATTACATATACTACTTCAAAAGTTATACCAAAAACATATTTGAACTTCAAGTTATACTAAAATAAACTTACTGTGGATATTCTTTCCACTTCAGAAGAAAATGTCCTGGGAAATTAACAGGTAAAAGTGCAACACCAAACAAAGCTGCAACTGTTTTATAAATTACACTCATAGTTATTGGTATGCCTTGCCTTTTTTCCAGAACCTATTAATTAAATTCAACAAACAAAATTTTAAAATTTAAAAAAAAATCATTGAGTTAAGTCAGTGAATTTCTTGTAAGCATTAATTATTACATGGTTTGATTTTTATAAAATTAGGGGAACTAAAATATCTATAAATTATTTCAAAATCAGTTATAAAAAATATTAAAAGATTTCTAACATATTTAAATCTTTAATGAAACAATATTTTATCATTCATATAAATTACAATTTGTTTGAATAAGCATTTCAATAAAATTACTGTGTATGCATCTCATGTTTACACATTCATTTCATTCAACTCCTTAATATGATGTACAATTTTAAAAAGTAAATATTACAGTTGTATCATACAATAACAATTGAAGAACTTAGTGGAAGAAAGTGATATTTTTGAAAAAATTGAGATTTTTGGGTCAGTGAACTTGTTATTCCCTCCTTTAAATGTAACAAGAGTCCCCCTCTCCATAAACTTTAAGTTAAGTATATCTTTTACTTTTTGTAAGTGCTGTTTTTAACGAATTTAAGTGCAAATGAAAAACTTTAAAGATCATTTTCATCTTTTTGTCACTTAGCACGTTCTTCCACTAAGCTCTTCAATTAATGAAACCTCAGTTGCAAATTTCTTCCTTACTTTGTCAATGAAGCTGTTTTCGGAAGAGAAATAAGCGACAACATTTCCACAAAATTTAAATTCTTCAAACATAACATCATTGATAGCATTCAGAATTCTCTTACAGTCTCTTGGATCCCAGAGTGAATCGTCTAGATGAGGTACTAAAATATGATACAAATAAAAGAAGTTAGTTTTTAGGGAATTGTTGGTTATATACATAATGATTTAGTTTTTTTTCATCGTTAAAAATGGCTTTACCAAAAAAAACACTAAAGTATGACAAATATTTCTTCGATAACAAATAGCGTTTTTATGTTTTAAAGCTCTTTTAATGACACAATTCAAAATGAAGAAATTTATATTGCCAAAAAATATCCTCAAAACCTAACTCAGAATTCCCCACTTTATTCTTTACACCAATATTTTAAGTTTATATGTATACATTTATCACTACAAAGAATTAATCTTCATCTAAGTAGTAAAAAGGCAAATGTGTAAAATGGCTTGCTAAAACTACTTCCTTCTCATTTCGACACAAGGAAAGTCTATATGCCAAATGCTGATAATTCAAATAAACAGGTTGCCTATTACTTTTTTTAAAAAAAAAACAAGCCAAAATTGAAGTTCCTCTTCCCCAGAATTCGACTAAATTATTAAAAAAATTTCATCAATTTTGCTTTTAAGGTCAGGGCAAATAATGAAAAGTAGAAATAAAATAAACCCTTATAAAGTCAAACAAATTTATTAATTATAAAATTTAATTTAAAAACAGGCAATAATTTAAACTGCTATTTTATAATCCATATACAAAAAACTCACCATTATCTACAGCCTTTAATATAGGTAGTCCAGTTTTTAGTGCTGGGTGTGATGGTCTGTGAGTGACCAGGAACTCAAACACTTTCTTAATTATGCCGTTTAAGGACAAAATAATTTTGTTTGTAAAATCTCTTTTAGTCGGTTGGCACCACCATGATACCAGGCAAGCACCTGTGAAATAATGTAAAAATATTTATAAAAATAATATTTGAAGAGTTTAGTGGAAGAACGTGCTAAGTGACAGAAAGGTGAAAACGAGAAAATAAGCTATAAATTTTTTAGTTTGCAAGTAAATCCATTAAAACCGGTACTTGCGAACGGTAAAAATTATACTTAAGTTTAGGTTTGTAAGGTTTTAAGGATGGAATAATATGTTCATTGACACAAAAATCAAATTTTTTTCAAAAATGTCACTTAGCACGTTCTTCCACTAAGCTAATAAAATTAATCCAATAAATAAGTTTTATTGACTTTAGCAGACTTATTTTGGAGCCAAAATGTATTTATACACGAAGCAAAAGACATGCTAGTTTATTTCTAAAGTAGGCTAATTCCCTGTAGAATTGACCTTCCTGTAGTGTAAGTCACAGGCGTTAAAAAGTGATTACCATTACAACTTGTAACATTAATTGAAAAAATATTAGTGGAATAGTTCATTTACACTTACACTTAACTAAATAATGTAATCTGTTTATTTAATATGAGTTTTTAGAAAAAATTTAAAAAGCTTTTTTAACTTGTAACACTACAAAAATCTTCAGTTAGATGGAATTAGCCATTAGGAAAAAAAATCAATGAATATAATATAACATGTCAAATGCCCTGATTTGTCTTAAATAAGCAGTTAACTAAACAGTGTTTTTTTTTTTTACTTGTCTTCACTAAAGTTACAGATTGAAGTGCTTTAGGACATAATGTAACAGAGCAAGATAGCCCAGTAAATGAGAATGTACAATAGTTTTAGTCCTCTATTTGGATAATTTATTAACCTTTTAAACCTAAAATATTTGATTTGACATTGAATAAACCTGCAACATTTTATCATTCTAGCCTTATTGTTTTATGTCCATTATGATTTTTTAAAAAATAGTCCTAATGTAGGAGTTCGTGTAAAGAAATGTATAAGTTATAAAATTTTAAAAAATAATTTATAAGTTAATTATTTTTTTAAAAATAATAGGTAATGCATTTTTAAAAAGCTAAACTGTATAGAAAATTATATGACCTTGAAGCAGAGTTACATTGTCAGAATTGTTCTCCAGTAGGTGTTCCCAAACTTTTTCTAAGACCCGGTGTCGCATATACCTTAGAGCTCTTTTGGCATAGTATTTCTGGGTGAGGTTAAGGTGACTGCAAACCAAAACAGATTATTAATATTAAAAAAATGTTTGAATATTTATTCAATTAATTGAGTAATTGTAAGCTTAAATACAACATATAAACAAAATATTTTAGGTTACATATTATATAAACACATAGTAATAAAATTATTTAATAGAAATTCTATACAGCTTTGCTTTAAACAATTACAGCTATGATATTAGCATTAAAACCAGAAAAGTTGCATTTAAAGACATTAAAACAAAAACTACAGGCCATAACTAATAGTTCTAAATAAATATTGTACGATTTTTTTGCACTATTATATTGTCGGTCCAATGACAAACCCACGAATGTACACATTCTAGGGATTGGCGGTTTTACAAACTGGCGGGCCTATCACCTCTGTGTTAATGCATGTTTTTGATTTTGTAATTGGACCGAAGATATTATCTTGAACTTAGTTATAGAATGAATATGCTTGAATAGTTAAGTTTTAAGAGACATACCCATATTACACCATGAAATTAAAAAAATTACTGAATTAGTATAAAGTAAAAACAAAAATAATTCATACCATTCAGAGTCATAAATAACATTTTCCAACTCATGAATTAGAAACTGATCTGTCAATGGATGATCGTTTAACCTGGTTCTAAAACCTGAAAAAGATTCATCAGAAACCTTATCCTGATGATAAAATACTTCGGACATTTTGCTAAGGTCATTTGTAACTTTTCTTGTGCACTCATTTTTAAAACGTATCTCTGTTTTCCAATCAGTGGTATTGAAGTCATATAGTTGGGCCAAATCAGGCCACCTATAAAAAAAATTATTTCAGATCACTTATGATAATTTTTCGGAACAATAGTATAGGGTAATTCTGTGTAACTGTAGTGTAAGTCACAATTTAAGAGGAGTTTAAAAGCTTTTTAAATTCAAAAAAATAAATCAAACTAAATAAAGCACGTTACATTATTTAGTTTTAATACGTGTAGATCAGCTATTCCACTAATTTTTTTTCATTTAATGCTAAAAGTTGTAGAGATAATCACTTTTTACACACGTGACTTACACTACGAAAAGGATAATTTTACATGGAGTTAGCCTTCATAGGAGCTGGTTGGTTAAGTAGTAACTTTTTACATTTATGAAAAGTTAACAGCAGGTTGTATCTATCAAGTTGTATTAAATTTGTACGGGAATGTTTACCCGATTCCTATGTTTTAGTTGCTTTATAACATGGCAGAAATTCCTAAATCAAGATAATTGTCTATATTGTAAAAGTTATTTTTAATTTAAGGGTTAAAGTGATAGTATTTCCATTATTATAAATGTACTGCTAAAAATTGCAGAATTTATACTACACAAATTATGGTGATAAATAAAAGTCTACTCATGCAAATGTTCAATATATTGGGTTTTTTTAATGAAGACTAAGTATCCTGATTTCTTTGACTTCAGTATTTTTGCAACTGGTTGTATTTTCAGTATCAAAAAAGTTACATTAAATTTTTAATGTATGTTATCATTAAATTCATGCCATTTTTGTGTTACAAAATCTCTTATCATTGAAATGTTTTTTTATGTATCCCTACTGAATGAAAGATTTAAACACTCAATTTTGGTTCAACTATGATATAATGGCCAATTTGTTCATTGCGACTTTTGGAGAACCTAAAACTTTAACGTATGAACACTATAGGTATCTATCGAGTTGTATGAAATATGACTTGAAATGTTTACCACATTTTGGCATTTTCATTGCTTTGCAACGTAACTCAAATTACCAAATTAAGGATGGCCATTATATGATAGCTGCTCTCTCATTTTTGTATGAATAATTATTTGAATAAATAAAAGCACATTCAAAATAAGGTAATATAATGAGGGGAGGGCTTGCTTATTTTAAACTTTAATTACAGTAAAGGTTTTTTTACATAAAAGAAATATTTAAAGATCTGTAAGGAAAATATTTATGGAAGGTAACTGTTAAATTATAAAAAAAAATCATAAACCTAAGCGAATAAGTTTCGTATGCATTAGTATAACAAATTTAAAATTAAAAATAATTACATTAGTTTAAACTTATTTCCCCATATCTTGTTACTTCTCAACACATAATCAAATGCCTTACATACTGTAGATAATCTACATAAATCAATAAACGATAGTTCTTCTGAATAGAATATTTTTTCAATAATTTCTACAGGTAAACAATGTAAACCGAAACAATCGTCAGCCATTTTACGAAAACAAGTGGGAAATATTAAACTTTTGTGTTTGGTGCATGGTTAAGGACCAATCATTGTAAAAATAAGATTTTTTCATGCAACGTAAGTGTATGAAAAAATGTCAGCTGCCTTTCAACAACAAATATGTAAATTCAAAAAGCGTCACAATCACAAAATGTCCTCGAATTTTTGAGAAGACGAAACACAAACATAATATTTATCTATAAAATTGAAAGTGGAAGTTACTATTACTGGTTTTGTTCTGCTTGGGAATTTTTTTAAATAAAAATATATAGTGAAGCACTTGAATTTTATTAATAAACTCTACTAAACTTTTAATAATTAAAATAGATTTAATTTCGCTTTTTTAGTTCATAAAACTGCTAATAAAGAATCAGAATTTTTTTTTTAGGATTCCGCCGCCCTTGCTGACATTCCCTGTAACCGCCTAAATTAGCTTGCTTTATTTTGAAAACGAACCATTTTCCCTCACCGGCAAAGGCTTTAATTACAATAAAAAATCAAATTAAATATCCCACAAACGCCTCCAACATGAAGCTCGTCCGATTCCTCATGAAACTGAGCCACGAGACTGTCACCATCGAGCTGAAGAACGGCACCCAGGTCCACGGCACGATCACCGGTGTGGACGTCGCGATGAACACACACCTCAGGACCGTGAAGATGACGGTAAAAAACAGAGATCCCGTGCAGCTGGAGACGCTGAGCATCCGCGGGAACAACATCCGATACTACATCCTCCCCGACAGCCTGCCTTTGGAGACCCTGCTCGTGGACGACACTCCGAAAGCGAAGGCCAAGAAGAAGGAAGCGGCCGTGGGCAGGGGTCGTGGCCGGGGCGGACGCGGACGAGCCAGGGGTAGGGGAAGAGGACGGGGAAGGAGATAGACTGGATTGTCATCTAATAATTTTCATTGATTTCATTTCAATTATTGTCTTTGGTGTAAAGTTATGTTGTATATTCCATAAGTACCAAGTAAATGTTTGTTTACACGCTTGAGTTAATTGCATTAATTAGTTTTGTATTTGTGGCTTATTATAGTACGGGTAATTAATATGTAAACTTTGCTTTCCCTACCTCTCGTGTGGTTTTCCAAGAAATGACATGAGTGTTGCTGTTCTAAACCACCTTGTTTGAGGATCTGCCTAAAAAACCACAGGAGGGATAGAGAAAGCCTATCTTGTGTTGCAATCGTAAGGACTATAAGGATAGAACATAGTGGTGTGCTTGTTTATAGTTTGATTGTAGTTGGTTTGACGTGCATGTTAACCCGCAAGATTTCAAAGATGTGGTCTAACGTTAACTAATTTCTCCCAATCCAGGAAGGTAGCATTAGTGAGAACAAAGAACTACTTTCACTATATTCTGTCAAGACTGGTCAACAACAAAACACAATTTTATCATAACTAAAATCCGTTTTTGAAAGTTAGCTTTGATCATTAATTTCGAAAAAAAGTAGTCGTGAATTGCATATAAAGTAATCGGGTCAAATCAGGGATTGGAGTCATGCATTACTTGTAACAGTTACTTTTTTTAGGTAACAACTTGCATTTTTTTTACAATTTGAAATGGCTTAAAGTAACTGTAATTAGTTGTTTTTCATATTAAGTAACTGTAACAAAAATACTTTTTAAAAGTAACTTTCCAATCCCTGGGTAAAATCCTAGTCGCTGGCCCAGCAACATTTCAAAAATGCATGCAACCTTATATCCTTTTTTTTCAATCAGTGTACATGGTTGCCAGAAAACGTAATTTGTTGTTCTTCAAAAACTCAAGCAAATTTTATAATTTGTTGCAGGGCCAGTGACAAGGTTTTTCCCAAGAAATGTTAGCCTTAATTCTACAGTTCTATATATAATGAGCTTTTAAGAAATCCGGCTTGTGTCTGTGAGAAAGCCTAGAGCAGATTTAATTCATAGCTTACGGGTTATGAATGACAATATGCATGAATTGAAAAAATGACTGTATGCTATCTTAATTTTAAAGTTGTGAAGTTGAAAAAAAACAAGTAGGTTTTTGTAACAGAATCTGTTACTTAACCCACTTCCACACAACAGTTATGTTTAACAGGTAAAAAGGTGCCAAACACAGCATTAATTCTATATTGAACATTTACATGCTAAATTTGGCTAGTTTCATTTATTTTATTTCGAAAATTCAATAATTAGTACTTATCGTTCTCAAAAATTAATTTATATTTCAAAGGATAAATATGTAATATTCCTCGCTTTTAAATAGAATAAAAATATTTCATATCAACATACAAAGAATCCATAGTGAACTATATTTGACGTCATTTCAAACTTATCAATGTCGCAAAAATAAATTTATTTAAATTTATTGTTTAAAAGAATTTAAGTTTCTCGAACGATTGTTGCGAATGGCAATGGTGATTTAATTCTAATAAAAATGGCTTCCCCTATGCTTTTTAAATGATCATTTAGTTTTGCAGTTTTTTAAATAATTGTACTTCGAATTCTTTTCTGAAATTTTCAATGTATTCTAATTTCGATGCGCTGAATTTTTTGACGTATCACACTTGTCCGTAGCATTTGTAGTTTGGGCTATGAAAGTGGGTGGCGGACTGAACGATTCTGATACCTTCCACTTTTTACATTATAAACGTAGTGTGGAAGCTAAAATCATTCAATAATTTTATAAATTTTAGTTCTTTCAATTGTGTCAGACATATCAAAATATCAATGTTATATCTTTACTAAAACCTATTTCCAATTAACACCTAATTTAAGGCATTACAAATATATATAGACAATTAAAATGGATCCAGAGAAAGTTTATTGTTTCTTTCAAGTCAATTTCCTAAAAAAAAAAAGCCATAATGTCATAAGTTGATTTCATGATTTGGACTTTCTTTAAAAATACAAGGGAGCCCGGTGGCTTAGTGGTAGTACTTCGCATTGCTATGCCACAGAGACCCGGATTCGGCGAGGTAGACTTTGTATAAAGTGAAACCTGAGTTGTTAAACTGAACTCCCAACTTCTTCTGATTTTATTCCATTATATCCAAATCTGTTATAACGTCACAATACTTGCTTTTTCTTGAATGACCGTAATACCAGTTCAAATTTGTTGTAACGCCAAATACAGTTGCACACTGTAAATTCTTCACTCTTTCATTGAGAATTTACATTTTTCCTTTAAGCATGCATTATAGTCCTGAAAAGCAGTAGAATTTCCGCATAATCATATATTCATATCAATGACTTCAGAATCTGTTTTGTGATTAGTTTTTGTACATACAAGTAACAATTCGAAGTACGACTTTTTGCATAAAAATTAAAAAATATCTAAATTTTGAAGATAGAGGAACTCTCGACTTAATTTGACTTAAAATAAGCATCTTAATCCCCCAAAACAGAATTACAGCCTTTTAAAATAAGGCAATCCACTGTTTTATGAATAATCCCTTCCAAATAGCACACTTCACTTTTTGAAGTACAGTAATTTCCTGACATCAGTAAGTCACGTTTAAAGGTAATTCTAAACTTGCTGTTGTATGGGATCAGGGTTTCCATAATGGCGAAAATATTATGTAATTCATTTATTGAGATGGCCAGCCATAATTGATACCCAACCCTTTACTTGACCTTTTGTTTGTGGTGTATGTCTAATGGAAAAGAATGGAATTAATACTGTTCAAAAAATGCTTGAAATGACAGAAGAAATTATTACTTTTGAATTGCATGCCTTTAACATATGTGGGAATGGTGTAATCCCGTCTCGAGAGAGGGGGCGCCAGGATACAGAGCCGTCTCATGGAAATGCCACAAACTGCTTATGTCACGGTGGTGTGACCACACACGGTTGATCTCACGACGAGATTCAACAGAACATTCGAAAACGTTGACCAGAGAGGTGTGCTGCTGCACCCTCGTTTTGATTTTGTAATGCGTAGAGAGAATCTTAATGTTTATTAAATAAAATACTTAAGTTAATTCTAATTTCTTGCCTTGCATATGGGGGCATCGACAGGGATAATTTTTTTTCTTCTGCGGGAGAATAATATCTGAATCAACGAGCCGTTAGAACAATTAGTGTTCCGTCCGGTTGCGAAGCTACGGGGCAGTTAAAACTGCCGGAACGGACTTGTTTGGTTTTCGAACATTGGTGTGTGACATAAAATACTTAAGTTAATTCTAATTTCTTGCCTCGCACACATATAACTGACTGAATGCAGCACAAACTGTTTATTCGAAAAAAACTGTTTATTAAAAAAACTGTTTATTAGAGTGCTGACTTAAAGCATTTGTTCACATGAGTTACAGTATCAGGCCACTAATAAGGCTCATGCATATAATCTTATGACAATATGTTTTAGCATATTAGCTCTTAGAAGTGTATTGTTAGACTCCTATCTAAGTTTCCGTAGCGCTAAAATTAATTACATTAAGTTAGTAGACATAAATGAAGAATTTATATTATTTGAGATTTGACATGTTTTACAAAAAATTGGTTTGAATTAAATTTCTAGCCTCCATGAATAGCTTTATTGCAGCCAAGTGCCTTGTAAACTTTACCAAACTTTAAATGTAGGTCATTTTGGAGCATCTTTTCAATCACAAGTGTTCAAAATTCACAGTCGTTAGTCGCAAAATGCAATCAGATTTTTTGATTTTGAAAAAACAAAATTAATTTAGTCACAGTTAGTGCGACTGTACTTTTTATTAAGGGGAAGCTAAAGACCCAGCATCCTTCTTTCACTTCCCATGCTAAGTCTATGGGTGTGTTCTTGGAACACACTGCCTTTGTTTTTAAGTTTATTAACTAGCAATTTTTTGCATTAGGAAGTCCAGGAAGTTTTCTGAGGATCCTCGAGCTCACTTTTTCATTTTATTAGCCAGACTTTTTTAAAATTTGAAATAAAAAAAATTCATGGTATTTTTCCAACAAATTAAGACTTTTTACTGAAAAATAAGTGCTACAACATAAAATTCAACTTCTCTTTTAGAGTTTTACGATGGAATTTGCAGCAAATTATAAAAAAAAGGTTTGAATTTTATGTTGTAGCACTTATTTTTCAGTAAAAAGTCTGACTTTGTTGGAAAAATAGCATGAATTTTTTTTATTTCAAATTTTAAAAAAGTCTGGCTAAATAAAATGAAAAAGTGAGCTCGAGGATCCTCAGAAAACTTCCTGGACTTCCTAATGCAAAAAATTGCTAGTTAATAAACTTAAAAACAAAGGCAGTGTGTTCCAAGAACTGTCCCATAGACTTAGCATGGGAAGTGAAAGAAGGATGCTGGGTCTTTAGCTTCCCCTTAAACAATTGTCATTACAAACTCTTTTATATTGTGGTTTCCAAGAATCTTTCAAAAAAAATAATCTTGAAATCAGCAATCTTTACCTTTTCTAAATTTTTCAAACCATTGCTGTGATCATATAATCACAAAAATTCATTCGGTAGTCCTAAAATCAATACATTGATCTACAAATTGCAAAACTTAGTCGAACTTCATAAATTCCTTAAGTTTTGGCGATTCCCCAATTGTAATTTAAAATCCCCAAATTATAGTATTGTCAAGTATAGAAACACCGACAAAAAAGCACAGACGACCGTAATATCCACAAACTTTGGTTGTAGAAAATTGTCTTAAATTTTGATTTCTTAAATTTTGTAACTCTTGTTATCCTAAAATGGCGAAACTCCTGTGATTACATACATTGTGAAAATCCAGCAATCTTAAAATCGTCTAGTTGGGCACTGTAGTCTCCAAAACTGCTGGAGAAATCACTTCAAATTTTTTTTCATAAAAAAAATGCTCCTAGGTAATGTGCATTTGCTCCAAGTTTTTCTAAAAGTTAGTAGCACAGATTGCTTCGAAATATCCTTTATAGAATTTCGAACACTGCTCCAGACTCATC
Organism: Oedothorax gibbosus; assembly: GCA_019343175.1. NCBI lineage: Eukaryota > Metazoa > Arthropoda > Arachnida > Araneae > Linyphiidae > Oedothorax > Oedothorax gibbosus. The sequence goes on from CM033271.1 coordinate 14,431,273, forward strand.
CTTAACCTCTTAAGATCCCATGCAAAATCCTACACGTATGTTCTTCATCTAAACATACTTTTCATACAAACATATGCTACAAAGTATGTTTTGCAAAGTAATTTTTAAAAAAATTATGTTTATTACTGAGAGACACGCCTTAAGCTCTAAAAATATACATTTTTATCCTATAAATGCAAAAAAAAAAGCTGTATCACTTATTTGTAGTTAACAGTTTATTTTAACATTGTTTTTAATGCAAAATGCCTTTAAAATTAACTACTAAAAGAACTTTTTTTAAAGTTTAAAGAAAGAACTAGTTTAAAATTATTTTTTTAAAAACTCTAATATCGTATTGACCCTCGTTCCACTTCATTTTTTAAAGAAATAAATGACACCTTTAATCAAAGGCTGAAAACTGATTTTCGAATCTTGTTTTACCGGCCCAGGTCGATTTCGAAACTAATTAACATGTTAATTGTGTTTTGTGAGGGTTTTAAAAAATGTCCCTGAATGGGGACCCCAGGTCGCAAGAGGTTAATGAATCATATCTTTCACCCTAGTAACTGGAAGCTTAGCTTTACTTCTTTGAGTTCAATCTTCACGTATCACTTTTTGTAATGACTGTATTACCTTTTCCAGAGAAGGTGAAAAAGTGACGGGGACATAGTATTTGAATATTGATAATAAAAAATAAACTTTTAACAAAAACATGTGTATAAAGATGGATCTACGTCTGAACAGTAAAACTTTTGTTTTCATTCCACAAATATAGAATTCAAACTTTAAATTGGACCATTTTACTCAGCATTTTATTCTTAAAGATAAAGTGGATCAATAAAATGGCGACTAAACATGCTGAGGGAAAAACTATACACTAGAAGTTAACTGAGACAGATTCTTTAATAACTTAACAAACAATATTTAATGAAAGAAAATACAGCTGTTTTAAGGAGTCATTTTTAAGTACTAAAATGTTCTCTTCTGAAAAGAGAAAATAAAGAGAGACCTGTCCACAAATACTGAAAAAATAACTTACTTTTTTGCACATAACCATTAATAAGCGCAGAAAATGAGAAGTTACTTCTAATACTCATAACTCATAGTTAGATCATTATTTTGCCTTAAAATTTGCATGAAATACATCTCATATACATTATGTCAAATGACCAAAATTTGTTTATCTTTATAGAAAAATAAAGATTTTATGAACAATCATGGTTCATACACTTGTAAGGAAAAAAAATTCAAGCACTTTTCAAGGACTTTTCCAGAAAAATTCAAGGACTAGATGTTGGTGCCAGATTTTAACAAAAAATGTCATAGGGTTAAAAATGTTGAAAACCAATTAAGTTTTCAGGGAATCAATATCACCATCTAGACAACTCTAATGTTTTCAGTCAGTAAAATTTGCAACCAGTAATGATAATCGGGATTTTTCAACTGAAGATCGTTGAAACTACATTTTCCACTCATTTTGTGAAGTATTTAGTCATCACCATAATACTTGAAAAGTTTCAAAACAGAATTTATAAAATGTGGCTCTTCTAGGCACGCACTATGAAGAAAATGCTTTTTTTTGCGTTGCAATCTCTACTTATTCATTTTCCAGAAATTATTTATGCTAATTTGCCGCAAAAAGAACAATAAAAATGCTCAAACACAATCAAAACAAAACCTGATAGGCAAGAAATACGGTTACATTTATCGAAAGATACCGGTCGCTTGCTAGCTGGGAAAAGAATTTAGTGACGCCATAGCAGTAATGTAACCGGGTGAGAGATCATGTGTTTCGGCAATCTCAAGAGAAAAATTTTGATATTATCCGATTTTGCAATAAATAGTACCGATTTTTTTTCAAGCACTCTAGATTCATTTTTAACCACTTTTAGGACTTGAAAATGAACTATTTTTTTTATTTAAGCACTTTATATTCATTTTCAAGCACTTTTAAGGACTTGAAATGAACTTTTTTTATTCAAGCACTTTTCAAGGTTTTTAAGGAGTGTATGAACCATGACAATATAATTTTACTCAAGAAACTGTATTTTCTTTAAATGTTAATAAATATCTCCTAAAAAAAGATCAGTCCACATTTCATCAGAAGAAAAGTGTGAAAATTGTTTTTTTGTTTGTAGCATTAAAATTAGCAAAAATCCCATGTACATTTTTATTTTCTTAAAATAACTACAAATATCACAGAATGTTTATTTACATATTTTTAATAAAGTAATGACATGACTTAAACTATCTTTCTGTAGTAGTTTAAAGAACCTTAATGAACTATTTCTAAATAATTTGTGGAGATAAATAATCAACTAAATTTAACCACTAAAAATTAAATTAAACATTTATAAGTATAAGCTTAAAAGCCCAGTGGCGGCCCGTGGTCAAAAAATTGGTGCGGCCAGGACACCGCGACCTATGACAGAGAAAATTGACCTTGAAGTTTCTTGCCCTTTGACCATTCATAATATTTAAAGTGATAAAAGCAATAGTGATTACTTAACACAAACATAATACTTAGTTTGATTACATTATAAGAAGTTAAATAAAACATTGATTCTTAAGTCTCAACATCTACCAGTGTATAAAGAAATTCAATAAGTAATAGTTTTCTAAATGCAGAAAGTTTCATCTAAATTATGCAAAACGATATAAATTCCTATATACCTATTTACATAACATTTACACTTTTGTTCACACAATATCAAAGAAAAGCTTTTAATAATTCGTGTGTTCCTTAAAAGATAATATAAAGGGTAGTAATTCATAAAACAAATAATGGTTCAATATATAAAAACAAATACAATTTATATAATCAATATAATACATAAATCATTTCAAGCATATTAAGATGTGTTTCTAACATACAGAGAATAATTTTCAAATTGGCCACAAGTTAAATACAAGCACTCTGTATGTGCATGTTATTCATTTTAAATTGAGAAAAGACTAGAAAGTTCTTTCGTCTTTAGAACCAGGGGGGGTGATTACCAATCATCTTGAGGCATTATAAAAGTGTCATTGTCTTTTCTTAGAATAGTAAGTTTTGGCCCAAAGTAACTTATTATGTAATGGGAACCGTCTGCTGGTCCAACAACCTACAATGCACACACAGAAAAAACTTAGTAGAATCTACTTTAGTAACATTCTCAAATATAATTTTTTACTGAATTGAAACATTAATTCTGTCAATTTAAATTGTCATAACTAGATTTAAACCTCTCCTTTAAAGACATCAGTATAGGAGAAATTATAGGTAAGAGTCATTCCGCGTCAATTCAACACACTTTTCGGCAAAATTCTACCTCACCGTCTCAGATTTTGCTGAAATTTGGAACAACAGTAGTGTTTATATAGTTATTTGTGAAATGAAAATTTTTATTCACAAATATTGATCCGTTTAAAAAATATGGCACTTTAAAAGTTCAAAAAATTGGTCAAAAAACCGCATCCGACCAATTTTCAAATTGACCTAGAAGCTTTCCTAATTAAGCTAGAGACCTGGGATAGGTGTCATCTGACAGAGATTTGTATGAACTTTTTAATGATATGTAACACGCTTAGGATATAGAAGATTTTATTTAAATTAAAATTTAATTAAATTTTAAAATTTAAATTTTTTAAAAAAGTACATAATTTAAAATTTCGAAATTAATTACATGAATAGTTAGGACTCTTTCACATCATCTGACAAAATATCATGTTGGGATGAGAATGGGTTCATTGATAAATAAATTCAAAACTAAAGCTTGTTTTTCATAAATAATTGTTTTTATTAATAAACTTGATCAACTAATTTTAAAAATGACCTAGATGGTTTCCTAATAAATTTAGAAATGGTGTTAAGTGCTAGTTTACAGCAATTTATAAGACAATTTTAATAAAATATAACACACCTCAGATTATAGAAGATTTTATTTAAATTAAAATTGAATTTTAAATTTTTTTTTTTAAATGCATACTTAAAATTTTAAAATTATTTTCATGAATAGTTGGTATTTTTTTTAACAATATATGGGTAAAATATCATTCTGGTATAAGAATTGGTTCATTGCTAAAAAAATCAAAAGTGAAGATGGTTTTTTATTAATAAATGTTTTCACTATTAACCTTGATCAAGCAATTTTTAAAACGACCTAGGAGGTTTCCTAATTCAGTGATAAACCTGTGGTAGGTTTCATTTTACAACAATTTATAAGACCTTTCTACATGTAACAAATTTAGAATATAAAAGATTTAAATTAAATTACAAATAAAAAAGAAACAGTGGAGCTTGTTTATCATTATTGTTAGTTAATAATTCAGCTTAGGAATAACACAAGAATACTAATATTAACACTACCTTTATATTAAATCTAAATGATAACCTGAAGAAAGTTTCATTTGTAGTTTGAAAAAGTCACATTTGTTTGGAAGACATCACTTTGAAGTAGAACATAACTTCTTCCAGTGGGAGTCACAGGATTAACTTTTGCTAGAATGTCCACTACTGACACCCACAAAACATCAGCATTTCTTGGATACGAGAATGATGCAGCTGGCCCAAATGGGTGAAGAAAAGTTATCTTTACCTCATCAAGTTAATTTTTCTCCAAAACGTACCTGAGCCACCAGTTTCCTGCATACACTGAAACAGATTTTAATGTAAAAGCAGAGTGGCACTTTTCAGCCACATCGCATGGTAAAGGGCCTTGCGACGGAGTTGGAGGCTCAGTAAAGAGACAGAGATTGGAGAAAAATGAACTTGATGAGGTAAAGATAACTTTTCTTCACCCATTTGGGCCAGCTGCATCATTCTCGTATCATTAGAAAGGTCTTACAAATTGTTGTAAAATGAAACCTACCACAGGTTTATCGCTTAATTAGAAAACCTCCTAGGTCGTTTTGAAAATTGCTTGATCAAGGTTAATAGTGAAAACATTTATTAATGAAAAACAATCTTCTGTTTTAATTTTTTTTAGCAATGAACCAATTCTTATACCAGAATGATATTTTACCAATATATTGTTTAAAAAAATACCTACTATTCATGAAAATAATTTTAAAATTTTAAGTATGCATTTTTTTTAAATTTAAAATTCAATTTTAATTTAAATAAAATCTTTTATAATCTGAGTTATTTTATTAATTTGTTAATTAATTTTATTAAAATTGTCTTATAAATTGCTGTAAACTAGCACTTAACACCATTTCTAAATTTATTAGGAAACCATCTAGGTCATTTTTAAAATTAGTTGATCAAGTTTATTAATAAAAACAATTATTTATGAAAAACAAGCTTTAGTTTTGAATTTATTTATCAATGAACCCATTCTCATCCCAACATGATATTTTATCAGATGATGTGAAAGAGTCCTAACTATTCATGTAATTAATTTCGAAATTTTAAATTATGTACTTTTTTAAAAATTTAAATTTTAAAATTTAATTAAATTTTAATTTAAATAAAATCTTCTATATCCTAAATGTGTTACATATCATTAAAAAGTTCATACAAATCTCTGTCAGATGACACCTACCCCAGGTCTCTAGCTTAATTAGGAAAGCTTCTAGGCCAATTTGAAAATTGGTCGGATGCGGTTTTTTGACCAATTTTTTGAACTTTTAAAGTGCCATATTTTTGAAACGGATCAATATTTGTGAATAAAAATTTTCATTTCACAAATAACTATATAAACACTACTGTTGTTCCAAATTTCAGCAAAATCTGAGACGGTGATGTTTAATGAGTGTGTTGATTTGACGTGGAATGACTCGTAACTAGGAATAATAAGATAACTTTTTACTTTAATTTTTTTTTTAAATGTGTACTATTATTATTACTCTCCAGTTAGTGGCATTCTCAATATACAGAATACATTTTAAATATTTCATACAAATATCGCATCCAATTTTTTTTGTATAAGTTTATATCTATAATAATAAAAGAAAGAGTCTGTCTGTGTGTCTGTTTGTGTTCGGATCGTAAAAGACCTACTTATACTGCCCTCAGAAATTCGAAATTTTTAAAATAGATTTCCTTTAATACCAACGTGTGCACCTGAGGCTTATTTTTTTCATATTTGTTCCATTTTTAGAGAAAATTCGAATTTTCTGAAAAAAATACACCACTTTCGCTCAAATCCGATCATTTTTTCTCTCTCCTGATGCCATCGGCTGAAAAAATTAAATAAAACTTTTAACGAAAACATTTAAAATTCAAAAATTTTATTTTATTCTTTTGCCATTACTTTCAGAAACTAAATTCATTATTTGAAAAATAATTGACATGTTTCAAGTGACGTAATTCCGCCAGTCTTCATTCCTGGATTTTATTGTGGGTTTATTTGATGATATTTTCATTGATTTTTCTGTTGACTGCATGTATGCATATTTAAGCAATAAATGTATAGTTAAGCTATTACTGAACTATGATGGTTAATAAAGGCCATCGCACTAGAGCTATTAGTGTTTTATGTCTTTATTTTTTTGCCAAAGACGTTGCCAAACTCGCCAAATTATTAATTAAAATTCGTTAAATAAGCGATTTCTTTTATAAATAATTTATAAGCAGGTCGGTTGTTCGAAAGTCATTGTGTTAGAGCTGTATAATGGGTGTGGGTAGCTATATCTATTTTCTCGCCAAATTATTTCCCAAAACGCGCCAAATGAGCTAAAAGGTTTTATGTATTTATGAGGGAATTGTGATGACATTTATGAGTGCATTTTATAGCGTATTTTTCATTTTGGAATTTTAAGGCAATGAAATGGGATTTTATAATTTATAACAAGTGGAAACAATAATAAGTTTATGATCCTATAACAGGGTATATGGTACACATATTTGGAATCTATTTGATATTTTTTTATTCCGTGCAAAGAACGGGTATAAATTTGCTAGTTTTAATATAAACAATACAAATGTTAATAAGTGTGTCGAAAATAATAAAGCCTTTTTTATGTAAACTTCTTTGTATATGTTGCCATGAAAAGAGGTTACTTATTATCTAAAAAAAGTATTTGATAAAAATTGCATAATAATTACTATATCAATTACTTTGTAATCTACAATAAATGTAACAATACAAATATGTATATCTTACCTGTAATGCTATTAAGATAATGTCAATTAATTGTCCGAGAAACATAAAGCCCAATGTGCAGAGCTTAGCTAAGCCTAAAAATAAAATAACATTAATAAACATTAAACAAATCAATCTAAATGCAGATAATATACAAAAAGTTAAATATCTACTTGCCAATAGCAGGATAACCAAGATAAAATCTGTCAATGCCAAACATCCCTAAGAATAAAGACAATAATAATGCTGTTTCATACCTATAACCACTCCTGAAAAAAAAAAGAACATTGTAGTCCCTAATTTAAAAATATAATCAACAAGCAACAAAATTAAAGTTTGAAAGTTTTTAATAAGTAAAACAGATTTAAAAATATATACAAAGTTAAAATTGCTGAAAAAAAGTTTTTTTTTTTACACCTTACTTATTAATTTGTATGTAGAATAGAAAGGAGACAAGTCAAAGTAAAATTTAACACAGAAGCACCTACATAATAAAATAGCACACATCCCCCCTCATAAAAAATAGTCAAATACTGATTCAACGAAACTTTCTATAAAACAAAATTAATTTGTAGAATAAGAAGTGATCGCAATTTTTTTTTACAAAAAAATCATTTCTTCATTGGGTGCCCACGCAAAACTAAAAAAAAAACTATTTCATTTTTATTTGCTAACAAGTTCTATTTAGGTAGAGTGACTAGATGTTTTCAACATCTATGAAGTATACAGTGTTAAAGAAGCTAAAAAAAAAATAGAAAATTCTACAACATCACATTCGTTTTATAGTATTAATATATTTTTAGTCTTGTAATTGACTCAAGTCTTGTGTTATGCTGCAAAGCACTTTGATAGTTTAGAACCAATAAAAATTTGAAACTAAATATTTAATAACTTTTTAGGTTACAATGTAATAAATATCTTGTCTGCCATTTATAGATAGATAGATAATAAATTTATTGCAATGGGCCTAAACCCGTTTACAATGGTTGGCAGAATCTATACATAATACTATTACAATGATACTATTACATACTATTATAAATCTATTACAAGGATACTTACAAAAAAACACTTAAATACATAAAAAGAAACACAAGGAAGTAAACTAATTGTCAATTTCGTCGAAGTCGTCAATTTCGTCGTATATATTGTCTAAACTTTAAAACGGATATTAAGTAGTTATAAATATTATAATAATTTTTTGTTGTGAAATTTTAGAAAAACTGAAAAATAGTTAGAATGAATTAGGTATTTTCTTCTGAAGGATTCATAAATAGGGCAAGTTAAAATTATATGTTTCCAGGTTTCATTTTCGGATGTATTACAAATTTTACATGTAGTGTAAGGAAAAATTTCGTAAATTGATCCTTTAAAGTATAAGTGTGTTTGATTACAACGCAACTGCATTAGAATTTGTTTTACTAATATATCAACATTTGAGGCTAGATAATCTTCAATTAAGTGTGAGCTTTTGATGAATTTGTAAAAAGAGTTATTGTTACTATTAGCTATACAAGAAGGTCATTTTGAATGTATTGATCATTGTATGATTGGATAATTATTGGTAGGTATTGTACTGCTACTTCGTAATCTTGAGATAACCAAACAAAATAAAAACCAGTATTTTGTAAAATATTCCTAAGAGATAGCCCAGTTAAATTTGCTAGTAGAAGAACCATAAAGAGACAAATTATACAGTCGTAAATAACAAGCTTTAGCAAATCTTTCATCAGACATCTTAAGTAAATGTCTGCCATTTATGAGAAACTACTGATTGATTAAAAGGTATTGAAACTATATAACATCATAGTTTTTTCCCTTATTCTGGTTGGAGTAAGAGTTGTCGGCAAAGAGAATGTCCTGCTTATGGTTTGAATTTTAATCATCACGCAATATGCAGGACATTATTCAGTACAAATGCAGAAAACAGCACATTTTACATATATTTTAGGAAACTTTGAAAAAGGCAACACAAAAATCTAAAAAGTAGTACTGTACTGAAAATGCAGTATGTCTGATCACCCTACATTTAAGGTTAATAAAACTTAACAAAGCATTTGTGCCGAGTTTTTTGTGAATATTTGAAAATTGCTATTTATCACTTCCTATATAAATTTACCTGGGGAAGGGGGAATATTGACGAACAAAGTTATGATGGAACACTGCTAATTTCCTTATGACTAGAATTAGTAATATTCGTTTAAAGGAATATAAATTTAAACAAAAAAAATCATACACTTACGTATATTCACATTCTATATCTTTTTCAAAAATTGTTTCATTAATCCCAGTTCCTGGTTTACAAACTAATTTATCGATGGTTTTACAATATACTGAAATAAATAATATTTAATTAGCAAAAAATTTTAGTATTTTTAATGGAATACAATTAGTTAATTATTTAAACATTTTAAAAAGGTTTTTACAGAGAGATTTACTAGGATATTTATGGTAGTTGCTCTTGACCTAAAATCAAAGATAGTTAAATTCTGTTAACATGAAATCTTTTAACAAGAAATTAGAGCATAATGAGTAACTTATGTAAAATTTTATGTTTACATGAAACATATTTTTACTTTCATTTTGAGTTAGCAATGATTAAAACTTATATTTTTACTTGAATAGGTATTTCTTAAAAGACCAGATTAGCATCATAAAATGTTCAATATTTTTTATGTATAAACACAAGCACCAAGTAATTCCCCAAAAATTTTACCTTTAGCGGTATTATTTTTTTGACATGATCTAGGTTGCTGAGTGTTTGGATCAATGTCAGGTTGAAGGCAAAGATACTTAAAAAAGTTAAGGTACAATTCAAGAATGAAAAGTAATAAATTCACGATAAAAAAAATTATAAATAAAAGTTTTCTTAATCTCAAAATAAAAAAACATTCACAAATTAAAAAAAAACATACTTAATTGCAACACACACTTAAATAAAGTTTTGGTATACATTTAGTAGGTATAGTGAAAAGTAGAAAGGTCATGACTATCCAAGAAATGGATGAAGTGACAGTTTTAAAAGGTTATGTTTTCTTTTAAACTAAATATTTGTCTGAATGCTTCAGAGATTTTGTTCTGACCAGGATTTTTCATTAATTAATTATTAGTTTGAAATGTATATTATATTATTATAGTAGTTAATACAGAATACATAGAGCAGCTACAGATAAAACTAAATTAGTAATTTGGGTATTAATAAGCTAAGCCAGCTGTAGTATTTCAACTTTTTATGGGGATTGGGATATCTTCTGCGAAATAAATTCAGATAGTTTCGAATTTCTAATATATCGCTAAAAGACTTATAGTCTTTGAAGAGGTCCAAAAGAAAAATGTTTACCCAATTGGGTTAACCAACAATTGCTGTCTACTGCTTAAGTTAACAGTCATACCATTTTGCTTTAAATAGAAAAGAAGTTGAAAATAAAAGATTAAATTAAAGGATATTGTCCCATCAACAAATTGGAGCAGTTTGCTTCATATATTGGCTCATGTGAAAATAGTCCATTACTATTTTGTGTAAGAGTTAACAAAAATCCTAATGTAAGGAATAGCGATTTCATTCTTAAAAAAAGTGAAATTTCGTTTAATATACATAAATTAATTCAATCAACTGATGCAAACAACCAATCACGATATATCCATAAAATTGAAGACGAACTTTTCTTTTTCAAAACAAGAAAAATACATAATTTGACAATTTTTTTTTTGTTTGTTTGATGCGATGATTCTGGGTACCTATTTCAAGCCAATTTACGTTGTTTCAACACAGCCAAGTATTTTTTAGTTAAAATTATATAGATTTTAGACTGTAAACACAAGTTTAAATATTCTTGGTTAAAATATGAAAAGCTCTTAAAAAATTTATTCTTTTTTATCTTGATAAATGGCCTAATATCGTTTCCTTGAATTTAGAATGATAAAAATGATAAAGCCAACACCTGAGCTCCAACATAAAATTCAACGCTTTACCTTTACTGCACTTTAAATGAGGCGACAGTTTTTAGTTAATTAAAGCTGCCCTAGAGCTACCGGAAAACAATTGGTAACAGGTCTTGCAATTTTAAATGGGAGAATAAGTAATTAGGTTGACATCCGGAGCGATATCGTAGGCAGCGTTAGGAGTTGAACATTTGTGGATTTTACTGGATACACAATTCGACAATTCGTTTTATAGTTAGGCAGTATCAAAAAGACTTTTTTTTAACCAGACCCGTACCACATCATTGGTATGTAATTGTTTGAAATTCATGAAATTTATTTAATAAAAGGAGATGAAAGAGAAGGGGGTGGGGTGCTCTTCCATTTTTCTACTTCATAATTTTTACTTAATATATTTCTGGAAAATATAAGTTAGACAATCAGTGAAGAACCCTCTTCATTAGTATGTAAAAAGTCACTTTGAAATGTAAAAATATATTGATACATGAAATATATTATTAAATAAGGAGAGAGTTTACTCCCTCTCTTTTAGTATTTTAACCAACGATTATTCTACGCATATGTTATATATTTATATACTTTGACGCTTTTGACATTTCTTTAACTTGATTCACACAGAAATATCCAAAAAAAAAGACAACAAAGAAACATTTCAATTTTTATGTAAAATGTTTATTCAGAATGCTAAAATAGTTATATACTACATGTTGAAGTTAATGTTCCTTGTTTCATAATTTTTAGGTTTTAAATTATCTCTGAAAAAAGATGTAGAATTCTGGATTAAATATATATACAAATAATTAAATCAATTATTTTGATAACAGAAAAACATAAATTCATAATATAAATTGAAAGAAATCAATATTTCATTTGTAATAATTGAAGAGCTTAATGAAAGGGGGTCATCTTTTAAGGAGGGGATAATAAGTTCATTGACACACAAAAAATAGATTTTTTTTTCAAAATGTTTCCATAGCATATATTCTTCCACTAACACCTAACACTCTTTAATTAATATTACCTGATATAAAGAATTATAATTTTAATTAAATATATATCTTATACAGATAATCTTCATAAAACAATCACAAATTTTCATAAATACGACTGTTTCATCTTACGATACAAACAGAATTTATTGTAACTGAAAAGAAATACCTTGCTTGAAATAACTGTACTTAACAAAGTTAACTTATAATTTGACTTAAATTGAATTTAACAAATGTAGTGAAAACATAAAAGGTAATAAAATTTGAATTAAGTAACAAAAATGAAAAAAATAACCGAATTTTAAAGCATAAACACTTTTACTTTATGTGTATGAAAATGCAATTTAAATACTTTTACACAACAATATAATTTTTTTATAGAAAATAAATATAAACCCACATTATTTTTGAACACAACTCTGCACACGTTAAATAAATGAAAATTGCTTTTTGCTAGAAATTGCCTTTTACTTAAGAAATATACCTCATTAAAACAATATTTTTTTAAAGCAGTTAAAATCTTAGTAGTAATAACTTCTTATATACATATATGTATGAAAATTATGTAGCAGATTCCTTAGTGAATTCAATCTACTAACAATTTTAACAACCTTTTCTTTCAACATTTGTATTTAAATATGTTTTAATGTTTATATAGTAAAAAAATGTACTAACTATAACTGGTATAAAAATATTCCTTCAAATTGTAGTACTATTCATTTAGATATGGAATACAAAAAATTGCCAATGGTATTTTCAAAAGTTATTCATTACAATTAAATAATGCTAAATTAGTTTATGGTAGCTAACACTCATAAGAAATAACTTCAAATAATATACATGATAAGTGTTATTAGTTTCAATTTCTCTTTAAAAGCATAAAATACACAATATTTGTTCAAGAGTCAATATTTGTTACATGCATTCAGGTGTATTAGGGCATTGGCAACCCAGGTTCATATCCAGGCATTGAATCATTTGTATTCTGAAATACTTCTTTATTTTTATGCTTTTTTATTAAAAATATATATATATATTTAATAAAAAACAAACACCAATCATTTTAAAAGTTGATTTGGGTTATTGTTGCTTTGATATATGTTAAACACTTTAAATTACACAAATATTTTTATACAAATATAACTGGCCAATTACAAAATAATATACCACCATCAACATATCTGATTCAAAGTCATTCGAACGTGAGGTAATATGCTACCAATCTTCATTGTAATAAAACACCCACACATCATCATAGCAGCACAAATTAGAAATATAACACTATTTCCACCAGAGTCTCTTTCTCCATGCAGTGACAACAGAATTATGCAAGTTATAATATTCAAAGGAACTCTAAACCAGTTCATAATGTTTGCTCTGTGTGATTCAGGTATACACTCACTCTTGATGTACCCGATGGCCGGGAAATATATCCCAATCGCAACTTCCAACAGAAAGAAAGATCCGGAAGCGATCAAAATGTTGGTTTCAGGAGAGCTCGTGGCGATGGCACAGCCTATTTGGGATACTGCAGCCAATGCCACAGCCAGCTGTAGCAATGAATGTGGCTCGACTTGACGGTACAGCCCAAGTTGGTAGAAAGAAGAACCAATCATGATGCAGACCATGAAAACAGAGAAAACGATACCAAGAGGTGGATGAACCGAATCTAAAATGGGTGTCCAAAGAAATACAAATACATACATTACGCTCTCAAACAAGGATTGGACAACTCCCAGCATTAATATAAGGGGTTTGTTTAGTATGACTTGCAAGCCTTCTATGCAGATATTTTTAGAAGAAGTTTGTGTCTTTCCGTAGTTTTCCCGCCATATCTTTGACATGATGACACAACTGAGAATGAAGCAAGGTATGGCCAGGATGAAAGGAGATACAGGTCCAAACATTAAAACGTCGGAAGTAAAATTTGCTATAACTCCAGCAACAATGGCAAGAACACCATTCCAAAAGGTGGCTTTAGAAAATGTTATAGCTATCCATTCTTTAGGAAAGTCATAGTTTTGTATGTGCTCATACACATACCAGGATTCAAATACAGAAAAGAGCAACGATGTAGATATGCCTCCGAGAAGTCTACCAAGCAACAAAATGTTGTAATTTGGAAATAACTTCATAAAGCAGCATAAGGAGTACGTAATGCAAAACATCATGCACATGCGCTTGCGACCAAACCGGTCAGCCAAAGCACCAGTCCCAGTTCCAAATAGTACACTGGCAGAAAATCCCACAACATACAACACTGCAATCTGGAAGTTGGTGAAACCATAGTGGCTGTACAGTTTGTAAATGTAAGGTCCTTGGAGCCAGTCGCCAAAGAGTGCCAAGAAGTACACGATGAAATATTTCCTCTGAAAGATGTTGAAATGGAGATTGTTTGTCACTGGGAGGTTTGTTTTACTGGCTTTTACCATAAGCTGGAGGGCTGTGCAGACACTGATTGAGATTAGCAGAAATACATAGATGAAATATGTGAACCAACTTTTAGGATCCTGAAAGAAAAAATTGGACAATTAAATTTGTCAGAATTACAAAAAACAAATTCATCAAAATAATTTCAGTATTATTTTAGATTTTTGAGATAGCATAGAACACTATTATATACTCCAGCAGAAACTTTCAGAATCTAAAGTTTTGTTTTCGCCCACCTTAAAAACTGCAACTAAATGGATATAAATTTAATAACAGTACTGAGTACTGCTACCTATGCAAAAAAATAAAATGTTTTGACTTTTTTTTTTATCATTTTCTTTTTTTTAATTATTAAAAATGTTGGCACATTTTCTGTTGTTCATTTTATAAAAATGGGACTTTATTAATTGGTTTAGTTATAATATTATCATAAAATTCTTTTGCTTTCTGAACAACTTTAGATATTTCCTAAACACTGAACAAAAATATAATTTTATTTCTAGAGAGCTCTTAATGTCTTTTCCCTTCTTTATTTGGCAAATTGCTTTCCAGATTATGTACACCATTCCAGAAATGCAATCTTTAAAAAGGGAATAAGTTGACAAATTAGTTAATGGCTAAAAAAATACAATATTGGTTGCCAAAAACAATAGCTGTTTTTACAAAAAAAAGCATATCAAGCAGGTATTTTGGAGTAACAAAAATGTTTAATGTCGAAAAAAATACATAGCACAGCTATAGGGAAAAAATAATTAAACAGATTTTTAAAAAAAATGCACAAAATGTGAAAAAATGAACATATAAATAAAAAAGGAATTTAGCATGGGGAGATCCTCTAGCTATATATTTTTATAATTATAAAAGTTTTCTTTTTGTTAGAGGATATTTTTTGTAAGTTTTGGTGTGAGATAATTTTTAAGCATTTTTTTATGGCAATAAATCTGGGGAGGAAGCATTCAAATAATGGAGAAAGTAATGGAAAAAGAAATACAACTTTAAGAAAGGAACTATTAATTTAATTTCCCCAAAGATCCTACAGTATAAAATTAATTCACTTAATATAAAAGAATACTCATTTAAATAAAAGGAAAATTTACAGCAAAATGCATGATTATTTTTATATGACTATTATTGCTGTTTTACAATGCATACCATTTGAAGTTTATTAAGAAGTTTTTTTAAAAAAGAATATTACACTTTTTAAAAATATAAGTGATATTTCAATTTCATACCAATCCTTTTTAGTATCATAAATTGTATTTTATTACCGATTGATTTTTATTAAATAAAATATTAGTAGAATTTAATTTTCTTGTAAGATTTGAACTTTTTTAATTATAATATATAGAAAGGAAATAAAATTGAGTAAATAATTGCATTGCTACTTACATAAATTACAGATACTTCTTCGGTTGAATTGGTTAGTGGAAGAATCATCTTTTGCACTCACTTAAATTTACCCCAAAAATAGTTCAATGGTGTTTTAGAATTTGACACAAAATCTGAAAAAAAATCAATTTGAATCATAAAAATGATACTTTTTATTTTAGCTCAAAATAAGTAAAAAAATCATACTATTAGTGAGATTTCATTTAAAAAAATCTTATATATTGAAAAGCTGAATAACATTGTTGAAGAACAAGTACATTTATAAACAACCTAAAAGAAATCAACAATAAGTCCACTCTTAAAAATTCACTGATTTATTAAGAGAATTAGATAGGACAATTTACAAAAGCATAAAATGTTTATTTGTACGTGGTATTTGAATTGCATTTTAGTCGACATTCCTATAAAATGTAAAACTCCACCCACACCATAGATAAAAAAGTTACCGGTAATTTTTCACAGTAGAATATTGTTAGAACTGGTTTTTCACCGTAAAAATGAATTATATAGTAAGTGTACATAAAAATAGCCGCTTTGTTCGGACAGAGGTTACTGAATCGTGTTTCCTACATTCATCTATTTGTTTTGGTTTCTGCTTCGAAGTTGAAGTTACGATCAAGCTTTCTGGTTGTCTTTGTGTTTCGGTCGTTTTGGTGTTCCTTATGGAGCTTTAACACAGCTACGTACGTTCTATAGTATTTCATTTGGCTTGTTTCAGAAGACGTTCCTTTTCGGTTTTCAATCTTGCATTTCCGCGATTGCATTGTCGTCTGCTCTGTTCTGTTTTAGAGTTCTTTTCGTGAATTTATTATTATTCTTACTATATTTATTAAACTTTATTGGTTGAATTGGATTAAATTTCAAATATGCTAAGCTTTATCAAATCGTTAATGTTGTTGAAAAACTTCGGTTTAGATGATATTTGTTTTATACTGAGAAATTGAGCGAATTTCAGGATAGCTATTTAACGTGATTCACGAACAGAGAAAAGTTTTAGTTCGACGTTCTTACGGAAAGAAAGTTTGTACTCTACTCACTTTTGAGGATAGCAAAACAAATGATTTACACTCAAGACGTGAAACATGCCCATTGTACTCAAGTGACGCGATCGGCACCCGAGACTCAACGCAATTTTTTAAGTAGTATTAAACATGTAAGAATTTGACATGAATGGTTTTTATATCAATTTAAAAGAAAAGCAATATGGTCTATAAAAGGTACATAAAAGGTATATGAATGGTACCATGCCGACGACTAGTATTGGACAACAATGTTATCCGACGATGGACCTTCTCCTGCAGTAAATTGTGTCGAATTGTTTGGCCAACAGTTTACTAGCCCATTAAATCTTCATTTTTAATTGATTTTCAGAGAGGAAGGACAAGCTAAATTTGCATTCTTTAATCGGTTTTTATAACCCCTTTACCTAAGTAGTTTTGATGTTCGAATCTTATTGATAATAGGTTTGATAGAAGAGCAATCAGTTCTTTTATACTGGTTTTGAGAAATTTTTAGGAACAGCGGTTTCGATCTTTCAGAATGATAACCTAAGTTCTAATTTACGTTATCAATGTCCGACAAAAATGGTTAAAAAATTTACTAAGGCTAAAGACGTATTGAAAATTAAAACGGATATTTAACAGTTTAAAAAAATCCAAGAGGGTTGTGAGATTAACCGAATTGTTCTATAAGATAATTTAAAAACGTAATTTTGTTTATTAGGAATAAATTGGCTAAATCGATTGAATACTAAAACTAACAGGAATTCATTAAAATTATGTATTTGCTAAAGGACTTTAAAATAATCGTTTGGCATATAACATGTCGTCATGCAGCAGTAAAGGTATAAAGCAATAATTAAAATGATTATACCACCAAAAGAAATATTTTGTCCTTCAAACAATTTTAAGTCATAAAATTATTATTTTTGGCTAATTATTAATATACTAGGTGGCACCAGGGGTGCCTACAAGGGGGGGGTCAACGACGCAGACTGCGTCGTTGAAATTTTAGGGGGGGGGGGGTGATTTTTTTTATAATTTTTTTTAGCAAACTGTCTATTTTGACTAAACGAACTCAACAAATTCTTATTTTTTCTCAGATACTCATCTACCCCCCCTGGTAACCAACGGAAGGGGGGGGGGGGGGGGGCATTGTGTATGGTTATACCCAGCAGAACCCGTGTTCTGGAGAATTTTTATTTGGTTTAAAATAAGACAGGAACAATTGGCAAGAAAATCACAAGTGGCTTCAATTTTTGTATATTGTTTTGACTATAATATAAAGCGTATGAATGGGTAACCGTAATCCAGAACGACACTAAGAAAAAAAGATGATCTAAATTATGTTCGAAGGCGTCTACCAGGCGCAGTTTATAAAACATTTCGATGAATTATTGACGTTCGCATTTCGTTTGCCAATCATATCCATAAGATAATCCCGCCATATTTTGCAGCTGGCATCGAATTTTGTTTTGTATACTGTTTCAATGAAATAATGACCTTCGGATAATATTGCTGACCTTTTCCCGCCAAATTAAACAGGCGAAAATAACTGATTGCGTAAGAAACAGTAGGACTTGGAAGTTACTTGTTTTTTGTGGTTGGTTCAATGTATGGGCGATTGAATGTAGTTTTGAGTAGCTCAATTTCGAGTTTCTCGGTAAGAATTTTGTTTAACTTTTTATCTTTAATTTAATATATTAAATAATAGTAACTGTTTTAATTGAAACTATCACTATAAACATTACAAAATAATTCTGATTTATTATAAATGTAAAAATATGGTTTATTAGACAAAAAGCTATACGAAGAGAAACATTTTTATGCATTAACAAGAATTTAGGGAAGCAATTGGAAGCCGTTTTTGATTGCATCAGTTTTAGGTATTTTTTATTGGTTTAAAAAATAATAAAATAATTTAATTTTTACAATTATTTGGATTCGTGATAGCTTTTTCTTCAAAAAAATCTATTTAAAGGGGAATGGGCGCGCTGGACTGCGGGTCTCCAAAGCAAAGTGCATCAGTGCTAATCCAATAGTAAAAAAAATATTTTCTCTGCCATATTTCTCCGGCTGTATTGAATATTTTTACAAACGGATTTTTTATGTGATAAATGTAGCTGACTTACAAGTCCCGACAATCCCACTTTTGAAATTGGTTCGAATATTTTTTTAAACTTTTAATAAATAATTTTACAATAAATATTCGAAGCAATTTTAAAAAGTGCGATTATAGAGACCTGTAAGTTATATACATTTATTATAAAAAAAAAAAAACGTTTGTAAAAATATTCAGTACAGCCGGAGAAATGTGGCAGAGAAAATAGTTTTTTTTTCATTGGATTAACACGGAGGAACTTGAGTTTGGAGACGCGCGGTCCAGCGCGCCCATTCCCCCTTAAATGGAAATTAAAAAATAGCTATATAGCTTATAATTCTTTGTATAAAATGTGCTTGCTCAAAAATGTGCTTGCTTTTTTAATTTAGGGATAACTCGGCTTTGACCTACCAGTAGAAAAATATTCTCGGGAGAAGGATCTGTACTAGGTTTATTCCTTGTGATAAAGTTACCCCATTCGACGGGGGTTAAATATATTAAAATAATTATTTTAATATAAGGTTTCTTGTATACACCGTAAAGATAAGATGTGGTGCAGATCCCTTAGGTTAGTTACTCCATATGAACATAAAATTCCGATTTTTTTTTGGGGGGGGGGGTTTGGTTAATAATTTTGTATGGTATCGAGGGCTGGCTTTGGGGGGGGGGGGGGGATCGAAGTCGAAGTTTGGGGGGGTGCGTGGTTAGCTCTGGGGGGGATCGGCACCCCTGGGTGGCACGCCCCCTGCTCGCTATCGCTCGCCAACCACCGGGAACTGCTAGCGAGCTGGGGGCGTGCCACCTAGTATATTACGACGTTTGGATCGCTTCGCGATCCAGGCTCGCTTCGCTCGCTCACCGTTCATTGAAATATTTTAGTCTAGCCTTTGGTATCCTTTTAAAATAAAATAATAACAAATTAATGCTTATAAAATTATCCGCCTGTGTTTTTTATTAACAATAGTGTTTGGTAGTTCAGTCAATCGAAATTATAAGGTAAACCTAAAGAAGCATGGGTTAACCTAAAGAATCGTGCCCGGCAATTTTACGCCAAATCTGGTATCCCCGAAAATTGGTATTATGGCAACCTTTGGCGAAATTAGCAATTGCATTGCCAATTTCTAAATGTTAATACATTTAAATCTTTTTAATGTATATAATTTATTCTGAAGTTTTTTACACCAATCTTCTATCAATTATATGTTTAACGATTTTAAATAATTATTTACTTTTTTAAAATAAATTCTTCGGCATTTTAACGTTCCACGTTTTCTATAAATCTGGTCTGCAATTTAATAAACTTTTCCTGTTACGTAAAAGTTTATTTTCTTTTAAATTTTTCAAAAATTAAAAAGAAAATAAACATTTCATTTTCATTTTTGGAATTTCATTCGAGATGGCAACCATCTCGGCAATTGCCGGCCGGAGTTTGTTGTCATTTCGACTTGGCGAGATTTTCTAATGGTCGGTAATGGCCGGGGGTTGGCGAGCGATAGCGAGCAGGGGGCGTGCCACCTAGTATCTTTAGAATTAATTCTAAATTTAGAATTATTCTTCGCTTGTAGCGATACGTTTTTAGAGTAACTGTATTTTTGTGCTGGCTGTTTCATCTGTCTCAAAGAAAAAAGCAAACTATTTGAGTTTTAAGTAAGAGTTTTAAGTAAATGAGTATTCTTCATAAGTATGTTTCCTTAAGATTTAGAATGAATTTAGCAGCAAACTTTTTAGGACCGGTCTTCATAAGAGTCGTTTAAAGTTTTGGTAAAAATTCGAATTATCACAAAATCGTTCCAAGTGAAACTAGATCAAAAATATTTGGCATGGATATCAGTTTTATGAGTATCAAAAGGTATGCATAGTCATTTTTTACTTTAAATTTGCCTTTGCCGAGATATTTTCAGATAGGTCTTTCTTTCTCGAACAAAATCGTTCAAATTTGTACGCGAAAGAAAGACCTATCTGAAAATATCTCAGCAAAGGCAAATTTAAAGTGAAAAATGACTATGCATACCGTTTGGTAATCATAAAACGGATATCCATGCCGAATATTTTTGATCTAGGTTCATTTGGAACGATTTTGTAATAATTTGAAATTTTACTAAAACTTTAACGGCTCTCCTGAAGAATAGTCTTTTTCGCGATAGCTCTATTTACCGCGTACAGTGCTATATGATCTTCTAAGAAATGTTAATTACCTCTACGTATAGCGTACAAACATATAATGACCGATTGAATTTTGGCATTGGCGGCTTTTGGCGAAGTTAAACATTTAATGTAGGGTAGAAGTTTACATCTTGTTATATGGGTTAGGGTTAGTTTGAATTATCGTCGCCTTATAGAGCTATACAAGAGGGATATTGGCTACGGGCGTCTTAATTTAGAACCACAGTCATGTGACGAGCCGACACCTGAGTAAATAAAATAATAACAAATTAATGCTTATAAAATTATCCGCCTGTGTTTTTTATTAACAATAGTGTTTGGTAGTTCAGTCAATCGAAATTATAAGGTAAACCTAAAGAAGCATGGGTTAACCTAAAGAATCGTGCCCGGCAATTTTACGCCAAATCTGGTAGCCCCGAAAATTGGTATTATGGCAACCTTTGGCGAAATTAGCAATTGCATTGCCAATTTCTAAATGTTAATACATTTAAATCTTTTTAATGTATATAATTTATTCTGAAGTTTTTTACACCAATCTTCTATCAATTATATGTTTAACGATTTTAAATAATTATTTACTTTTTTAAAATAAATTCTTCGGCATTTTAACGTTCCACGTTTTCTATAAATCTGGTCTGCAATTTAATAAACTTTTCCTGTTACGTAAAAGTTTATTTTCTTTTAAATTTTTCAAAAATTAAAAAGAAAATAAACATTTCATTTTCATTTTTGGAATTTCATTCGAGATGGCAACCATCTCGGCAATTGCCGGCCGGAGTTTGTTGTCATTTCGACTTGGCGAGATTTTCTAATGGTCGGTAATGGCCGGGGGTTGGCGAGCGATAGCGAGCAGGGGGCGTGCCACCTAGTATCTTTAGAATTAATTCTAAATTTAGAATTATTCTTCGCTTGTAGCGATACGTTTTTAGAGTAACTGTATTTTTGTGCTGGCTGTTTCATCTGTCTCAAAGAAAAAAGCAAACTATTTGAGTTTTTCTGCGAAAAGAACTGTTTTGTTGTACATCGTACTACATTTGGCGCCCGAACAGGGATACTGCAAATAGAAAATGGCCCGCCGAGCACGATTCTTTAATAACCGAAGCATGTCCGGCAATGATTTGCCAAATCTGGTAACCCCGCCAAATCCATTTTATGGAAACCGTGACGACAAATTTTTGGCGCAATCGCCAACTATCGCATTTTGGCCGATTATTGTGCCTAATTTGACAACGCTTCGCCACTACTTGTAAAATTTCAATCCTTTGCAATCTACTAATTCCGTAGTGTTTGTAGTAAAAAAAAAGGCTATTTTCTATTTTACTGCCGTATCGAACAACGTTTTGCACATAATATTTATGGTTACTTTTCATATTTGGCCTTTTTACAGCTATTCCTGAAATTTCCAATTCTTCGTAATTTACTAATTTCGTAGTGCTTTTTCAAAAAAAAAAAAAAAAAATGTATTCAATGTTTTTCTGCCGTATCGAACTATGTTTTGG
Organism: Oedothorax gibbosus; assembly: GCA_019343175.1. Taxonomy (NCBI): domain Eukaryota; kingdom Metazoa; phylum Arthropoda; class Arachnida; order Araneae; family Linyphiidae; genus Oedothorax; species Oedothorax gibbosus. The sequence continues at coordinate 14,453,830 of CM033271.1, forward strand.
GCCTAATATTTATAATTATTTTTTCCTTTTTCGCCTTTTTAAATCCATTCCTGAAAGTACACTTTTTTGTTGTTTTCAGTAGGCCATTTTAAAAATGGGTAATATTTTTGGTCATTTCACTCGACCGTTTTGAAGAAAAGTCGCCAAATACGGACAGGGTCCTTTAGGTAAATCAATTATAATTTAAATTTTTATACATTAAACGTCCCTAATATTATGCATGTTTAAAATTAAACTTACTGATTATATATCCTAAAGAGAGAGAGTTGTTGTTTTTTTGGCCTTATTGCAGCCATTCCCGAAATTGTCAATCCTTGTGTTATTTCGTAGTGCTTTTCTCCAAAAAATACATTCAAGGTTTTTCTGTCGTATCGAACTATGTTTTTTGCACAATATTTATAGTTATTTTTCCCTTTTTCAAGCCATTCCTGAAGAAACACTTTTTTGTTGTTTTCAGTCGGCCATTTTGAAATTTGTAGTATTTTTGTTCATTTCGATTGTTGCCATTCCAGAGATAGAAATATAAGGAAATTTGGGTTCCGTATAAGAGTATTATATATAGAGATAATATTACTAATTGCAATTATTATTAATATTAATAATTGCAATTAATATTAATAATTGCAATTATTATTAATATTAATAATTGCAATTATTATTATTATTAATAATTGCAATTATTATTAATATTAATAATTGCAATTATATTAATCTTAATAATTGCAATTATTATTAATATTAATAATTGCAATTATTATTAATCTATATATATAATACTCTTATACGGCACCCAAATTTCCTTATATTTCTAACTCTGGAATGGCAACAATCGAAATGAACCAAAATACTACTAATTTCAAAATGGTCGACTGAAAACAACAAAAAAGTGTTTCTTCAGGAATGGCTTGAAAAAGGGAAAAATAACTATAAATATTATGCACAAAACCATAGTTCGATACGGCAGAAAAACATTGAATGTATATTTTTTTGAGAAAAGCACCACGAAATAACACAAGGATTGACAATTTCGGGAATGACTGCAATAAGGCCAAAAGAACAACAACTTTAGGATATAATCAGTAAGTTTAACTTTAAACATGCATAATATTAGGGGCGTTTAATGTATAAAAATTTAAATTATAATTGATTAATCTAAAGGACCCTGTCTGGATTTGGCGACTTTCCTTCAAAACGGTCGACTGAAGTGACCAAAAATATTACCCATTTTCAAAATGGCCGACTGAAAACAACAAAAAAGTGTACTTTCAGGAATGGTTTTAAAAAGGCGAAAAAGGAAAAAAATAACTTTAAATATTATGCCCAAAACATAGTTCGATACAGCAGAAAAACATTGAATACATTTTTTTAAAGCACTACGAAATTAGTGGATTACGAAGAATTGGCAATTTCAGGAATAGCTGTAAAAAGTCCAAAAATGAAAAATAACCATAAATATTATGTGCAAAACGTTGTTCGATATGGCAGTAAAATAGAAAATATTTTTTTTTTACTAAAAACACTACGAAATTAGTAGATTGCAAAGGATTGAAATTTTACAAGTAGCGGCGAAGCGTTATCATATTTTTCACAACTTCGCCCAAAATGCGATAGTTGGCGATTGCGTCTAAAATTTGTCGCCAAGGGTTGCCATAAAATTGATTTTCCGGGGTTACCAGATTTGGCAAAAAAATTGCCGGACATGCTTCGGTTAACCAAAAGAATCGTGCCCGGATTTGGCGACCATTAGAAACTCACCAAGTCGAAATGACAACAAACTCCGGAAATTGCCGAGATGGTTGCCATCTCGAATGAAATTTCAAAAATGAAAATGAAATGAATATTTTCTTTTTAATTTTTGAAAAATTTAAAAGAAAATAAACTTTTACCTAACAGGAAAAATTCATAACATTGCAGACCAGATTTATGGAAAACGTGGAACGTTAAAATGACGAAGAATTTATTTTAAAAAAGTAAATAGTTATTTAAAATCGTTAAGCATATAATTGATAGAAGATTGGTGTAAAAAACTTCAAAATAAATTATATACATTTAAGATTTAAATGGATTAACATTTAGAAATTGGCAATGCAATTGCTAATTTCGGCCAAAGGTTGCCATAACACCATTTTTCGGGGCTACCAGATTTGACGTAAATTTGCCGGGCACGATTCTTTAGGTTAACCCATGCTTCTTTAGGTTTACCTTATAATTTCGATTGACTGAACTACCAAACACTATTGTTAATAAAAAAACAAAGGCGTATAACTTTATAAACATTAATTTGTTATTATTTTATTTTAAAAGGATACCAAAGGCTAGACTAAAATATTTCAATGAACGGTGAGCGAGCGAAGCGAGCCTGGATCGCAAAGCGATCCAAAGGGAACTGCACAAGCAGTTCCCGGGGGTTGGCGAGCGGTAGCGAGCAGGGGGCGTGCCACCTAGTATTAATAATTGCAATTATTATTATTAATATCAATAATTGCAAATTATTATAAAGGTATAGTAGTTGTGACATAGTGAAAATTATTTACCTTTCGCTCGTTTGTATCTTACCTCACTTTCAACTTCAGTTCACACCATCAAATTAAAAAAATCTTTTTTGTTTTGTTTAGTTGTTAAGTTTTGTTAAGTTATAAGACATTAGTGATGTATCTTTTATACTGTTTGTCCATCTGTCTATCCGTAACTCTCTTTTAACTAACACTTACATTTTAACCATCGGATTTTAATTATTTTTATTTTGGTTGAAAGGTGATGTGATGTCTGAGGCCGATCCTTTACATTTTTTGTCCGTATGATTTGTTTGTCCGCACCTCCCTTTCATTTAGCATTTTCTGTTTTTCATTCATAGGGTTTTTTTTGCACTATAGACGGAACTACATTTATAAGTCCCAAAACGACTGTTTGCTTTTTAAGATATTTTAATCTTTCATTGCGTTTGAATAAGTTACTTTTTTCAACTCTTATTAATAACGCAAAGGTTTTTGTACCTTTTTTGTATGACATTGTATGCATACAAAAAAGGCATACCTATTTAAAGAAAAAAAAAATTACGGTCGCCTCTGTCTGGTTTTTAGTCCTTACCCCTTAAACACTTGAATTTCCTTGCAACCATAAGATTTTCTCTAAAATTCTTTGTAATTGTTCAGATTCTTAGTAACCATTAGAATTCTTTTTTTTTATGCATACAAAAAAGGCATACCTATTTAAAAAAAAAAAAATTACGGTCGCCTCTGTCTGGTTTTTAGTCCTTACCCCTTAAACACTTGAATTTCCTTGCAACCATAAGATTTTCTCTAAAATTCTTTGTAATTGTTCAGATTCTTAGTAACCATTAGAATTCTTTTTTTTTTACGATTCATGTGTCTTCTAGGTTGTGGTATTTTTTTACTTCGGAGAAATTATTATAAAATTTGAAATGGACAGATATGAAGTTTAAAAATTAAAAAAATAGGTGTTTCTAATTATAGACAGACTTTTCCAAGGAATGGGAGAGGAGACTTGATTCTTGAAACAGAACCTTAAATAATTAAAATTAAAGAATTTTTAATGGTATGTATAGTTATTATAAGAAGTTTGACTTCCTTTTTTGACTTAGTTTTCCTTTTCGTCTTTTAATAAACAATTAAAGAAAAGTAAGAACAAAAATTGAAAGAAAATGCTTCCCAAATTAGAGGGGAACGCGGTCCTTGGTTTTTGAGGTAGTGCCGGAAAAAAAATACAGGCTTTAATTTTGACTATACACATCGCACCGTACGCGGAAAAGAGACCTATCAGCCAAAATTGACTTTTTAAGATAACACTACTATAGGATGCAAAATTTTCTTTCTTTTCTTTCTATCTTTCGATTGGTGCAATCGGCATAGCGATCCGAACCCTAGTTCGGCTGCAATGAATAGATAGGTCTTTCTTTCGCGTTCGTTTTTGGAGGAAAATGAGCGCGAAAGAAAGACATATCGCACCTGGCGTTTTTTCGTTATGCGTTTTGCAGCTGCGGCGGCGATGAAATTAAGTTTGAAGTCTTAAATAGAAAGGTTTGAAGTCGTTTTTTTTTTAGCCTACTTTTTTTTTTAATTCGAAGAATTAAAAAAATGAAAAAGTAGGTATTGACATGCGGTATGATCCTGTCTGTCCGTCTGTCCGTTTGTCCGTCTGTCTCTGTCTGTCTTGTCTGTACTGTCCGTCTTCCGTCCGTACCCCTTCCAAAATCGGTTTATAATATCGGATCTTAAAAATTTTTTTTTTAGAAAGTATGACCTCAGATACCCAACTTTCATACTTTTGTCCTCTGTCTGTACGTCCGGACGAGACATAAATCTACTATCTGTCGGCGAATTTTCCATTGAATTAGCATTGAAATTATATTTGAGTCAATTTAAATCACTTGTAGGTATTGAAATGCGGTTGATGTCCATCTGTCTGTCTGTCCATCTGTCTGTCTGTTCGTATGTCTGTCTGTTCGTATGTCTGTCCGCCTGTCTGTCGTTTGTCTGTCTGTCTGTCTGTACCCCCTTCCAAATCGTTCTATCATCGATCTTAAAATTCTTTTTTGTTAGAAAGCTATGACCTCAATACCCAACTTTCATACTTTTTGTCCTTTGTACTCTCGGACGACTAAATCTACTATCTGTCGCGAATTTCCATTGAATTAGCATTAAAATTAATTTGATCATATTAAATATGTAGGTATTGAAACATTGAGCCCTATAATGATCATACTGCTTTTCGTTTATGCTTTTTAGTCTGCGTCCTATGTATTACGCTTGACTTTTCTTCTGCTATACTTTCAAATGGTTTAATCATCGTATTAAAATTTTTTTAAACTTATCCTATATACCATTTACTTTTATCTTATATATATCGACAATAAATTATATCTTGGAATTATCATTATATATATTATAATATAATTTAGTATTTATATATATTATATCATAATATAAATATTATTATATTATAATAATTAAGATATATATATATATAATATTAATATCATAATTATCAATTTATATATTTATTTATATATCTATATAATAAGTATAGATTATTATTTATAAATATAATATAGTATTAATATTATATATATATATTTATATATATATATATATATATTATTATTATATATAATATTAATATTATATATAAATCATGTAAAGTAGTAGAATTGCAAATGGTTAATTCAATATTTAGAATATTTTTTCTTTGAATTTAATTTTGCTAGCGAATCGATTTTAAATGTTTTTAATATATCTTTAACGCAACGTGTAACGTATTTTCATGACTTATAAATTTAATAATGGAATTGACAGTTTAGCTATATAAATCTGTTCTGTTTCTTATTGAAAGTATCCTTCAAACTTTTTGTTAAATTTAAAATTTTTTTATTTCCATGAGTTTTAAAATGATTTTAAAATTTTAATAAAGCTTCAAAATTTATTTTTCTTTTAATTTTAAACATGATGCATAGTAAAAATTCAGATTGAAAGGTTTTTGTAGAAAAATGTGGATATCATTTCTTATATCTTGTAAGTCCTGATTTTGTAAAAGTGATTCGTTTCATAACACCTATTTTTTATATAAACAAACTTGTGATTTCATTCATTGAATATATTAAATTATAAAAATAAACATAATTTAAAATAACATCTTATTTACATGATAAGAGAAAAACCTTATTACATAAACTTCATTAAATTGGTTAAACAAGCTTTTTGTTAAATTTAATTTTAAAAAATATATTCTTATTGTTGATCAATATATTTTTAGATTATAAAAATGCATTAAGTAAATGAGTATTCTTCATAAGTATGTTTCCTTAAGATTTAGAATGAATTTAGCAGCAAACTTTTTAGGACCGGTCTTCATAAGAGTCGTTTAAAGTTTTGGTAAAAATTCGAATTATCACAAAATCGTTCCAAATGAAACTAGATCAAAAATATTTGGCATGGATATCAGTTTTATGAGTATCAAAAGGTATGCATAGTCATTTTTTACTTTAAATTTGCCTTTGCCGAGATATTTTCAGATAGGTCTTTCTTTCTCGAACAAAATCGTTCAAATTTGTACGCGAAAGAAAGACCTATCTGAAAATATCTCAGCAAAGGCAAATTTAAAGTGAAAAATGACTATGCATACCGTTTGGTAATCATAAAACGGATATCCATGCCGAATATTTTTGATCTAGGTTCATTTGGAACGATTTTGTAATAATTTGAAATTTTACTAAAACTTTAACGGCTCTCCTGAAGAATGGTCTTTTTCGCGATAGGTCTCTTTTCCGCGTACGGTGCGACATGTTCCTAATACGTGCCGGACGTCATATTTATAAGGTTTTTGAAAACTTCGCGCATATAAATAATTGGTAAATGCCATATAACTTTTTAAGTTTTAAAGTCATTGAAATTCTCTTATATAGCATATAAATACCTTTAATTGCTATGATTTATCGAGTGGTAATTGTGTGAAAATCGTGTAGTGTTACACCCTCCTAATTTTTTAGCACTAATTTACAGTGGCTGCCCGTGGTCAAAAATGTCGGTGCAGCCAGGACAACGCAACCCCCCCCCCCCCCTACTTTTCTTTGTTAAGCATAAACTGAAAATTATATCATTGAAAAAGTATATAAAAATTATTTAAAAAAAATTACTTATTTACTGAAAACTTATTAGCATATTACTTTAAGAATACTTGAGCATGGCGGGGCTCCATTTTTTTTAAAGAACAAATTAAATATTGAACAAAAGAAACAAAAGTATTCCGATAACAACGGAAGATTATAATCGTTTGACGATGAAGGAAGAAGAGTTTAAATTCATGATACTCCATCACCACACATGGCCTAACACGTGTTTGGCAGCCACCAATCATATCAGCGAATCCCACAACTGCAGCCGAAAAACGCAATTTCTTCACGGTCATCATTCGTCGCTTTAATCCATTTTACGAGGATTTAGCAAAGAATATTCCTTGTCGTCATGGCAACCAGGCTCGCGTCCAGCAGCCCTTCTGTCGATACTCTTCACTGGCTGCAGGCAGTAGGATTGGATTTTAAGCCAGCAACTCATTTGATACCCAAGTGTTACCTTGTACCAATCCCACTATTTGAGCGGAATTTTTATGTCTGGCGTGAAAGCGTTACTAAATAAAAATTTCCTTTGGTAAAATACAGTAACGAATAAAAAAAATTCATGATCGGATTTGGGATTTTGCTTTAAACTGAATATTTAGGTACAGCTCGGCTGTAGTTGCTGTATGCCACGAGCCGCCACTACTAAATTTAGCTTAAAATTAGACATTGTTTCTCAGGATTAAGTCTCGCCATTCGATTGATCGAATGAGATCATTTCGAATTTTCAAATGTTAGAAAAAAAGTTGTAAAATCATAAGTTAAGAATTTGTTTTAGATTTAAATAGCCTCATTTAGGCAGTAATTATTGTCAGTTTAATAAAAATACATAAGTAATTTATTTATATGTTTAGAAAATATAGATAAAGGTTAGATATATAGATAAATAATAAAATATAGATAAATGCTAGATAAAAGGTTAGTTAGAAGAAAGAGAGTTAAGGTTTAAGTTTTTCTCACCAAGACTATTTATAAGGAATCACTATATTAGTATTATGAGTTTCAGAGTTACAGCATATTTTGTGTGGTTTTTATACCTAGGGATCAAGTCCTCCATAGAATCAAGTGTCCCGACTCCATTGCCTTTTGGTCTATTCCTCCATGCCATAAGACTTTCCATGTGCATTAAAATACCATATATGTAAGATATTTTAGTTCTTCCAGAATAGCTTGTAAAATTCGAAATTGCTTTTTTTTACAACATGTCGTATAATTTATACTCAAATATTCTCGCTGGGGCTAATACATTTGCGATTTTGTTTTTTTTAATACTGACTGACTTTTTGATTAAAGTTATTTAGGTATTATGGGTTCTATTGATTAGTATAAGACTTAAATCAATCAATTATAAGCAGATTCTGAACTTCTTCACAAATGAAAGGAATTAAAAAACGGCAGTAGCAGATTATTTAAATAAAGAATAGTTACTTCCTCGATACGTCACTTTAACTTTATAGTACATTGAAGGCCAAGTATAACTCAACTACAGGAAATTTCCTTAAAATTTTTTTACAAAGTGTTGAAAGTTCAGTTAATACTTCTTTTTAAAGTAATACAAATATATAAGAATCAATAGCCGTGGATTTATTTAAAAAATATATACATTTTAGTCTAGAAAAGGTCTTTTAATGAAATTTAACAAATTGGCTGGTATTCACACTTTTATAATAAATCAAAACATTTCATTGGGAGGGTCTTATTTTATTTTAACAGTTACATAAAAGGTATAATCACATTTTTACATGACGCGTTTGAAAGTGACACATTGACCATTCACTTCCACTGATACATACACATCAAAACTAAACAGATATAGGAAAACTCAAGCAAATTTATATTTTCCAAGTTTTAAGAGGGATTGTCAGTCCCATAGATCTAATGCATTAGTTTTGGAATTACAACTTCCGCAGAAGTATTGGTTTGCCATGTTAGCGCTTTTTCCCCAGGTAGAATCAATATAACATCGAATTGAAACAAATTGGAAAAATGTTATCTAGTTATTTAATTATATATATTTTTTAAGTTTTAAAATGCCAAAAATATGCAGATTTGAAAACTTTATCGATTAATTATTAAATAACCGAATGATATTTTCTTTTTAATTTTGTTTTAAATTGATAATATGATGATTAAAATACCTGGTGAAAATAGGATAACATGGCAAAGCAATTCTTTTTCAAAAGTTGTGATTTCAAAACTAAGGCATTAGCTCTATGAAACTGACAGTCCCTCTTAAGTTGACGAAATTTAACTTTTCGGGTTGTTATCATTTAAAGTTTAACAGATTAGATTTTCTCTTAACTATTGGACTAGGATTTTAATTTTCAGCCAAACGTTTTAAATTTGCAGTAATTCTGTCATTAGCTATAAAATGGCACTGCAAGCTGCTTTTCGACGAAAATAAAACTGATATTCTTTTAGTTTTTAGCCATCTCTCACACTCTCAAAAAACAAAATTCTTTTATTTGATAATATTTAGAAATCATTGCCACTCATTTCGTTGTTTTGCACAGTTAATTATTCACAAGATTATGTGTTTTTGAAGTAAAAGAACTCTCAATAACTAAAGAGAATCTTTTTTCACTATTAATAAAACTTATGTGTATATAAAAGTTATTGTGTTGAACTCCGAAGCTATTCAAAACGAACATGGATGCTGCCTAAACGTGAAAGGAAAATTAGAAAGACTACACATGAAAATATTCATTAATAAATGCTTAATCAAATGTTATACTCATCGAATTTGTATTCTCAAATATGTATTCATTATAATGTAAGAAACAACTCAAGTAAACGTAGAAAGTGGCAAGAAAACAGAGTAAAAAAGTTACAAGAGCTACAACTTTCTATCAGTTAGTTCTTCAAGGCGGGACGAACCATGGACGAACTGAGAATGATACTATGGCAGTGGTAGAGAACAGTTTTCTGTTGCTACACTGCAAAAATTGGTGGAACGTTATTCCATAAATATGGTGGTGCCATATTCTTCCAATTTCTTATGGTGTATAACAGCTCTTTTCCGATCCCTAGGCGACATATTCCGTTTTGTCTATCTATCCCGTTTTATCCAACTCTCCCATCTGGATAAAAGACTGAACGTACGTCACATTAACGAAACTGGCAAGTGATTCAAGAAATCCATAGTATTTCTGTGATTTTGGGGCTCCTATCTTCTGCCTAATGCCAGATACATCTCTATGTCCAGAACTATGTCTTTTCTCTATAGTCTATGTGGCCAACGTAATAGCAAAAATTGTTGGCCGATGATTGGCCCAATAAGTTTTCACTTCTTGGCTCTCAATTTGTATTGGCACTATCTTTCAACTAGCCAAAGAACTCATTCTTAAATCTTGGATTGATGTTATCCACAGGTTGTTATTTTGTTTGTCAAATAAGCCATTTTTCATTACTGTTATAATTGGAATATTCTTTTGCCATATACAACTTGACCACTTACTAACAATGGCTACAATTTGGCTGACAAACACAGCACTTCCAACACCATTTGTCTTCACTGAAATGTCTAATGAGATCGTTGACCAACCAACCACTTGACAGCAGTGACAACAAATTGGCCTAATACAAACTTTTATAAACAATTTGTCATCACTGCTATTATGTTATTGATGAGGTTTTTAGCCAAATTCAATACTATCTAAACACGCACCGGCTGTAATTTCTCAACGTGGAGTTAACTTCTTAGGGTAAATTCTCAATGGCACCCACACCTAGCAGCCACCATGTCATCGTATTGCTTGAGTATCACATTGCCGTACTCGTCGAAGTACAGAAGGGATATGGACACCAGTCTGTCTGGCACGCAGCAGGGCAGCTTGACCGCTTGAGTCAAACCGAGTTCGTGGGCTATGCTCTGGACGGTGGCATGATTGGTGGGCCGCTGGTTCTGGCCCAGTGGAAAGTTGCAGTCCCCTTTACACTGAAATGCGTTGTAGCCTTTTGGACTGATGATCCAGGCCGCCCAGCCTATGCGCTCAAAGTCTATGTAGAGGTCGTGTCTCGCGCAGGATCCGTTTCTGCTTGGTTGGGAGAACATATCCATGTCGAAGTCTCTTTTTGTCCGGGCCATGTCTGTCTGCGGAGGTTTGTTGGGCTCCAAGTATGTATGGTAACCTGAAGAGGAAACATAAAAATTAGTGTTTGATACCTTTGCAATTGACGGGATTTTTTGAACTGCAAAAGAATTTGATTGATTAGCATTGAAAAGATTATTAAATAGACACGATAAAGGACTACTTTAAGTTGCACTTTTGAAGATTGTGAGAATGTGATCCAAAAAGAGATATTGTTCATGCTTACAAATACTACTCTGTAGAAGAAGCACAATATTTTAAAGCATCTTCAATGGATAATATTTTGCAGATTTTAATGTAAATTTTTTAAATTTCAATTGCACAAAAAACAGTACAAATTTAAGAAGTTTTAACATATTTTGTCTCTTACATAATATTGTAGTCAGTGGTGGATCCAGCGGGCGGTAAATGGGGTAATTACCACCCCTAAGATTTTTTTTTAATTTACCGAAAAAGAGTACTTCTCCAGCGATGCTTTTAGAAAACAAGTTTTCTTTTTAAAACAAATTGGAACACAGAATACTCGCTCTTTAAAAAGGACAGATGGGTCCCAATTGTAGTTATATTCGCAGGAATACGCTACGGAGTGTATAGAAGGAAAACCAGACAAAGAAACGAAAAATAACCATTGGGATACCACACGTGCTTAGGCTCGGTACAACAAACACATCTGGTAGGTTTTGTTTAACAAAAAATAGAACCAAACGTCGAAAGGTTCACAATTCCCTTTCTTCTTACAGAAAGGGTAAAACATCTTTTGGCACTGAACCCTGGCAACACTTCTGATGACAGCCGAAAGTCACAGGTTCAATCACTCAATGAGGGGCAAGCCTATAGTTCTTTATATCAACCATGGCCCGTCAGTGCAAAAAAAGTCAGTGATGCGTGTATGGGGTCGTCTGTCGTTTTGAGAGAGAAAAGATAGGATTGTAAAGGAGAATAGTGTGCAAATGTAAACAAGTGTCACTGTCATTTTCCCCTATAATTTGTGTCACTGCCATTATGCCGCTCAGAAAAAAAGATAAACTTCGCCACTTTTGAGGATTTCACTATGTAATAATTTAAAAGTCACAAGTATGTTTCTCATAGAGTATTGAAGATAGAGGTGCTGCTGGACAAATCATCCCTTATAAAAATACTATATATAGAGCGTGTAGCGACCTATCATTATGAAGGTATGAAATTTTTTATAAACTTCGAAATTCCACACCATTTTGTTAACCAAAAGTTTAATTTCTGCTCTAGTCTTTAAGTTTAATATTTACTTTCTAAAAAGAATATTAAAAGAAAACATTGTAATTAGAATATTTTATTGTGTCTAAAAATGCCTTAACAAATTGAATTTCTTAAATATAAAAAGTTTACAAATTTTGTGAAGTTTGTAAAACTGTGTGTATATTTGCAGATTTTATATATAAAACTTAAATCAGTTTCTTTTTTTATGGGGTTTCTGTAAAATCAGAAATCAACTTAAGAAAAGGTCAATTAAAAAAATCGACTTCTTTCATATTACTATATTGCAACTTTAGTTTAACATTGTTCCTGTTTTATTAGATTTTTCCATCTCGGTACATTTTCCGTTAAATGAATAAATAAATTGATAGATTTTATTTTACAAATTTTCATCCTATAGCATCAATTAAACAAAAAATTAATTAATGATTTGGTTATTTTGCACTAGGGTGTTTAAAAGTTTACATCTTGTGTGGAAGCTGTTTTAAGTGTCAGTGACTCAGTGTTATTTTTGTACAAACCTATTTTTTTAAGGTACATTATCAAAATTTGTCGTCTTCAGTGATCGAAATTTGTGCAATCTTTTTTAGTGATCATAAACTCGTATATCATAGAAACGTTATTTTTTATTAAACAATAAAATACTGAGTTGTTTTCCAAGTTGCTAAAAATAATAAACTATTAATATAGGATACATATAGAATTTGTATAAAATTAGTAGTTATCTATTAAATTCCATTTTCTCATGAACTAACGCATAGTCGGGCCATCGGAGTCTCAAAACAATTAGGTTAAGGGAAATAGGGGTAATGACTAAGGCTATTTTTAAAAGAGAAAGAAAAAAAAGAAAAGCATATGTAATATGTATAAAATCTAAGATAAATATGTAGAATTTTAAATGAAATATTGAAAAGTTAAGTTGACATTTAGTATTTTAATCTATATGAAATAGATTGATAGATATTTTTTTATAATTGAGCAAATTTACATTGTTATTTAGAACCGCTGCCAAAGACAAGATTTTATTACTGTTTTTAAGGGTGGCGATACATGTAATCACCTGAATGTTGACCGTGTTTCAGAGGATTATTTAAAAGGGAAGGAATAAATAAATCGTTTAGAAATTTTGTATGCTTATTCATTTTGTATTAAAATACAAGAATCAGATTTTTTTGTATTGATTTTTTAAAATGGCAGCCGTAGTAACTAATCTTCTGACACCCTCGCGGCAAAAGCACCAATCGGCGGGATTTTTAGCTTCTCCTACAGTGATTGGAAATCACAATTTTTGATTTGTATGTGTTTATAAAACATATTAAACCAATAAATGATAATAATTAAAAATCCGCCTTGGAAGCCCTTGCCCAATGCGATGAAGATATTTTCCCTCTCATAAATCAAATATTAAAAATTCTAAGTGTTCTTCCTGTTATACTATTGCTTCAGCAGAAAGAAGCTTTTCAACTTTAAGAAGGCTGAAGACTTGGCTAAGAGGCAATATGACCCAAGATCGTTTAACAGGATTGGCATTTTTAAATATATACAGAGATATCTCCCTTTGGATGTCCAGAAAATTATTGATAGATTCAGCAAAATTAAACAAAGAAAATTAGATTTTTTACTTTAATTTCTGCATAAAATTTGTATATGTATACTTATACAAGATTTAAAATATCATGTCACACTTCGGCGAAATAAATGTAAATTTTCTACTTCAACATTGAAAGGCTTTGTTTAGATTTCGAAAAAATAAACGTGTTTCGTATGAAAATGAGCTTTTTGTGCCATTTTTATGCTAATATAAATATGAGCTTTTTTTAAATCTGAAATTGCGTTTTAGTTTTTTATACGATTAATAAACTAAAAAATATTAATAAACTTAAACATACTTTTATTTATGAAGAAACGCAATATCTGAGTTTATACTTACGTTAAAATAAATTCATATTGCTAAATTTCAGATCTTCTTATGAAAATTAATAAATTTTTGCACATTGCATTTTTAAACATATGAGATTACTCATTACTCTCTTAAGGGGCTTTGATATTTTATATAAATTATTAAAACAGTTTGCACACTTTTTTTTCATTTGTTTTAATATCAAATCATTTATAAAAGAAAGAGGTCTTTAATAAATAATAGTTTCAAACAAGTATTTGAAAAGAGTTGCTAAGATTAATTATTTAATTAAAATTATGATAGATTAAAAATGATTTATTAAAAATTGTGAATTATTAAAAATTATATAAAAAAAAAATTCCCTTCCCCCCAAGAAAAAAATCCGGATTACTCCACTCCCCCCCCCCCCCCCATTAAGGAACTCTGGATCCGCGCCTGTTTGTAGGTAACTCACTTAAGACGTATTAGCATAGTACTGAAAAACATGAATCATACGGGGCATATAAAAAATTACAAAAACAAAATACTATATGACAATATAATTTTCAACTTACCTTCTAGGTTTGAAACATATTTTCCGCTCGATTGTCGACAATCGTCAACAAACAGAACGAGCAGAGGCGTACGGTCAACGCGACTGCCTCTTGCGAAACGCACTAGACCTCTGGGCACTGGCTCACCGTCTAAGCTTCTCACACTCAGAGTCAGACCTGAAATAGGAAATATATATGATTACGGAATGTTTCTCAAAACTATGTGGGCATGTTTAAACTTTAACGAGTGTACTAGTGTGCTGGACATTCTGGAAACACATGAGGAGAAAATATTAAAACCGTAGTTCTTCAAACAATTTAAAACAGAAAGAATGGGATTTTTCTTTGAATTCTACCTTAAATGATATAAAAATGAACTATTATTTTCACTAAAATTAAATTTTATTTCATCCTTAATTTATTTAAAAGGTGAGGTTAAAAAATTTCATACCTAAGTTTGCTTCGTTGTCTTTAATCCACGAAGAAACTGCTTCTTTTACAGAGAAAATTTCCCAACCGGTGGAATGAACACTAATTCTTCTAGTTTCCAGAAGTTTTTTTCTTCGCTTTCTTTTTGTTTTTAATGGTGGCAGCACTTGGAAGACTTTGAGCTAAAATTTAGAAATAATTCATATTAAAGCGAATATTTATAAATAAACTGTTTACGAAACTTTATAGAACAGTAAAAATACCTTCAAAATGAAGGGGATGTATAAAAAGCGAAAACTTATTTCATTCGTGAGAATGGGAATGTTTCAGATAATGTAAAGCTCTTGTTTTCATTTGTATCCGTACTGGATTTCATTGGTTGCTTTGGTTTCACGTACTGCAATTCCACTGGTTGCTTCGGTTTCACTCTCGAAATAACCGATATAGATGGAAAAAAATTCTTTCTATGCAAGGTTTCTTTAACAAATGTTTTGAACAACCAACAGCACAGCAAGAAGTTGGCATTAAAAAAAATTAAATAAGCAAAATATTCTTAGAAAACTCATTTTCGAATACCAAAACAAAAGTAGTTTCAGTTAACAAATGACAACAAACCGTTTGAGCTGTTGCCATCCACGACGTGAAACAACATCAGTGCGTCATAAAACTGAAGAACATTCTAAAATGTTAGTTTTTCAAAGCTAAAAGTATCTACGTGACAAGAAGTATGATATTGAAGTACACCATTATTCTGACGTTATAGTTTATGTAGAATCTAACAAAGTTTTAATGATTCCGATGATATGAGCAATATTTCAAAAAGATATTGTATAAAGAAATATTTAAATCAAAAATTATATTTAGATCAAATGTATATTCAAATGACACTCAGAACTTTTTTTTAAAAAATTCTTAGCAATTCTGATAGCGAAATCTGGAAAAAGGTTTTCACTGGGTTTGTAAATTTGTAGAAATAAGAGTAAACTCATTATGGAAGCATTCGACCTCCTTTTCAACAGTAATTATTACAATATTTTTAATTTTAAAAGTATTATCTTCGTACTTAAAATTTTCTCTCTCGTTTCTGAAATTGAAATCCATAAAAAATATTTCGATTACGCTTGTATATTTACGGTATTTTAAACATTAATAATGCATTTAACCTAGTACTTAAAAGTTTTTTTGTTAAATAAAATAATTATAAATTAAAATGAAATTTTATTGTTATCGTCCTTTCTATCTTTCCCCTTTAAGGTAATGAAATCTGTAAAACTGTTTTTACTGCGAGTGTATATTTACTGTAGTAAAGACATAAAGTCATTGCAACAGAGTGTTTGTCAAATGTTTGTAACCAAAATTTTGTTAATGATTATCATAAAATAAATAATAATAATGAATAATAAAAAATAATAATAATTAAATAATAATAATTGCATAATATTTTATTACAACATTATCAAAATTATAATAAATACATATGTATAAGTTTGTGATGGTACATAATTAGTTTGTTATAGTAACATAGTACATTGAATTTTTTCCCCAAACTATACCACTACTTTTTATCGTACAGAAATTTCTTTTAAATAATATGAGTATTTCTATCTTTTCCTAAAATAATATTTTCAGTGCTAGAGTGAAATGGTCAATGTTTTATAGGAAATAATGTCCTCTACATTCAAAGTACCATAAAGATATAATAAGCCCTTTGAAAGTAGAGGACGTAAGTTTTGAGGGAAAAAAATAACACAGAGAACTTAATCCGTTTCCTCAACGTATCCACAGTCCTCTTTTACAAAATAAATCAACTGTTTAAAGGGTTACGATTTTTGCAAAATATGAAATGACATTTTTACAATACAATTTTCCTTGATAGATATTTTTAAAGAGTAAGTTTATTATCAATTGTATATGTTTCTACTGTTTATCTTATTGTATCAGCTTATTTACTATAGCTATTATTATTATTACCATAATTGTCATAATTCGATATAACTCTATTTTATAAAAGAATAAATATGCTCATAATTACCAAAGCTTTCAACTATTTCATCTGATAAGATTCATTATGATAGATAAAGGAGGGGGAAAAAGATAAATGCTATTTTATGTTTTCTTTAAAATCATTTTATTAAATAAACTAAACATCATGCTAAGTAATAACGTAAAGGTATTTAACTTTACTTAACAGAGTAAACCTAATCAATGTAACAGTTTCTGTAAACATACCGATCTATATTACCTCACAGAAATTAAAATATAAAAAATATCAAAATCAATGCAATTAAAATATAAAAATTATAATAAATCAACGAAACTAAAAGATAAAAATTATCAAAAATCAACGTAATTAAAAGGTACAATCCTTTAGTTTACCTCCAGTAGTTGTGACTTCAGTGTTTTCGTTTTCCGTTTGTCTTTCGTTCTTGGTTTCAGTTTGAAAACATGGAACTCTGCTTCCAAAAGCTTATCTGTTTTATCCGATGAAACGTTGAAAAAGAAATGGGATTTGTGTCTGGATTCTGAAATTAAAATAAAGACTATTAAAAAAATTAAATGTAAACTAAAGTTTAAAATTGGTTTAATATCAAAATACATGTAGTAAATTTTATTCAATGTATTAATTGGATTTTATTGTTAAACCAAATACTAAACTAAGGATAAAATCATCAAGATTCTAGATAGTTTAAATTAATTCTCTTATAACGTAAAAAGTGGAAGGTATTATAATCGTTCAGTCCATCTGTCTGTCAGTCACCCACTTTCACAGAACGAACCACAAGTCTCACAAACAAGTGAGATACGTAATATTAAAGAAAAATATCGGGCAAGGTTATATCCCAAATTACATTAAAAAAAATTTAATTAGAAGTATATTTAAAATTTAAACAACTAAAAGTTTAATCTACATTGAAATTCCATTTTTATTCAATATTTTCACTGTTGAAAATTCGACAAACGGACGAGATACTTTATTTATAATAAAAATAAAACTCTTGAAGAAATATTTATTTCTGTGATATAAATCAGTTTGAAATGACGTCATAGTATATATCTTAATCAAGTTTTTTTAGTGGTTCATTACATATGTATGAAGTAGCAACTAAAAAATCTTCAATTTTAGGTTTTTTTATAAAAGGCCATGGGTAACAAATAATCATGAAAAGGCCTGTATGTTTCTGATGAAATTTAAAATCTATATAAAATATTCTCTTCCTTCATAAGCTAACAACGGACAAACACCTAGATTTTATCGAATATCTAGAATCACATGATATAATTCACAAAAGAATTAGAAATGACCTTTCGAAGGACAAATCGAATTATATCGTCCGAAAAGTTCAGCAGAATACAGCATTCATTACGACTGTCAAAAGTAACTGTCAGAATAATATATTCCTAATTAAGGTAATACTACATTGATGTGATTATATTGCACGAATTATTTTCCCGAATGACAGAGATAGAATTATAAATTGATATTTAATTTATGATTCGGCTTCTATGAAGTGCCGAATATAACTTTATTATGCGTTTGAGCCAATTTGAATAATTTGTCGAAAAGAGCAGAAAGGTAGACGAAAAACCCAACCATAATCAACGATAGCACCGCTCGACGGCTGTTTTGGTGCCTAAGATTTTAGAACTGATTTAGTTATATTTGAGAAGCTGATTTTAAATTTGCAATCAGTTTTTTTCTAACAGTTATATTTTATATTTTTTTGAGATAGTCACGTTTTTAGTGTTAAAGAAAAGTGGAAATCAAGAAACCAAAATTTTAGTTTAGAACGTTTTTTTTTAAATATAATCTATGCTTCTTACGTAGTTTTTGATGCTGAAAACCAATCTGGTAAAGTTTTTCAGTTTCTCTACTTTTTACGGATTTGTCACAATAAGATTTTTTTTTATCCGAAAGAAGTTGCATCTTCTAAAAGTTTTTTAAAAAGTTAAAAAAGAAATAAAATTAAGAGTCAATCAAGGGTCCAATTTGCTTGTTTACTAATATATATGTGAATTAGATTCAAAGGCCTCATGAGCATTTACGAATTGCATAAATAAAGCTATGCTATTTTAAATTAAGAGGTCCAAGTATTACTTTCTTGAGTGCTTTGTCTTTTCTTGACTAATTGTATTACATCGCGGTGTTTACTTGCCAACGCCCCACTTACTCATTTATGATATCGTTGTTCGGAAGTTATGAGTGGCACTTAAGCCCAAAGTACCGTAAGATGGGCTGGTCCTAAGATGCTATTTATGGCAGTACTGGGGAAAATATCTTAGATAGCATCGATGAAAGGACAATATATTATTACTAATTAAATAATATAGTTTCAAGATATAATTGAATTTAAACATAAACCATTTAAAAAATAGATATTGGAAATAAAGTGCTCAAGTAAAACAGAACATTAAACATGATAAGGAGTCAACAGATCTATTATTATGGTCGAATTAATAGTATAAAAACAATGGCTGAATGCTTAGAAAATTAATAGCTAAGTAAATTATAACAAGTCTTAAAAAATAATTAACTTAATTTACGTTGTTCAATCACCTGTATTAGAATATCTGTAAAAGTTATACTCGAAATATTTCGTTCCAAATGGAAAATTTACACATACAATCCATATCCATTTTTTGGAACTTATACTGAGCAAAATCTTTCTAACGTTTTAAAGAAAAACATGCGCTTTAGAAAATAGAAGAAAAGAGAGTTTTGATACATACAATTTCTAATTGCGACTACACATATCCTCCGTTATAATAATAATGCTTTTATCATTTCAATCAATTTGTGCCCTGATACTCATGGCTATTTTTTTAAAATTTTATTTAACGCGTTTAAACTAGGAACAAAACGAAAGGTTCGATATTTAAAAATAAAAAGAGCAATTTATATTACGTTTCGAAAAGATTATATAATTTTTATATAGCGCACAAGAGAACTTAAAGTTTCGCAAAACGTTTTCTTCTACAACTATAGTTATTTTTTCCCATCCTATATAAGATAGATTAAAAGAGAAGGCGTTTTTCGCCCCAGTGCCCTCCCCTTCCAAAGTCGTTATGTACCGGAACAAACAACAATATAATCCGAAGCAACTCTTTTAACACTTGTTCCCCACCTGTGAACCATTCCCTGGGTAAATTAAGATTACAGCCTTGCAAGGGAAAGTTCAGGGATAAAATGATTGAGAAGTTTTGAAGGAGTAGTTATTTTGAGTTCCTATTCTTTTAAACAAATTTACTCCCTTGATTGCTTATATGAAAAGCTGAGTTCGTAAAGCAAGAGCAGGATATAAAAAAAGCCCTCAAACAGAATCCTATTTTCGAACTACCATCTTATAAACGCATTACTTAGTAAATTGTAGCAGGAACATGTAAAAGAGGTTGGTGTTCTTTAAATATGACTCCTCCTCTGATGTCGTTTTGAAGTTTAATTGAGGGCCCACTGTAGTGCTGTTGTGTCTCTTGCACAAAATTCAAAATTATAAACTTGTCAACAATTGTCCATGTAGAGCTCTGGTAACAAAGTTCATCGCATCAATTGACTCTTTGACCCCATGTATCTCATATGATATGCAATTTAGAATAAGAGCAAAATCCCAGTATATCGCTTTACGGTTATACCATTACATTACACTGAAGACCTCGCACGTTAACAAATTGAGTCTGACAAAAGTAGTACCAAGTGCAGAATATTAACCAGATATCGAAAGTAATTGCTTTTTATGACTTATGTATTCGCTTACCAACTTTATTAATTTAGACATTGGCGCCGTTTACAATGATGCTCCCTTTGTAGTGAGGGTTATGGAAGTGAAAGAGGGGGTGTTGTTGCTCAAGTGCTAATACTCTAAGTAATGCGCTCCTGCCGTAAAAAAAAAAGTGTAATGTACGGAAAACTGCGTCGTATTAAATTTGAATTTTTTAGATGGAACTATAGAGTCTTCAGACAACCCTATCAACGGATGATGTCGAACCTAACATTACTTTCCTCAAAAGATCGGCTCAAACGATTTCTGCCAAAACGATCGTGAGAGACAGAGTCTATAGGTGATTTGCATCCTTCCGTTTTCTCAATCGTTTTCTACAACGTTTCCTTTTTTAGTGGGGGTGGGTCCTAGAGGGCTCTGAATTGCCTCGGGCGTTGATGAGAAGAGCTCACCAAGTCGGTAAGGCTCTTGCCTTGCATGTGAAAGGTCCGAGGCTCGGTCCAGGGCATTGCTAAAATAACTGCCAACCTATAAGCGGTCTGTGCAGAGAAAACATCTAATGATAACCAACGGATAATACCCCGTGTAGAGAGAGTGCACTTTAAATATGCTGCATGTCCCGACGCTGCGGACGATGTCGCTCCAAACCTATTTAGAACTTGACTGTGGTTCAAAATTATGATGTACTCGCCAATAGCCCTCGTGTAGCTCTAGTGCAACGACAATTCTACCTAACCTAACTAAGTTGTCTTGGAATGACCAAAGTTCACATCTCCCTACATTCAACAAGCGATAAAGAACCACCCAGTATTCCTCCCTAACGACCCACCGAAAGGTCGGCTCAAACGATCTCCACCGAAAACGAACTCGAGAGACGGATTCCCACACAAATAGGTGATTTGTATCCCTTCATTATCCTCAAATCGGCGAGGCATTAGGGAGGTCGATCTTCCTGACCCCAGGGCCTGTACTAGCCGTATGATTAGCGGACCCCTCTGTGATGAAAGTGCCGAATCATTGCTCGGACGATTCATTTGCAATTCAGATGTTAGTCCAATTTTTATGGCTCTGTTTCGAAACGTATGTGCTGAGGAAGGAAATGGACAAATGTCCATGGGTGCCGATAGGCTGCGGCGAGATTTGAAAGGATTTTTTACGCCAAATAATTTATTACAGAATATATGCTTTTGCTTTATTAGTATACTATATGGTGTGTTACAATTGTGATGTCAACTCGATATCGTTCTGGCATTTGTGATATCGTGACGTAAGGAAGAGTAGGTCATGGTGCCGGTAGACTACGGCGATATTTTGAAGGGTTTTTTTACGCCAAATACTGTACTGCGCAATGTGATTAGCGGGCCCCTCCGTGAGGACGAAACATTGCTCGGATGATTCATTTGCAGTTCAGATGTTAGTCCAATTTTTATGGCTCAGTTTCGAAACGTCGTCAACGTTTTTGCAGATAAGGTCTTTTTTCTTACAGCAAAACCTATGGACATCTGTCCATTTCCTTCCACAGCACAGACACACGTTACGAAACAGAGCCATAAGAATTGGACTAATATCTGAATTGCAATTCGTCAACGTTTTTGCAGATACGGTAAAAAAATGGACATAGGTGCCGAGAGGCTGCGGCGAAATTTGATAGGTTTTTTCTTACACCAAATTATTTATTAGAGAATAAGTACCGTATTAGTATAATATATCGTATGATTTAATTGTGATGTCAACTCGATATCATTCTAGCATTTGTGATATCGTGACATACGGAAGAATAGATCACGGTGCCGATAGACTACTGAGACTTTTTGAAAGATTTTTGTTTACGCCAAATACTAGTACTGTACTTAAGCAAGTGATTAGCGGGCCCCTCCGTGAGGGCGAATCATTGCTCGGATGATTTATTTGCAATTCAGATGTTAGTTCAATTTGTATGGCTCTGTATCAAAACGATGTCTGCGCTTTGAGGGAAAAAAATGGACAAATGTCCATAGGTTCCGCTGTAAGCAAAAAAGACCGTATCTGCAAAAACTGAGTTTTGAGAAAAGGAAGAAAACTAGTTTCGTCAATCGCCAAGGTAAAATAAAAAGTTAACATTGACATACTTTTAATGTAGTTAAGCTTACTGGCTTTCAGTAGAGTAAGATATATTTTTTTATGTGTATAGTGATGCTAATAACTCAAAGCCAAAATTGCAGATACGGTCTTCTGTCTTGCAGCTGCAGTATAGGTGCCGATAGGCTGTGGCGAGATTTTAAAGGGTTTTTTCTACACTAAATAATTTATTACAGAACATATACCGTATTTTTATACTTGTAGTATGATTTAATTGTGATGTCAACTTGTATTGTGACTCAACTCGCATTTGTGTTATCGAGACAAACAGAAGAGTAGTAGACCAGAAGGTTATTTCTCAAAAGGAAGTTTGATACCAAAACATGCAAGTAAATTGTCACTATTTTTAGCCTACTTTTCTTTTTTTAATTCGAAAGAATTAAAAAAATGAAAAAGTAGGTATTGACATGCGGTCGATGTCCGTCTGTCTGTCTGTCCGTCTGTCCGTCCGTACCCCCCTTCCAAAATCGGTTCTAATCATCGGATCTTAAAAATTCTTTTTTTGTTAGAAAGCTATAACCTCAGATACCCAACTTTCATACTTTTTGTCCGTCTGTCTGTACGTCCGGACGGACATAAATCTACTATCTGTCGGCGAATTTCCCATTGAATTAGCATTGAAATTCAATTTTGAGTCATTTAAATCACTGTAGGTATTGAAATGCGGTTGATGTCCAACTGTCTGTCTGTCCATCTGTCTGTCTGTTCGTATGTCTGTCCGTCTGTCTGTCCGTCTGTCTGTCCGCCTGTCTGTCCGTTTGTCTGTCTGTACCCCCCTTCCAAAATCGGTTCTAATCATCGGATCTTAAAAATTCTTTTTTTGTTAGAAAGCTATGACCTCAGATACCCAACTTTCATACTTTTTGTCCGTCTGTCTGTACGTCCGGACGGACATAAATCTACTATCTGTCGGCGAATTTCCCATTGAATTAGCATTGAAATTCAATTTTGAGTCATTTAAATCACTGTAGGTATTGAAATGCGGTTGATGTCCATCTGTCTGTCTGTCCATCTGTCTGTCTGTTCGTATGTCTGTCTGTTCGTATGTCTGTCCGTCTGTCTGTCCGTTTGTCTGTCTGTCTGTACCCCCCTTCCAAAATCGGTTCTATCCATCGGATCTTAAAAATTCTTTTTTTGTTAGAAAGCTATGACCTCAGATACCCAACTTTCATACTTTTTGTCCGTCTGTCTGTACGTCCGGACGGACATAAATCTACTATCTGTCGGCGAATTTCCCATTGAATTAGCATTGAAATTCAATATTGAGTCATTTAAATCACTGTTGCCAAATCAACAATGGCATGAGAAACTTTATTTAAACATATTTGGAGCAAAATAATATTTTCATGAATCAGTTTGGAATGACGTCATAAAATGTAGAACAATTTGATTCTTTGATTATTCATTAATTATCTACCAAGAAAGCGGCAAGGCATACTTTTGCATGCAATTATGCTTAGTTTTAATTTACATGTCTTGTTTTTAATGCAGTTCGGAGTAGTTTCATTACTTTTGTTATTAATAAATATTTATTCTTCGAACTACAAATAAATCACGAGCAGATGATAAATAATATTTAATTAATTTGCGAACGAATATTAAGGAAAATAGTTGATTTTGGCTTTTAGAAGTTTAAATTATAGCTGGGTGCTGTGTTTCGATTTTTTTTTCTAATGTGTATAAATCTAGTGTAGAAACGGCTGTTGATGATATTTACTTTAGGAACCTAGTTTTTTTTCCCGATTAGAACTTCAGTAAGTATTTAAGTAACAGGAAAGTAGGCTATTTTAGTTCTTTATGAACTTCTTGTTTTTATAAAGATCCCCAACAATTAGATTTTATACAAATTCCAGATTATGAATAAATAGCCAGAGAAATTCATTATTTAAAGAAAAAAATAAGAAAAACAGTTGATATTTTGGTTTTAGAAAAAAATGTAATAATAGGTTATAATGATTCTCAATATTAAAAAAAATTATGTTGTTGCTTATTCCCCAATAGATCTGACATATGTCAGATCAACTCCAGAAGGCTGTTGACCGCCGGAAAATTGATGACAAAATTGACTAAAAAAATATGGTTAGTTTCGTTGGTAGAAATTGTTTTAGCAATTTCGCTGCTATATTTTTCAGACACTGGCTTATTTTTTTTTTATATTCCTTTTGTATAATTACTAAACGTTGAACTTGAACGCCTAGAAAAAACATTTTAAAATCACAAGGATTTTTCTAAAAAAAAAATACCATAGCATCGTACCACTTTAGAAGCCTAAGAAAAACATTCTCCTTATAAACCACACAATGAAAATATACTTTATCATTTTAAAAATATGTAATAATCAAGTTTATAAAATCGTAACTTATTGAAAAAATAAATAACCTAGGCATTTAATACTTTAAAATATTATTATATATTCTTTGATTACATAAACTCTGAATAAATGCATAATACATAACTGTTAGACTAGAATAATAAAATGAATAGGTTTTTAAAAAATGAAAGGAAAATAATCAAATATACCCCTGTAACGATAATGAAAAAATAATAACTTAAAAGGTTCTGGTTACGATGATATTAGTATTTTGTTATTTATATTGAGGATTGCTCGGTAATACAATCTTCCCTAATGTAATTGTTACAAAAATAAGTACCCCTACATTTTTGTGCCGATTTGTATTAAAGGGGAAAGGGCGCGCTGGATCGCGGGTCTCCAAACTCAAGTGCCTCAGTGTTAATCCAATGGGAAAAAAACTATTTTCTCTGCCACATTTCTCCGGCTGTATTGAATATTTTTACAAACGGTTTTTTTAATAATAAATGTAGATAACTTACAGGTCTCTATCTTCCCACTTTTTGAAATTGCTTCGAATATTTTGTGTAAAATTATTTATTTAAAATTAAAAAAAATTTCGACCCAATTTCAAAAAGTGGGAAGGTCGGGACCTGTAAGTCAGCTACATTTATCACACAAAACAATCCGCTTGCACAAATATTCAATACAGCCGGAGAAATGTGGCAGAGAAAATATTTTTTTCTCCATAGGATTAACACTGATGCACTTTGCTTTGGAGACCCCCGGTCCAGCGCGCCCATTCCCCCTTAAAGAGTATTTCAAATTGGCTCTATATTAATTAACAATGGGCATGTTTTACGTCATGGAAATAGTTCCACCTGTATTGTTTCCATTTTTGGTCCTTCTGAAATTATATATTTTTTAACAATACAATATTTTCTTGCCTAACTGAAACGAATATTGTGTGCAAATTTTTCTTTCAGTTTTGGTAATGCTTTGTATACTTGAAATTTAATCGAATTAAAACCGATAAAGTTTGATAAATAGCAGGAATAAAACCAAGTTACACGTAAAGAACTCTAAAACGGAAAACAGCAGACGAAAAAAAAACGACGCTCATTTTGAGGATGAAATCGAAGAAACAAATGAATCGCAAGAGAGTTACATCATCTGAAACAAACGCATTCAATCAAAAGATCAGGTAAAGGGAAGGATTAGGTTTGGGTGTGGGATGGATGATATTATAATGTTGAGACCCCATTAAAAAATATGAGAAAAACTGGTGTCTATTGGGTGGAGGCGATGAACAAGGTCTTATACAGGGGTATATTGATCGCATGAAGTAGCCGTACATGTGGAGAGAAAATATATTATGCTAGATGATTCGCGTGACTGTTTAATATTTAGTTGTAGAAAGAAAGTACATTTCCACAGTTGGATAATTTTTTTTCCAAAAGGTACTAATAGCAATAGTTCTAAACTTGAGTTTTAAGTAGCATACTACTCCAGGATTATGTTTGTGTACACAAACAATCCATACACAACATGCAATTTATGTTAGAAACTAGGCTTTCAATTGGCTTGTTTTAATTGGCGTAAATACCTCAAGTTTTTATTCCTGCTCTCTTTTGATCGTTGCTCGGATTGGTGCTCTGTTTCTACGTGACATTGATTCACCAATCAAGGTTCGAGAAATAATGTGCTTTCAATCATCTGTCTGTTGCCACTCAAGACCATAGGCAAGGGTATTTGACAAAATAAAATGTTGTCTTAAATAATTCGCATATGTATTATAATAGATTCACATCTTTATTTTACTAAAAAATAAAGGAGATCATACAAGGGAAAAATTGAAAAATTTATTTTAAATATTATATTTCCCCCCTCCCTCTACTAATAGAAGCCTAAGGACTTGCTTTTCCGTTCCTTTCGGATAAAACATGTGTAGTTGATTTGTTTGCGAGAGTCGCGCAAATGGTGGTTCAACACGAGCGACTTTCACGCAGGTACGGAAGTGAAATGCATGTGGTTAACGAATTTCTTAAATAATCTATGTATATTAATGTGTTGTAAAAATAGATATCGAAGAGGGTTTTGCAATAAAGTCTATCGACGTACATTTTGGCCGTTGCACTATTTCCGCCTCTTGGCAAAACTCATAAGGATCCAACTCTGTATTTTTCTAATGCATTTTTTTAAAAAAACTTTTCTTTGGAGAGTTTTTGTTTATTATTATTTAAAGTTTTCGTCACGCAAAAAATAATTTGTGAATATTTTGAAACAAGTAGTTTTTTAATGCTTATTATTACAAACTAAATTTATAATATGTTAAATTTTCTTTCAAGTGATTGAAGTTCATAGAAAATAAACATCGTTGACATTTATATCATTCTTCAGAAATAAATATCGTTTATATTTATTCTCGAAGACGCTTTAAGTTTATTTTGTTATACACAATAGTGTATTTTTTACTAGTTAAAATTACCTCTATTAGAATGAAGTACTTAACTTCATTGTATGATATATCGCACTTAAAAAAACGTTCTTCAACACAAGCGAGGCGACTGAGAGCATTTGCTTTGATGTATATTTCCTTATCTCGGGAGGACCTTCGGTGTAGCCCTAGTACAGTTCTCGATGGGTTTTGGAGAGTCTCATGGACCTGATCTAATCCAGGGGATGAGAAAGAAGAATAATGATGTACTTAAATGTAATTTGACTCGCTATTAAATAACAATAACTTCTGAAAATTAAAAATTAAGTAATGCTAATAAATAAATTAAAATATATTTCATAAGAAGTCTTATCATTTACGAGCTAAAGCTCGTAAATAATAGTTGCTCATTCTCACATTAAAAATGCCCCTTTCTTGGCCATTTCCCGGCTTTCTTTCAAAAATTACCAACTAGTTTAGAAATTTCAAAAATATATGAAAATCCTCTTTACAAAACATTCATCGGCTTAAAAGTTCTTCCATGTCAATATTTAAAAGAACAAGTACCACAATTTTAGCCTGTTTACAAATTTAAACACAAGCCTTCGATAAACATATTCTGTATGTAGTTACACAGCAATTTAATTTTTACTCAACGACTGCAATAGTCATAACAACCGGTGCCTTTTGCTTCGAATGTTTATTTTGCGATTCCAGCCAAATTTATAAAAAACATGCTGGCGGTTTCTAATTCAATAAAGCGAGACGTCTTTATCTAAAACCATGTAAACGAATCCAAGTTATGCTTCATCGACTCAGTTCAATTCTGTTCAACGAACTGTGTATTTTTTCTTTTTATTTTTGCTATAAAAACGCATAGGGAGTGGGGCTTGTAGACAGAATAATACAGCCTTAATATTGTGTATACTGAGAGCATACTGAGTTTAATCTGTTGTTGCATACTGAATGGATCCTTCTAAATTTTTAAAAAATTCTTTGTTCGCTTCTCTCACCACTGTGAGATAAACATTCCGTTTAACCGAAAAATTTCATCCTACCATAATTTGTTAACAAAATTTTTCTTCTGAAATTAAATAAACGTTAAAAAAAATAGCAAACCCGTTCCCCAAATCCCATTTCAAATGATTACCCACCTCTACAAATCATCATATAAATCGCATATGTACTAGAACAATTCACAATACGGTTGCTCAATTTTTAAACAAGGACATACTAAATTTAGAAAAAAAGGACATACTCTAAAATGAAAAAACAAACATAACGTCAATTTTAATTCATTTTTGAGTGCCTTTTTAGAGTGTTTGTTGCAAACACCTGAACTTAAATTATCAAAACTATTTACGTAACTATTCACGGACTTGATAAAAGTGATTGTGAATTTGAAATAGATAATTTGCTATAGGAAAAAAAGGTAAATCGTCTAAAAAAGCAGCATGGTTTTTTTTGTATAAAAATTTCATTCAACTGCGTCGGTTAAAAATTTAGGTTTCATTATTTTAGTAAAAAAAAGTTAAAATTTTAGTGAAGTAAGTCCAATTTTTAAAATGGAAACTATGGAGAAAAACTTAAAAAAAATTCTGTATGTTTCTACTTGTTTTATCTGTTTACTTTTCTACTAAGTGAAACTGAAAACATTTAAAAATAACTCTTTAGAGTTTGGTTGCTTAACTTACAAAAATATTTTTTTGTATTTTTGAAACAGAGTTTTTTAAGAAGAAGTACTAATTCCAAACTTTTTTCATCGAATTTTAGCCGTAAATAACGTTAAGAAATTTTTTTATCAAAGCTGTGAACTTAAATTTTAAATTCTAAATTAAAATTTACAACTCTTAAAAAATATATTAATTGCTTCTGATTTTGCTTTTTATAAAATAAATATTATACTTAAAAGTGGGGGAGAGGGAGTTAAAGCACATAAAAAAAAAGAAATCGATATCATCTGAATGCATATTTCTTGCTTAATGGGTATCTAATAAATGTAATGTGATATAACAAGTAGGTTTGTTACAGAATCTGTCACTTAAACCGCTTCCACAGAACATTTGTGCTCAACAGGAAACAAACTATTTATACACCTCAGAAATCCGCCAAACAGAGCCTTTAGCTAGTTGTAATTAAACATTTAAACGATAAAATTAATTATTTTCATTAATCTTCTTTCTCAGATTTAATAATTAGACTTTATCGTTTGCTTAATTTGTTTGAAGTTCGAAGAATAATAAAGTAATCTTTTTTAATAAATATCTTTGTGTCGCCACAATTTATCATTTACATTTCTTTCGAAAATTCAGTTATTTATCGTTTGTTAAATTAATTTACAGTTCAAAAAATATATAGTTAGTGCAATTGATGCTTTAAAAATAAAAGCAAAACTTTGCATATTTTTATGCCAAGTTAGAATTCTCTATGCATCTTTCTTCATACATATATAATAAACCATCAAAAGAACTCTATTGTGATATTACAACAATCCAAACTGAATTATATCGCATAAATAAATATTATTTCAAAAAAATTTATTTTCATTTTCAAAAAAGTTTCACGTACGTTAACGAAATGGCAACAGTAAAAATATTGAATAAAAATGGAATTTGCATTTATTTCAATGTAGATTAAATTTTTAGTTTAAATTTTAAATAAACTTCTAATTTAATTTTTTTAATGAAATTTGGAAAGTAGCATAATCTGATTTTTTGCTTCAAAATGACGTATCCCACTTGTCTGTGGGACTTGTGGTTCTTTCTGTGAAAGTGGGTGACAGACGGACGGACGGACTGGACGATTCCTTCCACTTTTTACGTTATAAACGTAGTGTGGAAGCTAAAAAGTAATAATAACAAAAAATTACTGTAGTGTGGCTGCATTATTAAGGTATCGCATTAGCAGGAAAAGGACTATTTTGAAGCTATTTCATATCATACGTACTACACCCATTTTCCCCCAGGGAGGGGGAAAATGGGGGTAGCTCAAATTTAAGAATATAATGGAATCAAAAACCATTAATATAAAGAATTAATTAAAACAAAATCATTTCTAATATTCCTCTACACTTTTATTCTGAAAAGCTAACTTTAGAGATAATAATAATAGTAGAATAATAAAATATTTATGCAAAAAAGTATCGTCCTGTACTATTAAATTGAGGCTAATGTAAAACTTTACAGATTGCACTGAACTTTACAAAATAATCTTTATCGTTTATATCTGGAAATGAATAATAGTTTCCCAGCTTTAATTTGGTTAAGAATTTTACAAGATATTTTGTATCATTTAGTAAACTAATTGCAAATAAAAACATTGCACATGACATGTTCTTCTGGACATATTCTTAAAGGTATATTAATAAAACATGTCTAATATATTAAATTAAAAACAAATCTTATTAAATATTTTTTTTAATAACACTGTATATTTTAATAACATTAAAATGGTTTTTTAAAAATATCCTCTCAATTTAAGTTCATTCCAAAACCAAAACAACAAGAATATGAATAAATTAATGGTGACGCCAGATCCTAACCCCCCCCCCCCCCCCAAAAAAAAGGAGACCATCTAAAAATAATAGTTCAAAGAAAAAAATCAATAAAACATTTAAATACATAGGAGGAAAATGTGTATTTTTAACATACCCTCATTTTCCTCCGTACCACCATTTCCCCCCACCCCACCCTACAAATTAATTTTTATTAAACAAGCAAGTAGTAAATCATTGAAATTGTCGCTATGCACTCGTAAAAAAATTCTAAATCCCGGTTATATACAGACATGATATCATATAAGTAAATAAGAGTCTTTCTCAACAAAAAAATATTAATTTTCAAAATATTCCAAAAAATAAATGAAGCTTTTATTTGAAATGTTATGTTGCTTACACTATAAAAATGTGTTAAGTAACGTTCCTAAATAAAATTGGTGACAGTCAAACTATCTCTATTTTTATGGAGAAACTCTTCAAAAATAAAACGTTTACTCTTATTTTATAGTGTAACCTTTCTCAATAAATTTAATGTGACGATTTACTCCAGAAACAGGCTGCAGCACTTGTTACCACTATAGACTTCTTTATGTAGTATAAACTTCTTATTAGTTTATAAATACTCCATAAAGCTGGAGTAACGTTGCACTGTAGCTCGACATTTTTATAGTATACTATTGCTTAAAATACTGTTTTATATAATGAAACTCAACAAAATCAGTACACTTGGCTTATCTTTAGGGCTTCAATTTAGATTTTTCAACGGAAAAAGGGAAAAATGTCCATTCAAATGGTCGATTAAAATTTTATAAAGTAAATTTAAACTTGAGAATTCAATACTTCACGCTCGGGAGAATCCACTTTCTACAATTTCAAATTAATCTTTTGTAATTTTGTGACAAATTCATTTGCATTAAAGAAGAGTGTAGTAAATAAATTAAATGATTGTTATTTTGTTCTAAATTGTCAGGAATGCTTTCTTAAAAAATTTAAAATTCAAGGCATTAATAACCGTTAAATTTAAAAAAACTCATATAATTAAATAACTATAGAACTAAATTAATAACTAAAGCTAACTTTAATTTACAAAAATCTAGATCATGTTGAAAATTCTAACAGAAACAGTCGATTTTTTAAATAATTTCTTCCAGACTTAAATCATATTTTTAATGCATTTAATATATTTCTCACCAATAACTTATATACTATTATTTTTAATTACATCCACTATTCACATCGTTAGTATAAATATATTATAAATCATCTAACAACAAAGTCAAACACACAAACAAAACCTTAACTTTATCAGCATAACACCTTACCTAATTCGTCCCGTTCGTAGGAGCGGGAATCAGACAATTTGGTTTATAATTTCCTCCAATCGTAATAAAATATTTTTAATGCATTTATGCCTCACTAATAATTTACATACTATTATTTTTAATTACATCAACTTTCTCATCTTTGATGCAGTGTAAAGACATCTTTAATGAAAATGAATTTGTCGCAAATTTACAAAAGGTAAATTCGCGATTGGAGAATGTGGGGTTTTCTGAGCGTGAACTAATGAATTATCAAAATTAAATTTACCTTATGAAATTGAAATAAACTATTCCAATATAACTTTTCCACCCTTTCCATTGAAAAACCTAAATTCAATCAATAAAGATAAAACAAGTGTATAGATCTAACAACAAAATCCCACGCAATACAAAACCTTACCTTTATCAGCATAACACCGGACCACATTCGCTCCGTTCGGAGTCGGCGATACCGTCAGTCCGTCCGGCGCAGCCACCGACCGATACAGGTCCAGCATATATCTCGGAGGCGCATCCCTAGGCCACCGTTGCAGGGGCGCTCCCCCGGGTACGCCCTGCAAGACGGACAGTAGTCTGTCTAAGGTATCCCCGTTCGCTGCCCAGGCTAGGAGCAGGAGGAAGAGCGTGGCTTCACTGTTGAGGAGCGGCATGGTTTCTGCTGAAGGTAGAGAGTGGTTGTCTTGCTGGGTTGGGGAGGTGAGTGCTTTTTTGGGAGTAGTGGTGGGGGGTTTGTGTTATTTTTGAGGTTTGACTCGATGAGTGTACTAAAAATGGGGAAAAGGTAAAATATTTCATAGCATAGGTTTTTTAGACCCTATGAGGGATAAGCTTTCCGGTCAATGTGTAAATTGGTTTTCTTTGGGTTAGTTTTAAATTTAATTTTTTTAACTCATTAATAAAATTTTATAATATTTAAAAACAATTTTATGTAATAATTATTATTATGAAACTTCCTCAACATTTAAAATTTTTAATTTTAAAGAAGTTAATAAAGTTAAGTTTTTTTTAAAAAAAAGTTATATGTGTTGGTGGAAAATCTGCCCTTCTCTTAGTTTATGCGTCTATATCCATTACGTGGTTAAAATTTTATTTCTGTAGTAAATAGGGGATGTAACGAAGAAGAAAGAAAAAGCAATCAATCTATCAGATTACGTGAAGTTAAGAGTACCACAAGGACAATTATCTACAGCATAGGAGTAAGATAAATTTTGTATGTTTAAATATATATATTTGCTTAATCTAAATTTATAGTACTTTATTCACACTTATATACACTGCTCAAAACAATTATTGGAGCACTTTGAGAACTTTTGTTTACCCTTTCAGTTCCAACTTCTTTTTCTTTTATTATAAAAATCTAAAATTTGTAAAATAGATTCATTATGCATCTAGAATGATATGGTAAAAAAACAGGGAAAAAATCTTAGTTTTTTAACTAAAATTTAAGGGGTAAAATAATGGAATCATAACTTTTGAATAAATTATAACAATAATTTTTTCAGTACTTTACTTGTTAAAAAAAGGTAAAATCAATTTTTAAACATCTTAGAATGCAAGCGTGAAGAATTTAGGGTCAATTTATTGCATAAAATTTTTTTGGAGTGAATTTTATTTTACAATTTTTTTAATATTTTCATTTAATTAAAACAAACATTATTTAATTCTTCAAAAGACATGATTCTTCCATCTAACGATAAATAAGTGCGAGCTCAACTTAGTGAGAAAAAAATCGGAAGCTGATGATACCAAATGGAATCATTGGGGGTGATAGAGTTTAAACCATGCGTTCCCCTAATTGTTGTGAGCAGTGTAGATATTTTATATATTCTAAGTGGTGTGTTGTGTGTTGGTGTGCAAATACTCATGTGATGTATAGAATAAAAACAGTTAACTTTATATAAGTAAAAGAAAAAATCCAATTATGAATAACTGCAGAAAGATACACTGCGATGCAAAAGTTTAGACAATGACGTTTTTTAGCTGTAAAATTTAGAATTGTGATAGTAGAATTACAAAACACCCCGAAACATATTAAATAAATATTTTGAAATGCTATAATTGTTTGATTTGCTATAAAAAAAAAATTTTCAGAAAATAAAAATTTGTACGATGCAAAAGTTTAGACACAAATGCGAGAATATGCAAATTTAAAGTAGATAATCGCCTAATTTCACATATTTATTGATGAATTGAATTTGATAAATTGAAAAAACACGATATCCGGTGAACTAAACAGATTTAATAACGATATTGGTTCAATTTTACACCAAAAAGACAATATAGCCACTTTAAATATTTATTCAAATCATATTTGCTTCAAATGTACAATTAACATCTCTAAATACGAACAGAATACCTACCAGTCCATCACCTTCAAGTTTTGGCACGAATTCGTGGATTTAGAGACATACATTGACCGATTTTCATGATGAAAAGTGCAGTCTTTCCCGTATAAAATCACAAAATAGCGACATATTATTCTTTTTTGCACTTTAGTACAATGCAGAGATAGTCACCTCTTCACCAACGACAAAAAAGTCTTGTCTCATCTACGTAATTCCCTCACACCCATTATAAACGTTCCACCTTGATGCTAGAGTTTTTGAGGGAAAAACCGGTGATTTCAAAAGGTTATTTTTCAAAATTCGGTTAAACTGAACGTGTTTAAATAGCACTAAAGAGACCGGTTAAATTGTAACCGGTTCAAAGGAACCGGTTTTTCTTAAGAAATTTCTAACTCCAGTATAAAGAAGAAACTTTCGTAATGGTGTGGAGTGAATTTACGTTAAAATGAACGACTTTTTTTGTTGGTTTTGAAGAGGTGACTATATCTCTGCATTGTACTTAAGTGCAAAAAAGAATGATAGTCCCTGATAGTCCCCTCTTCAAAAACGACAAAAAAAGTCGTTCATTTTAACGTAAATTCACTCCACACCATTACGAAAGTTTCTTCTTTATACTGGAGTTTGAAATTTCCTTCTTTATGCTAGCTGGGTTCTTTCGTAATGAATTTCGTATAAAGGAACTTTCATAATGGTGTGGAAAGAATTTACGTTAAAATGAACGACTTTTTTGTCGTTTTTGAAGAGGTGACTATCTCTACATTGTACTTAAGTGCAAAAAAGAATAATACGCCGCTATTTTGTGATTTTATACGGGAAAGACTGCACTTTTTATCATGAAAATCGGTCAATGTATGTCTCTAAATCCACGAATTCGTGCCAAAACTTGAAGGTGATGGACTGGTAGGTATTCTGTTCGTATTTAGAGATGTTAATTTTACATTTGAAGCAAATATGATTTGAATAAATATTTAAAGTGGCTATATTGTCTTTTTGGTGTAAAATTGAACCAATATCGTTATTAAATCTGTTTAGTTCACCGGATATCGTGTTTTTTCAATTTATCAAATTCAATTCATCAATAAATATGCGAAATTAGGCGATTATCTACTTTAAATTTGCATATTCTCGTATTTGTGTCTAAACTTTTGCATCGTACAAATTTTTATTTTATGAAAAAAAAAATTGTTATAGCAAATCAAACAATTATGTTTCAATTATAGCATTTCAAAATATTTATTTAATATATTTCGTTGTGTTTTGTAATTCTACTATCACAATTCTAAATTTTACAGCTAAAAAACGTCATTGTCTAAACTTTTGCATCGCAGTGTAGAAGTAATTAACTGTGCTTTAAGTTTTTCACATTTTTATATATTCATCATACCTCAATTCGGAATTTACACAAAAAGAATGAATATGTATTTAATTTGTTTCATTTAAACTTTTTAAATTTCCATGGGGTATTCATGTATTTTGTGCTGTGAAAGCGGACAAGGAACAGATGGATGGACAAAAGAATTATGAAATCTTCTATTTATTACCTTATAAACGTAACGAACCTTTACAAAAAATATTGTATTTTTACTATTAATTAAGTGCTCGTTTTGTTTACTCTTAGAGGCAGCATGCGAATCACTCAAAACAACGACGAAACAGAGAGAACTCTGTTTAAATAATCTACAACAATATTACAAAACCTCTTGAAATTCAATCACGTGATTTGGTTATGGCACGTTTAGCTAAGTTTATTTTACGTTTTAACGATTAATATATTGTGGGTTCCATGGTATAATTCTTAGCACTCTGGACTTTGAATCCAGCGATCCAAGTTCAAATCTCGGTGGAGCCTGACTTTTTAGCTTCCACACTACGTTTATAACGTAAAAAGTGGAAGGTATTATAATCGTTCAGTCCGTCCGTCTGTCTGTCACCCACTTTCACAGAAAGAACCACAAGTCCCACAGGCAAGTGGGATATGTCATTTTGAAGCAAAAAATCAGATTAGGCTACATTTCAAATTTCATTAAAAAATTTAAATTAGATGTTTATTTAAAATTTAAATAACTAAATTTTTTTATCTACATTAAAATAACATGCAAATTCCATTTTTATTCATGTTTTCTTTGTTGCCATCCACAAGTCCCACAGACAAGTGGGATACGTCATTTTGAAGCAAAAAATCAGATTAGGCTACATTCCAAATTTCATTAAAAATTTAAATTAGAAGTTTATTTAAAATTTAAATAACTAAAAATTTAATCTACATTGAAATAACATGCAAATTCCATTTTTATACAATATTTTCACTGTTGCCATTTCGTTAAACGTACGAGAAACTTTATTTAAAATAAAAATAAACACTTTTTAAAAAATATTTATTTATGCGATATAATTCAGTTTGGATTGTTGTAATATCACAATAGAGTTCTTTTGATGGTTTATTTTATATGTATGAAGAAAGATGCATAGAGAATTCTAACTTGGCATAAAAAATATGCAAAGTTTCGCTTTTATTTTTAAAGCATCAATTGCACTAATTATATATTTTTCGAACTGTAAATTAATTTAACAAACGATAAATGACTGAATTTTCGAAAGAAATGTAAATGGTAAATTGTTTCGACACAAAGATATTTATTAAAAAAGATTACATTATTATTCTTCGTATTTCAAACAAATTAAGCAAACGATAAAGTCTAATTATTAAATCTGAGATAGAAGATTATTGAAATTAATTAATTTTATCGTTTAAATGTTTAATTACAACTAGCTAAAGGCTCTGTTTGGCGAATTTCTTTCTGAGGTGTATAAATAGTTTGTTTCCTGTTCAGCACAAATGTTGTGTGGAAGCGGTTTAAGTGACAGATTCTGTAACAAACCTACTTGTTTATTTTCTAATTTTATGTAAAGTTCAATGTAAATCTCCATTTTTTAAAAATAGTTCTGGGCTTAAGGAATTTAAACCTAATATAAAAAAAAGGTTGGAGGGATCAGTTGGTGAGCTTTTTACGTTACATTAACGTCGCACCAGAGCAACTCGAGCCTTATTGGATGCCATCTTTCAGACGGTTCACTATTTTGAAAAACAATATATAAAACCTACAAATAAAAAATTGCTTTATTATCCAATATTGCCTTATAGGCCTTCAGTTGCTCCATGCGATGATGCACTGTTAAAAGTGAGTTCTCAATTTTGATAATAATGTTATCATTTTTGAAAACATCATAGGTTTATAATAGCTCTGAATACATTGTTCTCAAATTTAAAAACATGCATGTCCTCTTTTTTGAGAAAGATTGAGAAAAAATGATATCTCCACGCCAGGCCAGTGCAAAAAGTTTAAGATATTTCAACTAGTTGAATTGTAGTTCGATCCCAAATTTTAGATTTTAGAGTATTTGTCTTCGAGAATACTGTTTTCACAATAAAATGAACAAATCTTACAACTCATTTTAGCTCAAATTTTAGATTTCAAAGTATTTATTTTCGGGAATAACATTCTAGCAAAAAAAAATGAAAACCTCCTTATTCCCATTCTTGAGAGATTTTTATCAGTGTACCTGAATTTAATATTAAAATAACAAGTGAAAAATCAAACAACATTATTTCTTCACGACCAAACACAACAGGGGTCCCCCCCCCCTCCCCCTCTTGTAGAAATAAATCCAACCTCGTATAAGCAGTGGTATAATAAGTTGGCGAACTTTCTTCCCGTTAGGTTATAATTTGTAGGGTTGCTTTTTATGTTCTCTGTCCGGATAATAGGGCTCGGGCGGATAAAAGAGGTGGGAGATATATTTTCGCGGTGGGTATCTTTTTTGACGGACAGCTGAGAAGCGTGATGGGAATCGTCGCGATTTACGATTCTCTTTTCTTTCTTTTCTTTTCTTGCGCACTGTGTTGTTCTTTTTTTTTTTGAGGTTTTGGGTGGGTGTATTTTTAAAGAATTATTTTTCCGAGACTTTTTGACTTTCGTCTTTTGATCTTTAAATTATATAAAAGGATTTTTTTTAAATTGTGTGTATGATTTAAATTTTAAAAAAAAGGTGTCGTTGAGTTGCATTATATTATAAGACACTTTAGAATCATGATTTGGACAGACATCTCTCGATGATGACTGGGTATAGTGGCTATGGGTCATTCTAAAAATGTAATTCTAAGTTTAAAATTGCTTCGAAATTAAAGTTTTTTTATTCAAGATTCAAGAACTTCGATCTAATTGTTGAATATAATAAAACTCAACCAAAATCTTCATTGATTTTTTATGTTTAGTGCCCAATTTTAATATTTTTTTATGTAAAAGATAACAAAAAAAAATAGTTCTTTATGCAACAAGTGTGAAAAGTATCTTCTTCATTATAAATCGCATCAGCATCAGCTCCTTCATTATAAATCGCATCAGCACCAGCTCCTTCAGTATAAATCGTATAAAATTCGAAGATAAAACTGTCAATATCAGATCAACATCGTTCTCTGATGTCTATGCTAAGTAAAAATCGAACGTCGAATCGACTTCAAAATGTGACTACAGACCGATATTGCAAAATGTATGCTATTTTGATATCATCAGGTATCAGGACTAATGTCGATTTAACACCAATATCCCAATTTGTGATGTCGATTCAACATCATGTGCTACTAGGGTAGGTTTTCTTTATTCTTTCGTACTGTATCTCACCAAATCAATAAAAGATTGTATTTAAATTAGTTTTAAATATAAAACATTGAGTCGAGTTTTTTAATAAAATATTATTTGTCTCATTAATTTAACCAACTGAAATTGCATCTTGCAGTATGCAATTACGTAGGTATAGTTTGGTTAGATTATATGGCACATAGAGCTGCACTTAGTCATCTTTCTATAGATATGAATAAAAAAATACATACTGCATTCAAGTATATACTGGATTCAAATTCAAATATATATTAAAGAAACGATTTAAAGGTTTTCCTGTAAATACGTTTAATACATGCTTATAACTCACAATTTTAAGAGAATATTATGATGAGCATACACGGGTAATCCCAATTACCATAACTGCAACCTTATTCCTGGAAAAATATATAAAAGTCTTATTTTGTCACTTGTTATTTTTGCGAAACAGTTTATTCTTGTCGCAATACTTCCTAAAGAGTATCTTTAAAATACATTTTTTTTAATAAACACAATCGAACAGGTCCCATTTAATAATAAACTGGAGTCAAAACCATGCAGTTACTTCTTTATCACCCCATGGCAAAGCTTGCATTTCTCCTAACGTGTTCTCTTTCATCAAATCTGTAAGCATAAAAAAAAGAACATGTCATCATGTTATTTTTAAGTATTACCTTGTCCACCTGCGACGTGCGTGCGGTCATATCGATCAAAAATGTTATATCATAGTCACATATATCGATTACATCGATCATCATTGCTGACTAACTATGAAGGTATGGGAATATACATGACTAATATATCTAGGAAAAGGTGACCACCTGAATTTTTAGTGTCGGGTTCAACAGGGTGGACATTAGTAATTGTCATCACATCACATTCGAAGATGGTTATTCGGTATTGAAATGTGTTGCATAAATTTTCATGTCGGTCAATCATTATGTTTGAAAGATATTTCCACCCGAGATATTTTAGTTTGGAAAGAGTTAACGATTTTTT
Source organism: Oedothorax gibbosus (assembly GCA_019343175.1). Taxonomy (NCBI): domain Eukaryota; kingdom Metazoa; phylum Arthropoda; class Arachnida; order Araneae; family Linyphiidae; genus Oedothorax; species Oedothorax gibbosus. The sequence goes on from CM033271.1 coordinate 14,494,020, forward strand.
ATAAACAAATCATTACATTAACTTACATGAGAGATGCATAAAGTTATGTTTAAATACTATATCAAAAGTAGGATTCATATGCAGAGTAAAAAAAATCCTTTTAATTTACTATAATAATATGATGGCTCTTAGCATTAACAATCCTGTATATTTAAGATACTCTGGCGTTTTTTAACAGATCTATCTCAAAATGTCGGAAAAATAAACGAAATATATACAATAAAATCATTATAAATAATTTTAGAAAATGAAAGTATTAAAAGTTATTCTAATTATATTTTGGGTGACATTTTAAGTGCGCTTCAAATTAACGTTTTGAATGCTGACCAAAACAGATTGCATGGTCGCCATAATAACGCTTGCAGTCCTTGAAATATTTAAGAAAATGCAATTTTTCCAGAAAAAATTTATGCCAATAACACAAACTAGGGCAAACATATTGCAATTTATCGGACAGTGATATTTTCTCTCTCAGTCTGCCTTATACCACAAAGATAAAGAACTAAGTTATGAACGAATAAAATAAGCCCTCAAAAAGCGGAACAAATATTTTCTTCCGACAGTAACGTTTCATCCATATGCCCCTTAATTACCAGTTACGGCCCACCCAGAAGAAAAAGAAGAAAGAAGAATGGTAACAAATCGTCGAATAAACGTCAAGGTTGTAAGGGGAGGGGGGGGGGGGCTCTCCCCCCCTAACATGTCGCCGCGAGCGAGGGCCGGTGTGAATTATTTATATGCCGATTTTCGAGTCCCCCCCCCCCAACCCCCCCCAAAACCAAACCGCACTAATTGGGAGGGATACTATTTCAGGAATGCCGACAAAACAAGAAAACAACAGCACTAGGAATTCAATTCAGATCCTGCTCACAAAGCTTGATCTGGAATAATGATAATGGCCTATTTGTACTGCCGTTGCTTTGATTGATCTAGCAGAAAATATGGATTCGGTTTTTAAAAACGAAGTAAAAAAAAGTCAACGTAAGAGAAAGAAATGCTGTAATTAATATTTTTTAGCCAAATGAGTACTGTAGTAATTGTATATATATTTTCATGTTGAATAATCATTTAATTTTCAAATAATCAGCTGAAAATTCACTTTTAATAGTAAACAATTAAAAGGAAATTACTAGAAAAATTTAATTAGGGAAAAGTAAAATTTAAATGGAAATTCGAAAAACACACTGTTTCAATTGATTAACGATTTTACTGCAGCAAATATACACGCGCAGTAAAAACAGTTTTACAGATTTCTTTTGCCGAATAAGGTGAGGTAAAATAGTCGCGTTTACACTTCTTTGAAGTGTAAACATTTCACTTATAATCGTGTACACCCATTTTCTGATCATAATAAATATAAGTTTCAATTCATTATTAGTCAATAAGATATTTTTTTATTACTTTTCGTAAATTATTTTTAATAAGTTAAGTAACCGTGGCGTAGCTAGAATTTTTTTTCTGGATTGAGAAAAACAATTTACAAATCATTTCAAATGTAAAAACAAAGATGTTTATATAGAAAAAAAAAGAATAACCCCTCTTAGAGCTACTTATTAATTATTTGTGTGTAATAATCTATTTATTTAATAAACTTTTACAAATTTAAAATAGCAATAGTGAAATATCCTCAAGTTTTAATAAAACAAAGATTGAATGGTTGGTTTTGAGCCTTTTTTTTACTTTACTTTACTTTTTTTAAAAATTTGATCGTATTGCAAAAATGGATAGTAGGTATGGAAAGACTGGACATGTCCGTCTACCCTTTTCGCCCTTAAAAAATTGATTCTATCCGTCAGATCTTAAAAAAAAATTTGTTTCAAAGGTATGAAATTTCGGCTTCTAAAATTTCAAAATACAATTAAATGTGTTTGGCATTTTTTTCCGAGGAGTATAAATCTTGTGTGGAAGCAATTATAGGTGACAGCTCCTATTACAAATATACTTGTTTTCCTATAATAATTTTAGTGTGTATTTAAGTAACAGGAAAATAGACTGTTTTCATTCTTTTATGACTTCTTTTTTTTTGACAGGAGTGTTTCAAAAGTGAAAATAATGTAACAAAAAACATTGAATTTGTAACTATTGTAAGTTAATGAGAAAAACATAAAGTTACATGCTTCTGACGCAAGCCCCGGCAAAGAAAAAGTTTACCCCTTAAGTTCAATACTGTTGAATGATTAAATATAAGGTTAATTCCACGTAAATACATACCACAAGTGAATTTTAAAAATATTTTTTATTCCAGTTGAAACTTTTATTATGTGATTTAGAAAAGTTTGAACCATAAAAATTTTACATCAAAAACTATTATTGTTTTTATCTGCGGCAACACTGAAGTTTAAAAGTGGCTGCTTTTTTTGAAAGCATGTGTTATGGTTTTTCATCATTTTGAATTCTTGAATTTTAAGTTAAGTATTATTTTTTATCAGATTTTTTGGTAAAATTATTAAAATACACTATAATGACTATCTTGAAAACACATTTTTAATCGGCATTTATAAATAAAAGTTACTTAATTAGAAAGATAAACATCTCCTGTTTTGGCTGTAGTGTAAGTCACTAAAAGATATAAAAGTTTCTATAACTTTTTAAAATAAATCTTTACTTCAAAATTTTAAAGATATTTTCTTTTTATATTAACCTTTGTGTAATTCCACACCTTTAAATTTTAAAATAAAATGCATTTTCTCTATTTATAAAACATTTTAACACTGTAGTGTAAGTCACAACGTAGTGTCGGTCAGAGCTTCTGTTTAATTTATCTGTTGTAGATTAGATCTAATATTTGTAGATTTCTTATATTTTGATTTAAGATTGCTAAATCAGCAGCTAATAGAAAAAAGAGAGCAAAGGGAAAGACTTTAAGCATGTGGTAAATTTCAAACCTTTAATGAAAATGAAATCAAAAACCTTAACTAAAAATACACCATCTCCATAGCAATGTTCCAACCGTTAGACAACATTAAATGACATTTCTCTGCCACCAATGTTGGTCATCTTTGCCTTCAGTCATGAAAAAGGACCAATTGATAGACTTGGTGATACAGTGAGGAGGGGATCAAAGAAGCCACACTTTCCAGGAAAATTGACCCACATTCTGCTAAGGATTTTTTCACTTTGCATAAGAAATCTGCTCAAACATATCACTATTATACATTTCTGACAACTGTGTAAAGGGCGAAATAGGTATATTAAATGATATTTGCTCATCAAAAGGAAAATAAATATTTCCGATTCCTGACACTCAAAAATTGCTCTGCTTTTTAAAATTCAACAAATACCTACTTAAAATTGCCAATGTTTCATTAAATCCTCAAAAATACTACACGGGTGGTTAAACAAATGGAAATGTTATAAAAGTAAATGCCTCTCAACAAATTTCTGGAAATGAATTTGATGCTGGAAAAGGAGCTTTAGTTCCTTTTGTAGGAGAAATTATCTTAAATATTTTGTGGGGCAAATGATAAGTAACGATGCTTATTCAATAAAACTGAAACATCTGCAATGGTAGGGAAGTCTTTTTGAGTGACATGAGAAGGAAGATTTTTAATACATTGCTATTGAAGAAAGAATTAAGAAATTACCAGAAACCAACTTTAGGGGACGTTGTGTAACTTTTTCTAACTATGATTTTACCATGTATGTGATTCTTAACTTACCATGTTCAAAATTATTTAAATATGTTATGTTATTATTGCCTAAATTTCCATATCTGTGATACAATTCACATGATGTAGTGTAAGTCGCAAATTGAATGTAGTGTAAGTCACGCACAAAAATGTTAATAAATTATTTCCTATGATATTTCACCACTTTTTTGCAATTAAATAATTTAGCTTTAAACCTTATACTTAAATTAAGCACTGATAGAATGTTGATTTGCTGCACTATGAAGAAGAAATGAGAGTTTTAAATGATAACCAAAACTCGACTTCCTTTCATGTAGTGTAAGTCACATTTTTATTATTTTTTAGTGAAATACTAAATAAAAATGTTTTTTTTTGTGATTTCTAAAAAAGTATATGTTCAGGGGTAAACTGAAATACAATATTTTTTTTGAATAAGTAGAAAATAATTATGAACTATGCAAACGCAATTTGTTAAATCGTCCGATGTAGTGTAAGTCACGCGTGGAAATGCCCATAAGATCTTTTTAACGAAATACTACATACTAAAATTCTCAAATACTTTCTTTTAAAACCTCCAACACTTCTACATAAGCATAGGAAACCTTTTTTGAAAAACCTTTATCCTTCTTCAAAAAGTTGATCTTCACTGAAACCATAATAAAACTTTTTTTTTTGAAAAAATAATGGCGCCTTCTAAAGAAAATATGGGTGTTAGTTTTGGGTGAGATTTCCTTTTCTCTCGATGAAAACAAAACTGGGGTCGTACCTCAACCGTTCTGAAATTTGTTCGTGTTTGTCTGTCTGTCTAGAGGCCCGTCTCGGAAAAAATGGAAAGGGATTGTTTGCTTTGGTCGCAAGGTAAAAGTCCTTAGGAAAGTGTAAATACCATTTTGGCTGAGTTTTGTGACACTACAAGAAAATATGACCCAGACGAACCTTATTACATGTGAATACTTTTTATTATGGTTAGAGTTATTTTTAATTTAGGAGAAAGTTACAGAGTTAAAGGCACGGAGTAACAAATACCCTTGCAAAAATATACGCTACATTTTTGAGGCGCTAATTTACAAAATGTATTACTTATCGTGTTTTGCGTTGTGCACCAACGTAGTTAGGCTAATTGATGACAAGGGTTTGGCAAACCTCAATCTATAAAATTCAAAAAGAAATAAAATTAATTTTAAATAAAATTATAATTCTGGTCAGTCATACTGTACAGATAACTTTCTATAGTACCACTTTTTCATAATAGCAATTACTGTGGGATCGATAAATAAAAAAAATATTTAGTTATTATTCCAAAATGTTTTATCGTTGAAGCTATCATAATTGTTTTTTTGAATTTTAGATCAAAGAAGAAAAATTGTTCTTAGATAAAAAGTAATACAAACCAAATTAAAATTCATTTGAACATTATATTGTACAGAAAATATTCATGCGCAGAGTTGTTTGGGTTACAAGAACTTATAGATTTATTTTTAAAAAAAACTTGTTCAATACTAAACTAGACTCCCGTGCAAATAAAAACAATAATGATACATTGTTTCATCCAACTCTCCTCTACACTATAGATCCTTCTATAGACCTTAAATTCTGTAATTTCTCATATTGTGCTTGAGTATCTTGCTAGTTCACATCTGTTGACTAAACTTAATATCCCTTCTTCAGTCTCATAACTTTCACTTACAGTAAGCACTGAAGCATTCAGCTGAAACGGGCGGCATGAATTTCAGATTGTAAAAAAGTAGCAGCCCAGGCTTATTTTTTCTTGGTTTTAGTAATTCGTACGCAAACATATACTTAGTTACAATGGATACATTACAGTTACAATGTATAACATTAGGTAACTACATTGCCTCCTTTTTTTTCAACTTATTATATTCAAAACGAATTGTTAAAAACAACAATTAATAAACAAAAAAATAATATTTTATAGAAAAATCCAAATTGTGTCTTAACTTCATGTTTTGTTGCAAAAAGTAGCAAAATGATACGAATTATAAGATTTTTTTCAAAATAATGTATAATCAGAGTAAAAAAAAAAGACATGAAACACTTTAATATTTATGTATTTATCAATCGAAAATCGAGTTTAAGATTTTCAGCAATTTTATTATACAATACAGAAATGCAAGCACATTTTTTACACAAAAATGAAGTCATTAACAAAGAACAAGCACCATAGCAAAATTCTATAACTTTACTTATTATTTTACCTTAAAAGGATTTGAATACTTTCAAAAAGTTAAAATTACTTGAAAAAAAGAACAAAATGTTGACTTAATAATATTTTCAGGTTCAAAACTCACAAGGGCCCTATCACTTTTTCCAGACTTCATAGTATAAAAAAATATATAAAAAAAATCAATTAAATTGCTATAAAATTTCAATTACTTTTTGGAGATTAATTTTTTGGTGGGGTATGTTACAAAAAGCCAAATTTGTTAAAGTTATTTTTAAAAAAATTGCCGAAAAATTACGATTGAATATCGACTCTATAATCTTTTCCCCCGCATACTTCGGGCACGTGCGACTCATAAAAAGTACGTTTTTGTAATAAAGCCAAGAGATAAGATACATTGGCTCAAATGGCAAACTTGTCCGCAGTTAATTTGTGGTCTCCGGTCAACAGTTTCTTCAAGCTTAAAGAGAACCGACTGACTGTTCTCAAGCAGCCTAGAGGGGGGTGAAAAGCAAAACGAAAATCTTTACTACGCCGAGACAACAATTTCTTTTTCTTGATATTTTTATATTATTATTTCTTCCTTTTCTTTGCCAAAAAAAGAGAGATACACCTCAGCGAAGGATTCCGAAAGCAGCGGGGAACCCACAAATACAGGATCATGGTTACTAATAAATCCTGTGCTCGCCAAAATTTATCGCGCCAAGACAAAAGATCGAACATCGACTAACATACATACTCATGCACAGGACGTTTCAGTTAAAAGTTTTATATCTTCTATGTGTGGTGACCATGCATTCTGATAACGCTAAATAACAAAGCAGTACAAGATCAAAAAATGCTGGGACAATCGTAAGAGAAGAGACTGCAAATGCAAGTGACTATATTCGATTTTGTATTAATGCACCAAAGAACTTTTCACAAAAAAGTTGTAATAAAAATTTCAATTATAATTTTTAATAATAAATAATCGCTAAAAATTAAAATAGTTTTTACTCAAAAAGTGCATGTTTACATTTATTGTTGTTACGAATATTTACTGAATGTCGCTTTTCCTTCGTCTCTTGTAAATCACCCCTTCCCGAAAGCATTTTATTTCAAGTACTAAGTACGCACGCAGCGACGCAATCTTTTTTCGATTTTTTTTAGTTGAACAAATATAACTTGTAAATTTTATTAGTTATATGTGACGAGAAAATTAAATAAAATAAGGGTAATTTGTAGAATAAAAAAATCTCTCCCGAAGGTTTGAAGGAAAAAAATCTTTTGAAACTAATTCATTTTAAACTCTCTCCAAGGAAGCGATTTCGCATGAAAAACGGCAACCCAGCTACAGCGATGAATCCCTGACCCCTGCTCAACCCCTGGGGCGGGGGTTCGAATCTGGCCACCGCTTTTCTCAGCAGACGATGAGGAGTGGGATGGAATGTACTCACCTGCTGTTGTAAGGAAAATCGTCTGTTTACTTTATTGTGACGGCGGATATTCTTCCTTTTCTCTTGGCGGCAACAAATAAAAAATACTTGTTCTGTCCCCCAAAAGTATGGTCTATTGATCTTGACATCACGGGAGGAGGGTCATACAATAAAGACGCGGGGTAGACTATGAAAACTAGAAGTACCTTGTGTGATAGGGCTTAGAACCAAAGGGGGTTTGGTTCAGGGTTATGATTTTACCCGACCCGAAAAAAACCCGGGTGGCTTTTAAAAAAAACACTTGAAAAACCCCTTCAAAAAACCAAAGTGGGCAACTGAACTTAAAATTGCTTTTACTGAAAATAAAAAAAAAGAGTTAAAACTTTTTATACATTTTTTTTAAAATCATATTTTTTTGTTAATATTTAATTATTATTTATATACTTTTACATTTTTGTACCTACAATTTTAAAAATACATTTACAAATTTAAATGTATACTAATTATATAACAATTAAATTTAATTAATACATTTTTTAAAATTCGAATTTAAATTTCTATAGTTGCAATATTCCGGGTTATATAATTTTACACATATACAAACAATACTTGGTTCTAGACAATACATTTATAAATTTAAATGTACATTTATCTAACAATTATATGAAATTATCAGTTTTTTAATTATGAAAAACCCCTAAAACCCTGAAAAAAACCCAAGTGGGTTGGGTCTTTTTTTATGAAAAAACACGGGTTTTTAACAACCCTCTTTTGGTTGTATAAACATTGCACACTTATAATATTCTTTGTAATAGAATTTCATTTCTTATGAAATGAACTAGTATTTAAATGAATGCATATTTACATAACAGTTGGGAAAAAAGAGATTACTTAAATTTACAGCTTGTTCTCTTAATTATAAAGTATTCTTAAAAATATTAATTTAACTTTCATAGGAAAGAAACTTAGCTTTCGTAAAACATTAAAAATTCTATCAATCTCTATGATCAATCCATAGATATCATAGTTAAAGTATTAGATAGATATCATAGTTAAAGTATTATATTGGCAGATTGTTATTATTACTTATTTTAAATTCAGAAATCAATATCCGTAAGAATATCAATTTTTTTTACGAATTTGAGAAAATTTTAGATTACATACGGTCGTAAATGACAAAAAAGTACTTCTACGGTTGCATTTACTCAATTGGTCTGTAACGCTGCTGTGGATAGGTAAACTGCACACATGGCCCCTGGTGGCCGAGAGGTGTACGCGACGAGCCTCTCAGCGAGTAGTTCTTGGTTCGGTCCTTATCCTAGCCATACTATAGACGTATTCGTGCTGATGGAAAATACAAGTTGTAATTGACTGTGTTTAAGCTCCTAAAGGAGGCTAGAAATAGGCATCCGGAAACGATTACATTACATTGCACAGACACAATAATGAAAATGTATTGAACACCTTTCGCTCTGAAATAATTAGTCTTTAAATATACTTTCTTATATGTTAGTTATTAAGTGCTTGTAAGAAAGGTCCAAGTCAATCTAAATAATGCACTTTACCTACCAACTGCAGTACTGGCCATTATAAATGAAATATTTCTTACTATTGGCTGTTAAAGACAAAATAAATTTTAAGTTTGAAGTGAGCAGATTTTTTTAAAAATTTAAATTAAACGTTTCAATAAATTTAAGTTAAATAAAAAAATATGGCTAAATAAAATTAATATGTGTTAATTTTAATTCAAAGAAAATTTCCTCAATCAAAAACCGCTAGTTTATAAATTTAAAAGGATAGTCAGTGTGTTTTAAAAATTGTCTCTTAGACTTAACATAGAAAGTGAACAATCTAGAAATGTTTAACTTTTTATTGTGACATTTGCCTATTCAAATCTTGGTTAACAGATGACGTTATGAGTCTACATTTCCATTGGATGGTATATGATTATTCAACTGTAATATGCCAACAACCTATTTTTTCAGTATAATTTTTTTTTTTCGTTACTTTAAATATATGTATATTGCAAATATTTAATAAAATGTACCAAATTTTGAAAAGCTTTTGATTATAAAAATTATGCAGCAAGTTAATAATTTACACACACAAGGCGTGTTTGGATATGGAGTTATTTAGATTTTGTTATTGCCTATTCCGCAAAAGAAAGTTAGTTCACTTTAAAAAATTACCTATTCATTAATTTGGATAACCTAACTAACTTATTATATTTTTAACAGTTGATAATTAACAAAATAGTAATGTTCATGTTTTAATAAAAATGTTATAAAGGTAATGTGCAATTTCTGACATTGTTTTATACAGAATTTTTGGAAACAAATACACTGAGATACAAAGAGAGTTTTACATTCTAAATATAATTTTGCTTTAATATATTATTCATAGCAGGAAATACCTTTATTTTTTAAAAAATCCGCCAGGCATAATTTGCAACTTTGAAACCAATAAAATGTCTGGAAAAAGTTCATAAAAATTTATGCCTGAAAAGTAAATTTCGAATAAAGATACACAATCAATAAGAAAAAGTACTCTTGTATTAAACAATTTGTAACTTTATTGCAGAAAGAATCCAAACAAGGAGTAAATTCAAGATCTAAAACAAGATTTGGTTCCTAAAGTGTGGTTGGAATTTATTCTGCTTCATTCCCAGCTTCAAGTAGTACTTGTCCTTAATGTGTTTCACATAGGACAGATCTCGAGCTTTCTTCACGGCAGAAGCCCCAGTTGTGCCCAAGTAACCAAGAGCCTTGTAATGTTGGAGGACTTTCTTTACCTTCGTTTGGGTGTTTGAATCGACCGGTTTCAGGTTCTGCTTGTAGTAAACAGCCAACGAACGATGACCGATTGTGGCACCTGATGGCAGAACGAGCTCGAAATCGGGGTCCTCCAACAACTCATCGATGACGTTGACGTCTCCGATCTCTTTCGTGACATCGATTGAGGAGTAGTCGTAGAAATCGGCATAGTCGATCAAGGCATTGCCTTCGTGCAGCATCTTGCAGTGTCCCTTATCCAGCATATGCTGCTTAACCGATTTCACAGATTTGAAGCCTCTTCCTTTACCGTTGCACCAGAGACAGATGTGGCCGAGATGGATTTTGCCAGCTAGGCTGCCGATCAGTCCGTCAAGGTCGGCCAGATATTCGACGTCAGGAATGAAGAATGAGTGTTCTGTGGTCATGTGTAGGACATTTGCCTCTGTAGATTCGCTTTGATGGTCGCAGAACAGACAATCATTGGTATCGACGACAACTCTTTGGACAGCCCCATCATCATTTTCATCGCTTTCGGAACAGCTTTCCCATTCACCGTCATCACCTTCATCTGACCACTCTTCATCGTCAATCTCCATGGAAGCTTCCCCTGTAGGTTTGGACACTGCAGGTGTAGAAACTGTGGCTGTAGGGTTGGATTCTTTAGCTGTGGAGGGTTTAGGATCTACGGTAGAAGATTTGAGTGTTTTGACTGAGACAGGTTTCTTAGGTTTGCTGTTAGCTGCTGCAGCAAGAACCATCTTGTGTTTTTTTGACTGCAAGTGGCTGACCATGGCGTTTTTAGTGGCAAAGTGCTTGTTGCAATACTCACAGCTGGAGGATACTTTCTTCTCTTTTCCTTCGACATCTTCCTTAAAAGCTGCAGCTCTTCTGTCGAAATCATCCTTGGTCAAAGGTGGAAGGTCCGCTAAACGTCTCTTTAAATTATAACGATGCCAGTCCGTTTTATAATGCTCTTGATGCAGTTCTGCCACCGAAAACAGCAGTTTACACGACAAGCAGGTGAGAGACATACTTTTATAATGTTATGTACAAAGTATTTAAGCAAATTGTAACTTAAAAAATGACTAATTATATTAATTATTTGTTTGCGTATGTGTTTTACAAGAAAGCGAAACACAACATCATGTCATGTGTTATCGGAAGATACAGACACAGTTAACGGATGATCATTTAACAACTTGCGAGTTTAAATTAAATTACCATATTATTGTTATTGAAATTATAAATTAAAAACAATTTGTTTAAAGCTCTAAATTTCAAAAGAATGTTAATATATCTTCCTGTCAAGTTTTATGAATTTCAAATGAAGAATTCTTTTATTAGTTAAATCCGAAGTTGCGTTAAATAAATTAGAAATCACGTGGCAATCATAAGTTTAGAAGGGTGGCAATACTACGTCACGCGGAATATTTGTTTTGTTTGTTTACTATCTGAATTTTTAAATATGTTATTGTTATTTGTTATCTTGGTGCGATTGTAAAAAGACACCTCTCCTTTTTTAATGACATAGACTTATTTGATGTTTAAACAGCTGCTTTCATTATCCAAGTTTTGCATATGATCTATTTTTGTGAAAGTATGGAAGCTATTTTTAAAAGTGTAATAGCTGGTAAAATATCTCTGAAGGATTTTACCCAGTGGCTGGACACTAATAAATCAGGTTTAGAGGAACTATCAGCTGTTCAAAATTTTGACTTTATTCCTTATTTCGTCAACTATGTTAAAGAAAACTGTTCTTGGTTGCTAAATAAATCAGATAAGAACATCGATATTGTAAATGCCAATAAAAACCCCGTCAAAGAAATTCCTTCTCCTAAAAAAGTAAAGTCCAAAACCTCTCCTAAGAAAGAAAAAACTAAAACTTCTCCAAAAAAAGATGGAATCAATAACTCCTTTGAAAGAAATGAATTCCCTCAAATAACTTCTCAAACTGATTTGTCTCCACAGTTAAATTCAGTTCATCTATCGACTTCAAAAAATATACAAACTTTAAATTTCGGATGTGCTCCCTATCAGCTGAAACGAAGAGACAATAGACCCTTCAAAGAAAACCTCCAAAAAGCCAAGTTCAAATCAATAACCAGCTTTCCTGATGTACCTGTAGCTCAAAAGTGCAGGAACGATGCAGACATTAACAATCTTGATGCTTTTCCGCCTCTTGGGGCTAAACTTGAAGACCCAAAAGCCAGACGCAGAATCACCCCGACTCCAGTACAAATCGTTGGTAAAAGTTCTTCAGTGTTTGGCAAGTCACCATTTTCATCTTTGTCAGCCAATAAAGTTCAAAATGATGCTTTTTGTAATTCCACTTTTCAGGATGGCACTTTGGATTTACAGAAAGAGCGAGATTTGCTAAAGTTGGCTAGGGATAAATTAGTGAAAAAGCCTTCATGCACTGCTTTGAAAACGGAACCTAAATTGGTGGATAGTAATGTAATTAAAGTCAAAGCACCGTCAGTAAATTATATTATACCTGATCCAAAGGAAATAAGCATGGAAAAAGAAATGTTGGTCTTTATTGAAATTTATAATTTTGTAATAAGTAAAGCCTTGATACCAAACACCACTGCTGAACTATTTTTTGTGTTCGAATTGATTACTTCAAAAGCCACAGCTAAAGATGAATCAAAAGAAAATATTTATTTTAGTACAGTTCATAATTGTGTTTATTTTGCAGTTTCAATCCTAAAGCAACAAATTCCACTGTTGTACATGTTAGATAACACTACACTGAACTCGTTATGTGAAATACCCTATTTGCCCAACTTCTCCCCAGACCTAGTTGATTATCTTCAGCAAAGTTTAGTCAAAGAAGACACTGCCGTGTCTTTACCATCCCTCACTCGTGTGCCATTTCAACTAGATGACGACAGTCGTTTAAACTTCTCTGATGAATCTTCATTTATCAACTTCAAGAAACAAAGGGACATGTTTTATGAACTCTTACGAGAATGGAAGGGGCAGTCCTTACAGAGCGACATCAAGTATCAAGAAAAGTTTTTCCGAAAAGCCAAACTTTTGATTAGCCTTGGACCCAACACTCTCAATCTGTATCATCTAGCAAGGCTTTTCCAGTCACAACTAATTGCCAGTTGCATGTGTTTTGAAGTTAATGAAGTCTACGATGAAATTTTAAGTGACATCCAGAAGAACTTTCCTGCTAAGTTCAAAAAATTGCAGGAAAGGTTTTTAACACCTACCCGTGTTGGAGGATTGACACCTCTCCCATCATTTTACGGAATTCAAGCTTTTTTCTCTGATCTTATTACAGCGACTGCTTCACCATCTTTCAATCAACTCTTAATGGATATATTTGTGTCTAAAATAATAGAATTGGACAATACAGACATTTTTTCTGATAGTGAGCTGAGTTCTTTCGATACCTTGAAAGACAAGTATATATTTTTACTTCACACCCTACGTCTGCTGGGAAAGTTTTTAGGATATATTCACTTCTTACCCTATTCAAGTGGACAGATAATAACTGGAAAAGTTGCAGAATTTTGCATAGAAGCCAGAAAGCGTGCTGTTCCACCGTTAGATTTGTCATGTTTACTCAGAAAAGCATCGCAAAATAATCATCTCATCTTGACTGTCCCTTGGGTTGTCGAGTATTTAAGTATGATGGATTCACTTGCATTGAACCTTGAGCATATTCAGGAGACATTAAGTATTTTAACTGATATTAACAAATGGAGATTTCCATCAAATGATTTTAACTCTGTTTTATTTTTCCGACTTATCATCGGTTGGCTGTTCGATGTCTTGCATTATCCAGCTAAGTATAGTTTATTGCTTCAGCCAATAAGTTTTGGAAGTCCAAAAGAAAAATGCCAAAAAGGACTTGACTCATTGGCTTTGATAGACAAGCAGCTGATCCATTCTTGCTGCCCATATTTAATTGAGTTTAAGGTTCTCATTTTTAACTATCTCAATGATGTCAGAAACAAGCGGGAAGCCCGTAAAATTACCCCTTTCTCCACAACACAGGCTAATTTGTCTTCCGTAAGTTCTAAGCAGCAAATAGAATCAGAGTTGGAAGAGAACTTTTTCTCTCTCCACCCACAATCACTGAAAAAAACATGCGATTTTATTGCCGACAGAATAGCCTCAAAAGGGATAAGTAAAATTCGATCTGAAGTGACAAACTTAAAGTTAAAGATCGTCGATGACACTGTAAACAGTGAGGCTTACAAGTCTATAAAAGCATCAGTTAAAGGGGCTTCAGAAAAGCTGCAAGACATTGCTAAACTGCTTGATGTAAGTGTCCTTGGTATGTGCGATGACATTCGTTATAAAGTACAGAAAATTATAGACAGTGCCTCTGATGATATTAAACAGACAATACCTGCTTTAGTATCAGAAGACACCAAACAATCTGTGATAGATATGTGTTGGAAGATATGTATTCGTATTGCTACAAACAAGATTACAGATTGGTGTGATTCTAATTTAGTGATAGATACAATAAAGTTAGACATTAAAAGCAAAGTCAAAAATGTATTTAATAGTGAACCAGATATTGTGTCAGAAAAATATCTAAATGTAAGTCAGGTGCTCTCTAATTGTAGATGTTTAATTGTTAAAATTCATTCCAGAACTGAAAACATAGACAATGAAAAACTGATTAATTTGATCTCTAAATTTTCTGACTTATTTGTTGATGAAACTCAAAATTCGGTGAAAAGGACAATTATTTTTCTATCTATTGATTTGTTTATTGCTGTTCTTGTACATTACCCTGAAAATTGTTATGAAAATATTATTGATAGCTTGTTATCATTGTGGACTTCTTGCCATTCAAAGAAATTCATTAATGAAAAGATGTTTTTATGTCCTCAGAATATGACATTCCTCCTTTTAAGTGCTAACTTTGAACTGAGCTGTGAAAAATTTGTTTTTGTTGTAAAATATCTGTTAGAACATGATATATTCTCTGTCACACAGCTGCAGAGTTGCTTAAATGATATAAATGAACTAAATTGGCAGGATGCGACTTTGCAAAGAACACTTGACAAATTTACAGATATTTTATCACGTTAGACTTCTGATACTGCTGTGGGCAAATAAACTGCAGTATCTAGACAAATGACTTGGACCACTGTTTTATGAACTCAATAACTCTTACTTAATAGAAAACATACTAAAAGACTGATTATAGTTTAAGGGCCAAAAATGGTCCAATTCCTTGTTGTGGTTACTGCAGTTTACTTGTCCACGGAAGTATTGTTTTATTTACGGAAATGCAGCATGTATTTCTACCAAGCTCAATAAGTAATATCTGAGTATTTTATTATTAAAATTTTAATATTGAATGCACAATTTAAATCAATTTATCAAAGTCTAAATTTTTTAGATAAAAAAGATTTTATCATTGTTACATTTATTATTGTATCAATCTAATAAAATGAGTGTTGAAGAAGTATTGGTCTATAATTAATTGCAATAATAAATCTTGTTTAAGTACCTATGGGAAACCGTTTCTAAGAACAGAATTTTTTCTATAGCATTATTAGCATATTTTATATAATAACTGATGCTTAAACTTTAAATAGGGGTAATTTCCTCAAGGCTCTTAGATAAAACAAAAGCTAGGGCTCTAGCTTTATTTTCCTGCATTAACAAATAATATATGTAGTTCACAAAAGAGTGTCGAATGTTAATTTATCAGAAAATTAAAAATACAGTTAAAAGTAGTATCTATTTTCATTTGTGCATTCTTAATATCCTTGCAGTTTTGGGGACGTACATAAATTACTTCTTGCAAAATTTTGACTTTTTTGACCCCTCCCTCCCTTCATGTCACTCTGCGTCACGTTTGATCGACCCCCCCCCCCCCCCTTAAAGAAAAAGTTCATTTTAATATTTTTCCTTTGTTTCTGAAATTTGAAAAAGAAGCATATTTTTATATTTTTAAAAAAATTAACTTGGAAGGATAAAAAATGTAAAATTTATCTTGGTTTAATAATTTATTCATAGGAATATACCAACATTGTATATACATTTCCGTTGTCCAAGGTCTAACTAGTCATTCGCTAATGTCTTCTAAAAAAGGGAGTGTGAGAGTAATCGGAACTGTCGAGTTCTGGGTCTTTTGGTGTTCATCCCAAAGAGTTCTATAGTAGGGTAGAGACTGAACCTGGCAACAGCACCATGGACCAACACGGGGACAATATAGGGTGGCATGTGGGGCCCGATGGCCGAGTGGTTTGGATCGTAGGCCATAAGGCTAGCAGTCCGCGCGCTGTAACAGGCGCGGGTTCGATTCCCGCCTTTGCGCTGGGTGTACTGCCTTTCTCAGTATCAAAATTATAAATTAACTAGCACTTTTGCCACTCTATTCGGGCTCCGTAGTAGTGAGCCATGGCTGCCGATGGTAGCTCAGTACGAGTCGTTCCTCTACCCTACTAATACTATAGAACTCTGGTTCATCCAGGTAGCTGCCAGTCCTCTAATTGGTCAAGATTGTGTCGCAATTTTGCGTGTTACGAAGTAATGTTACGAAAAGTTCTGCAAAATATAGGAGACTAATAATGCCGGCATGGTTGCATATAATAATCTCCCCATCCTTTTTCTGAAATAAAGTGTTTCTTATATATAAAAAAAAAGATTTTAAATTTTTTTTCTCAAAAACTTTATTTTTTATAAAACAGATTTTCCTTGCAAAATTGGAAATTTTCGAATCGTTAGGTCACGCAAGCGATTACCCCTCCATGTCAGATCCGTCACGTTGGCGCATACCCCTCTGAGCGTGACGTAATTTATGTACGTCCCTTTTCCGGACATTTTTTAGGGTGGCAACAAAATCGTTGAAAAAAAGTTCCTTGATATTTCCATGATTTCCCTGATACTTTCACAAAAAATTCCCTGATTTTACAGTTATCTAGAAAATATATAATATACACAGTTCAATGCAGTACAGAAAATTTACACCAGACATTGATTATGTCTCTCCTGATTATGGGTTAGCCTACCTAACTTTTCCAGATTTCCGAAAATCGGGAAAAGTGAAGAGGAACTACATGATCAGAGAATCGCGTTATAACATGGTTTGTACACTCCTTGAAAGGTTTTGAATGAAAAGCTCATTTTCATCCCAATGCTGAAAACGATCTGAGTAATAGGGGAAAAGTCTATACTATATTGCAACCGAATTGTATCAAAATTTTCTCAACATCAATTTTTCTCTTTCTTACATATATCAAATGTTTAAACCCATGTTTCCAAACAGTCATTAATAGCTATAGTACAGGGTATCCTAAAAGTTTTCGTACTCCAACTTAAAAAAATTATCCGTGTTTAATTTTTCAAATATTTAATTTTATCGTCAGCTTAGTATTCATCAAATCTTTTGTTTATCGTATTGGTTTTTTGCGCTCAAGTTGTGCTATAATAAAGTCCATTTCTTTTGGTTCTTCATTGCAACATGACTTATCACGCATTCAGAAATCGCTGCTTGAGGCTTATTTTGATGTAAATCATATGAAAGATGTAAAAATTTTGGCGACAAAAATCCAGATGATGCTATATATACCATCAAAATTTTGGATAAAACATTTTTCTCTGATGAGGCATGGTTTCATTTAAGCGGTTTCGTGAACACTCAAAACTCCCGCATCTAGGCGACGACAAATCCTCATTCATTAATGCAAAAACCTTTACATTCTAAAAAAATTGGCGTATGGTGTGCAGTATCACGTAAAAGGATTATTGAGCCTCTGTTTTTCGAGTCAACTATTGATGGAACTGTATACAGAGAACTTATCCAACAATTTGTTGCATTATTAGAAGTGAATGAGCGAGATTCTTGGTTCCAACAAGATGGTGCAACATGCCATACAAGTAATGAAACCAAACCATGGACATGCTTCAAGATTTGGCGATCGACTCATCTCAAGAAATCTTTGGCCACCTCGTTCCCCTGATTTTTTCCTGTGGGGATATTTAAAAACTAAGTTTATGAAGATAATCCACAAACAATAGATGTTCTAAAAAATGCCATTACGCAAAGGATACACACACAAGAAGTCACTCCCAGCATCTTAAAACGCGTTTCTAAAAATATGCGCAAACGCCTTCAGCTTTGCTTCGATGAAAGGGGCGAACTTTTTGAACATTTAATATAAATGTAAGTTCCAAATTTTTTCCTACATTTTATTAAAAAAGTACTTTTCACCATTAATATAAAAACAATGTTTTAAAGTTTGTTTTGTGTGTAAAAAATTCACGAATTGTCAGTACGGGAACTTTTAGGACACCCTGCAGAACTCCAATTATCCATAGCGGTGATGATTATCCAAATTTCAGAAACAAATTCAACCCGGCCTATTTGTTACCGTTTGTCTTTATAGGATATCACACACATACCTAGGAACTTTTTTGTACCGACCAAAAAATTACTAAGCATGACATCCAACAGAGACGAACGGAATATTTTCTTTTGATCAAGTGTCTGTCAGTAGTGATCACAAGAACAACCTAAACCCGCTGTTTTAGTAATCCAAAATGGAAAAATTCCATGATATTTTGCAAAAATAAAAAAATTCCATGATATTTCCAGAATTAAAAAGTTCCATGAGAATGCCCTGATTTCCAGGTTCTGTTACCACCCTGTTTTTTTAAAGAAACATGTATTTTTCTGCGCTTAAATGGATTAAAAACTACTATATACATTTGTGCCACGATTCTAATTTTTAAACCTCTCAACCAACGCTATAAAATAGTACTATATAGAAGAGTCAGAATCTGGGATAATTTGCATTTGATAGTAAAAAATATCTTAAAATAAATTTTTAATTGATGCTTACTTATTTTTTGTGTAATAATAAGTCACTTATAAAAGATGAAACATAGTTTATTTTACAAAATAACAGAAGTACTATATTACAATGTGTAACTCGATCAACGACGCCTTCGACTCTTTTTCTGCCTCGACAAGCTTCCTCCCTTTGGCTAAAATAGAAAAAATAATTTCACATTACTCATAAACACAACTAGTAGGTTTGTAACAGAATCTGTCACTTAACCCGCTTCCACACGACAGTTGTGTTTAACAGGTAATAAGGCGCCAAACACAGCATTAATTCTATATTAAACATTAACATGCTAAATTTGGCTAGTTTCATTTATTTTTTTTCGAAAATTCAATACTTATTACTTATTGTTTGCAAAAATTAATTTATATTTCAAAGAATAAATATGTAATATTTCTCGCTTTTAAATAGAATGAAAACATTTCATATCAACATACAAAGAATCTCGTAGTGAAATATATTTGACGTCATTTCAAACTGATCGATGTCGCAAAAATAAATTTATTTAAATTTATTGTATAAAAGAATTAACATTTCTCTAGCGATTGTTGCGAATGGCAATGGTGATTTAATTCTAATAAAAATGACTTCCTATGCTTTTTAAATGAGCATCAAATTTTGCAGTTTTTTAAATAATTGAAGTAAACTTCGAATTCTTTTCTGAAATTTTCAATGTATTCTAATTTCGATGCGCTGAATTTTTTGGTGTATCACACTTGTCCGTAGCATTTGTAGTTTGGGCTATGAAAGTGGGTGACGGACAGACAGACGGACTGAACGATTATAATACCTTCCACTTTTTATGTTATAAACGTAGTGTGGAAGCTAAAAAAAGGGTTCAGAATTTACTAATATAACAAGAACTTTTGATAATTAATTCTAAATTATGCATACAAAAGATTACTAAATTTAACATTAGTACACAAAATTTAAAACACTGTCGGACAAGTGTGCCTCAGTACTTTTATATAGGTCTGCTATTATCATCTACACTTCAACATGATTTTGGAGGTATCTGAGCAACCAAGATGATGACACCCCACAATCAGGGATTAACCTGGGATAAGATGCTAAAATGTAGAAGAAAGCTGTAGCACAATGCTAAAGATAAATTGGTGGCTTATAAATCAACGTCACGCCAATTAAATCACTTGAATCTACATTTCGGATGCAGGGTTCAATTTAAGAGGGAAGAAATGCGTAGCAATAACTACTACACAAATCAATCTTTTTGTAGCAGTTGGTTAATTTTGTTTAGCAGTATGGCTTAACAATACATTGATAAATTTTTTTGTGAATCACGGCATATAAATTTAAATAATTAAAAAAAAAACACATTTAAGTACATTTACTTTTATTTATGGTGTTGGAGGGGAATTATCTTCATCAGATTTGTCTATGAACATGTTTTTGCTGTTCATTTGGTGTATTACCATCAAGTTTTGGTTGTTTGAAATCCCCAACTTTTGGTCTTTCAATACATATCCTTATTAACATGGTTCATATATTTGAAAGGGGAAAAAAATTCAAGGACTAAAAATTTACTAGCACCACAAAATATAAATATATAAAGAGTGTATAAGTCCATTTTAAAAAAAAAAACCTAGAAAATGTCTAAAATCAGAAATCCCAGTACAGGCCGAAGTAGAAAAAAAAGGTTAAAATGTAAACAAAAAGTATTTTAACACTCAAGCTGTTCTTGTGATCACTCACGAACACCGCGAGTCGGTGAACATCTTAGTGTAATCTAATCTTAATTCATCGTCCCATTTTGATTAAAATTTTTATTTTCTTTATTAGAATTGGTTATTTGAACTTCTTGTTTTATGAAATTTAAATTTAGTTTCTCTGAATTACGGTGTCGCATTTCCGCGAGGGCTAATATTTTTTTCCGTATTTTCGTGCAACTCGTTGCATTTTGCGAAAATTGCGACTACAGATTGATCCCTGCCTCCAATATCTATATATATAAAAGGCATCATATATAAAATACATTTTTGGTTAATATCAAGAGTAAGGTTTAGTCGATCAAACATCATAAACCAAAATTAAGTTTTTTTAATACATGGCGACATTTTAGAGTTAGGAAATTAAAAATTTTATTGTTTTGCATTGCAGTGAGCCAATCATTCAGGTCAAATTAATATTTGATCATAATAGTGAAGTTCTGTATATTCCGAAAATAAAAGGCAATTTTTTACAACATTAATTTTTTTACAACATTAATATTGCTAGTGTCCTGAAATCCCATCATTAACCTAAAAATTACACCAAGAACAACTGTATAGACTTTACCGCAAGAAAAAAATATTCTACACACATTGCCCGAAGCACTGTCTACCAATCACCTCTTCTTCTGAACAACTCATTTTGGAGAACAAAATATTTAATCTTAATAAAATTTAAATAATTCTTTTTAAAAATAAACTAAATGAAAAAAGAGAGTCTCTAAAAATTTTGTAAAATGTTTAAAACCTCATTTGGTACACTTAAATTAAGTAAAAAGTTTAATAGTTGCCTACTCAAGTTTACTTTTATTATTATTATTGAAGAGCACAACATTAGCAATCCACACATGGTACTTTTGACTCGTACTGCTATCCCTAAATTTTCAAATTAAAACCAACCAATTATTTATAAAACAGACAATTTGTAAAAAATAATAATCTGCAAATAGGTATAACTATTACCTTGAAATTTCTTTTGAAAGAGCTTTTTTCCTCAGCACTACTTTCTGCAGTATTCAACTTGGATCCTTTCTTTCTACCACCATACCCATATTTAGAGTCTCTGTACTCCCTGTTTTTCCTAAAGAAAGATACACACAAATATATTCATTACAAACACATTATTGCAGTAAACATGTGCTGCTACACTATTCATGTAAAAGATAATGGAAACTAAAAATATGGCAATACCAGTCAGAAAATAAAGAATCAAAGTGTTACAATTAATGTAATGACATTTAATTATTACAGGGTTGCCACTGACTTTAGTTTTAATAGTTGCTTTAGTTGCCTAAATACCCAAAATAGTCTAAATAGTCGCCTGAAATCAAACAATAGTAGCAAAAAATAGTTGCCAGTATCTGTAAAAAGATATTAAACGAAATATATTGCATTAGGGTTAAGAATATACCTAGAATCTAGTAAAACTGAAAGTATTTAAATAAACAATAAATACTACAATAAATTATTTTGTGATTATGATATGTCGAACATAACAATATTGTTACTAGCTTAGATACTAGAGCCACAACAGCGCTGTGCGTGGGGCAAGGTCACGTCAAGTTTTTTTTTACATTTGAAGCTGTTGACAGAGCTGCCTACCAAGCTACACTATGTTAGGCATCATTGCAATATCGGAAATACGACGTCACTGTCAGAAGAAAATTTTCCGCAATTATTAGTTCTACCAAACTAAATATATCGCGGAACAAGCTAAAATATATCGCGGAAATTGAATAGTGCTAAATAGTCGCCAAAATGCTTAAATAGTCGTTTTGTCACTTTTTTATAAAATAGTGCATAGTCCCTACCCCTTGAATAGTCGGTTTAGTTGCTTTTAGTAGCCAGTGGCACCTGTTATTACATTGTGGTGTGTAGCAATATTCTATACAAACACCCGCTTTTTCATCAATTTAGAAGCATAGAAGCCAAACCATTTTCATTGCTTTTTTAATATTCACTAACAAACAACAAAATTTGATTTTAAAGTATAGTAAAATATTACTGTTTGATTAAATATTGCTGCTTTAAATATACATAAATTATCTGGGGTCAAATACTGCTTACCCTTTCTTTCCTTTGTTAACAGGTTTGTTTGGTTGAAGAAGTTTGTCTGCACCCATCTTGCCTAATTTTTTTTAAAAAAAATAAAATGCTGGTTAAAAAATTTTTTTACTCTTGCTTAAAATTTTAATTTGAAAGTAACTGACAGATTTGATGAAATCAATTGAAGACTGAAAACATTGTATATGAAGGGTCTATTGTAAAACTCACAGTCTTCAAAGTATAACTAAGATATAGGGTCTGTTCCGTTCATTGGTGACTTTGGAAGAGCGTGAATTCTATTGGAAGAGGTTGCCAAGGAATGGACCCCAAATTTTAGTAAGTTATACTTTGGAGAAAGCAAGCTTTTAGACTTCATATACATATTTAATTACTCAACCAATTACTAACAGAAGTTATGACAGAAACTTTCAAACTATTTAAATTTGCCGAAACGACCCAAAGAACCCAAATTTGGGAATTACGCGTCTTTAACTAACAGTATCCCTGCTAATGCCAATTAAATTTATTTATAAAGAATTTTCATTTTCTATTACTAATAACATTACTTGAGGACTAGTTGTACTATAGTTACTTATAGTAGCATTTAAAACTTTTTTTAAAAATAATTACTTTTACAAAAAAAATATTTAAACTTAACAGATTTAATAATTTCACAATAAACAGAAGTCCCAAGAGTAGAAACTTGTATTTTTCCCAAAGACACACGGCTAAAACGCCAACCTTTAGGAATACTGAAGTTGTCAGTCTCAAAAGTCCACCTAAAATGTTAAACAAAATTAACACATATACCTTTCTTTGTGCTCTTCAATGCACTGATCATTTTCTTCTTTTCTTGCTTTCTTTGTTGAATAACTTCTCTTTGAATCTAACAAAAAGAAATTAAGTTAGGGAATTATATAACAAATATCTCTTATCTCAATATTTGATACAAAGAAATCCTGCCAAGACTTCAGCAAAATCGCAATATATTGGTTTTAAAAACATTTTCTAACCAAACATTGATTTAAAAGTATATTTTGCACGGTGTTTTGAATAAATATTTAATATTTGCTAAGGAGCAGAACAATTGTAGTGGATGTTGAGGGACGCGGTATCCAAAAAATTAAATCCAGTATTTTTATCGCTAGCACTCAAATTAAACTATTTTTACAAAGAACTAACATTCAATAAACATATACGAAAAAATTCTAAATATTAAAACTTAAGTTTTTTTTTAAATAAAATTTTTTTATGTTTTTTCAAAATGCTACTCCTTCTACAATTTAAAGAATTTTGTAATGGATTTTTTTTTAAATGTTTCCACAACATCTATTAATAAAAGTTGGTATGGATATTGAGCTATCAGTTAAACAAAAAAAGTTATGTAGCTTTAGGTATAAAAATGGTCAAAAAATAAGATTTTTTGTAAATTTTCACCTTCATCATTTTTTTTAAAAAATCTATTCACACTAGACCTTATCCCATAACAACTTTGGTTAAACGCATATGTTTCAACACAGGAAAAAAAATTTGGAGCTCTACATTAATTTACCTAAAAGCCTTAGGGTTTTAACCATTCACAAGCTGAAAAAATTAAAAAATCAACATAAAATTTCAAAAACCATTTTACCAAACCACTATATCATTTTCAATAAAGCTCCACCATTATAAAAAAATCCTTTTTTTACAATATCCTTAGCTCACAGTATTCGAGCAAGTTTAATTATTTTCTGGGCAGCCCTAAATTTTGGGTAATGCGTCCCCTTGCCCTTAAAATAAATTTTTTATACTATATTCTAATTTTTTATTTTTCAGATGCAAAATTCCTTTATAATTTGTTGCTGATAAGAAATAAGAATTTTAAAATCATGCATGACCCTCGTAGGCTTGCTAAGCCAGTATTTAGACAAATAAACAGTGATACCCGCAATCAAAGGTTGAAAAGTAACTTTCAGAATGACATCTATTGCACAATTTAAAATAAATTACCTAGTAACAAGAATGTAAAACAAATCATTAATTAAAATGTATGCCATGTCTCAAGAGGATATTAGATCATGCAGAGGTATTTAATATAGGAATACTAAAAGAATAAATAAAAGTGAAGAAACAAATACATCCAAGATGCCATACTTTTTTGCCTTGCTTTTTCTGCTCCCTGATGGCTCTAACCTTTTCAACCCTTTCCACTACAAATTGCTTGTTTAGCAACTTCTTCCGTACCTAAAAAAAAGAAGATTCAAACCAATTTTGCTATTATTAATAACTTTAGCACCTTCACACAATCTTAATATATAAATCACTATTGAAGAATATTTTTTTTAAATTTAGGCATATAGTAATTGTATAATAACTATAAAGAAATTTGAAAAACAAATTCAGGCAAAGAAAAAAATCCTTCCTACTTGCCCAACTTAAAACCCATCCTAATTGTCTTTAAGATAGGTTTCTATCTTAAGACAAGTAAATTTTTATTTACCTTCACCATATGAGCATCCGACTTTGCCATTTCAGCCATGTAGTCATCTGGTCTTTGGGTTGGGATTCCACGTTTTTTAAGACGCTTGAAAGCCTTTTGAACGCTCGCTAAAGCTTGATTGTAACTAAAAATCAAATTTTGTATCTAATTAAACTTTAAGTTAAATATTAAAAAAAAATAGTTCATAAAATATACTGCTTCATTGTGATGTAACAAAATAAAAACAGTGAAAATTAAATAAATGTTCCAAACTAACAGAACTATACAGAAATACAGTCTTTTAGAAAAGTTTTAGTAATATTAAACTCAACAAGGGTTATTTAAATAAAAAAATATATTGAATTCAATTACAGAAAAGAAAATGCAAACAGCATCTAAACTCATTTTTCTACAAATGGCAGCAACCTTTAATGAACTTACAACGACATTTCTCTTTTAAAATCATTTTCAGGTTGAGTCTGGTTGGACTTGTCCCCTTTAGGTTCGTCATCAAGGGTTGATGAGTCAATTGTGATGTCTACTTTTTCTATCCAATCTAGATTCAGTTTGTAGTCATTTAGCTTTTCTAAGAGGCCAGCCTGAAATGAAGAGAGAAATGATCTTAATAATTTGTATTTTATAAAGACCTTTAACTTAATTTATATTTCATGGGGATTAACTAAGTGTTTCGTGTTTCTAGGTGTACAAGAGTTTCTGTAGAAATAAAAAAACTTTGACTCGATGTAACGCTGTTATCTACTCGGGTATCTTCACACCAGGATAGGCCCATCGGCCCAAAGCACAAACTATCAAGACCTGATACTGATGTTT
This sequence comes from Oedothorax gibbosus, assembly GCA_019343175.1. NCBI lineage: Eukaryota > Metazoa > Arthropoda > Arachnida > Araneae > Linyphiidae > Oedothorax > Oedothorax gibbosus. The sequence goes on from CM033271.1 coordinate 14,519,916, forward strand.
TTTTCTTTAGAGATGCAGGTTTTTATGAAAGAACCATAATGTAAAATTAATATAATAGCATAGCATTTAAGCAGAGTTGCAACAGAAAATATCTTATTTTGGTTTGTACTAGCTTATTGAACAGCTCTAGTAGAGATTTTATATCGAGAACAAATTCAGGGGAATCAGGGTCCATGCATCATTGTGGCATTAAGAGTTCAGACAACGGAAAACCCTGTGAGTTTGTAAAATTTTTGAAAATGATCCAAAATTAAAAGAAATGATTAAAAGTTATCAACTTCATAACATAGCTCACATGCCCAAGGAAATATATTAGATTAAACATAGTAATAAAATTACTTAACCAATAACTTCTAAGTTTACTTAATTCAAGCCATACGTACCTTATTGTTAACAGGAAATATTTTCCTTTTCTGTTGAGAAAGAGAAGGAACATCGGCAGCAAATCCTTCGTCCACAGATGCATCAGAATCGTCCGACATCTATTAAAAGTTTAAAAAAAAAGAAGTAATAAGTGTAGTTAAGATATTGACTACGAGATAAAAACAAGGTGTATAGTCATTTCTAGATAGAACTTCTTATATCAAAGTTGCATTCTACGTAGCCGATGCGAGGTCTTTAAATTGAAAACTCATTGTATGGACACTAATGGATTATTTTAAGCATTATTTTTACAGCAATTTAAATATTTACAAATAATGTAATGATAGAATACCTTGGCGTTCGATGAAATATTCTTTTTTATATATAGACAATGTGCATTTATTAGCAAGAACCATGCGGTTGCGGACGAAATCAAAATTCAGATTGTTTACGTTTTTTTAACAGCTTGTTGCCATTTTGAAAAATATAGGGCTTACTAGTTTTTTTAATAATTTAAAAAAGACCATTCTTGGTGCAATTTAATTTATAACTATTTATTTTTAATATAATAAAATTTTATATATTCATAATATTTATTTAATGTTTTTTTTTTTTTACGAAATCTCCATAAACGTATAGCATAATGACAGTTTGTTATACAGGTTAACTGCATCCGTGTGTTTTTAGTTGTTGTGGTTTGGTTGTGACTAAGTAGTTTTTTGGATTTTCAAGTCAAAAATAAAACTTAACTTCTTATTTATATTTAAAGTTTTTAAAATTCTCTCTTTGCTATTTTCAAAAATGCCTGATTACTTAGGAGAAGATATGCGAAAGGGCAAAGTAGAGGAAAAGGAAGAAAAAGAGAAGGATATAAAATGTATGTTTTTGCAGCCGATTTTTTCTCATTTTGTTTATTGTTTTGACATGTACTAGCCACTACTTTAATTATCTTTACAAGATCGAATGTATTTTGTACAAAAATGCATTCAAGAGAGATTCGAATTTTTTTATTATAATTTTCATTTATCTTATGCTGATGTCATTTCTGACTTGAAACTTTCAAAGTAAAAATCTTCGGTACTCCAAGGCCAGTTTTTTTTTATTAAATATTCCGTTTAAAACCCCTCAGCATATGAATTAAGAAAAGAGGTGATGCTGTAAAAAGTCAAAAAAGAAAAATTATCAGAACACAAGATTTGGTATTAAGTTTTATTTCTCAAAACTTACAAATTTATCTAAATAACATTTTCGGATCAGATTTACTCTACGGTCCCCCTTGGCGCGATGTTTTCGGATTTGGCGATAAATAATTTTTCTGGCAACCTGTCTGACTTCAACTGAAGATTCGAATTCTATGACTTCGCACCAATACGTTTTCCGGCAACCCTATCGGATCGTTGGTTGAGTTTTCATAAGAAATATTCCCATACGATCTTTTCTTTGAATCGAGGTATTTGAAAAAAAGTCGCCAAAATACAGACTTTTGGCGCGATTTTGGAAAGTTCGCCAATGGGGACCGTACAGTAAATCTCTACCAACATTTTCTATTATTCTAACAACCTTCACAAATGAGAATGCTTGTGTATACTTCTCGCGTATTTTTTGGAGAGACTAATTGCTCTTGATAGGTTAAATGTTTGCTGTTTCTTACACCATAGAGAGCAATACCTATTACCCATACACTATTTATGTAACTATTTGTTACTTTATTAATGTTAACATAACGCAAACTATAGTATGTTGTCAATACTAACATGAACTAGAACTTTTTAATGAGATGCTTACAGCACAATTGGCAAATGCAACTGACAATTGTTTTTTTTTTAACATTCACATCATACATTACTGGTTGTTGGCAGCTAGCTAAATATTCAACCACTTTTATTGCCAAAAAATCACACTACCTACCTCTTACATAAAATTTGATAACTTTAAAAATAAAGACTAAAACAGATAATCAAGATGTCTATCTTTTGCTTTGCATTTATCATGCTAGCTTAATGAATTTTTCATACACTGGACTCTAAAGTACAAAAAAGCAATCTTGCTTCTCTTCCCACTACCAAAAAAACCCCAAAAAAACTACCATTAGAATCACTTTTTAATAGAATGTTTTTCTTATTGCAGCACTGGATGAAGGAGATATTGCATTGCTGAAAACTTATGTAAGTTTACTTAAAATGGGAGATTATAACAATTGAAGGTTGTAGTTGCAAAACTCGCACTTCCCCAAAGATCTAAGGTATAGAGTAGGGCTCCTTCATTAGCGACTCTATCCAATTGAATTTACAATTATCAAAAGTAGCCAAAGAACAGACAAGCCCTACAATATAGTTATATTTTATAGAATGTGAGTTTTACAACTACACCCTACAATTCATTTTGCTTCCACACTTTGTTTATAATGGAAAAACCGGAAGGTATTATAAACGTTCTGTCTGTCCGTCACCCACTTTCATAGCCCAAACTACAAATGCTACAGACAAGTGTGATACGACAAAAAATTCAGCGCATCGAAATTAGCAACATTGAAAAGCTTAGGGAAAAAATTCAAATTCAAAGTCTTCAATTATTTAAAAAAAACTGCAAATTTTAATGCTCATTTAAAAAGCATAAAGAGCCATTTTTAATTGAAATTAATCACCATTGCCATTCACAACATTCACTTGAGAAACTGTATTTTTTAAAATATAATAAATTGAAAGAAATTTATTTTACAACCTATAAATCAATTTGAAGTGACGTCAAATATATTTCACAAAGAGATTCTTTTATTGTATGTTGATATGATATGAAATGTTTTGCTGATAGTTAAAAAAGCAGGGAATATTACTTATTTATTCTTTGAAATATAAATTAATAAATAATTATTGAATTTTCAAAAAAAAATAAATGAACAAGCCAACTGTTTGGTGCCATTTTTCCTGTTGAACACAAAGGTCGTGTGTGAAAGCGAGCTAAGTGACAGATTCTTTTACAAGCCTACTTGTTTTTAAACTGGTTGATTTAGAAGTATGATATTTAAAATAATTAAAATTGTTAAAAAAAATAATTTAAAATTCATAAAATAATTGGATGAAAAATAATTAAATACAATTTTTTTAATTAAAACTTTACCATTCAAAATATTTTGTGATTACTTGAAATATTTTATTTGTTACTAGGGTGTTGGACAATATAGCAAAGCTATTAAACAAGTTGAAGAAGATGTTCAAGGTATTCTGAAAAAAGTTAATGAACTTACAGGTATGTGTGTGTTTAGTAATTAAATGTTATAATTTAAACTGTGTACCATGATATTTTTTACGGAGTGTCTACATGCACGGGCACCGTACAAGCATTGCGCGTACGGGTAGTAACTGCGCAGGACCGAGGCTTATTAACAGTTTTAGTTCGATTCATCCTTGACCACCGTAGCTTAGTGGTAGCATAATAGGTTCGTATTCAATAGGTCTCGGGTTCAAAACACGCCTTTCTTCTGAATTACAAATTTTTTTTTAAACATTTTTTTCACCCTGAAAGATTATCGTTTCAAATTTGTTCTGGAAAAGTTTACTTGCATTTTTTATGTTTTCATGAAGTATTTAAATTTCTAATTTTTTTTTAAACTTTCATTGCAAATGGTTAGACTTGATATTTTTTCAGAGAAAAAAAACAAAATTCCCGAGACTCCAAACGAGTGTTAAGGCTTTCAATGAGCCCTACAGTACTGCCCATGTTAGATACTGATGTTTTATAGAGAAAACAAAATTGCCCGGGGCCCAAAAAAGAGTAATCTCAACTTTCAAGTATATCATGTCCGTGTACGCAATGCATGCACGGTTCCAGTAAGCCCCGACTTGAGCATGCGCTTGAATACCCGTATATGTAATACGTGAACGGTGCCCGTGTGCGTAGCCTCTGCCTATTTTTTAATTGCTGTTACCCTGATTGAGGAGGATTTCTTTATTTGTGATGGATTAGGGGACCAATTGTTGGCTAATATGATGGAAACTTTGGTTAAAAACAAATATAAGTGGTATTTTATCCTATAATAAAATACATAAAATTTTAAAATAAAATTGGTAGTAGGAATAAAATAATAAAGAATAAATTGCTGCAAAAAATGACAAAACATTTTGAAAAATTATTTATCATTTTTGATTTGTTGTTTCTTGAGCATTTCAATTTAAGAGATTTGTTAATAATTGCAAAGTAAAAATGCTAAGTAATATTTCCCAAACTTTAAATGTGCTATATGAAAAAGTTTCCAGAGGTAAATTGAAATTAACTTACATAATTTTGTTCATGTTTTGTGACTGGTAATAAAAAAATTACCAATATTCAACACAGGCCACACATTTTAGCATTTTAAATTACATAAAAATAATCTGAATTTTTCCCACTTGTAAATGAAATTTACTCTTTGTGTGTAATTCTAGGCATCAAAGAATCCGACACTGGCCTTGCGCCTCCTGCTTTATGGGACCTTGCAGCAGACAAGCAAACTCTGCAAAACGAACAACCACTGCAAGTGGCAAGGTGCACAAAGATCATTACCACTGAAAATGATGACCCAAAGTACATTATAAATGTGAAGCAGTTTGCCAAGTTTGTTGTGGATTTGGCTGATTCTGTGGCGCCTACTGATATTGAAGAGGGAATGCGAGTCGGGTGAGATTGTTATTTAATTAATTTTTTTATGACAATCTTTTGAGCTATAGTACTGTTGGATGACTAAAATGATCCATAAAAGCCATTCTTGAGTTTAGTTTCTTTAGCCATCAGTAAACTTTTTCGAAATTAGTTTATTTTGTCCTGGATAATTGTTTAAAAATTAAATTAGATTGATTAAAAATACAATTCAATTTCTACTGTTTGTTTTATTGGTTGGTTTTATAATTTTTAAGGGTTTTTTTTATTGAGGTCTTGCATTAATGGGAGTTTTTATTTTATTTCTGAAAGGATTTTCTGAACTTTAATTTTTGCTCCCAGGAAGAAGTTTAGTATTCCTTAAGTTTGTGTTTGTTAAACATTTTAAATATGTTTTTTAAATTGAACATCTTGGTCAAGGTAGTTTTGTTTTAAAGGATTGTATCTGCAAAGAGAAATGTATACAACCAATGGGGACCATATTAAAAGGACTAAACCCTAAACTTTCTTCAGTAAATCTTCAAAAGTATTGGACAGCATTACTTTTGAGTATCTATAAATGTTTTTATATATTTATTTCAAACAACTATTACTCTAATTTAACCCTCTAAAGACCTCCCCTTTTATAGATACTAAAAACTCCAAGTGGAGTTGCCCACTATCATTTGGAACCTTCAGACTCAGCTCGAATTTATTCCTTCCACCGCTAATCTTTCATAAACCTGCCCAAGAAGAAGTCCTTAATGGGTTAAAGAAGCCTTTAGAATTGCTTTGATAACCATGTGGTTTGCATATTCTCTAAGGATTGTCCATAAATCACATGATACAATTTTGTTGATTGTTTTACCCCCCCTCCCCTCCCCCATGGTAATATTTCATGATATTTGGTTCAAACTCCTCTTCCTTGGTAATCTCATGTGAAATTTTAAAAAAATCGTACTTTATTTGGAAGTTTTGCTTTGAACGTTTGTAACCCGGGAAACTTCAAAACACATACTAATTGACGTCCAACCTTAAATTTGGTTAGTCAAAACAGCATCTGTATTTGGCAGTCCATTTCAGAAAAGTCTCCGGAGGTCTGGGCTGGCTAGACCCCCTGACAAGAAGGTCGAGATCTCCGTTCTTCATTTTTGTATTTCTATTATTTTTACAGCAGCTGCATCATCTGATGATGGTAAAAAAGTACTTTAAAATCACATACTATGCATATTTTGTCTACTTTTTCTTGGTGAAGTGTAAAACTACTTTGAACACGTGCCCTTTTGGTCTGAGTTGAAACTAATAAAAACAGAAAGTAACGAACGCCAATCAAATCTATATATATCATTCTCTTTCCCTAACACTTTTAAGTATGGTCCGGAAAGCCTGGATGTAAGATTTTGCCAAATTTAAGTCTAGAAACAAATTTTACTGGAATTAAACTCCATTTTCTTGCAATTTTACTTTGGGAAAATTAAGTTATATTTGACGTGACCCCTTCTCCCCACCTAAATGTCACATAATTTATGGATGCCCCCTTATATCCAACTTCTTGTGTGCATTTTCAGTGTTGACCGAAACAAGTACCAGATCCACATTCCCCTCCCGCCTAAGATTGACCCCACTGTCACAATGATGCAGGTAGAGGAGAAGCCAGATGTGACCTACAGTGATGTGGGTGGGTGCAAGGAGCAGATTGAGAAGCTACGAGAGGTGGTGGAGACTCCCCTTCTGCATGTGAGTTTAGTACTTATTGGTGTCACATGTTAATTCCTATTGCGTGGATCTGTTCAAGTGAATAAGTATTAAGAAATATGTACCGTTGCTTTTAGCATGTCCATAGCAGTATCTACGCCAAAGGTTCTGGGACATATTTTTTTTTATTTCTTGCTAATAACTACAGTACAAAATTTTGAATATGTAATCAGCAGCAAACACCTTGAATACGTCGGGGATTCCGACTATAGGAATTTTCTGAATCATAGATAATTTTCGGATTTCAGAAAAACAACCACAAAATAATGAGTAATAGATTTCTACATACCATCATTATTACTTTTTTTTTTAAATGTATTTTGTTATTGGTGCATTTTTAAGCCCTTACCATGTGAAAAATCTTTATTCTTACTACCTTTATTTTATAATCTTTTATCAAATCTTTATTTTAATCAAAAAGCAAAGTAACAATTTCTTGTCATTGCAGCCAGAGAAATTCGTCAACCTGGGCATTGAGCCTCCAAAGGGAGTGTTGCTTTTCGGACCTCCTGGAACCGGAAAAACCCTTTGTGCCAGAGCAGTAGCCAACAGAACGGACGCCTGCTTCATCAGAGTAATAGGTTCCGAGTTAGTACAGAAGTATGTGGGGGAGGTAAGTAATAGCTTTGATTCAAGGTTTTGTGATTTTTTAATTTCAGTGAAACTCGTTTATAACGACAACTTGTTTATATCGCCATAAATGTTCATTCCCTTGAATTGGTCGTGGACCTTAATGTTACAATATCTTGTGAGGCAAGAAATTAACAATTAAATTAACTATTTTTATTAACAAATAAAATATTAAGACGCAGTAAAGAATCAAAACGAGGGTACCGCAGCACACCTCTCTACACAGAGTTTTCGAATGTTCTGACGAATGTCGTTGCGAAATTCAAAGTGTGGACACCGCCACTATGACGTAATCAGTTTGCGAGCTTTCAATAAACGGCTGTGTCGTGGCTCCCTCTGTTGATATGGGATCAGACCATTCCCACACTCGGGCATCCTGGACGGTCATCGCCCCGATTGACATCCTCCGTCTTCGAAATCTAGAAAATAAAACAAAAAAAAACAGCAGAAGAACACACAAAAATATGTACAATTGTTGGACTTTCCAGTCTAGACCCATGCTTTCATGAAATCAGCTGAGGTTGTGGTCACGTTCGGCCCTTCATGTTGACCTACTTTCGCAACCTTGTAACGATCATTTGGCTTTATCGCAGTTATTTTATACGGTCCAAAAAATTTAGGCCTCAATTTCAAACCAGGTCCAGATTGCGTTCGTTGCACCGCTACCAGTTCGTTGATCTGAAATGTCCGAGGTTTCTTTCGTTTACGGTTGTACTGCTGCCTATTTTCTTCCTGCATGCGTAGGATGTTGATTCTTGCCTCTTCCCGCATCTTGTCTCTTTCCTCATTTCTGTTGTTGATGTACTCGTCTTCTAGAAGTGTTTTAATTTGTAGATCTTCCTTGTTCTTCATTTTTATTCCGGTTAAAAGTTCAAAAGGCGAAAATTTTGTGCTTCTTGATGTTGTACTGTTGAGAATTCTTTGTGGACAAATTTGTACCCAAATTTGTACCACTTGGCTGGGTCATCACTTGATAGTTTGGCTAATACTGGAGTTAATGTGTTGTGTATACGCTCAACTTGTCCGTTTCCTCTGTGTACGCCTGTCGTTGTCGTCCAATGTTCGATACCTTGTTCTTGACAATAATCTTCAAATTCTTTACTTGTGAATGCCGATCCTCTGTCTGAAATGATTCTTGTCGGATTACCGAACGATGTCTGTTGAAGTTGCAGTTTCTCAAGAGCACATTTTGTTGAGGTTGTTTTTACCGGGTATAGCCATGTGAATTTTGTGAAAGCATCAATTACAGTGAAGATATGTTGATACTGCTTGTTGGTTGTTGTTAATGGACCCATGAAATCGATGTGATATGTGCCGAGAGGGACGTTTTCCTTAGGAATTGGCTTCAAAAAACCATCAGCCTTCCCTCTTTTCCTATTGTATAAAATACAGTCTATGCAATTCGCAATGACGTCTTCGGTCTTTTTCCTCACGTTAGGAATATAGTAGTTCTGCTTTAGGATGTCCTCGGTTTTGGCAGTAGCAAAGTGTCCTTTGTTATGTATTTCTTTGATGATTTCCACTTGCATGTTTTGCGGTACTACTAGTAGCTCTTCTCCATTTTCACATCTGTACAAAATACCTTGTTTCACTACATGATTGTTGTCTTCACCATGTTCCGTCAAATTTTTCATTACTTGTATGTGTTCGTCTTGGTCTTGTGCAGCTCTAATTTTACTCGTTAATTCAGCATTAGAACGTGTTATTATCAATACTGTGTTTCTGCTTAACACGTCGACATGTTGCATTTTCTTTCCTGCTCGGTGTACAACTTCGTACTCGAATTCTTCCAACATCAATGCCCATCTTGCTATCTTCGGTGTTAAGTCTTTCTTGCTAAGTGTCTTTTGAAACGCTGCGCAGTCAGTAACAATTTTAAATTTTGAGCCGACTAGGTAATTTCTAAATTTTTTCACGGCTTCAACGATAGCTAGCACTTCCAACTCGTAACTTCCATACTTTTCTTGTTGTGGGCTTGTCTTTTTGCTCATGTAGTGGATTGGATGCATAGAATTCTCTTCATCTTTCTGCAACAGAACAGCACCAAATCCTTGACTGCTCGCATCTGTATGCAGTTCCAACTCTTGACCAGGCTTAAAGATATGTAGAACTGGGCTTTGGGATAGGGCTTGTTTGAGTTTATTGAAGGCTTCCTTTTGTTCTTCTCCGAAATGGAATTTGACGTTGTCTCGCAGTAGATCACTCAATGGTCGTGCGATGGTGGCGTAGTCCTTGATGAATTTTCTGAAGTATCCTGCAAGTCCTAAAAATGATTGTGTCATCTTAGGTGATTTCAGCTCAGGGAAATTTTGTAGAGCTACAGTCTTTGACGGCGAAGGCTGCACCGTTCCATTCTCTATGCTGTATCCTAAAAATTCGATTCGATGCTTGAGGAATTGACATTTCTTTAGGTTGATTTCCAGCCCATATTTTGATGCCACCTGAAGTACTTTCTTCAATTTCTCCAGACCTTCTTCTTCCGTCTGTGATGGCATGATCAAGTCGTAGAAAGAGATATTAACTGCTAATAGCACATGGGGTTAAAATGTATTCAATAGATGTAATTTTATAATTTATTATTAATAATATGAGTACACAATACGTATTTTTCTGACTTACTACACTTAATATTCAACCTTGTTTATAGTACAGTCAAATCTCGTCAACGCGAACTCGCTAAATACGAAATTTGGCTGAAGATGAACTGAAATTATTTACCCAGTCTATAAAGCTTTGAGCTAATGCTAAAAAATCTCTTAAAGGGAAATCGTTTAGGTGAAATCCCGCCTAACCAGAACAAAAAAATTCAGATTTTGACTTTTTTTCTTCTTAGTACTAATTCAGAGTTTCGAATCGAAGAACAAATCAAACAAATCATTTAAAAAAAAGTGCCAATTGAACATTAAAAAAAACTGTCTTCTACATCTGAAAAAATTGTGAAGTCTCCCATGATTTGTCAGTTTTGTTCCAATTGCTGTTCCTTAAAAATTTACCTAATTTTTCTATGGTATGTAGGGGGAACCAGGGACACATGACCCAACTAGTTTTTGGCTTGTAACTTTAAAAAAACACTATTTATGGATGTGCAAATGCAGTCAATTTATACTTCATAAAGTATCACAAATATATATTAGTATTTTTCTGAAGTATTAACTGCAATGGTAGTAAAATATAAATTAAAACTTTAGTTTTGGATCGTGTATCCCAATGTATATACATAACCCACCCATTAGGGATTTTTGTCAGACAAAATTATTACTTATATTTTTAACCCATTAATTATTCTTATAATAACGAATTATTCAATTTAAACATATAAAGTCTTGTTTGAATACATAACTGGAAATTCTTATATTTTGCAGAGAAAACACAGGTGGTTGAAAAATCGCTTCTATTTTATCAATACCGACTTGGGATATATTATCCATTTTAAACATTTTTCATCTATTCTTTTTTCAAACGGAATTTTAATCTCGTCATAATTTTTTTTTCTTGTACCTTCCCAACAAATCTTCTTGCATTCCATTTTCCCAAAATATTTCATAAGAACCCAGTCATTTACTTTTAGGACTCCCGTGATTATTTGAAAAAACTTGGCCTACTTCTATCTACGTTTTGCATTATTTACTTGGATCACATATTCCCAATTGGCTAGGGACAAGTATCCCTAGTTGCACTTTTTTTTGTTTAACCCCAAAACAAAGTATTTTGAAAATATATTCATTAACACTATTATGCACTTAATCGTAGCTAAAAGCATAAACAAAACAAGTAACTAATTGAAAAAAATATTTCCTTTAAACCAAAATATGTAGACCAAAAAATCTTATTGCACCAAAAATTTACTTTCAGTGCATGAAAACGTATTTCTTCGTATAGCTGAACACGTAGGTATTCAATGATTCATCTGGGTTTTTTCATCATGTGGTCATCTGACTGAAAGGAAAGAAGTGATGCTACTTCTAACATATAAAACTTTCCCAATGCTGAGAAAGAGGCATTGGGTCATGTATCCCTATGGGTCAAATGTCCCTAGTTCTCCCTACTACTCCAAATAAACTTTTTTATTTTAATTACTAATTGTATACATGTATTATTAGTGCATTACATTATAAAATTTGAATAATTTTTGGAAGATATTTTTTAAAACTATTAATTGGTTCAGTGTAAAAAAAATCTTGACGGTTAACATGAAATTAGGTTAACACGAAATGTTTCTGTGTTCCCTTCGAGTTCGCATTAACAGGGTTCGTCTGTATTACTGTCCTTTGAATGACGCTATAACTGGGTTATACTGTACTTTTCTTTGCTTTGTAACTTGTTTTGAATCCGAGTTGTGAACTAATAGAAATTGCTTGTTTTGTAGGGTGCTCGTATGGTCAGAGAGTTGTTTGAGATGGCAAGGAATAAAAAGGCTTGCTTGATATTTTTTGATGAAATTGATGCTATTGGAGGTAAGCTTAAAATTATTTTCTGTGTTGTTGACTGTGAGTGATGAATGAGTATGAATAATCATGTATTATTTGTGTTAAGTGTACCGATGCGATGTCCATTTTCCTATCTGATATTATAATTTAATCTGAATTACCATTTGTAACACTGTATCTACATTTAAATAATGTATTTTGGAATCTTTACCATCATCAGGAAGCAAGTTCAAACTTATTTTTCTGCATAGAGTCATATATGTAGTATATTTATGTGCATTGTAGTCTGAATTTTGCTTTTATCTTTTTAAATAATTTTTTAATTGTTTATAAATTTAAACTTTTTAAATACTCTGTTTGACATGAATACATGTATATTAAAGATATTGCAAGTTGTATAAAGAGCCTATTTTCTCGGTAGTAGATGATTTTCACCTTTTATTAAAGAAAAAAAAAGTCTTAAATTTCATAGATGGATTATCAATTCTATTTAGATAAGATTAGTAATTTAATTTGCTACTACGTTAATTTCATCATTAAAATCTTTTAACTTGTGTTTTTATTTTTTAATTGATCAATTTTTTTCACCTTGCATGCTGTGACACATATATTAAATTCTTTAGTACTGTTGTGCAGTTAGCTTTTTTAATTAAATGTATATTTTCTCATAACCAAAATAGTTGTTTGCACTAAAAGTCATAATTCTCTTTCACCTTTTATTGAAAGTCCATTGCAATTTTTTTAGGTGCAAGATTCGATGATGGCGCGGGTGGAGACAATGAAGTCCAGAGAACCATGTTGGAACTCATCAACCAATTGGATGGTTTCGATCCTCGCGGAAATATTAAAGTTCTCATGGCAACCAACAGACCAGACATTCTGGACCCTGCTCTTATGCGTCCAGGAAGGTTGGACAGAAAAATAGAATTTGGATTGCCAGATTTAGAAGTATGCATTTCAAAATATTATATAAATATAATTATCAGAAATGCTGCTATGTTTTGTTATGTTGTTTGATGAAAGCTTAAGTGTAAAATTGAAATCAAAGCAAGTTGATGGTAATGTAAGGTTTTAATATAATGGATTAATATTTGCTAAGATACTTTTTATTCAGTAGAACTAACGAACTGCATTTGTTCTAAAGTAGAAAAGTATGTTATACTTCTGGTAAGCAAGTAGAAAAGTTTTTAATAACTATTTGGACTATTAATTAAAATTCTTGCCTTCAGTTAATATTAAGTTATTTCATTATATTGATATCTGTAAAACTGCATGTCAAAGGAATTTACAAATTAGTGGTCAACTAATTTCTGGCCAATCCATTTGTAATTTGTGGGGTTGTTTTATATATGCAGTTTTATAGATTGCTATGAAAAATAAGTCCTCTGTTGCCATTTTCATTTTGTAACTGCTTGAATCTCTTTGATTGTCCAGGATTATATTATGTGTTATTAGGCTAAAGGAGTTTTGTACTGTATTAAATACCCAATTAATTATAATAGTTTAATTTTTTTTGTCTTCAAAAAATAAATGAAATGTAACTGATATTGATAATGTCAATTCACATTTTTTTTATCTTTATTCTCATATTCAACATCGTAACTTTAAATGACTTGAATACTTTTGTTATCTACGTTAATTTTAAAGAAGCTGAAATATAAAATGCTTGTTTGTGGAAAATTTTACTTGAAAGGTGACATAAATTCAATGTGTTTGTTTCCTTTAAACAATTAAGTCTTGAATTAAACTAAAACTCATTTAAAAATTCATTTTTCAAAAGGTATTAAATGTAACTTTAGTTGAAGACAAATTTAATTTGTATTGCAAACCAAGAAGGTCTAGTAGTGATATTTTATATCTAAAAGCACAAAATCACAAATTCTTAAAATTGTATTTGTTTTGGTCAACTTAAAATTTTAAAGAGGTACACAAGTAACTACTTGATTCCTGTATTGGTTTTTATATCCCAACAAACAGTTATTCTAGTTAAAGGACATCAACGTTTTCAAGAAAACAAACAAAATCTCTATATTAAACTGAAAGAGTTGCTTTTTATATAGTTAGTAAAAAACTGAGTTTTTAATGAAAACTTTTATCTTTCCAGGGTCGTACTCACATATTTAGAATCCATGCCCGTTCAATGAGTGTGGAGCGAGATATAAGATATGACCTGCTTGCTCGTCTCTGCCCTAACAGCACAGGTATTTAACTGTATTTCTTAAACCTTAATTTCATTGTAAAATGTGACTTTAAAAAGTCATTGGTTGAAACTTAAACCTATGAATATTCTTAATTTTGCTCATGCAGCTCAAAAAGCAAAATGGCTCTTAATTTTTTGCCTGTTAAATACTTATTTGAAAATTCTATAGACTTATGTTCGGAAGTTTGTTAAGATTAGAATTAAATACTCTGTCAATTTTTGATTTTAAATTAATGCATATGCATGTGCTTATTGAAAACAATAATCAGGTGTAAAAAACACTTAAGAAAAAGTGTGCAGAAGTTTTTTTAAGCAGATTTTCACAAAGCAACCTTTTTGCACTGTTTCATCTATGTGATAATAAAGAATTCTATATTGAGTACGTGGTAACTCTCTTTTAAACTTTGATAAATCATTAACGTTTAAATGTATGCAACAAATATTTGTCTATGTGATTATAAAATTTATATGCTTAAAAAAATGTGTAAATTCAACTTATTTAAACTGAAAATTTTACACAAACCTTCCGTTCTTAATTTTCAAAAAGTTTTACTTTATGCGATTTACTTTTACTTGTTACATAAATGTTTTTGCATAGAAATTATTGTGCTTTTTACAGTTCATTAATGATGAAATATTAATTTAGGTGCTGAAATTCGTAGTGTCTGTACAGAAGCTGGAATGTTTGCAATTCGGGCTCGTCGCAAGATAGCCACCGAAAAAGACTTTTTGGAAGCCATCAACAAAGTTATTAAATCATATGCAAAGTTCAGTGCTACTCCCCGTTACATGACTTACAATTAAATTATTTTCATATATGTATATTTCACTTTTTAGTAATTTGAAATAAAGTGTTTTGGTGATAAGTATTAGGGTTTTTTTAATTAAAGAAATTCTGCAAGTACTCTTTTAATGCTTTATGGTATATAAAATTATTGAAATTATTTTTAAATGTCAAATTGTAATTGTAAAATTAATGTCTTTTATTGCTACAGTTTACAAAACAAATCCTCAGAAGTCTGTAAAGAAAAAAATTAAGCTTATTTTTTTTTACCGGATTTTAAATTGCAAAGACGGACTGTCCAACAAATTAAATTTAAAATCAATGTAACAGGCTCTTCAAATATGGTGTTTGTTTTGGTTCAAAAATATTAGAGCATTACATTTTTTTGATTCCTCACATGATTTATATCTTGGATATAGAAAAAAGTTTTTTAAAAATTAGTTGGCATTTGTCTTAACATTTGCAGATAACAAAAAAAAATCCTCTACAAACTCTTGGAATAATCAATTTGCAATCTAATGGCCGATTTCAATATACCATCATGGAGTAGGGCATTGGCAAAGAAGGTAGGCAAAGAAGGAACAAATCCTAGATTCCAAATTACTTATCGGGGAAAAATATTTTAAGGAAATATTAACTTATTTGCAGCGGAAGTAAGACATTAGAAATGTATAATGAAAATTAAAAAGTCAAGTTTTGACTACATCAAAATTTGACATGGTAATATAAAATGAATACATAATTTATCTCAGCTATGTGTTTTTAATTCTATAACCTCCTAACACCCCAGCAAAATCCGACACGTATGTTCTTCACAAATGCATATTTTTCAAACAAATATGTATTAAAAAAAGTGTGTTTTGCAAGTAATTTTGAAAAATTATGTTTTGATATTTGCTGAGAGGCGCATCAATTTCAGGAAATTTAAGGTCTTCTGAAAAATCTGCTCTAGTGTGACGTTATTACAACCAAAGTAAACCTTCTCTCCTTGAAAGTAATACTGCTTTTAATGGAAAAAAAATTGCAAAGGGAAAAATCACCTATTTTGTGTAGCGACCAATAAGATTTTGGTGTGTTCAAATATTTCTCCTAACTAATAGTATCCTTTAAGTAACTTTGTCTAGTCTAGGGGCTAGGGAGCCCAGCCGTTAAGGGACTTGAACTTCATGCCATAGGTCTCAGTTTCGGGCCCAAGCATTAGCAAAATAACTGCCGACCTGTAAAAGGGCTTGTGAAGCCAAATTTTCGACGAATACACAGAGAGTGCCCATTAAATATGCTTCAAAGTCCCGACGCTGCGTACTAGTGCGACGATAGTTCAAACTAAACTAAACCCGACGCTGCGTACGATTTCGCCCTTGAAGCTGCGTTGTTACATTACTCAGGTGTCTTGTCACTTCATTATGGTTCTAAATTACGACGGCAGTCGCCAATAGCCCGCCATTTGAAAGAAAACTATTTTTTTTGCCACATACGTAAATAAGTTTGTAAAGACGTCATAAAATGTAGCACAATGTGATTCTTCATTATTGGTTTTCAGAGAAAGTGGCCAAGGCGATCTATTTCATTTTCGCACAACAACCTGGTAAGTTTTAATTTACATTTATTCATTTATTTATATAATTGTCAGCTGTTTTCTTGCTTTGTTTACTTAAATATTTCGAAAATATTAGGTTTTTAGACATTTTTATGTTGAAACTTTTTTAAGAATAAGGCGTTCGCGTCATTTAGGGCGTTGGCGACATTTTTCAACCGCACGAAATGTCGCTGGAACGGATGATAGTACTTGACCCAAGCAATTTTACATAATTATTCTCCGAACTGTAAATAAATTTGTCAAATGATAATGAATATTTTTAAATAACTGAATGTTGCCTTTGGCGAGATTTTTCTAAAGTGCATTAATCGTGTGGAAACGGTTCTAGGAGGCAGTTACTGTCACAAACATACTTGGTTTTTTCTTAAGAATTTCAGTGAGTATTAAAGTAAAAGTAAAACATGAAAATAACAGAAAATGGGCTGTTTTAGTTTTTTTAGAACTGCTTGTTTCCCTCAAATTAGTAACACCTTTAATTAAAAAAAAACTCTGCCATTTGTATCAAAATAAAAATTCAAGATCCGTCCACTATATTCTAAATTATTGTTCCCGTAATTTTATTCTAAAGATGACCTAGCTGCTTGCACATCAACCCAAAACCTAACCTTCCAATCCAACTCCATTTAAACTCAAAAGAAACAGATCGTACATTCTCAATTGTCGAAGAACAATGGATTGAAAGAAGAAAGAAAAAGAATCCGTTTAGAAAAGGAATAACTTTCTCAGCAGAGCATAATTTCTGTGTCAGGAGGATAAAAGAAAAGTTCTGCCCTCCGGGAATTCCAGATCAGGTTTAGTGACATTCTGATTTTTTCCAGAGCAAGGGTGTTTTTACAGACGATGCTCACTTGCCATGGAATAACATTAAATAATCCGTTATACTTTCACAAAACTTGCTTTCTACCGTTTAATTTTCTTCGCCAAAATGGCGATAATATTAGTTTAGTTTGAATTATCGTCGCACTACAGCTACACGAGGGCTATTGGCGACGGGCGTCGTATTTTAGAACCACAGTCAAGTGACGAGCTGACACCTGAGTAGGCACCCAACGCAACCGTTAAGGGCGACATCGTACGCAGCGTTAGGACTTTGAAGGATATTTAACGTGCACTCCCTCTCCCCCGTGTGGTTATACATGGGGTATTATGCGTCGGACATTTTTGGCTGCACGGGCCGTTTATAGGTCGGCAGTTATTTTGGCGATGCCCGGACCCGAACCTGGGACCTTTCGCATGCTAGGCGAATGTCTAACCGACTGGGCTCCCCAGCCCCAGCGATAATATTAATGCATTCGATAAATAGAGTATGGCGAAATCATATTCTCTTTTCTTTTTTTCATTCCAAAACTTCTTTAACGTTTATCTATGGGCAATTACAAAAAATAAATAAATGATACCAAGAAACATGCGTGAAGCTAAAACGTTTTATTCCATCCATTGAATTATTGATTACGCAAACTGCTGATTATATTTAATGCACTGAATAACGTAATTCAAACTATATAAAATAATTAATAATTCCATCACATACAAAATATAATTCTATTCTGTATCTCTTATATCTTCTGAATAATCATGATGTTCGTTAAATCCCAAACATGTTTTGAATTTTTTAAGATAAGTCTTGAGTGATTAATAAAAATACACTGTTTTAAGTTCACAATCGAATTTATCTTTAAATGTAAGTCTAAAGAATAAAAAAAGTACTTACAATTTCATTTTCCTCCAAACATGCCTTTAAAAGTTGTAAGTATATAGTACATTTATATACGTGCATTAGTTAAATAACGATATCAGTAACATGTTATACTAAACATTGTTTTCAAGCGAAATATTCTATCACATGCTTAACAACATTCAAAGTGAAAGGCATTATAATCAACTATTTTAAAATTCTTAAGAGTTGATAAATTTTTACTTAAACAACTAACACTGGAATTACTCCTCGTGTAACCTAATTTAAAAGTTTTATTTTATTAAGTTCGAGAGAGAGAGAGAGAGACGTTTAAAATGAAAAATGCTACAAAATTACTATAAGTAGAGAATATGTATAAACTAAATGCATAAATGACTTATGCATTATATTCTTAAATCAATTTTCCAAATAAAGCAACAAGCTTCATTTGGAAATTACTTTTAATGCTTTACCTAAAGTTCTCTCCTCCGCTTTTCTGACGAAACAATGGGATCAATAGTACGACAATGCGGATAGAGAGATTTAAATGTAATACATAAATAATTTTTTTTAATCAAAAGCAGTGAAAAAAAGTACTTTTTATAATATCGTGCAAAAAACTAACTTTTTCAAATCAATAATCGTGGCAAAAATGATGCTTTTAACGAAATCGTGTTTCAAAGTTACTTTCACGCACTAGTGCGACAAAGTAACTAAGATCATCTGATTGGTGTAAAATTCTTTATTTGAGCGTGATATTTTATTCGGCGGCTTTGTGATTGGTGTAAAATTCTTTATTTGAACGTGTTCTTTATTTGGCGTCTTATTTCCAATGTCAATCTAAGAAATACTTTTTGCACGTGATTTTAAAAAAATCATTAATATAAATAATCAATTTCAAATCATTTGAACATGATAATAAAAAAATTGATAAGCAATACGAGCAAAAGTATCTTTAAAACTCAATGGTTTCATAAAAAACATAACATAATAACATTTCTAATTCTAAATCCATATTTAGCTGCAAAAACGTTTTCGGTTTTTTTCTTCGAAAGAGAATTTACTTTTTGCCTGGTTAATTTTCAATGCCAATTTAATAAATACTTTTTGTTGCACGTTATTATAAAAAATAGTGTATGGCAACACATCGAAAATAGCATTTTTTAAACTCGTGAATTTATTTATTCAATTCGTTTAAAAACGCCTTACTTTTCCCACTGGTTGCATAAATAACTATTTTATAATATCGTGCAAAAAACTAACTTTTTTAAATCAATAATCATGGCAAAAGTGAGGCTTTTAACGAAATCATGTTTCAAAGTTACTTTTACGCACTAGTGCGACAAAGTAAATAAGAGCATCTGATTGGTGTAAAATTCTTTATTTGAGCGTGATATTTTATTCGTCGCGTCGGCTTTGTGATTGGTGTAAAATTCTTTATTTAAAGGTGATTCTTTATTTGGCGTCTTATTTCTAATGCCAATCTAAGAAATACTTTTTGCACGTTATTATAAGAAAATAGTGTATGACAACACGTCGAAAATAGCCTTTTTTAAACTCGTGAATTTATTTCACTCGCTCGTACCTCGCCAGTGAAACAATTTATTCAACTCGTTTAAAAAAGCCTTACTTTTCACACTAGTTGCATAAATAACTATTTTTCACCCAAAAGCAGTGAAAAAAAAAGAATAAAGAACTAGTTGCAGTGAAAACTTTTTTTTTCACTATTTTCATAAAATGCCAACATTTCAAGTAAAATTTCTATTTCATAATATTCATAAAATTCAGGGATTATCGATCTGCTTTATTTGAAAATATTATGCGCGTGAATTATTTTTGAATCAATCATATTTTTTTTTCACGCAATTATAAAAAATAGTGTATGCATCGCTTGTGAAAAGTAAACTTTTTAAAACACGTGTCATTATTTCACGAGCAAGGATCCTCGCTGGGAAATAAAATCCATAGTTTTAAAAAGTATTACTTTTCACACTTGTTGCATAAATAACTATTAGTCAATCACACTTAACACGTGCTAAATTATATATAATGATTTTCAAATGTATTTAATAAATTGAACTTTTACTATAAGGTCTCAATTTATTTTGTAATCAATTTTAGCTTCCATACGTTTATAAAGTTAACAAGTAGGTTTGTAACAGAATCTGTCACTCAACCCGCTTCCACACAACATTTGTGTTGAACAGGAAAAAAGTCGCCAAACACAATATTAATTCTATTATAAACATTTACACTCTAAATTTGGGCTAGTTTCATTTTATTTCGAAAATTCAAGAATTATTTCTTCAATAATTATTATCGTTTGCAAAAATTAATTTATATTTCAAAGAATAAATATGTAATATTCCTCTATTTTTAATAGAACCGAAACATTTTACATCAGCATACAAACAAAGAATCTCTTAGTGAAATATATTTGACGTCATTTCAAACGGATTGATGTCGCAAAAATAAATTTCTTTTAATCTATTGTTTGAAAGAATTAAAGTTTCTCGAGTGATTGTTGCGAATGGCAATGATGATTTAATTCTAATAAAAATAGCTTCTTTATGCTTTTTAAATGAGCATTAAATTTTGCAGTTTTTTAAATAATAAAAGTACTTCGAATTCGAATTTTTTTCTGAGATTTTCAATGTCTTCTAATTTCGATGCGCTGAATTTTTTGACGTATTACACTTGTCTGTAGCATTTGTAGTTTGGGTTATGAAAGTGGGTGATGGACAGACAGATGGACTGAACGATTATAATACCTTCCACTTTTAGCTTCCACACTACGTTTATAACGTAAAAAGTGAAAGGTATTATAATCGTATAATAATCGTCCGTCCGTCCGTCCGTCACCCACTTTCATATCCCAAACTACAAATGCTACGGACAAGTGTGATACGTCAAAAAATTAAGCGCATCGAAATTAGAATTCATTGAAAATTTCAAAAAGAATTCAAATTCGAAGTACTTCAATTATTTAAAAACCTTCAAAATTTAATGCTCATTTAAAAAGCATAGGAAGCCATTTTTATTAGAATTAAATCACCATTGCATTCGCTACAATCGCTCGAGAAACTTTAATTCTTTTAGACAATAAATTAAAATAAATTTTTATAACAACTTGCAAAAAAGTTCACTTTTTTATATCATATTCATTCATAAATCGCAGCGAAAATGACACTTTACGTGCTTACGTCACAGACAGTGCCGAAAGTATTACTTTCGGCACTAGTGCGGTAAAGTAAATATAAGAGTATCTGATTGGTAGAAAAACATTTTTTTTTGTCGTGTCCATGAGAGTCGAACTCTATATGTGTCCGTGAATTTTGATAATTTCTTCTACGACTTGCTTGATGTTGTCTCCATACGGATCTAGCATAGTCGGCAGTACTCCAATCTTTCTCAGGCTGGCGCTCATAGCCGGACACTCATAGATGTGAGTAGGCGTAAGCTGTGTAGAAAAACAAAATGATGTGATATAATAATTGAGTTTCATGACATCATTTAGTTTCCATGGAGATATTCATCACATCAGAAAAACAAAATGATGTGATGAATATCTCCATGGAAACTAAATGATGTCATGAAACTCAATTATTTCTATTGGTTCTTTACTTTTGAATTTTCTAATATCTCCATGGAAACTACAAGTACTACAAAAATTATTAAAAGAAATTAAATAAGACAAAAGTAAGAACACAAATTTAACGCCAAACAATACTGTTATTTAACATGCATATTTATAGTAACATTTGATCCGGTGTAGTTATTAATATTTACATTTGGAGGCAGTCCGGGAAGCATTACTTCTAAGGAAACCTGAACATTATTTTGATTTTCATAACTATTTCACTCATTTCTATTTTACAACTTTTCTTTTACTGCTTTGCATTTTCCAATATCGCCATGGAAACTAAATGTTGTCATGAAAATCACTCATTGGTAGAAATACTTTTTTGCACGTTATTATAAAAAATATTGTAAGCAAGCACGTGCCAAATAATACTTTATTAAGCTCTTGCCATTATTTCACTCGACCTACGGTCTCGTGAAATAAAAGCCACTCGCTTAATAAAGTATTTTCGGCACTAGTTGCTTAAATAACTATTATTTTTGCGACATCGATCAGTTTGAAATGACGTAAAATATATTTCACTACGAGATTCTTTGTATGTTGATATGAAATGCTTTCATTCTATTTAAAAGCGAGGAATATTACATATTTATTCTTTGAAATATAAATTAATTTTTGCAAACGATAAGTAATAATTATTGAATTTTCGAAATAAAATAAATTAAACTAGCCAAATTTAGCATGTAAATGTTTATTATAGAATTAATGCTGTGTTTGGCGCCTTTTTACCTGTTAAACACAACTGTTGTGTGAAAGCGGGATAAGTGACAGATTCTGTTACAAACCTACTTGTTAGCTTCCACACTACGTTTATACCGTAAAAAAGTGGAAGTTTTTATAAAGGCTATGTCCGTCACCCATTTTCAAATCCCAAACTATAAATGAGTATGAGAAATTATTTTTTCTTTAATTGTAATTATCAATTATAAATGGTTAGTGTAATTATTACACTCTTTTCAAATATACCAATTATGGTACTACGGACACTTTCTGTGTGTGTGTGATACTCTGTTCACTAAGCATAATCCGTCCTCTTTCAAAGAGGTTACGGAGTTGATGGACTTGGCGTTTTTCTTTTCTATTTTTCTCGCCTAGATAAGTTTCTCTCGACTCGTTTTGGGAAGTGAGTAACCATTTTGAAGTTCCTCATCACTTCTCCCCGTGAAACCATCATCTTCGGAAGCAAGATGTACTTGCTTCAGGTTGCTATCTGTTCTGTGGGTGTTTTATTAGGTATGTAATTTTTTTTTTTAATTTTATTAGTGACAGAGTGTTTTGTAATCATAATTGAATTTGGATACATTTTAATATTAACGTTGGCAATGTGTTGTGAATGCAATGTGTTGGTTGGTTGGTAGACATATATATTCAGGTTTGTGTGCTTGGTCAGAGACCCGCTTATAAACCTTCGTCAAGTAAGACAGACACAACACACACATAAGTGGATCCATCTAATTTTTAGAGACAGAGGCCAACTAGAGGATCCCCAGAATTGGCTTGTCACCCCCAGAGGTATTGATTTGGTATGGGAACTTGGAAGACTTTCGGACCCAACAGATTTAACGAGCACGTACTCCGCATATACTCGACAAACACAAACATCCATGCCTTACCGGGATTCGAACCCGAACCCAGAGGCTCCAAAGGCTAGCTCCCTAACCGTTGCGCCGCCGGGTCGGCATGCAATGTGTTCAATTGTATACGAATCCAATCTTTAAGAATACGGCAATACATCTATTTTTCATTTTATTGTTTGAAGCTGCACTTTTATGATTTAGTTTTTTTTTAAATGGAATGGATTAACAAAATATTTAGCTATAATTTATGGAGTATAGTTATGGAATTATTAGGTGATAGCTATAATATATGAATTTTAAGAATTATAATCCTAATCACTTATTATATCACTTATTACCTTATCGGGGAAAATTTTATAAGGTACACGCAAATGCTTACTTATTAAAAAAATAAATAAATGGGTTTTACTTAAATTACCAAATCAATACAGCCATTATTTGTGTGTAATTTTTAATAGTGGATGTGGTACCATAGTAAAATAGAAATTGACACATAATGGAAAATAAATTGTAGCAATGCAGAAATAAAATATAGAAAAACAGTGTTAATGATTAATTATTTCAATATTTCGAAAATTTCATTAGTTCCTGGTCAAAATTTTCAATAAAAAATTTGGAACGCATTTTTAAGCCTTGTGATTAGCTACAATGCATTCCATTTCGGTTCCAGACATAATCCAGACAGCCGAAAGAACGACAAGCCAGAACCCGACAGGACATAAAACCGACAAGGAAATATTTCCGACAAGGTCGAAATCCTGGCAAATCAATAAATTCATGCCGTTATGCTTGCTAAAGGACAATTAATAATTTTTTCATTAGTATTTAAAAAAAATTTGTTGTCGGAATTGTGGCCTTTCGGGATTTCGGCTGTTGAATTTGTGTCCCAGACCCATTCCATTTGTATATGTTTGTGGAATTCGTAGATTTAACAATGGAAGTGGGGAACAGACGGACGGAAAAAGTTTAGGATTTTCTCTTTCGGCGTATAAGTAAAATAAGGATTGCGGACTTGCGGAGCTATAAAAGACGTCATTTCGATACACTTTTTACTACAAAACATTTTCAAAGTTCCGTTGTTCGTAACCGTTTTTCGGCATCTTTTGCTACTGAAGGATTCCTTATGTCTCGAATAAGAATATACGAGGGCTGTTTTTTTCAACCTCCGATGGGCTGTAAAGAAAAGGCGGGTCAATATACAAAAAAGATTTTAGCACCATAAGTAAGTAACATATAGCTTATTCCTCTACATAATCACCTTGACGATTAAGGAATTTGTCATATCTGTGAACAAGCTTTGAAATACCCTCTTCATAAAATGTAGCCGCCAATGATTTGACGTGTCTTTTATTTGACGTCAATTTGGAAGCGCTACCCTCCAAACCACTATGCTAATCGATAATTCACTTATGGTGAACCTTCAAGTTTCCCTAAACACTTAGTCAACTCGCTGAACAATGTTGTCTGTAGCGATAGACTTGCTTCCTTGGCCCCCTTCTTCATGAGCATCAGTTCGGCCACCTTTAAATTTTCAACACCATTCACGAAAAACGCCATCACTCATACAGGTGTCTCCATACACCCGACTTATTCTTCGATGAATTTCTGTTGCCCTTCTGCCTTCGAAAAAAGAATAAGATCTCTCAATTCTCACTTGGCGGCTACATTTTATGAAAAGGGTATGTCAAAGCTTGTTCACAGATATGACGAATGGCTTAACCGTCTAGGAGTCGAGTCTAGGTGATTATATAGGGAAATAAGCTGTATTGTGGTAAAATCTTGGTACTAAAATCTTTTTTGTATATTGACCCGTCTTTTCTATACAGCCCATCGGATGTTGAAAAAAATCCCCACGTATCTTAAGTTGGTAAATTCAATTCCTGATAAACAGAACCATGTATCTTGAAATTGACTTATATTTCATTAAATTATGATCCAGTACGGCAATTAGAATTAGTTTAGCAAAAAACAATGCACCTATGGAATCATCAAGTTGGACTATTCTTTATATCTCCAGATTTTTGTTCCAACTTTACTGCCCCTTTGTTCCATTATGCCGTAATTCCATAGTTAATTTTTAAAAAATATATTTTTAATTCGAAAATAATAAAAAGTTTAAAGTAGGGTTTTGACATAGAAGAAATTCCCTCTCGTCTGTCTGTCTCCCTTTCATACTCTCTTTCAACTTCAGTTACAACCGTCAAATTATATATAACTATTTTTGTATAAAAGGAATGGAATCAAAAAACTATCTTTTGTATTTTTTTTTGTCCACCTGCCTGTCTGTTGCACCGTTTGTCTATACTATACTATAAGAATTTCTGTGAGTATTAAAATAACATAAAAGTAGGCTAATTTAGTTCGTTCAAGAACTTCTTGTTGCATAACGAATTGCCATTGCTTTTGGAGCATACTAGTGAACTGTCAGTTCATGTTTAAAAGGGGTTTCTGAAGACGGCCCTGATGGTCACAGGGTTTTACAGAAAGCTTAAGCTCCTCAAAAGTCGTTTTGAATACCGATTTGCCGGCCTTCGTTTTGGAGGAAGTGCGCACGATAGTTATTGAGGTCAACTGTTTATAAACACGTTTTGTTGGGGAAACTACATACACATGTGAAATTCGTCGCAATACTATTTTTCTTGGTATTTGCTGAAACCTCTGCCGAAAACGCTTTACATTTATGCAGCCTTCAAATAATATTTTTTTTTAATATACGCCTGCATTTATGACACGTTAATTATTACAAGATTATTCTGTTTCGCATATTCGACATCAACCTTGTTTTATAGAAAACATTTTACCGTTATTAAAGAAGTATAAACACATTTACAGACTGTCACTATATTTCTACCAACACACAAAACTTATAAAAAGATATAATTTTTACTTTTTAAAATTTGAAGTGTTTTCTATCAAAGACGTTACTTAAAACAATTTATGGGAGAATTTTAATCTCATGCAATGAAAAGAAGTTTATACGTCCACCCATTTGCTTATCTCACAAAAAGGTTAATTTAGTTTGTTTCAGAAACCTTTCGTCTAAAGCTTGATAATAGGCTTATTTTTTAAAAAAAGGGCTTATTTAAAAAAAATATGGCAAACACTCCATCGATCACACCACTGAGCATAATTTCTGGACCTGTACTAATTCTACAGTTACTCTATACCGACTTGTACTAGTTATAATTGCAGAAGAGTTACAACAAGTCGCAGTTTTGGAATTTAGGCAAACGCAATTCGCCGTGCGTTCTAACAGACTAAGATTATGGTGAAAGCGGGTTGCAATGTGCCCGAGATTGTCACGACTATCTCTAAGTTAGTTAAGCCAATAGGGACACTAACTAACGCTAGCACCTACTTTTTTCTTCCACACTACGTTTATAAAGTAAACAAGTAGGTTTGTAACAGAATCTGTCACTTAACCCGCTTCCACACAACAGTTGTGTTTAATAGGTGAAAAGGCGCCAAACACAGCATTAATTCTATATTAAACATTTAAATACTAAATTTGGCTAGTTTCATTTATTTTATTTCGAAAATTCAATAATGGGCTTGCTTCACGAGGGATCGGGCAACAGCTCCGCGGTCTTGTTTTCATTTTTCTCGAATTACTTTTGCCTTGGAATTCTAAATTGAGTTTTCTAAGAATATTTTAGTTGTTATTTTTTTTAAATTCCAACTTCTTTCAATGCAAGTTTTCCTTGATAAATGATTAAAACAACCAACAGCACAGCAAGAAGTTGTAATTTTAAAAAATAACAACTAAAATAACTTATTCTTAGAAAACTCAATTTCGAATATCAACAAAAGTAATTCGAGAAAAATGAAAACAAGACCACAGAGCTATTGCCAGATCCCACGTGAAACAAGCCCATTAATATTGTGTTTGGCGACATTTTTCCTGGCATTATTCTATTTAAAACAACTAACATTCATTCTATTTAAAAGCGAGGAATATTATATATTTATTTTTCGAATATGAATTAATTTAGCAAACGATAAGAAATATTTATTTAATTTTTGAAAGAAAATAAATGAAACTAGCCAAATTTAGAGTATAAATGTTTAATATAGAACTAATACTGTGTTTGACGCCTTTTTTCCTGTTGAACACAAATGTTGTATGGAAGCGGACTAAGTGACAGATTCTAAAATTAAAACCACTTGTTATTTTTCTAGTTGCCGGACACCCATCCGATAAGCTGAAAAGAACAAAAAGACAGGACACTGATTTCAAGTGTCCGGGTGCGGACGGACTTTTCGCTGATCCGGAATCGTGCAAGAAGTTCTACATCTGTTCCGCATACTATCCCTTCGCGCAGAACTGCCCTTCGTCCCTTTACTTCGATGATGTCAAGAAGTTCTGCACAAGAAAGACGAAGCAATTAAAGTGTGGACCAGTAGAGCCACGTAAGTAGTAATTATTTGTATTTTGTCTATTAAGCCTTTGCCTTTAAATAATGTGACCAGATTTTCAAGTTTATCATCGAGAAGCTTCCTGGTTCGTATCACAGGCCAGCCATACTGTAAGCGCGTTTATGGTGGAGAAAAATACCCCCCGAAAATCACTGGGTCCCCAAGTACACTGACACAAACGTGCTTGTTAAATATGTAGAAGCTGAGCCGATTAAGCTTTTGTTGAACCACCAAAACCATTTGGTAGAAATTACAAAGTTTTGGTGAACCAACAAAATCGTTTAACAATACCTACTAAAGTTTTGTTGAATCGACAAAATCGTTTTATTGAACAAACAAAATAACTTCAACAAACTAATTCGGTACCGACAAAACTTTTGGAGCTTTTATTGACCAAGAAATTTTGTTGAAGAGGGATTGTCAGTCCCATAGAGCTAATGCATTAGTTTTGAAATCACAACTTTTGCAGAAGAATTGCTTTGCCATGTTTTTCACCAGGTATGGGAATCATCATAACATCAATTTAGAACAAAATTGAAAAGAAAATAACATCGGGTTATTTAATTATTAATTGATAAAGTTTT
The DNA here is from genome assembly GCA_019343175.1 of Oedothorax gibbosus. Taxonomy (NCBI): domain Eukaryota; kingdom Metazoa; phylum Arthropoda; class Arachnida; order Araneae; family Linyphiidae; genus Oedothorax; species Oedothorax gibbosus. The sequence continues at coordinate 14,548,178 of CM033271.1, forward strand.
AAAGTAGTGTCTCCATCTGCTGTATATTTTTGGCATTTTAAAACTTCAAATATATATAATAAATAAGTAGATAGCATTTTTGTTTCAAATTTGTTTCATTTCGATGTTATGTTGATTCCCATACCTGGGGAAAAAGGGCTAACACGGCAAAGCAATACTTCTGCGGAAGTTGTGATTCCAAAATTAATGCATTAGCTTTATAGAACTGACAATCCCTCTGAAATCAACAATTTTTTTATTTCAACAAAATATTATTTCTGTAAAGAAAGAGAGAGAGAGAGAGATAGAGAGAGAGAGAGTAATGTATCAACTTCTTCCCAGCCCCGGCCACAGCAGCCCCCACCGCCGACCCGTTAGCAGCGCCCCCTTGCGACCCGAGCATATGCGTGTTGCCCGAGTGCTACTGCAGCGCGGACGCGACCCGCATCCCTGGAGGCCTGGAGAAGAGCGAGACCCCGCTGATGGTGCTGCTCTCGTTCGACGGCGCGGTCAACTCGCTCAACTTCGACCACTACCTCAAGCTGCTCACCAAGAATAGGACCAACCCCAACGGGTGCCCCATTAAAGGGACCTTCTTCGTTAGCCACGAGTACACCAGCCACTTCCACCTGCAGAAGTTCTACGCCGACGGACACGAGGTGGCGGTTCATTCTATCAGGTAGGGTTAGGGTCGCTAATCATCGACTTCCAACTATAGTCCGTACGATTACAACGCAAGCTTGGCTTCCCCCACCACCTTGTGTGGTTTTCCAAGAAAGGACGTAATAGCGTCGTTCTCCAAGTCTAAACCTACCTTGATGCGAGAGACCTTGATGTGACAATTACTAAGGAAGAGAACAAAGAGTGCAGTTGCAAAATCTCATATTTTCCAAAGTAGTATAACTAAGAGGGGTTGGCTCCTTCATTGGCGACTTCGTTGCTTGAATTTACCATTTCAAGAGTAGCCAATGAATTAGAAGCCAGCTCCTACATCTTAGTTATGCTTTGGAGAATGCGGGTCTTGCAAATGTACCCTTCTCGTGTTTTCTCTTAACTCTCAGAAAATTACCATATACTTTAAAGCTTAACCAAAACAAATGTCAGTAAATCGTTATATTTAACCTTTAGCATATTCAGAGTTATTTTTTTGCATATGCTTACTTATATATATCCCATTACTGCTTTCTTAAAAATCAACAATTCATTTGCACTCATCAACAACAACGATGTTTTCCCCCAACAGTAACCGATACCCTGAGGAATGGTGGGCCACTGCTTCCTACAACGAGTATGCAGAAGAGATGGTTGGCCAACGAGAGATCATTCACAAATTCGCCAACATCTCACGTGAGGAACTTCTCGGCATGCGAGCTCCTTTCCTGCACCCTGGAGGAGATCCCATGATGCAAATGGCCTTCGATTACGACTTCTTGTATGATTCGTCCGTCATTGCATCCATGAGTCATACACCTGTGTGGCCATACACGCTGGACTACAAGATATCGCATAAGTGGGTCCACGATATCGTTTTTTCTGCGGTTTGGGACATAATGTCGACAGCCGAAATCCCGATTAGCCAGAAATCCGACAGCAAAAACCTCGAAAAATATTAATGCAAATATTAGTAATTAAATTCCCTTTAATTAAGCACAACGGCATTAATTTATTGATTTGTCGGAATTTCGTCCCTGCTGGCATTATTTTCGTGTCGGGAATTCGGTTGTCAGGATTATGTCCGAAACCGTTTTCTCCCCTTAGCCTTTATTTGAAATCGAAGATTGGGGATATGAGAAAATAGTCGGAGAAAATGATCATTTATATTGAAATAACTATTTTTGTATTTTGTGTGAAATTTTTCATCTAAGTCCTTAGCATTGTCTTTTTCGATTTTAAATAGGAGGTGCAGAAAATATACAGCTGTGGAAAAAAAATACTAACTAGTGATTATTTCGGCCGTTGGTCATCCCATAGAATCGGACCTTTTTGACTTTGTGAACAAATAACATTCTGAGTTAATTGCATGACACAAAATTTGCATAAGTTGAAGTCTTCATATTAAAAATGTTACCGATTTCAAAATTTTCAATAGCAATACCCCTTTTTGAGTCCATATTTCAAATCTATGACATATTTTAACACGAAACACTAAGTTTTGTTAGTTTTTAAGCACTATTAGTGGAGTTAGAGACGTGCAAAGTTTAGGGGCCGTAATGTTAAATGAGTTGCACATAAAAAAATACCACAATCTATAAATAATTAAGATAATTATACGAATTTTTTACTGAATAGTAATTATAATAATCCAAACAAATTGCATACACTATTTGGGTATTTAAAACAATTTTTATATTTTTAAATAATTATTTTAATTTTTTAAAAAATTATATTTAAAAAATTAAATCCCATGATATTTTTTTCAGAAATGAATGTAAGACATGAAGTTTAAGCGAATTCCCAATTTTAAAATTTTTTTATCCATAATTTGCTGAGTTAATCACAAATTACTTTTTAATTTCCCCTTAGGGGGCTCTATACGAGATTAAATATGAACTAGATACTAGATAAACTTACACCGCCCTGTAAAAAAGGAAAATTTTAAATAAGGACCTTGAAAATTCTAAGTATCACACAACAGATGTCTTTAAAGTTGACTCATGATATTCCAAGATTTTTTTTTTCGATTTGTTTCTAATTAAACTTAAAATATTCGAACTATATTGCAGAAATAAACTTGTTATTGGAACGAGAAGTTTTTTAAGAATTAAAAAGCCTACACTTGCCGTTACTTAAATACTTGAACGTAATTCTCGTCAAAACACAAGTGTATTAGTATTAGTAACAGTAACTGTCACCTATAGCCACTACTTCCGCACAAGATTTATAACCTTAGAACAAATGTAGACAAACCAAGCATTCAGTTGCAATTTGAACTTTTCAACGCTTAAAATTGGCTACTTTTATTAATTTTCTTTCGCAAATTAAATATACAATCTTTAACGTTTGCTAAATTTATTTGCAGTTTGAAGAATAATTATGTAAAGTTGAATGAGTCAAACATATAGCATCCTCTCCTTGACATTTGGCAATGTTTGGAAAATGTCGCCTTAAATGACGTGAGATTCTTATACTTAAAAAAGTATCAACAACAAAAATATTTGTAAAAACCTGATATTTCCAAAACATTTAGTAATAAATAACATGAAAAAACTCTAAATTGCATTAATAATTGAAGAAATGTAAATTAATACCAATTAGCTCTTTAAGCAAAAAAAGTAACACTGTGAACCGCTTGCTTAGTAAAAAATCACATTGTGCTATATTTTAAGACGTCATTCCAAACCAATTAATACGGGAAAAATTAATATTCCTTAAAATATTAATTTAGGTTTCTCGTGACATTGTTGTTGTGGCAACATCAATTTAAATGACTAAAAATTAAATTTCAATGTTAACTTATTATGATAAAAAATAATTCTTAAGATCTGACGGATAGAATCTATTTTGTCAGGGAAGTACGGTCACACAGATTGACTTCTTTACCATGTCAATAACTACTTTTCTATTTTTTAATTATTTCGAGCTAAAAAAAATGGAAAGTAGGCTTAAGATAATCTAGGGTTTTATCCTCATTGAATTTTACATCTCTCGTAGGGCGCCTTTCTCAAGATATTTAACCTTACGTTTCTTTTTCCTCCTTCAATAAACCTACAGACTACGCTTGTCCATTTAGAGATGGTCCCCCAAAGGACAACAAGTGATTCGATTGAATAACTCGTCAAATATTGATCCAAATGTAACAAAAACATAGATTTAGGGGTTTTCTAGGGTGCTTAACATTTCTAAATTATCAAAATTAGGTGTTGCTATTGGAAATTTTAAAGTTCGTAACATTTTTAATATAAAGACAGCCCTTATGCAAATTTTGTGTCATGCAATTAACTCAGAATGTTATTTGTTTACAAAGTCAAAAAGGTCCAATAGTATAGAATGACTAAAGGGCGAAATAATCACTAGTGGGTACTTTTTTTTCCGCAGCTGTACAATACATAAAATCTTACTTAAATTAACAAAAATAATACAATATAACTTCTTAATCCAATTTGTTCTCTCTATAGATGCATGCAAGGTACATGTCCCACTCGTTCATATCCTGGTCTATGGGAAATTCCCCTAAACACCCTGTTCAGTGAAGACGGAACTGGAGGCATGTGCTCTTTAGCTGACCAGTGCGTGTTCCATGAAAATGACGATGAATCCGTCCAACAATTTCTTGAAGACAATTTCAACAGGCATTACAATGTCAATAGGTGAAATATTATTTTTAATCTTGGTATAAATTCTGGGGTTGTAATCAAATTCGCAAAATCATTAGGCATTCATTAGACATAAATTCACAAGAATTTACTGGAACAAAGTCATGCACAGTGTCTGGGAGTGGCCAAAATACCAAATTTCGAAGTGTTCGCAGCATGCAAAATTCACGCTAAAATTATTTAATTATATAATTTGTGCATTTCTTTGTGTTCTATGAAAGGTTTATTCTTATTTAATATTCTGAGGTTGTAATCAAATTCACTAAAGCATTAGGCATTCATTAGAGATAGATCCACAAGAAGTTGCTAGTCGTAAGTATTTTGCGGTTGCCTGGAAGCCTTGTTGACCTTATATTATTATAAAGTACCTAGTTTAAGATTTGTAGATTGAGTGAATGATTTCTATAGTGTATTTTAAAGATGTAAAGGAATATTTTGTTAAAAGTAGATGTTTGATTGTAAATCGTAAGTATAGGAAAAGTTATAGATGTATAGAATTCCCTAATGTTTTCACTAATTTTGATATCTGATCAATTGTTTTAGCTTTTAGCTAGTTCTTGACATACCCAGCAGTTACCGAAGTTATAGGAGACATTTTAAGTCTTTCAAATATGTGTAGTACTAACTTCCACTTGCATTACATTATCTCTTATTCAGCAATAACTTACATCAAAACTTATTTATGCAAATAATTCAGCGTATCACATGTCTCTCGTTAATGAAAGCTATCGAAAGTAGATAACAATGCCGATGACATTTCAACAACAAATTTCGTGACAAAAATCAGAGAAATTTCATGAAACAAAGAGCCGCATAACCTAGTAGCACACGATATCGCAGATTGTTCTCCTTTCAAAATTGGCTTGATATCAAAATGTCAGGTTTATAAATCGATATAGAATATAGATATATAATAATATGTCATACAATATTAAGGGGGAATGAGCCCGTTGGACCACGGATCTCCAATCCAAAGTGCCTCAGTGTTAACCAATGGAGAAAAATTATTTTCTAACACACATTTCTCCGACCTTATTAAATATTTTTACAAACGGGTTTTTTATGTGATAATTGTAGCCGACAATCCCCCTTTTTGTAATTGGTTCGAATATATTGTTTTAATTTTCAATAAATAATATTGCACATAATATTCTATGCAATTTCAAAAAGTGGGGCTAAAGATATCTGTATCTACATTTATAATTAAAAAAAACCGCGTTTGTAAAAATATTCAATACAGCCTGGAGCTTAGAAAATAATTTTTTGCCCACTGGTTTAACACTGAATCACTTTAGTTTGTAGACCCGAGGTCGATCGGGCGCATACGCCCTTAAGTACTAATAAACTCAATATATTCTAAGAATATTGTTAACACTTAATTGGGACTTCTTTATTCAGAGCTCCCCTCGGCCTGTACTTCCACGTCAACTGGTTCAACGACCGCAACAAGACTAAAGTACTCCTCAACTTCATCGACAACATCCTCGCCAAGCACAAGGACGTGTACTTCGTGACGATGCAGCAGCTCATCCACTGGATGCGCAACCCCACCAAGACCACTTCCCTCAACTCCTTCGCCCCGTGGGCCTGCGAGAAGAGGGAATCGCCGTGCGGAATACCGAAGACCTGCGAGGTCGTGCTCGAAATGGGCGAAGGGTAAGCATATATGAAGAGTGCAGGGGAAGAACCCCTCCATTGCATAGGAATCTGTCTGCATCAGGTCTGCTTGGTGAAGATGACGAGTCATTGCCTAAAATGGTGGGAAGAACCCAGTTTTGGCTTTGGTTCATATCGCACGCTGTACGGGTTTAATATCTCTATCTCATGATCGAGATTCACCCCAGAAATGTTCCGACATTTATACCGCGGCAGAAAAACCAAAAGAGAAACCGTTTCCGATCGCCACTATTCGCCAAGCCGACGTCTATACGGACAGATTACCTGTCGATGAAGGGTTTTTCCCATGTACTACACTCTTAAAACAAATACACTCTTAAATATCTTAAAACAACGAGCGGTTACTCTTTATACACTCTTAAAACAAACGAGCGGTTTTAACTCAGTCTGAGTTAATTTCCACTCCTTTCCGTGCCGAAAATGCACTTTCCCTATAGGAGTGGATTTCACTCTTTTTACGGAGGTGGTAAAAGAAATAAAAGAAGACAATCTACGTCCTACACTCTTAAAACGAGCGGTTTCAACTCAGTCTGAGTTAATTGACACTCCTTTCCGGTGCCGAAAATGTACTTCCCCTATAGGAGTGGATTTTACTCTTTTGTTTTAAGAGTGTATGTATAGTACAATTTCAATGTTATTACTAGTAGGCTACACTCAAAACAGTTCAATTTATAGTAGTTTGAGCAGGGCCTGACAATCTCATGTTGGGGTCCGATTCCCGGATACTTTTGGGGGCCTTTTTCGGACTGATATTTTAACAAAAAATTCATAGTTGTAAAAAAAAAGACCGTTTCAAGTAAGGCCAATCATCAAATTTAATAATATCAATTTAATCTACTATCTATCAAGTAATCTATTATAGTGCTTAATTTTTTAGAAAAGCACAAAAATAATACTTTTAATTACTTTGGCCGTAAACTGATACGAAATTTTTATGTGTGAAGCAAAATTAATAGGTTTAAAACCAATTTTGGTGGCTTCGGGCGATGCAGCAGCTCATCCACTGGGCCCCGGGCCTTGTAGGCAGGCGGGGATCAAGGGCTTAGTTTGAGGCAAATATTGCGATATCTTTTTCCCGAGTCCCAAGTGTGGTACCCTGACTACTGATGAGTGATGGGTCATTCCACTTGAAATCATGAAATAAAGTTCGTTTTCAAAACTTCAAAAATTTGGTGTGGCGTTATTCCAGCTTTATGGAGTGGTATAAAGTGCTGCCTCCAGCTTCGCAGTTACATTTCGCCTCAAAATAGGTGTAAACGTCTTATTTTTTATAACGTTACTCCATAAAGCTAGAGGCAACTAAGGACTTTTATGGAGTAACGTTACGGAAAGCATTGTTGAGGGGACCTTTCCTTGTCGCCAGAACGTTGCCTCTTATCCAGAAAGTCTTCTGTTCTAAATCCACCCTATAAATGGATATTTCTCTCTATATTAAAAAAAAGTAAGCTCTTTTAAAGTGTCCGGAGCCATAACATCATGAAATATTGATCTTAGAAATCCAAATTTTTTTGGGAAGGTGTGTCTCCCTAATGCCTCGACCTAATTTTTTTGTTTTTCAAATTTCCAATTAGTTTTTTAATTAAAAATAAAAATTAATTTTTCTCTATGTTAAAGTATAGGATTTGAAAGTGTTAGCAGCCATAACATGATGAAATATTGATGTCAGAAACCCAAATTCTTTTGGACAGGTGTGTCTCCCTTATGCCTCGATGCCCACTTATTTGTTTTTCAAATTTCCAATAAGTTTTTTAATTAAAAATTACAATAAGTCAGCCACAAAAAAAATCTTATTCCTTTTCTGCAAAACGACCACAGAAATGTGTGATTTTGTTACGTTCTTTTTAAAGAACAGTTGCTCTCTTTTCTGTTCTTTTAAAAAGAACAGTTCTTTAACTTGTTTTTTTACATTGGTTTTGTGTTTATATATAGAAAAGGTTTACAGATTTTTTTAAAAAATGATTTGGCCTTAAAATATATTATAGCAAGATAGAAGGTTTATAGATTAAAATTATGTAAAAAAAGATAGTAAAAAATTATGACAAAACTATTTTAAATAAACATTTAACATAACAATTACTCTGAAAAATTTTATTAGGTTAATTCTGCTAAACTAGAATAAAATGTTTACATTTTTTTTTATAAAAAGAACAAAAAGTTTTTTTTATTTTCGGAACAGGTTACAACTATCACGTAATTTTTATCTTTTTCGTCCAACTGGCCGAAAAGATCGCGTTGTTCTTCTTTAATCTTTTTTTTTTCTTCTTCAGCTGGCAGATGGCTTTCTTTTTTTTTTATTTAATCTCTTGGTTTTTTTTTAATTTTTATTATTCGTTTCGCAGCAAAACCGCGGTAAAAGAGTTTATTTTATTTTTTTATTTATCCTAAAAAATGTATTCTTATGCGAATAAAATAAAATTCGTACACTCGTTCGCGACAACATATTCCTTTTTGTTTTTTTTTTAGAAAGTTTTTGAAGATGTTTTAATTATGGAAGTGGAAGTATCAAGATATGAACATGTTAATTAATTTGCAAATTTAGAAAGAAACGCTTGTTAAACATTGTTTTATGATTTGTTGTATAGCCAACATATTAAGCGAAATGTTTTTTTAGCTTCCACACTACGTTTATAACGTATAAAGTGGAAGGTATTATAATCGTTCAATTCGTCTGTCTGTCACCCACTTTCACAGATTGAACCGCAAATCGCACAAAAGAGTAGGATACATCGTTTTAAAGCAAAAATCCGGCTATGTTACATCCCAAACTTCATTAAAATATTTATTTATGTGATATGATTCAGTTTCGATTGTTGTAATATCACAATAGAGTGAGATGAGAGTAATAATGAGTGAGAGTGATAATGAGTAAACATTAATTTGCGAAAGAAGATTAATGAAAAGAGTTAATTTTGGCGTTTAAAAGTTTGAATTAGAAATAAATTATAAGCTGAAGGCCCTGTTTGGGCGAATTTCTTTCTGAGGTGTATAAATAGTGCGTTTTTTGTTCAGCACAAATATTGTGTGGAAGCGGTTTAAGTGACAGATTCTGTAACAAACCTACTTTTTAGTTTTATTTTTCGTTGTGAGATGCGTTTTCGCAAGGATCTCCCTACGTGTTACGTTTCACCATTTTTTTGTTTACGTAAATGATAGTGTTTTTGTCTTTATGTATCTGTCCATGGTCTACTCAACTTTAAGGTCACAGAAGCTCTTTAGACGTCATGCAATCCGACCGGTCCGAAATGTAAGCAATTTCAAAGGAAAAGTACGAAACCTATTTGCGCACGGCCAATTATATATACTTATCTGGTTGCGAACAGGTTTCGTTTCTCTCTTTCGGAACAGCCAACAACCTGAAAAAAATTAATTTGGCGAGCGATTGCGAGTGCACCCTGCATGCCGCAAAGCGTCCAATGGTATTATTACTTAAAAAAAAGTCATACAACTTAAACATTTCGAGTGAGCCATTGGGTTTTTAAAAAGAACCTAAGAGTAAAAACAGGCAAGGTTAATTCTCCGAAATTAACGGGGGTTGGCGAAAAATTACTGAAAACAGTAATACAATATTAATATATTTTTTTAAGTAATATATAACATAACGACCGCGAAGCGGTCCAATGGAATTGCGCAGCAATTCCCGTGGGTTTGCGAGCGATAGCGACCAGAGGAAGAATCCAAGAATGCAAGCTTGCGACCCAATGAGATTGCGCAGAAATATCCAAGGGTGCGAGCTTGCGGCTGAATATAACTATATTACCAAGGATCGACATAATTTTGTCATACAGATCTGGATGGCAAAATATGCATAGGCCTGTGCAAAGTTGGGTTAGAAAAGTTACGTTCACCAGCGAGCTGGCCGCGAAGCGGCTTATGGGAAACCCAGGGGTTGGTAAGCCATAGCGAGCAGGGGGCGGAGCCCCCTAGTGTTAGAAAAAATAAAACACGTCTTTATAGTGAACCAGACCACCTCAGATTTTAAAAAACATTTAGAATCTGACTTTTGGACATTCTGAGTTTTTTTTTTTTTTTGTAGAGATATTTTCATAATATAGTTACGATTCCTGAAAATTTTATGCCCGATTAAAAAAATATAATTAAGGTTATGACGTTGTGAGCCTTGTTGATTTGACATGGAAATGACCCTACTAACTTATTTCTACTTGATAAGTTTTTTTGCTTATAAGCTATAGCACAGGGGAAGTTGTCTTTGATTAAAACAAAGTGTATTTGTGGAAAAGTTATTACGAAGAAAAGGCACGGAATTTTCGTATGCAGGCATAATTATATTTATAAAAGTCAATGGGATCGATTCATTATACGAGTGAAACAGACTCTAACACCATCTAACTGGGCCTCACAGTGGCCGAGTGTGGTAATCGACGAGCCTCTCACCGAAAATGTTCTTGGTTCTGTTCTGGTCATAGTCATATGCTATAGACGTAATCTTGCTGAATGTAAAATCCCTCTAAAAATCACTGGGGTGCCCGAGTACACTGCGATATATACGTGCTCTTAAAATCTGTGGAAATCGAAAGTCCCGACGGCGTTAGCTTACGATGTAGCTCGAAGTTCCGTTGAGTGCCCGCTCAGGTGTCGACTTCGTCATTTGGCCAGGGTTTCAAATTACGTGGCGTGATTTGTTGCGTTAAATCTCCTAAAGGAGGCTAGGAATAGACAGCCGGAAATAATTAAATTACTATAGGGGGAACTAGGGACATTTGACCCCTAAGGATACATGACCCAATGCCTTTTTCTCAGCAATGTTTGTTGAAAAAGAAAAAAAAAAGTTAAAGTTTTGTGAGTTGAAAGTGGCATCACTTTTTTCCTTTCAGCCAGTTCATCACATGGTGAAAAAAACGAGCTGAATCATTGCGTATTTGTTAAGTTATGCGACGAAATACGTTTTCATGCACTCAAAGTAAATTTTTCGGTCTACATTTTTTGGTTAAGAAAGATTTTTTCAATGAGTTATTTATTTAGTTCATGCTATTAGCTACAGTTACATGCATAATAGTGCTAATGTAATTATTCGCAAATGACTTTGTTTTGGGATTAAACAAAAAAAGTGCAACTAGGGATAAGTGACCCAAACCAATTAGGGATATGTGACCCAAGTAAACAACACAAAAGTAGACAGAAGTAGACCAAGTAATTTTTTTTAAAAATCACGGGAGTCCCAAAAGTAATTGACTGGGTCCTTAACGAAGTATAAGGTTTGCTTGGAAGGTACAAGGGAATTTTTTTTAACGAGCTTACAATTCAATATGCAGAAAAAATCGATGGAAATTGTTTTAAATGTCCTAAAATGGATAATACATCCCAAAATGATATTGATAAAATAGTAGCGATTCTTCAACCACGTGTGTTTTCTCTGCAAAATAAAAGAAGCCCCAGTTTTGTATTTCGAACAGAATTTACTTTTAAATTTGATCATTTCGTTAGTATAAGCATAATTAATGAGATAAAAATAAAAAGTAATAATTTTGTCTGAAAATACTATAAAATCTATATAAACTTTATAATATGATATTAGTTTTGTTATTTGGTAAAAGTTTTTTGATTATTTTAAGTTATACTACCACATTTTGGGGTTGGGTCACGTATCCCTAATAGGTGGGCCATGTATCCCTATGCATTGGGATACATGACCCAAAACTAAAGTTTTAAATAATTTATATTTTACTACTATTGCAGTTAATACTACAGAGAAATACTAATATATATTGTGTACTACTTTACGAAGTATAAATTATCTGCATTTACACATTCATAAATAGTGTTTTTTAAAAGTTACAAGCAAAAAACTTCGAATGGGGTCATATGTCCCTGGTTCCCCCTACCCTAAATTGTCATCTAACTGACTCGTCTCTTTCAACAGGTACAAAGAGCAGCGGTACATGCAGACTTGTGCTAAATGCCCCGCCAAGTACCCCTGGGTGGGTAACTTCGAGGGCAGCGTGGAAGGCATCAAGATCGCTGATCTGACAAGAGCAGCGGCCGAGGAAGACGAGGCTGAGTCCAAGTAAAGACGAGGAAACCATTTGGGGCACCACAATTTTGCGGCTAGCACGCAACTCGTATAATTGGATTGTTTCGATTGTATTACACTTTGTTTAATACTTTAAAAAGCGACATACAGGTCATTCTTTTTTCTTGAAATTTTTTTAGATAGAATATTAGATTCAGGATGTTTAGGGCCACCGGTTTCATTTCTATAATTTCTGGATAAAAGAATCAAGAAAGCATGTCTGCATGTAGTTTTGTTTGCTTTTTGGAGACAAAATGCAGCTTTATATATTCCTCAGCTCATGAACCATAACATACAATTCCATATACATTACGTTTTAGTATCAATTTTAAGAATTAGCAACAAAAATTTAATGGCCAAAAAATATACTAGAAAATAAAGAATAATTTTATATTAATAATTCCGTTTAATAGTTCTGTAACAACAAGTTAAAAAAAATAATCATTCAACTATGTTTTGTTTCATAATTCACTCAACTGAAATTTGGTTATTATCGGGAGAACTATTTTTATTTGAAAAAAAAATTTCTGTCCCGCAAAAAGCCAGAAATTACTGTACTTTCAAGCTAGTGGCATGAGAAAACAATGACCTTAAAGCCGCTTTGTTTTCAATAAAATTTGAATATTTTTACTAGAAACATGTTCTCATTGTTCTTTTTTTCATTAAATGTAAATATTATGTTTTTTTTTATATGATAACTTTAATTATGGACATGGTGTATTATTGCTTTCTAAAATTATGTGATGACATTTTCTTGTTATGCATCAAAGTACTCTTTAGAACTTTATCTCAATGGTAAACTGTTATCTATATTTTTCAATATAAGAGAGAATAAAAAATTCCAATGAACCTTTTAATTTGATAGACGAATTAAATATTATTGACATTTTTAGTTAGAATATTTTTTTTTATCTTTTGTGATATTGTTAAATGCGTTTTTTTTATTATTTTATTGTATGACCTTAATGTTTTAATAAAATCAGTAAATTTTCTAATGGTCAATTTATTTATGTACTACCAGGGCCGGATTTCTAAATAGGCTAATTATATTTCTGGATATACTTAGCCTATTTAGAAATAATGTAGTAGGCTGTAGCCTAGAGCGGCGAATTTGTGGGGGCGGCAAATTTTACGACCAATTAAAGCGGCACTCGGCATAACAAATTATTATAAAGATACTAATATTTTTAAGAAAGAAAACAAATAATTTACATTAATGTGCAAACCGTAAACGTATATATAGTATAGTCCTCCCACCACTTGTTAACATCTACACTGCGATGCAAAAGTTTAGACAATGACGGTTTTTAGCTGTAAAATTTAGAACTGTGATAGTAGAATTACAAAACACCCCTAAACATATCAAATAAATATTTTGAAATGCTATAATTGAAACATAAATGTTTGATTTGCTTTAACAATTTTTTTTTTCATAAAATAAAAATTTGTATGATGCAAAAGTTTAGACACAAATACGAGATTATGATAATTTAAAGTAGATAATGGCCTAATTTCGCATTTTTAGTGACGAATTGTATTTTTTATGATAAATTAAAAAAAACATGATATCCGGTGAACTAAACAGATTTAATAACGATATTGGTTCAATTTTACACCAAAAAGACAATATAGCCACTCTAAATCTTTATTCAAATCATATTTGCTTCAAATGTACAATTTAACATCTCTAAATACGAACCGAATGCCTACCAGTCCATCACCTTAAAGTTTTGGCACGAATTCGTGGATTTAGGGACATGCATTGACCGATTTTCTTGATGAAAAGTGCAGTCTTTCCCTTATAAAATCACAAAAAAGCGACATATTATTCTTTTTTGCACTTTAGTACAATGCAGAGATATAGTCACCTCTTCAAAACCAACAAAAAAAGTCGTTCATTTTAACGTAAATTCACTCTACACCATTACGAAAGTTTCTTCTTTATACTGGAGTTTGAAATTTCTTAAGAAAAACCGGTTCCTTTGAACCGGTTACAATTTAACCGGTCTCTTTAGTGCTATTTAAACACGTTCAGTTTAACCGAATTTTGAAAAATAACCTTTTGAAATCACCGGTTTTCCCCCTCAAAAACTCTAGCATCAAGGTGGAACGTTTATAATGGTGTGGAGGGAATTACGTAGATGAGACAGACTTTTTTGTCGTTGCTGAAGAGGTGACTATCTCTGCATTGTACTAAAGTGCAAAAAAGAATAATATGCCGCTATTTGGTGATTTTATATGGGAAAGACTGCGCTTTTCATCAAGAAAATCGCTCAATGCATGTCTCTAAATCCACGAACTCGTGCCAAAACTTTAAGGTGATGGACTGGTAGGCATTCGGTTCGTATTTAGAGATGTTAAATTGTACATTTGAAGCAAATATGATTTGAATAAAGATTTAAAGTGGCTATATTGTCTTTTTGGTGTAAAATTGAACCAATATCGTTATTAAATCTGTTTAGTTCACCGGATATCATGGTTTTTTTTAATTTATCATATAAAAAATACAATTCATTAATAAAAATGCGAAATTAGACCATTATCTCGAATACGCAGCAACGACGCAGACTGCGTCGTTGAAATTTTACGGTAGGGGGTCGAAAAATTAGAAAAATGTCTAAGTAAATATATGTAATTTTGTAAAAAATCTAACAAATTCATGTTATTTCTAATCTCCTGCCCCCCCCCCCCCCCCAAAAAAAAAAACAGCCGATAGAGGCTAGGTACATACCTCCCCCCCCCCCATTCTAACCTACCAGAATAAAAATTGGTAATCAAAATCCTTAAGTACTGAAAAGAAGAACCTAGATAATAGGCAATGGCGTCTACCAGACGAATATTTCTGACATATATTTCCCATAAACAACCCATCACTTCTTTAACGCTTAAATAAATGCACTTTCAGCTGGCCTTCTTATGTCATAAATCTCACGCAGTTTGTATAACATACAATTCGATGAAATGATAACTCACGCATATTTCTTTTGACCAATGATATTCGTGCAATTTTCCCGCCAAATCTTAATATAAGTACTACATTAGATTGTTGTTTTAGAAAAGGAGGGAAACATCACAGATACACCTTTATTAAATGCATCTATTTGGTCTATTTTAAATTAATGAAGTTTAATAATGCACTGCACTAAAAGTACTCTATGAGCATATTTTGAAGTGTTATGGCAGTGATAACGGTAAGATTTTCGTTAATTATATAATTTGAATAATTTAAGCTTGTTAACCCACTGAGGGATAAGCAAATTGGCTGATGTGTAAACTTGTTTTCACTGAATGAGATTTAAACTAAAATTTTATCTAAAAATTTAATTTCTTAAATTTTTTGATTGAAATGACTCCTCCAGGCTTTAAATTTTGGAATTTAATAAAATTATTAAATTTAGGAACTGGGACTTTTTCTGATTAGTGATAATTGTTGATTTTAATAGATAATTTTTAAAATGATAACAATTGCAGAAACTCACATTATAAGTTATTTAATGAATAAAACCCTTGATTTGATACATTAAGCACTTAATGCTCAAACTACATTAATAAACCGAAATGCTCACACTAATTATTTGAATTAGTCGTCTTAATAAGTGTAATAAAATCTATTAATTCGTCAGTAATTGCCTTACGATACTTAGTTTCAATATCTTAGAGGAGGCTGGCCATCGTCTGGCAATTGCAGTTTAACCATTCATTCAGTCACATAAATTTCTGTTTTCAAGTGGTGCATGGTGCATTCACAAGTGCCAAAGAAACTACATTAACTACTTAAAATATCATTTTACTATCATATTTTTTGTCCATAAATTACCGGAATTGTTTAGAGGGGGGAGGGGATCGAGCCGAATTTCACCTAATATCACGTGGGGGGAGGGGGTTCTCGTCAAATATCACATAGTTTTTCTCCGTAAAAATTCAAATGGCGCAAAAGTTCCAGTATTTTTTTTTTTCTGAACTTAAAATTGGCAACTCTTACTTGATAATATTTATTGTGCCTCTCCGAACTGTACTAAAAAGTTTTAGGGGAAAAGAACGACCCGTTCTTTCATATCGATTCGATTGGCGTTCGCTTCTTTCTGTTCTCTTTATTAGTTTCAATTCAGACCAAAGACCACATGTTCAAAATATTTTTACATCTATCCAAGTGTGGGATTGGACCAGTATGGCGGTCCGTGGTCAAAAATGTTGATGCAGCCAAAACTAAAGCAACGCCCCCCCCCCCCCCCCCCTCCAACTTTTCTTAGCTAAACATATCATTAAAAAAGTATATAAAATTATTTTTTAAAAAAATTATCACTTTACTTTCAGCATATTTTATTATAGCGAAGCTCCATTTTATAAAAAAAAAACCATTAAATGAGATATTGAAATTAAGAATCAAAAGTATTCCGTTAACAGTTTAACACAGAAAAAGTATAATCGTTTTACGATAAAGAGTTCAAATTCATGAAACCCAAACCCACCGCCACACGCACACATGGCCTAACACGTGTTTGGCAGCAGCCAATCATATCTACGAATTCCACAACCACAGCCGAAAGACACAATTCCTTCACGGGCAAATCCCGCTGAAATAGTGGGATTGCTGTTGGATACAATTTGCGTAACCAAAATGAGTTGCTGGCTTATAATCCAATCCTACTCTGACTACAGCCAGAGAAGAAAATCGACAGACGGGCTGCGACGCGAGCATTGTTGCAATGACAACGGGGCATTCCCCGTCGTCATGGCAACCATGCTCGCTTCGCGTCGCAGCCCGTCTCTCGATACTCATTTCTGGCTGTAATCAGAGTAGGATTGGATTATAAGCCAGCAACTCATTGGATACGCAAATGGTATCCAACACCAATCCCACTATTGACCTGTAGCACATGACGTAGCGTCCTTCAAGGAAGCTAAGAATGCTGGGAAATATGACGTAGGCGTCCTTCAAGGAAGATGCATGCTGGGAAATATGACGATTTTCCGGTCTGGCAAAGAGCAAAACACTTCTGCGCATGCTCTACTCGATTTGTTACGTGTTTCGAAGAGTCCCGGGTGCGTATTTCCATTCTGCACCCCTCGGTATGACTTCAAATAAAAAAATCCAGCCAATCACAGCCTGCCATCAATCGCGCCATCAGACACGTAAAAGTTGCGCTCTTTTTCGCCTTCTCCGGTTTCGGATTACGGCGAATAACAAAACAAAAGAAATTCGTGATCAAGAAAAACTTTGCGTTTGTCACAATGGAGCGACCCAAATCTTTAATCAATCATTTAGTTGAAGAAAAAAAAAACGATTTCATATCATTCTACTTCGGGCAAATTTAAAAGATTAGGAAGACATAAAAAAGTGGGTAAATGAGTATGAGGAAATTTCAAACGTAAAATGGATTGTTAGGAAATCCATTCCTCATGGACGGAAGATTGTTTGTAAGAATTTTTTTTTTGTTTTGATTTTTGATGTTTATGTAATTGCAACTATTTTGTTACAAGTCTAATTTTAACCAGTGATGTTTTTATTCATCAAAGAGTTTTTTTTGTATTCTAATTAAAAATATAAAACATATTTGTATCCGAAGTTAGATAATGTATACAAATTGAAAACTGTACTCCAGGAAAAAATATGTCTGCCATCACAGTTAGTTTGGAAAAGTGTTAGCCCAAGAAAATAAAATAGGCAATTATAAAAAATTCTTGTTGCAAAGCCTTTATTCCCATTCAAATTAAATTGGATACTATTTTCACCAAGAAAGAGACAGTTTTTTTTAAAGTTTGTATTTTTTAAATTTTTTGAAGCACATGTAGGGCATCTAAAATAAATCAGCTTAAGTGCTGTATTTTAGAAAAAGTAATAAAAACCGTAAAAAATAATAAACATTTAATTGTTCAAGTATTTAGCAAAGTTCCCAGGTTGAAAACTTCAAAAACAAATGTAGAAATACAGTGTAATTAGCATTGTTTTCAGTCTGCTGTAGTCTTATTTTTTACGTGTTCAGTTTAGAATATAATAAAAAAATAAGTATTTATAAGTAATTTGAAATATACTCCTTCTTCAATTTATTAATTGTGATAGTTAGATAATGCTCTGATAGGGAGACTTAAATTATTATAATTTTAAAAAAATATGCATGGAACATTTTTTCATAGTTAGATTTTATTTTGAATACAATATTTTACATGGTTTTAGCATAGATACATGACACGTAGAAAACATATATAGCATATATGAAACAGTGTGTAAAAGTATAATTTATAATCTTACAATGCTATTCTTATGGGGAAATCGGCTCACGTTTTGCACTCCTACACCCGTTTGGGTTCGAATAAAAAGTATCATATAGCCTATTCCTGGTTCTAAGCTACCTCCCCACCAATTTTCAGCCAAATCAGTTTAGCCGTTCTTGAGTTATAAATAGTGTAACTAACACAACTTTCTTTTATATATATAGATAAAGTTTCTCGAACGTATAACGAAATGGCAACAGTGAAAAATATTGAATAAAAATGGAATTTCCATGTTATTTCAATGTAGGTTAAAATTTTAGTTATTTACATTTTAAATATACTTCGTTCTAATTTAAATTTTTTAATGAAATTTGGCATATAACATTGCCTGATTTTTTGCTTTAATATGGCATATTCCACTTGTCTGTGGGACTTGTGGTTCTTTCTGTGAAAGTGGGTGACAGACAGACGGACTGAACGATTATAATACCTTCCACTTTTTACGTTATAAACGTAATGTGGAAGCTAAAAGGCTGTGCTTGATAAAAAAAATCAACAATGGAAATGGACTTTCATTTATTAACTCCAATTCGTTCCAAATAAGCATCAATGATAAGTTTCTTAAAACTTATAAAATAAATCAATAAATATATTTCCCTTCATTAAAAATATTACATAATTTATAACAAATTCAAAGAAGCAGTTTAAATGTATGGCAAAACTTGACTAACGTTTAGAGTTTAAATGCTTAAAAACAATAAAATTTTTTTTTGTATATGCCATGTTGGGTATTATCTAAAATTAAGAGATAATAAGATATGTAAGACCAATTTTAGCTGAAAATTGACATTTTTTCTCATCCTACACTTAAACGTTTTGAGATTAAAAAGTTTCACAAATTAATTGTGATACAATTTTCATTTCCATCGTCTCTGGATCATCCATCACAAAATTCGAATTCAGCTGAAAATACATGCTGTGAGACAAATAAAGTTAATTATAACTATTGCAAATACTTAAATGAAAGGGCAAAAAGGTAAATAGACGTGTCCGACTACGCATCAAATGCAACACACTTGGCGATTGGCAGAGTCACGCACATGCTGTGCATGCTTGCTGGCGGATCGCAAAGTTTGTGCATTGTGGCATTGATGTCGTGTCAGGACACAGTCACAGAATAACATCCGATTCAAAATCGCAATGACAACACGACTCGCCAGGTCTCGTTTTGCTTATGACGCATGCGCGTCACTCGCCGCAAATTGTGAGTTCCGCACTCTACGCGCTAGAGTTTTAATCTTTTAACCAAAGAGGGTGGACATCACGTGCAGATCCCCTATACACTTTTTCGAATCTTAAGACTGTTTAGAAAATTAAACCTTTGACACTTTAAAACATAGTTTCGAAAATTTCAGATTTTTATGTTGCTATTATCAATTTATATAGATCATGCATTTTTTCGTTAGCATGGCTTCACCTTTGCCCACTCACTACTTTGAAATTTATTTAATGGCAACATTTCAGTCTTTCTCTGTTTCCCTCTGAGCAGGTCGTTCGCAAATCGCAATTTTTAGAAATAGATTTGGTGGGGGAATTTTCCAAAATATTAGAGCTTTTATTCCCAAAATAATTCAAAATGGTAAGCGTTATTTTCTGTAAATAACTTTCACATTTCAAGACTTTCGATATTTGAAGGTTTCTTGTTATTCCAATCTTAGATTTGAAAACAAAGTGCTTTGTTGCATGTTCACTCAGAATGTACGCATAAACACACACTGCATTATTTTTTTGTTCCTCCTTATAATTCCTTTCTTAATTTAATCACGTTTCATGATGTAAGACTGAAAATATTGTTTTGCAGTTTTGTAATTCATAAAATCTTCTAGCATTTTAAAATTAATTTGACGGCATTGACCCTAACGTTTTGTTTGTTTACCGGTTGTATTTTACGCATATTCTAAATTTATCGAAGTGTTTTTGTGATAAGTGTTCTTTTAAAGAATTCGATTTTTCATTGTAAAAAATACTGCAGTAACATTTACCTAAATTTCTGTGAAAGTACTAAACTTTATCTAAAATTGTTTAGGAGATAAACATTTCGACAAGCTGAACATGTCAATAAAGCAGCAATGCGTTCTTGTGGATATGTTTCTGAAATCTGTATATATATATTATAAAAACCTTTTTTTACATTTCATGTGCTATATGAAATGTGTTTCAACTAGTTTTTTTAGAAAATCAATTTAGCCTTCACATCACATGGTTTCCTATCACAGCCTTCTGGCCTGTTATATTTATAATTTTAAGTATATATTTTTAGAACGTTTAGAATAATAATTAAAAACAATATTTCAGGGAAAGAAATAATTTAAAGTTATAAATACCCTTATTTTAGGTATTTTCGACTCTCATCCCACTACAGCTAGGCATAAATAACTGGTCTGTACATTGGCAACTTTTGCCGAGTTTGAAAATTTAATGTAGGGTTGCCTTGCTATACAGAGTTGTATGGATTGGAATGTTTACTACAATTGAATATTTTCCTTGTTTGGCAAAGTAGCGCAAATCACCAAATCGAGACCTGCCATTATATTTTAGCTGTTCCTTCATCACTTCACCAGTCCCATTAACAATACAATGTTATTTATTGATGGAGTTTTTCTTTGCTTGCATGATCAGTTAATAGGATGTTTAGTTCAACGACAACCTCTATGATATAAATACCTATTAAGGACAGCTGGTTTTCCTTTCCTTGTCTTTTTTTTCTTCTAGGTATATAGACAATATACCTTTGATTGAAAATTCTTTTGAACACTAGGCTGAAGTATACATTGCCACATGTTTTTTTTTCAAAAAAACGTTTTTAAGTGCTTTTTTAATCTCTTTTCAACACTGTTTGAAAAATCTATTTTCCTACTAGATCAGTTAATCGTAAACGTGCACATGTTTTCCTTATTTAAATCGCATTAATATTTAAAATAATAATCATACGTTTTAGAACGTGTTATGATTATATTTTTTTTACATTTTTGATCGTGAAACAAACTGATAAATTCCGATTATTTTTGTTAAAGATCGCTTTGATCGTTAATGCCCTAGTATTAGTTAATGAGATTTTTCATTTTTCCCGGGTCTTTTTGCTGTATATTTTCGGGCTCAGCAATATATTTGGTAAGTATTTGTTGTCATTTCAGGATGGCAACAGACTTGACTGACGCTAAGTTGTCATTTTGACTTGTCGCCAAACCCGGGCGTCCATGTATACTTTAACCGAACACTAAATGCTCTGATTAGAAAACCCAGTTACTTTTAAAGTTTGCCCTCATTAGATCACCTTAAAAATTCTTCTGTAAATTTTTTTATGACGATCTCTGCAATTGAAGTATTATAAACAAAATTTAATATTATTTGATGAAACAGCAGCGCCAGAAAACCTCCAGGAGTGCAAACCACCATAGTGCAATGCACTAATAACAATTTCATCATACACTCATACTCATCTCCAAAATTCTTTTTATTAATTTTTTTTGATTTTTTAACAGTTCTTAAAAACTACTTAAAATACGTAGCTTGCTTTTAATAACTTGAAATCGGTAAAAAGCTTCTTGATTAATTAGGCGTTATGCAGAATGTGACCAAAGGTTTAACATGGTTTTGACCACCCTGTGAAACATGAATATTTCAAGAAAGCTATTCAAGTAGCTATCTGTTATTGCAGTTAATATGTTCATAAAATCTTTATCTTTGATAACACATATTTCTGAATATTTGGTATGCAATCCCAGTAGCAGAACTTTCTGAATGTGGCTGCAGCATGACTGTCTAAGGAAAAATTTGGCTTCAGGGAATAAGGACCCCCCCCCCGCGCGATTCGACATTATTGAAAGATTTACCGTACACCGCCAAGCGGCTGTGTTTTGTCTGGAAATATGCAATTGAAAGCGCTTTACAAAAATATAAACTACTCACCATTCTCACAAGAGAATGTGTATATATTACAAATGTATCATTTAAATATCAAAGTTGCCTTGCATACACTTTTAATGAATTCATCTCGAACAAGTAAAGCTCTTTAAAAAAAATACCAGTGTTTCAACAAAAAAATCCCCGTTTATTATTTCAAACATGGCAAACAATTATCAATGTTTTCAGTCGTCACTCTTTTTACAACTTTGGAGGTTACACAATTGTTGAACTATTTTGTGATGTATGCTTGAAGTATTGGAAATAGGAAATGCCATATTTTTCTGTTAATACGGCTTTTAATAATTTATGCAAATTTTTATATCCAGCACCAGGACCATTCAGCTTGATGAAACATAGCATGTCTGTGGTGCCAATTTCTTCGTGAGAGCTGTCATTAGCCCTTGGTCTTTTCGCCATTATTTTGTTACTACAGACCCCCAGCTTTCACAAATGGCTTCAGACACTGGTATACATTAAAAGACTTTTAATGTATACCAGTGTTTGACTGGTTACATTAAGTCTTACAATGTTTATACAACATTAAAAGATTACAATGTTTGGGCATTGATTCTTAAATTCGAAAACAGCTTGTTTTAAGAATAACTTATCACATTGGGCATTTTCTGCCATGATATCATGCATTTTCTTTCCAGCCCACAAACACAGTTGCTTGTATTCAAATGACATGTCAGAAACATTACTTAAGTTTGCAAAGGGAAATTTAGTTAAGTAAGTTTTAAAGTTTTCTTGATTAAAAAGGGATATGTCCTCAACATCAGACCGAGGAAAAATTAAATGGTCAAAACTAATCATAGACCCAACTATTTTTAAAACGTTATCTATATCTTGTTTGTTGTTACATGTATAGTGTTGGAATTGTTCTAATACACAATTAAAAAAAGAGTAAAACGTCATAAGGAAGGGTGTGTTGCGTCTCATGCGACAAAAAAAGGAGGGGGGGTAGCAATAGGAACAGGGAGAAAACTGGACAGTGGCAGCGAAACGGGATGGGGGAAGGGAGAGTTTCGGCAATTTGGCCGCAGAGGCCCCCAAATCGGGCTGCAGCATTGTTGCCATGCTGCACGGTTTCTGCTGCCGGGTATGCGATATGAAATATAAAAAGTTGGTTTTTTTAAAAAAAAAAAAGGTGTTTGGTATGAGTCATTAGTAATTCCTAATTTTTAAAAATATTCTTTTTTTAGAATGTATTTCTTATGGTCAGGCGTAAGAAAACTACAATTTTCTTAGATGCCAAAGAAAATACTACTGTGTATGATTTGAAGAAAATGGTGGAAGGGATTACAAAAGTCCCTCCAGAAAATCAAGAATTGTACAAAGATGATGAGGTATATTCTTTTTCATTAATTTTTTATTGCTTATTTTGAATTGTTCGATTGGCTTTGGCTATGATATTTTGTTAAATCGTTTTCATATTAAAATAACTTTTTGCTTTACACTTAAAATATGGACATTAAACAAAAAAAATCCAACAAAAGTCTTTCTAAAATCTTTGTGTAAAATACATAGATATTGAAAAATTGTGCTCTCTCACTCACTATCTAGATAAGTTGTGTATTGGTAGAAGATAAAGATTTTTTTTTTCAGAAATTAAATCACACTCACTTTCTTGTATGCCAAGCTATGTTTTTAATACCATTTTTTTTCTTTGGTTCTATATTTTTTTATGACACCTGAATATTTTGATAAACAGTTAAACATGTTATTTAGACCATTATTATAATTGGTTTATTTTAATTTTAAATTAACTAAATGATCCAATATCATTCTAAATTCATATTCGATTTTTTAAGGAAGTAACAATCTAAATGGATATTTAACCGATGTAAAAAAGGCAATAAAAACTATATCTGTTTCTTTCATTATTTATAATTCGTAATTTTTTTCTTGTGTTTATTATATTAAAAATACTTATTTTCCAATATAAAGAGACTGATTATTCACCAAAATGGATATCTTATCTAAGAAATGTTTATAAAATACGATTATGTTGTAATAATGGAATCTTACATTTTTCGGCATAGAAGTGTGTATGTTGGGTGAGGGGAGGCATTTAGTCGAGTCAGTTTTACAGTCCCCACCCTCACATGCTTAAACATTTGCAAGGCATTCACATTACTTTCTGGGAAAGTAGTTCATGTATGTCTTGAAGTGCTAGAGATGCTGACAGTGCTACTAAGCTCTTTTCAAGTTATATAATCTCGTAATTGCAACAGTTAAAATTTGTAACCATTAAATGTTATGCAATTAAATTATTTTTAGAAGTCTATACGCACAGTAAGTTGATTTACTATTATTATTTGTTTACAGTTTTAATGTACCTGAATTATCTGTAAACAAACATAAAAACTTTCAAGTACTGCTATAAAATTTGTGTAGTAGGACATAGTTTTGTAATACTTAGATTTAATTAAAAATTATATTAAATGTCAACTTGATTTTCATTGTGATTTTTCAGGTTATGGAGCAGCATAAGATTTTGGGTGATTATGGTTTGAATGATTCTACTGCAAAGGCTCAAGCTCCTGCTCAAGTGGGCTTAGCATACAAAGAAAGTGGTTAGTAACTTTTTTGCCAGATAAAATTAGTTTTTTTTAAAATCAAACATGGGAGGGGTTATCCAAATTTAAAATTCATGATTGTCCTAAATCACATTAAAAGTTTCTGAAAATATGGTTCAAATATCTAACTTAGCAGACAAATTAAAAAAAAAAACTTTTCTAGAAGCAAGTAATGCTACTTACAAAAAATTTGAACTTATGTGTGTATTTATTTTTTTCGTATACTTGTATTAATGGTTATTATGGAAAGATAAAAGTTTACAAAGTTAAACAACTTATTTCTAATCATTTACCAACTCTTGGATCTACAAACAAAACTGCCTCTTAATATGATATACAAACTCACTGGTTATTCTCATTTTTACATTTAAGAGCGGCTTTTCCAGAAGGGAAAACAGAAATGTATGGTCACTCAGCACTTGGTTAATAAAAAAATATTAGGGTTTAAAACTATGCGGATAATTTGTCGTCCTTATCTAACGTTTACGCAACATTATTACCAATTGGTGATAGATGCCACCATGTCACCACATTGGTGTGGACCCTAACAATTAATGTTTTCAAAATGTGCCAAATCGTGGAACTCAAAGAAAATCTGACCAAGCTACTTCCACAAGACTTCAAAGTTAATACCATTTTCGTTTTGTTCTTTCAGACACATTGGGATTCGAGAGTCTAGAAATAACGCCGCTCTCCAGCCCACCCGAGCTGCCTGATGTCATGAAACCCTCTGAGACACAAAGCCACGAACACACCATGGCCTAAGATCCTTTCATTTCTGAAGTTTATGCTGTTTTAATTTTTTTTTTACAAGTATGTTCATTAAGTGTTGTCATTCATCTTTTTTTTCTGTCATGCTGTTCAAACTTCAATAAATTATTGTTCTAGTTAATGTCTGCTTTTTGTGTTAATGTGGTTAGATAGTGGTTAGTTGTAAGTCAGTTTCCTAAAGATTTTTTTGGGGGTCCCAAGTACTTTTTCATATTGGGTTTGTTTGCATGGTTTACATTTTGGAAATAGAATACCATATATATAGTACATCGTTTGACATAAACAAAAGAAAGAATATTTTAATTTAAAAATAAAACATCTGCAATATGCTTTGGCTTTATTTTGTTGATAAAGTTGAAGTGTTACTAATTTACTTCTGATTATTGAGAAGCAAAGCATAATTAGGATGGAAAAACCAAAGATAGTTAACAATGTTAGTCTACATATGTAATAAAAAAATTAACGTATACTTTTAAAAAACTATAATTTTGTATATAGCACTTATATTTTGTGTTGTTTATTGCACATTGAGTCTGCTGTTTAACAATTTCTATTTTATACATCTGCTGGAAATTTTATTTATTCTGCTTAAATTTCTTAACTTTTAAATGTGGGTATAAAATTAGATCGATGGGTAATCGATCCTAAAGTTATATTTGAGATTTTACCTTAAAATGTGAACATGACATTCTGCATTAAGTGAAAAGTTGAGTTAATATTTTTTATGGCTTGTATGTTGTCTTATAGTGATAAGCAATTTGTTTCTCTGACTTCATAAAGTTAAACTATGTAACTTAAAATAAGATTTAAGCTTTTGGGGCAACTTAAGCCCACACTTATTCCTTATAACTTTTCGCTAAACGAAATTGCTCACTGCCTTTACTTTATAAATAAAAAAAATATTGGACTCAAGTTGCCCCAATATATGGTATTTTTTTCCCTTATCTATGTTGACAATGTTAGAACAATTTGTACATCACATTCTCTATTGACGAACACAAAAAGAAGTAACAAACTGTTCTTGTTTTTAGCAGGTTTTTCCAAAGTCATTAAATAGAGACGGTACCTGGTGTTGTTTAGATTAAATTTTACAGTTCGTATTTGGAATTTAGGACAAATTTGGCCTGCATTTTATAATTCAATCTGCTTTTATTTCGTGTTGCAATATTTTGAAATAAAATTTGTTTACTTAGATTAGTTGTGTAAAAAATTTTGAAGTGAAAAAAGCCTATAATAAATAGTATAACTGGAAAACATGTTTCCTCTAAGCAGCATGTATACTGTGCCTCAAAGTCATTGCATCTGAGATTTGAAAGTTTGTAATTTCGACAATCAGAATGTTTCAATCAGTTTGTTTGATCCTTAAGGTGTTGATTTAAAAAAAATATCTCTGAAGATATCTAAAAATACTTTGTTTGCATATTAAAAGTTCTTATTTGTTTACTCCGTGTATCCAAAATATTGTTTAATTTTTGTGTTTTTAATTTTAAAAAATTTACGTATTAACAGAGTAAGAAAAAAAAGTTAATCGTATCTATAATTGCCATTGGTAAATACTCACTTTTATCTGGATTTTTTTTTTTTTTTGAAGTCGCAATTGTAAAATCCCTGTTATCTCTTTAAATTTGTGATTAATTGTGTGATATTGGATCTTATTTTTGAGAATTGAATCCATAGTTTTAAGGAAGCTAAATGCAGAGTTTGTACACCTTTTTTTTTTTTTTTTTGTTTATAAGCCCTAATAACCGCAGAAATTCCATTACTAATATATACTAAATTTTTAACTAATGAAATTTTATTGGAAATGAAAGTTTTCAGTTACTCTCTTAGGTAATTTCTGTAAAGATTTACAAAGTATGATTTAACTGCTAGTGTTTTAAATATCATTAATATTTTATTAATACTATAAATTTTCATCTATATTTTCTAATTTTTTTACTAATTGGATACTTGTCTAAATGGTGATATTGATTACCTGAAATCAGTTTCCGAGATTTGTCCCCCTTTTGTAAAAATAATTGTTAAAATCTGTGTCTACATCTAGCTCATGCTTCAAATTTAATTGTTATTTAATCAGAATTTTTGTTCCTGGATTATTTATTGTAAATTGGCATTTGCATATTCCTGAATTTCACTTTCTCAAATAGACAGTGCACCCTATAAATAAGTACACGTAACTAATCAATAAATACGTGTTTTAATGTAATTCTCTGCTTCTAATAATACACCTTCTCTTTTAGATTTCCTCACATGGCATGTGTGTTGAACACTTCCGCTCTTATTTAAGCAGCAGTGAAGAGCGAGCCAAGTGGTTAACAAACCTTTTTATTTAAAAATGGATAGTTGCAATTCCATAGTTCTATCCTGCGTTATTTCTGTGATATGCCTTTTGTGAAGTAGTTCTTCCCCTTTTAAAAGATATTTTTAAATGCTTAATTTCCGAAGGTTCATGATTATTAAAAAAAATTAATGAGTTTTTGTAGAATTTAATTTGTTTAAATAAGCTAAATTTATTCTGTAACTTTTCTGAGTTATATGCTATTGTTTAAATTTCATAGTGAAAATTACCTTCAAATTGCAATTCCCAGAAATAAAACAGTTGAACTGATTGTCACCCATTATTATGCAATGTAATGAAATGAAGCTGTATGGTAAAACTAAAATAGTTTTTACCTTAATCAGCTATTTCTGATTTTTTTTTATTAAATTTTACTGTCAACATCTGCAAAAATTACTTTAAATTATTATTTTGTGGTAGTTTTCTAATTTTTTTTTTCATATTTGTGTTTTGTAAGATATTTTGCATTTGTGTAGCATATTAAAATGTTTAAAAATATTTTCATAAACTAAGTAAGCTTTAATAATTATAAAAAGTAGTTAAATTGTAGTAAATACAGTGATTTTTTTTATTGTTCACCAAAAGATTTCAAGTGTGTTTTAATGTGCACTAAATTTCATTCACTATTCTTTGTATTAGAAATTTTTTTGGCTGATAAGTACTTGTTATTGTTTTATACATTAAGGCATGTTCTAATGCTTCGTTAATTGAAATAAAAATAAAGTTCATTTTATGTTGCATATTTTTTTTTTTATTTCATCACACACTTGCCAATACTTTTAGAAAAGGCTTCTAGAATTTAAAAGCTTCTTTATATTAGTCTATTATTTAAAATCTATTGCTTTAAGACTGAAGGAAAATATTCAATCAATGAATAAAATTCTCAAGCTATAAGAATACTTAAACCAAAATTTAATTTATGAAAATAAAGCATTATTTATAAAGATGACCAAAGCAAAATAAAAGTACCATGTGTGTTGATTTCGGAATAGATATTACAACTGTTATATATCTTTTTTTTATTGAAGAAACAGTTGCAATTGATGCTTAATATAAAGGAGTATTGTGACACTTCAGGAGTTGCCACAGCAAATTAACTATTGGGCAGGTTTTTTTTATTATTTGTTAAAAAAAACTGCAGAATTTTTTTTTTTCCAAATTGATATTTTTATTTTCACAAAAGCTGTTTACTCAAACATTTTATCAAGCCCATATTTAGCTGGTACACATTTTTGTAAAATGAATGTAAGATAATAAAAAAAAATTGAATTTTATAACTTGAATGGCGCCATTTTGATTCTTGAGTAATGCTTTCATCATTAATATGGAAGAAAACAAGAAGTTCAAAAAGAACTAAAATACCCTACTTCAATGTTACTGATATTCTTATCGAGAAAACAAGTAGACAAGTTTGTAACAGTAAATGTCATCGACAACCGTTTCTACACAAGATTCATAACATTAGAAGAAAAAAATCGCCAAACACAGCATCCAGCTATAATTTAAATTTCTAAAAGCCAAAATCAACTATTTTCATTAATTTTCTTTCGAAAATTAAATTAATATTAATTATAGGCTGCTTAATTTATTTGTAGTTCGAAGAATAATTACATATTTATTAATAACATAAAACTACTCTAAACTGCACTAAGAAAAATTAAATTAAATTAACCTGAATTTTTTTTTCAAAAAAAAACACCTTGCCGCTTTCTGAGTGAACAATCAAAGAATGAATCACATGGGCTACATTTCATGACGTCATTCCAAACTGATTTATAGCAGAACTAAATTTTGCTTCAAATATTATTTCAAAATAAAGTTTCTTAATGGCCTTAAGGCATTGTTGATGTGGCAACAACTATATAAATGACTTGTAATTAAATTTCAATGCTAATTAAATGGGACATTAGGACCCCCTAAAGAAAAGCTGTGGTTTATCTTGTTGAGACAAAATTCCTGAAGCTCAAGGGCCAAGGCAGGATCTTAGCTAACCCATTCACGACGGTTGGGAATAAACTTTGCCACGCGAAAATGAGCTTTCTGCTAAGTTTATCTAAATAAATGAAATATATGGCTAGTTCCATTTGTGACACACATGACATAAGGCAACTTTCTTAACTCTTTTTAAGTACTAAATATTAATTGATTGGTAACAAATTGCCATGGAGTGATGCAAATAAAGGTATTGATTATAAAAAACACTAAAATTTCATTCAAGAGTACTTTTAATTATTGGGTTAAAACATGCTGTGTGTGCCGATGATTTTCCCTTTTACATTTTATTTACCTTTATGTTTAGTTATGACTAGCTGTTATACCCGACGTTGCACAGGTAGAGGTGGAAAAATAATTTAACAGTCAATTGAACTATTTTTAGCCTACTTTTCTTTTTTTAATTCAAAAGAATTAAAACAAGAAGTTCATAAAGAACTAAAATAGCCTACTTTCCTGTTACTTAAATACTTACTGAAGTTCTAATCGGGAAAAAAACTAGGTTCCTAAAGTAAATATCATCAACAGCCGTTTCTACACTAGATTTATACACATTAGAAAAAAAAAATCGAAACACAGCACCCAGCTATAATTTAAACTTCTAAAAGCCAAAATCAACTATTTTCCTTAATATTCGTTCGCAAATTAATTAAATATTATTTATCATCTGCTCGTGATTTATTTGTAGTTCGAAGAATAAATATTTATTAATAACAAAAGTAATGAAACTACTCCGAACTGCATTAAAAAACAAGAAATGTAAATTAAAACTAAGCATAATTGCATGCAAAAGTAAGCCTTGCCGCTTTCTTGGTAGATAATTAATGAATAATCAAAGAATCAAATTATTCTACATTTTATGACGTCATTCCAAACTGATTCATGAAAATATTATTTTGCTTCAAATATGTTTAAATAAAGTATCTCATGCCATTGTTGATTTGGCAACAGTGATTTAAATGACTCAAAATTGAATTTCAATGCTAATTCAATGGGAAATTCGCCGACAGATAGTAGATTTATGTCCGTCCGGACGTACAGACAGGCGGACAAAAAGTATGAAAGTTGGGTATCTGAGGTCATAGCTTTCTAACAAAAAAAGAATTTTTAAGATCCGATGATTAGAACCGATTTTGGAAGGGGGGTACAGACAGACAGACAAACGGACAGACAGACGGACAGACATACGAACAGACAGACATACGAAACAGACAGACAGATGGACATCAACCGCATTTCAATACCTACAGTGATTTAAATGACTCAAAATTGAATTTCAATGCTAATTCAATGGGAAATTCGCCGACAGATAGTAGATTTATGTCCGTCCGGACGTACAGACAGACGGACAAAAAGTATGAAAGTTGGGTATCTGAGGTCATAGCTTTCTAACAAAAAAAGAATTTTTAAGATCCGATGATTAGAACCGATTTTGGAAGGGGGGTACAGACAGACAGACAAACGGACAGACAGGCGGACAGACAGACGGACAGACATACGAACAGACAGACATACGAACAGACAGACAGATGGACATCAACCGCATTTCAATACCTACAGTGATTTAAATGACTCAAAATTGAATTTCAATGCTAATTCAATGGGAAATTCGCCGACAGATAGTAGATTTATGTCCGTCCGGACGTACAGACAGACGGACAAAAAGTATGAAAGTTGGGTATCTGAGGTCATAGCTTTCTAACAAAAAAAGAATTTTTAAGATCCGATGATTAGAACCGATTTTGGAAGGGGGTACAGACAGACAGACAAAACGGACAGACAGGCGGACAGACAGACGGACAGACATACGAAACAGACAGACATACGAACAGACAGACAGATGGACAGACAGACAGTTGGACATCAACCGCATTTCAATACCTACAGTGATTTAAATGACTCAAAATTGAATTTCAATGCTAATTCAATGGGAAATTCGCCGACAGATAGTAGATTTATGTCCGTCCGGACGTACAGACAGACGGACAAAAAGTATGAAAGTTGGGTATCTGAGGTTATAGCTTTCTAACAAAAAAAGAATTTTTAAGATCCGATGATTAGAACCGATTTTGGAAGGGGGTACGGACGGACAGACGGACAGACAGACAGACAGACAGACGGACAGACGGACAGACGGACAGACGGACAGACGGACATCGACCGCATGTCAATACCTACTTTTTCATTTTTTTAATTCTTTCGAATTAAAAAAAGAAAAGTAGGCTAAAAATGAAAAAGTAGGTATTGACATGCGGTCGATGTCCGTCTGTCCGTCCGTACCCCCCTTCCAAAATCGGTTCTAATCATCGGATCTTAAAAATTCTTTTTTTGTTAGAAAGCTATAACCTCAGATACCCAACTTTCATACTTTTTGTCCGTCTGTCTGTACGTCCGGACGGACATAAATCTACTATCTGTCGGCGAATTTCCCATTGAATTAGCATTGAAATTCAATTTTGAGTCATTTAAATCACTGTAGGTATTGAAATGCGGTTGATGTCCATCTGTCTGTCTGTCCATCTGTCTGTCTGTTCGTATGTCTGTCTGTTCGTATGTCTGTCCGTCTGTCTGTCCGCCTGTCTGTCCGTTTGTCTGTCTGTCTGTACCCCCCTTCCAAAATCGGTTCTAATCATCGGATCTTAAAAATTCTTTTTTTGTTAGAAAGCTATGACCTCAGATACCCAACTTTCATACTTTTTGTCCGTCTGTCTGTACGTCCGGACGGTCATAAATCTACTATCTGTCGGCGAATTTCCCATTGAATTAGCATTGAAATTCAATTTTGAGTCATTTAAATCACTGTTGCCAAATCAACAATGGCATGAGAAACTTTATTTAAACATATTTGAAGCAAAATAATATTTTCAAGAATCAGTTTGGAATGACGTCATAAAATGTAGAACAATTTGATTCTTTGATTATTCATTAATTATCTACCAAGAAAGCGGCAAGGCATACTTTTGCATGCAATTATGCTTAGTTTTAATTTATATTTCTTGTTTTTTAATGCAGTTCGGAGTAGTTTCATTACTTTTGTTATTAATAAATATTTATTCTTCGAACTACAAATAAATCACGAGCAGATGATAAATAATATTTAAATAATTTGCGAACGAATATTAAGGAAAATAGTTGATTTTGGCTTTTAGAAGTTTAAATTATAGCTGGGTGCTGTGTTTCGATTTTTTTTCTAATGTGTATAAATCTAGTGTAGAAACGGCTGTTGATGATATTTACTTTAGGAACCTAGTTTTTTTCCCGATTAGAACTTCAGTAAGTATTTAAGTAACAGGAAAGTAGGCTATTTTAGTTCTTTATGAACTTCTTGTTTTTCTTTCATTTTAGTTGCATAAGATATGAAGATTACCCAGTAATTTTCCATTTAATTACCCAACTTGGATATAGTAATGATTAATATTAATTTCAAAAATACCTTTGATAAGAAGCTCAAATTAAAAATAATACACATTTAAGTAAAAAATAATCAGTAAGAATTAAAAATGGATCTCTAATCTAATCAACTAAATCTTTAAATGGTCTCAAACATTTATTTTAAAAAATGCACTCATAAATGTCATCACAATTCCCTCATAAATACATAAAACCTTTTAGCTCATTTGGCGCGTTTTGGGAAATAATTTGGCGAGAAAATAGATATAGCTATAAACACACCCATTATACAGCTCTAACACAATAACCTTCGTACAACCGACCAGCTTATAAATTATTTATAAAAGAAATTGCCAATTTGGCGAGTTTTAGTTTATAATTTGGCGAGTTTGGCAACGTATTTGGCGAAAAAATAAAGACATAAAACACTAATATGCAGCTCTAGTGCGATGGCCTTTATTAACCATCATAGTTCAGTAATAGCTAAACTATACATTTATTGCTTAAATATGCATACATGCAGTCAACAGAAAAATCAATGAAAAAATCATCAAATAAACCCACAATAAAATCCAGGAATGGAGACCGGCGGAATTACGTCACTTGAAACATGTCAATTATTTTTCAAATAATGAAATTAGTTTCTGAAGGTAATGGCAACAGAATAAAATAAACATTTTCAATTTTAAATGTTTTCGTTAAAAGTTTTATTTAATTTTTTCAGCCGATGGCATCAGGAAAGTAAAAAAAGATCGGATTTGAGCCAAAGTGGTGTAGTTTTTTCAGAAAATTCGAATAAAAACGTTCAAAAACGATAGAAGGAATAGTCTGATTCGAAAAATTCTTAGCCTATGTTTGTTCCGGAGATTAGATGAATTTTTGTGCCAAATTTCGTGACTATCTGTTGCGTGGTTCTTTAGATCTCGTGTCTTATACAAACAAACTAACAAACAAACGGAAGTTGCCTTTTATGTATATAGAATGAACTTAATATTACGATGAAGTGAATTTCATAGAAAAAAAATTCCAAAATTATTTTTGGGGCACAGTATCCGCTAAAAGCATTTAGTTATGTAAATTTACAAGTTCTCAATAAGTGAAGAGATGTTCAACAAAACCGGACTTATACTAGTAGTTACTTATACTAGTAGTAGCACTTAGTATAAGTATAAAACTAAAAAAAAAAACCTGCGTATTTATTTTTGCTTAACTTAATTGGAATTTTAACTTGTTTATATTTAATGGGGTTGTTGCTCAAACGGTTTGCTTTCATTTGTTGTCTGGAATTACTTTTGATTTGGTTTTCGAAAATGAGTTTTTTAAGAATATTTTCATATTTTTTTTTTAAATGCCAACTTCTTGCTGTGCTGTTGGTTTTCAAAACATTTGTCAAAGAAAGCTTGCATAGAACGAAAAGTTTCTTTTCATCTATATATCGGTCATTTTGAGAGTGAAACCGAAGCAACCCATGAAATCTCAGTACGTAGAAAAATTAAAACAAGAGCTTGCATAATCTGAAACATTCCCATTTTGTTCAATTGCTGCTGAATCAAATTTAATTTTAACTAAAATTGGTATGCGTTACTCTGTTTTTGTTGTCGGTATCATGTCGTTGAAATATGTAATTGACATATCAATGGTTTTTATGTTTATTTTATAAATAATAATTTATATTATTTAAGAACACTTGAAGCTTGTCGAAAACAACATCACAACTGTTCTTTCTTGTTTTAAACAATTGACAAAGCAGTTCTTAAAAATTTACTTTCGTATAAATAGAGCATTTTTTTATCGCTAAAGGTTAAGCGTATCAAAAGAAGGTATCTAAGATTAATTTTACGGTAAATATGACTTAGATGTATAAATATAATTTTTTTATTAATGTATTGTTCTAAAAACATTTTTTCATTTGAAGTTAGTTTTGTGTAAATCTTTTTTTAACAAAGAACAATATTATCGTGGATTAATTTTAAAACACTATTCACTATAAATTTACTTATTATATTACTTATTATATACAATATACAATCTACTTATTAGCTTCCACACTACGTTTATAACGTAAAAAGTGGAAGGTATTACAATCATTCAGTCCGTCCGTCTGTCCGCCCGTCTGTCACCCACTTTCACAGAAAGAACCACAAGTCCCACAGACAAGTGGGATACGTCATTTTGAAGCAAAAAATCAGATTAGGCTACATTCTAAATTCCATTAAAAAAATTAAATTAGAAGTTTATTTAAAATTTAAATAACTAAATTTATTTTATCTACATTGAAATAACATGCAAATTCTATTTTTATTCATATTTTCACTGTTGCCATCCACAAGTCCCACAGACAAGTGAGATACGTCATTTTAAAGCAAAACAAGTAGGTTTGTAACAGAATCTGTCACGTAACCCGCTTCCACACAACAGTTGTGTTAAACAGGTAAAAAGGCGCCAAACTCAGTATTAATTCTATATTAAACATTTACATGCTAAATTTGGCTAGTTTTATTTATTTTATTTCGAAAATTCAATAATTGTTACTTATCGTTTGCAAAAATTAATTTATATTTCAAAGAATAAATATGTAATATTCCTCGCTTTTAAATAGAATGAAAATAATTCATATCAACATACAAGGAATCTCGTAGTTAAATATATTTGACGTCATTTCAAACTGATCGATTTCGCAAAAATAAATTTATTTTAATTTATTGTCTGAAAGAATTAAGTTTCTCGGGCGATTGTTGCGAATGGCAATGTGATTTAATTCTAATAACAAACAGGGCCTTTAGCTATTTGTAATTCAAACTTTTAAACGCCAAAATTAATTATTTTCATTAATCTTCTTTCTCAGATTTAATAATTAGACTTTATCGTTTGCTAAATTTGTTTGAAGTTCGAAGAATAATGATGTAATCCTTTTTAATAAAAATCTTTGTGTCGCCACAATTTCCCATTTACATTTCTTTCGAAAATTCACTTATTTATAGTTTTACAGTTCAAAAAATATATAATTAGTACAATTATTGATGCTATAAAATTAAAAGCGAAACTTTGCATATTTTTTTGTGCAAAGTTAGAATTCTCTATGCATCTTTCTTCATACATAATATATAATGAACCACCAAAAGAACTCTATTGTGATATTACAAAAATCCAAACTGAATTATATCACATAAATAAAAATTATTTCAAATTTTTTTATTTTAAATAAAGTTTCTCGTACGTTTAACGAAATGGCAACAGTGAAAATATTGAATAAAAATGGAATTTGCATGTTATTTCAATGTAGATTAAATTTTTAGTTATTTAAATTTTAAATAAACTTCTAATTTAAATTTTTTAATGAAATTTGAAATGTAGCCTAATCTGATTTTTTGCTTCAAAATGACGTATCTTACTTGTCTTTGGGACTTGTGGTTGTTTCTGTGAAAGTGG
Source organism: Oedothorax gibbosus (assembly GCA_019343175.1). Classification (NCBI taxonomy): domain Eukaryota; kingdom Metazoa; phylum Arthropoda; class Arachnida; order Araneae; family Linyphiidae; genus Oedothorax; species Oedothorax gibbosus. The sequence goes on from CM033271.1 coordinate 14,584,853, forward strand.
GTGACGGACAGACTGACAGACAGACGAACTGAACGATTATAAAACCTTCCACTTTTTACGTTATAAAAGTAGTGTGGAAGCTAAAATCAAATTAGGCTACATTCCAAATTTCATTAAAAATTTTTAATTAGAAGTTCATTTAAAATTTAAATAACTAAAAATTTAAACTACATTGAAATAACATGCAAATTCCATTTTTATTCAATACTAGCAAATAAAAACCCGTACTTCGCACGGACTAAAACAAAGTTTTAATTGATCCAAGTATATGTACAATTTAATCCATTATAGGAAAATAAGCTTATGTTATTATTCCCGCTCGTTATTAAGTATAAAATACTGTTACTTATATTACCTTAAAAATCCAAAATAAAAAAAATACGCTATAAATGCACTCATAAAAGTCATCGTAATTTTCCTCATAAACATATAAAACCTTTTAGCTAATTTGGCGCGTTTTGGGAAAGAATTTGGCGAGAAAGAGATATAGCTACAAACACTCTTATTGTACAGCTGTTCCACAATGGCCTTCGAACAACAAAACCAGCTTATAAATTAAAATATATATATTATTTGGCGCGTTTAGGTAAGAATTTGGCGTGTTTGGCAAAATATTTGGCGAAAAAGTGTAAACAAAACCCTAATATGTAGCTCTAGTACGATGGCCTTGAACGCGTTTTTGGAAAGAATTTGGCGGGAAAAGAGATAGCAACAAACACTCTTATTATACAGCTCTAACACAATGGCCTTCGAACAACAAACCAGCTTATAAATGAAAATATATATATATATATATATATATATATTTGGCGAGTTTAGGTAAGAATTTGGCGAGTTTGGCAACGTATTTGGCGAAAAAATGAAAACAAAACCCTAAAATGTAGCTCCAGTACGATGGACTTGAACAACCATCATAGTTATAATTCACGGAAGTAGCTTAAATATGCACATTTTTGCAATCAACAGAACCATCAATGAAGAAACCCAACACCTAATCCCACAATAAAATCCTAGAATGGAGACTGGACGGAATTACGTCACTTGAAACATGTCAATTATTTTTCAAATAATGAATTTAGTTTCTGAAGGTAATGGCAACAGAATAAAATAAACATTTTCAATTTTAAATATTTTCGTTAAAAGTTTTATTTAATTTTTTTTCAGCAGATGGCATCAGGAAAGTAAAAAAATGATCGGATTTGAGCGAAAGTGGTGTATTTTTTTCAGAAAATTCGAATTTTCTCTAAAAATAGAACATTTTGAGCTCTGAAAGTTCAAAATCTGTAACTTAAGTATGAACTACACATTTGTGCCAAGTTACGAGTCAAAGAAATGTCTAGTTTATGAGTCTATAAGAGACATAGCCACAAACAAACACACAAAACTTCATTTTTAGCCATTTTTAGCCTACTTTTCTTTTTTTAATTCGAAAGAATTAAAAAAATGAAAAAGTAGGTATTGACATGCGGTCGATGTCCGTCTGTCCGTCTGTCTGTCCGTCCGTACCCCCCTTCCAAAATCGGTTCTAATCATCGGATCTTAAAAATTCTTTTTTTGTTAGAAAGCTATGACCTCAGATACCCAACTTTCATACTTTTTGTCCGTCTGTCTGTACGTCCGGACGGACATAAATCTACTATCTGTCGGCGAATTTCCCATTGAATTAGCATTGAAATTCAATTTTGAGTCATTTAAATCACTGTAGGTATTGAAATACGGTTGATGTCCAACTGTATGTCTGTCCATCTGTCTGTCTGTTCGTATGTCTGTCCGTCTGTCTGTCCGCCTGTCTGTCCGTTTGTCTGTCTGTCTGTACCCCCCTTCCAAAATCGGTTCTAATCATCGGATCTTAAAAATTCTTTTTTTGTTAGAAAGCTATGACCTCAGATACCCAACTTTCATACTTTTTGTCCGTCTGTCTGTACGTCCGGACGGACATAAATCTACTATCTGTCGGCGAATTTCCCATTGAATTAGCATTGATATTCAATTTTGAGTCATTTAAATCACTGTAGGTATTGAAATGCGGTTGATGTCCAACTGTATGTCTGTCCATCTGTCTGTCTGTTCGTATGTCTGTCCGTCTGTCTGTCCGCCTGTCTGTCCGTTTGTCTGTCTGTCTGTACCCCCCTTCCAAAATCGGTTCTAATCATCGGATCTTAAAAATTCTTTTTTTGTTAGAAAGCTATGACCTCAGATACCCAACTTTCATACTTTTTGTCCGTCTGTCTGTACGTCCGGACGGACATAAATCTACTATCTGTCGGCGAATTTCCCATTGAATTAGCATTGATATTCAATTTTGAGTCATTTAAATCACTGTAGGTATTGAAATGCGGTTGATGTCCATCTGTCTGTCTGTTCGTATGTCGGTCTGTCTTTCCGTCTGTCTGTCTGTCCGTCTGTCTGTCCGCCTGTCTGTCTGTCTGTACCCCCCTTCCAAAATCGGTTCTAATCATCGGATCTTAAAAATTCTTTTTTTGTTAGAAAGCTATGACCTCAGATACCCAACTTTCATACTTTTTGTCCGTCTGTCTGTACGTCCGGACGGACATAAATCTACTATCTGTCGGCGAATTTCCCATTGAATTAGCATTGATATTCAATTTTGAGTCATTTAAATCACTGTAGGTATTGAAATGCGGTTGATGTCCAACTGTATGTCTGTTCGTATGTCGGTCTGTCTGTCCGTCTGTCTGTCTGTCCGTCTGTCTGTCCGCCTGTCCGCAATATTAATATTTTATAACTACAATATAAATTTTAAAAAACTCTATAAATACCTTATGATTATAATATAAGTTGTGTTTCTTTGATTGCTGACATATAATTCAGTGATTACATATAATTCTTCTAACACAGTGAAAGGAAATCATTAAGAACTATAACAATTTATTTGATTATTATAGCAATAGGAAAGTAGGCTATTTTAGTTCTTACAGAACTTCTTGTTATTATTGTTTCATTTTTATTATATATTTCACTGTTGCTATTTCGTTAAACGTATGAGAAACTTTATTTAAAATAAAAATAAACACTCTTTTGAAAGAATATTTATTTATGCGTTGTAATTCAGTTTGGATTGTTGTAATATCACAATAGAGTTCTTTTGATGGTTTATTATATATGTATGAAGAAGGATGCATAGAGAATTCTAACTTGGCATAAAAAAACATGCAAAGTTTCGCTTTTATTTTTAAAGCATCAATTGCACTAATTATATATTTTTCGAACTGTAAATTAATTTAACAAACGATAAATGACTGAATTTTCGAAAGAAATGTAAATGGTAAATTGTGGCGACACAAAGATATTTATTAAAAAAGATTACATTATTATTCTTCGAACTTCAAACAAATTAAGCAAACGATAAAGTCTAATTATCAAATCTGAGAAAGAAGATTAATGAAAATAATTAATTTTATCGTTTAAATGTTTAATGGGGTTGTTTCACGGAGGATCTGGCAATAGCTATGCGGTTTTGTTTGCATGTCTATTTTGAAGTCTTCCAACAGTATTGCCACCAGTTTTAGGAGAAAAACTACGAAAAAATACCATTTAATTCTAAAATTACAAAAACATTCCATAAAAATACTAGCGAAGCGTTTCACGTTTTTTTAAAGTCACTAAAAAGATTCCAAAATGCAGCTAGTATTTTTACGATATTTTTTTGTAATTTTAGAATTTATTTTAGAATTATTCTAAAATTACAAAAAAATATCGTAAAAATACTAGCTGCATTTTGGAATCTTTTTAGTGACTTTAAAAAAACGTGAAACGCTTTGCTAGTATTTTTATGGAATGTTTTTGTAATTTTAGAATTAAATGGTATTTTTTCGTAGTTTTTCTCCTAAAACTGGTGGCAATACTGTTGGAAGACATCAAAATAGACATGCAAACAAAACCGCATAGCTATTGCCAGATCCTCCGTGAACAAGCCCATTACAACTAGCTAAAGGCTCTGTTTGTCGAATTTCTTTCTGAGGTGTATAAATAGTTTGTTTCCTGTTGAGCACAAATGTTGTGTGGAAGCGGTTTAAGTGACAGATTCTGTAACAAACCTACTTGTTATAAAGTATACTGGAACAGGCGTTGTTTTTTTAAATATTATTTGCTCTATCAGCATATTTGAAAATTAAGAAATAGACAAGAAAATGTAAATTATAACATTTTGTCTTAATAATTTAAAACGGATGGAATATAAATTTTACCATTTATAGTTACTGCTTTAGTTTTGAATTCTCAACATCTGAAAAAGTATTGCTTTGCTATGTAAGTAATTTTCACCAGGTATGTATGAAAATCGTAATCCTATCAAAATTTTAAAAAATTAAAAAGGTAGATATCATGTTATTTAATAATTAATTGATAAAGTTTCCAAATAGTGTCGACATCTTTAGAATATTATAGGCCATTTTAAAACTTTGGGACTGACCATCCCCCATACATCTTAACTTATTAAGACAAATAAGTAAAGATTAACTTTTCTTGTCCATTTCTTAATTTTCGTACGAACCGTTTAAAACTTTATAGCTAAATACCAAATGAGAGTTGATAAATCAGTAAAAGCAGCCAAAAAAGCCAGCGCCATAGTTGTAGAAGAAACCAAATATTTGTATCTAGGTATCTGGCATCGGTCGCGCATCTTTAAGGGCGAATGAGTCCGAATGACCGTGGGTCTTCAAATCAAAGTGCCTCTGTGTTAATCGAATGGAGGGTGTGAAATATTCGAGGGGGGGGGGGGGGGGATTATTTTCTAAGCCACATTTCCCCGGCTGTATTGAATATTTTTACAAACAGTTTATTTTAATACAATGTGTAACTGACTAACAAGTCTCTATAATTCAACTTTTTGAAATTTGTTCGAATATATATTTTTTAATTATCAATAAATAATTGTGTACACCAAATATTCGAACCAATTTCCGAAAGTAGGATTACGAAGTTCTGTAAGTCAGCTGCATTTGTCATAAAAAAAAGCATTTGTAAAACTATTCAATACAGCCTGAGCAATCTAGCTTAGAAAAAAATTTGTCCCGTGGGATTAACACAAAGGCAGTTTGGTTTGGAGATCCGCGGTCGATCGGGCTCATTTGCCCTTAATATTGACCTGTCCATCCAGTATGAATTATAGATCGTTTTTTGGTACAAATAGATTACTTAAAAATAAACATTACTAAATATACCTTATTATTTGAATAGGGGAGACCGGGGATAAATTTCCATGTTTTCTTCTTTTTGATTGTATATTTTTTACTTTTATTTATTTTTAAATAAACAAGATGTCATTGTCTTCCTCACATGCTTATCTACAAATTAGCTTGCTACTTTTCCAAAAAGTAAATATACTTTTTGGCAGCAAGTGTTTAAATGCAAGCATGTTGAGTTGGAAAACATGCCCCGTATGCCGAGTAAATTTTCCCAGACCCCAGACTACCAAAAAATGATGAGGCAAGTTTTCCAACTCTTTTTTTTTTTTTTTTTTTAGATTTAAGACATTTGAAAAACATTTTTGAATTTTTTACGCAGATTTATTGTAAACTAAAATAGTACAGAAGAGTATACTCAGAATAAAGGTATTTTTTCTTTAAAAAAAAAACAATGTATCATACCTAAATATTTTAACCAATTTCATTAAAGGTATTTATCATATGGATCCCTTTGAACTCACACATAACTACCCCTTTTGTGTAACTATACTTTGGTGCTCTTTTCTAGAGGTTGTCTAAGTATGGTTAAAGATTACAAAAATTGATTAGCTATAAAGTTTGTGGTGATTGTTCCCCCCCCCCCCCCCTTTTTTTGAACGAGCCAATATTGACACAAAAACTTTGGGCGCAACATTACACATTACTACTTTACAGTGTAATTATTCACGATCTATGGTGAATATTTTAGTTTTTAGATGCTTTTCGGCTACTACATCCATTTCTGATAGTTTTTAGAGTGACATATATTGTTTCAGAATGGCACGAGTTCATTCAGCTTCCTTTTTCATTACTATGAAGACAATTTTAAATTTAGAGCAAAACTTTTTTTCATTACGTGTTCATACGATAAAAATAATTTGGTTTGGGGAATATTAAGCTTAATTTATAAAAGTTGGAGCACTTTTTCTATAAGGAATTTTCGGAAATCTTGCCCCGTGAAATTTTGGAAAACATGCCCCGCCGTCATATTTTGACTTTAATAGTACCTTGACGAATAGAATTTTAAATTATTTTGGAAACGAATGTATAGTTACGTAGAGAGCAGAGCCACCTTTTAGTATACGCAGCGATAAAACTGTAAAATTAATAAAAGTACGTTTGATTTAGGTTTGAATAATGTAAGCATGAAAATCCACTCAACGTTGAAAAAATCACAAAATCAGCTCTAACGACCAACTGAACAAAAATTCTTGTGGGTGACATAAAACAGGTTGCTTCATAAACCAAGCAGCCATTTAGCGCCTCCTAACGGCTCATTTCTTGTATAAGGCCTGGTGGAAAACTTACCCCATTGGAAAACTAGTCCCGGTCTCCCCTAATTTATAAAAAATATATTTTACTGATAACACCCTCCTCTCCCCCTCCTCATTAACATAGACACAGATTTATAGCATTACAAAAACAACTGTTTGATCGCAAAAAATTTGAGGACTTTCAATACTCATGAAAACAATGCTGCAATCTCTTTCAGAACTTCCTATACGCAGTCATGACAGTTACCTTGTGGACGGTCCTCGCCTGCCTGTTGTGTTGTACCGTTGCGTATTCCACTGGCTACACCGACTCAGAATGGACCAGCAAATTTGATGGTAAAAGAGCCTCTACATTGAGTTAATTTCTTCATACGAATATTTTTTTTTATCTAAAAAGGGTTTATGAATTGGATATTATTTTTAAAATATATATTTCAAAACTGTATGACATGACTATGACATAAAAATAAAAAAATATATATAGAACATGGATTTAAAAAAAAAAGATATAAAAGAACTAAAATTGCCTACTTTCCTTTTACTTTAATACTCACTGAAATTCTTATAGAAAAACTGGTAGTTTTGTAAAATTACCTATCACCTATTACGGTTATCACACAAAATTTATAGACCTTAAAAAAATCGTAAACCCCATCAATTACTATACCCGAAAGTTGATGTATATTCCTTAAAAATAATTATTTTATATTTCTATTTTTTTTTTAATTTCTGACCATGTCCACTGGTTCGACCATTTAAGCTAAAACATAAGCCTCCCATATCTCCCTGCTTGATGAATTTGAATAACTGAATAAAGCGCCTCTTTTTCTCCTATTTTCCAGGGAATATATGCATATTTTAAAACTGACCTTACAACCTTTCTAATCACCCTCGAACCTAATTGGTCAATTGAACAAGCAAAAATAATCGCCCTTTTGTGAATCACTTCGCCGCGTACTCCTGAAGAGAGAACACTCTAAAAAATTATCTCCAGTTATGACTACCTTACAATAAAGACTGTTAAATGTTAAGTTTGCCCTGTCGACTTATTATATCACATACACATACATAAACTGGATATTCGTTAAATTAGCAATCCATTTTAGCTGCAGAATCTTCAGCATTCGACGACGCCGACTGGGATCCAGCCGAACCTATAATTCTACGTCGACGTTGGGTACCCGATCTTTCAATTACTCAACCGAGAGACGTGCTACGAAATCGCCTTCTGCTGCAACAGCTAATGCGCGAAAAGCAGGAGTACAATCAGCGGGTACTCGAAAATAGAAAAATTCTCGACGAAATGGGCAAATGAAGAACTTCTGAAGAATACATGTGAGACTGGCTATTTGAGTCGAAGAACTCCAAACTTAGCCCTGCAAAGTCCTATGAAGCCTTTTCAATGATAAATATTAAAAAAAAATGTTTATCTGAATAACTAAACTGTATTATACTAAATCAATAAATGTTTGAAAATTGGTCTTTTCACTACTTAAGGTGTACGGATGTACCACAACGATGTTTTTAGTTATTATTTCAAGGAGGATACCCTCTTTTGTTGTGTTCCCGTCTCCATTATCCTTGGTTCATGGTCTTGATGGTCCGTTGTTTGTTGAGGGCTAGCTCAGGTGTTAGCCTCATCACTTGACTGCGGGTTAACTCTTTCGGAAAGGCAACACTCTGTATATAATTAAGTACTTCTTTGAAGAAGCTAACTTGAAATGCAGATCCAGTTGAACTGAATTGATAGAAAAACACAAATTGAAATCTACGTTACTATAACGTAATCAGTTTCCATCTATTTTGATTGATTTAGACCTAACAAATCGCCGGTAACTTACACGGAAAACACAAAAGAATAAATAACTTTAAGAGGGGAATTAAACGAGAGACGTGTTCGTTTAACCACGTGTAGCAAGTAATATATAAGTTAAAACGGTTGGAAATCTTCCTGCTTCGTTACTTGACAGCATTTTCCAAATTCAAAATTACAAGAACAGTAGAACTTGTGTACATGTAAAGCGACATAACTTCAATAATTAAGAATGACGTGACAATATTATTCTTGTTGGACCTTCCTTTGCTTAAGAGTCGCTGCTAACATATCCAGGCCAATTTTGTTTAATAATGCACTGGTAAATCAAAATCTAAACCTCTGATATCGAAGCAAGTCACAGCTTTTGAGCGCTTCTGTATTGAAATGAAACATACGTTTTGATGTTTCATTTATGTATGTGTATCAGAGTAACTATGATCCAAGTCCGTTTGTGACTTATCCCTTATTTTTCCTGAAATACTGAAAGTTTAAAACGTATGAAAGTGAAGAAGTAAATACGGTCTTCGAACATAAGGGTACGAGTTGTAATCAGGCTTTGTTTGTTGAAGTTCCTGACACGCTACTTTATTTAATCTTTTGAGTTTGCATTTCCGTTTGATTAAAACTTAATTTTGATATTAGTGTCGCTGCAATCTGTTGTGCGCAATTAAAAGATACATTGAAGACGTAAGAATTATTAATATTTATTTACGTCAAGACGTAGATAGATAGATAGATAGATATATAGATAGATAGATAGGAAGATAGGTAGGTAGGTAGGTAGGTAGATATATACAAACATACATACATACCATACATACATACATACCATACATACATACATAGGTAGATAGATACAAACATACATACATACATATATACATACCATACATACATACATACATACATACACTCTTAAAACAAAAGAGTGAAATTCACTCCTAGTTAAGTTAAAACCGTTCGTTTTAAGAGTGTAGGACGCAGATTGTTTTCTTTTATTTCTTTTACCCACTCCGAAAAAAGAGTGAAATTCACTCCTATAGGAGAAGTGCATTTTCGGCACGGAAAGGAGTGGAAATTAACTAAGACTGAGTTAAAACCGCTCGTTTGTTTTAAGAGTGTACCATACATACATACATACATGCATACATACATACATACATACATACATACATACATACATACATACATACATACATACATACATACATAAATGTTTGGGCAAACACGGTCTTTTGGGCTTGGTCTAGACTTGATCTAGATTAAGTGGAATAAGAAACAACAAATGGACGTATGAACCTATCAGTAATACGAGTATCAGTATACATCAGCGTATCTGTAAAACTTGTTTCACTATTTCAAAACACCGCTTGCAGAAAAGCCAATTTAAGGAAATAGTAATTGGGAACATCGGGAGTAAAAAACAATTCATGAAATTATAGAAAGATGCTACGTGAAAAATATACATTACTTAAATTTGCTAGCTTTGTTATTTTTAAATTCTTATTAGGTGCAATCATCACGATATTAGTAAAGCAATAAAGTTCCTTTATTAGCAATTATGCCAAAATTCAATTGTTTTAAATAAGTTATTATAACTTTTGTAAAATTTCTAAAAGTATTTGAAGCATGTAAATTTTCATATTTAACATTCAATAGTTTTTATTTACTTCTACAGTAGAAACTGAGTTCTTCAGTGCGAATACCAAGATAAAATGTTTTGGGCTATTTTACAGTTCATACTACCAAACATTATACATTCTACGAACTTCACAGATTTACAAATGCCAAAAAAGTCTTTCAATATTAATTATTTAATCTGATATGGAACAGTATACAATAAAAGAACAACTTCATAAACTCCTAAGTTTGCTAAATTTCTTCAATTATGTATTACCTTTGTTATTCAATTGTTATCGGATCAAATTGCTAAGTTAATTAAATTTAAATGCTGGCTATTCTAATTGGGCAGTAAAGTTTCTGACGCATGCGCATAATTCTCACGCCTTTTCTAAGAAAACATTACATTTTGAGTATAAAAGAGGGAGTAGGTGAAATATGAAATTTTGTTACAAACTGTCTTAAAATTACTCTAGGAAGCAAGTACAAGATTTTAGACTATTATTGAGTAAGTTCCATTTGATTTATTTTTTATATTTTAGTTGACTTTGCTGTCAATAGACCAAAATGTAAAATTAATTTTAGCTTCCACACTACGTTTATAACGTAAAAAGTGGAAGGTATTATAATCGTTCAGTCCGTCTGTCTGTCTGTCCGTCCGTCTGTCTGTCACCCACTTTCACAGAAAGAACCACAAGTCCCACAGACAAGTGGGATACGTCATTTTAAAGCAAAAAATCAGATTAGGCTACATTCCAAATTTCATTAAAAAATTTAAATTAGAAGTTTATTTAAAATTTAAATAACTAAATTTTTTTTATCTACATTGAAATAACATGCAAATTCTATTTTTATTCATATTTTCACTGTTGTCATCCACAAGTCCCACAGACAAGTGGGATACGTCATTTTGAAGCAAAAAATCGGATTAGGCTACATGCCAAAGTTCATTAAAAAATTTAAACTAGAAGCTTATTTAAAATTTAAATAACTAAAAATTTAATCTACATTGAAATAACATGCAAATTCCATTTTTATTCAATATTTTCACTGTTGCCATTTCGTTAAACGTACGAGAAACTTTTGTTAAAATAAAAATACACTTTTGAAAAAATATTTATTTATGTGATATAATTCGGTTTGGATTGTTGTATTATCACAATAGAGTTCTTTTAATGGTTCTATATATATGTATGTAGAAAGATGCATAGAGAATTCTAACTTAACATAAAAAAATATGTTAAGTTTCGCTTTTATTTTTAAAGCATCAATTGTACAAATTATAAATTTTTTGAACTGTAAATTAATTTAACAAATTATAAATAAGTGAATTTTCGAAAGAAATGTAAATGGGAAATTGTGGCGACAAAAATATTTATTAAAAAAGATTACATCATTATTCTTCGAACTTCAAACAAATTTAGCAAACGATAAAGTCTAATTATTAAATCTGAGAAAGAAGATTAATGAAAATAATTAATTTTGGCGTTTAAAAGTTTGAATTACAAATAGCTAAAGGCCCTGTTTTTATTAGAATTAAATCACATTTGCCATTCGAAAAAATCGCTCGAGAAACTTTAATTCTTTTAGACAATAAATTAAAATAAATTTATTTTTGCAACATCGATCAGTTTGAAATGATGTCAAATATATTTCACTACGGAATCCTTGTATGGTGATATGAAATGTTTTCATTCTATTTAAAAGCGAGGATATGACATATTTATTCTTTAAAATATAATTAATTTTTGCAAACGATAAGTAATAATTATTGAATTTTCGAAATAAAATAAATGAAACTAGCCAAATTTAGCTTGTAAATGTTAAATATAGAATTAATGTTGTGTTTGGCGCGTTTTTTCCTGTTAAACACAAATATGTGGAAGCGAGTTAAGTGACAGATTCTGTTACAAACCTACTTGTTTATGTTTTAATTTTTTTTCATTAAATCAAAAATTTATTGTTGAAATTTGTATTGGCAATTATATAAAATGCATAGATGCAATTTTATTCCTTTACATTGGAAAATTCCTTCTTAAACATTAGTTTCATAGTTTGCATTTTGTTTAATTTTAGATTTACGGGACATAAACAAATGTTTGTTTTTGAAAAAAATATTCAAACATTTTCTTATATTTAGATATAATTATTTGTTAATTATAAAATAATTTACTCCCTTACCAAACCTATGAGATATTAAGCTCGATAAGGTAATCAAAATAATTTTTATCTGTGATTCCATTTCTTATTCTATATCGTCTTTAAATATTCTATAAATTTATATTAAAGTTATTTTTAATATTAGTATATAACATTAAAAAATAATTTAATACTTCCAGAACTTAACTAACAGTTTTATGCAAATTTATCATAGGAAGTTGTTGTTCGTAGTGTCTATCTAATCTGATATTTTATGATATCTTGTTTGATTTTAATGCAAGCTAAAAGTTACTCTGCTTTGTTTTAGAAAATATAACTTCATATAGCTTTAAATTTATATTGATGCATTTTAAAATATTTATTGAAAAGAGTTTTCGAAGGATTCATTTATTCATTAATATAGAAGATATTTTTTATTGTAGCTTCTTTTTGGCATATTTCATTCGTTACGGTTCCGGTAATCTTCGACGTACTTACTGTGGCGGATGATCACAATGCCAATATTAAGTCAATCGGATTTTCTCACATGGAAGCAAAAAGAGTACTTACGGTTTTTCTTGCAGTTTTAAATGAAGTAGAGACAATGTTGAGCGAATCTGAAGGGCGGAAATTTTTACTGCCGTACTTTGCACTTCAGAAGCGTTTAACATTGTCATTACTTGATTGAAACCCGCACGTAAAACCGGGAGTACGGTTTCCAATTCTGTCACATGTGAAAAATCTGTTTGACTTAACACTGCCACTGTTAACATCCGGCACGATAAGTGACATTAGCAACTCTTTGCATGTGAAACCAACACCTTCTTTAGATAAGGCCTCTTTCACTCAAATAATAACGTGGTTGAAGTAGTCCGATCTAGCCAACCACAAAAACAATGCCAAGACATAATTCGCCAACTTATTTAGGTAAGTGATTGGTCAGAGTAGGCTTCACTCACTACGTCACACGTAAAATAGTAACCTATACAGAGGCCTTACAGGAAGTGTTGGTGAAATTAGCCTTATTATTGCACCATATACTTCTCTTTTTAGACTTTTCATCATGAAAACCTGCTATCTCATCATCTCGTTGCTGTTGTTCTTCTCAGCGTCCGAATGCGTCCTATCAGCGTCTACGCGGACGTGTATCATGTAAGTTTAACACAAGTATCTGAGATTGTCTCTTACATACTCAAGGTTTCAACAATGCAAAAACAAATGTCACCATATCACCACGTTTAAAAAAAGGAAAATTTAAAGAATGAATTTTACATTTACTTTAAAGCTATCATTCTATGATTGTTTTGCATAAATTTGACATTTTCCCCCTAATATGGGAACGGCAATAATAAAAAAAAAATTATACCTTTTAAAATTTTCTATTTTAGTTTAGAATTAACTTGTCATATCTTTTGAAAGGAAATCATAACTATTACTTTTGCAAAAATGGCCCAAATACCAGTTAAGGTACCTATGCGAAATCAAAAAAGGTGATAAATATTTCCTCAGATTGTCCAAGGTCAGAGAGAAATAGAATCTAATTATCAATTGATACATTTCATTTATATAAAAATTAAATTTATGAAGTTCTGATAGCTATTTAACAAGTTTGAATTAAAAAAAACAATTTACACCAATAAAAGAGTCAAAGCTATTATTCAAGAAAAATCATGTGACTTTCGGCCGAGTCATATTTTCACATTTTGACATAATTTAAGTGTTCAATTTAATTACCTCTAATTCTCTACAGATTGTTTAAAATTAAGCGATTCAGAGTGGTCACTAAAATGTTTTTTAAAAAATTATCACATATATGTAACCACAATTCAGTTTACAAATGAAACTAAGGTAAATTTGTGATTGTTCAAATAAAAGGCACCGAACTTTCAATTTCTAGTTATATACTAAATACATGTAAATACTTATCAATTCTAAATGAATGCAGTTAAAATAGCGAATTCGACGAGTGTAACAGTGTACTAAAAATTAAAAGCTTTTTTTCCAACTATCTTAATGGGAAAGAACAAACCGTGGGGATACGGTACCCAAAAATTGGCTTCTTAAAATAATTTAAAAAATTTTACTTCTTATTATTCACAATACCTTTCCGAACATTTCCTGACTGTTTCATAATGATATCTTCTGTAGAAAAAAAGTTATTAAACACTTGCTGGAGTCATCCCTTGAAGTTTCAACCCGTATTTCGTCTGCTTTCAACCTGTTTTCTCTGTTTCGCGTATTTTCAATTCTTGTGTTTAATAAATCCCTAAAGCTTTTTTGCTAATTAAGTTAGTGTTTCGAAATTTTTAGCCTGTGTTCTTATATAAGTGGTGCACAAAATTGTGCATGGAATAAGGTCTTCTAAGTATAGGTATTTAAAAAAAATTGAATTCAATAATTTGTTATTTTATTTTTATTTATTTTTTTGATTTGTTGAGATTTTCAGTATAAATACATGTTTCTATTTTTCACTGTAGCTCACATTTTAAAATCCATAAACAGTTTTTGAACAAATAGTTCTAAAACAAACTATAAAAGTTTGGTGGAGCTATTCTTAAAATTGAAAGAGGAGTAGCATTTTAAAAAAGTTCAAAATGTTAACTTTTTTTTAAAATGAAAAACTACTTGTAAATATTTGTTTAATTGTTGGGAAATGTTTAGTTAGAATAAACAATATATAAAAACACTATAATTTACAAGTCAATGTTATTATTGCTAAAAATAATATTTTGGGTACCGTATCCAATTAAAAGCGAAAGAGATAACTACATTGTAAAGGTTTCTTCTGCATTTATAAGGTTTCTTCTGCACACTAAAAACATTTGTTAGAATGTTACTCCATAAACCTGGTGGTAGAACTTTTTACAGAGCAAACGTCTAACCAAATTTATTACGTAACGTTACACCACAAAACCGTAGGAAGCTTGGAGCTTTCTCCAATTTTGCTGTATAATGTTACTCCTTAAACACAGCCACCATAGTGTTCGTGTTATTCCTAACAAAACGTACAAAACCATGTCCCCATTATATATCTTTCACATGAAGAAAGGTTATGCTTCTAATTGAATTAATTTCATGTCCGTGTACTGTTTTGGTTAGTTAATCCAAATTAAATCCCAAGTTTTTGTAATAAATATTGGTTTTTAATTAAATCGGCATTATGTGAACGTACAAAACACAAAAATAAACATTATAGAGAGTATAAATACATAAATTCTATGAAAATAAAATGTCCCACATATTTTCGTCATGTCCGAGGACAACGTATTATTATTTAGCATGTATAAAAATCTAGAAATGATAACAGTACTCTGTTTCAGTCTAGCATTTTCATTAGTGTTCAATCATACACGCAAAACGTTGCATCAAGTCGATTGATGGAATATCGCAGTAGATAAAAGGTTATTTGAAGTTAAAAGTTAAAAAAAGGCTTTAAAAAAAAGTTTAAAAAAGGCAAAATCATAGCGTAATTTCTGTGGTCAAGATACAAGAAGGTAAACCAATTTTTTGAACTTATAATTTGTAATTTGTAGAAAGAAATAGTAGTAGAAGTTTACATGCTTCTTTCTCTTAAGCCTAAAACGTTTCTGTCAGTGAGCCCTTATTTACGATTTCATCATGTCTATGTACCATCATATCCATAGTTTTTAGCCCACAGACATGATTTATGTATCCACGGGACGGGCATAACCTTTTAATTATAAAAGAATAAATTGATTAAATATAAGTGAAATGCATTATACTAACACTATATTTTGCTGTGAACTAATATAAAATATTTTTATGTTAATATTGGGGGTTAACATTTTTCTGAATGAAACATTATTAAATTAAGACTTACTATCAGAAAAAAAAATAAGACTTACTATCAGAAAAAAAATAAGACTTACTATCAGAAAAATTAATATTAATTGTATGATCTAGAACGATGCTATATTTCCAATGTAGTATGTAAGTGTAACTCAAATCCAAAGTTTCAAAAACTTTCATCAATATTTCTTTTTCGAGATATTTCGCCTCAAATTGTACGTATTCTGAGTAATAACCCGTTTACGTATAGTCAAGTTTTAACAGAGTACTTTTTATTTTTTGGAATCCAAACAACAGTTGTGTGATTTTTTAATTTTAACTAATCATTTTTCTAATACAAAATAAATTGTGGCAACAATGGAAGGATATAAAGGGTATTCAATTCAAATGAGTATATTCAAACTAGTGCTTAGTTATAATTTCTCTCATGAAATGTTTCTTTGCAACTTATGATTCGAGCAGTGAAAGCGAGGGACAGAGAATTTGCACTATCTTTAATGTAACGTTTAAGCTAAAAATTCATTGTGAAATTGTTATTTAGAAATAAAAATTTAAAACGATTTTGTTATAGTTAGAGTAGGGGAGACCGGGGCTAGTTTTCCCATGAGGTAAGTTTTCCACCAGGTCTTATACAAGAAATGAGCCGTTAGAAGGCACTAAATGACTGTTTGGTTTATGAAGCAACCCGTTTTATGTCACCCACAAGAATTTTTGCTCAGTTGGTGTTGTAATATTTTCGTTAGAGCTGTTTTTGTGATTTTTTCAACGTTGAGTGAATTTTCGTGCTTACATTCAAACCTAAATCAAACGTAATTGTATTAACTTTACAGTTTTATCATTGCGTATACTAAAAGTTGGCTCTTCTTTCTACGTAACTATACGTTTGTTTTCAAAATAATTTAAAATTCTACTCGTCAAGGTACTATTAAAGTCAAAATATGACGGCGGGGTATGTTTTCCAAAATTTCACGGGCAAGATTTCCAACAATGCCTTGTAGAAAAACGTTCTCTAGTCTTTGTAAATTAAGCTTAATATTCCCAAAAACCAAATTATTTTGGTCGTATGAACACGTATTAAAAAAAGTTTTGCTCTAGATTCAAAATTGTCTGCATAGTACTGAAAAAGGAAGCTGAATGAACTCGTACTATTCTGAAAAAAGATATGTCACTCTAAAAAACAATCAGGGAATGGATGCAGTAGCCGAAAAGCACCCATAAACAAATATGCCCCATAAGTTCGTGAATATATAATTACACTGTAAAGTAGCGATGTGTCATGTTGCACCCAAAGTTTTCAGTCAATATTGGCTTGCAAAAAAGGGAGGGGGGGGGGAGAAATCACACCAAATTTTAGCCAATCAATTTTGTGTAATCTTTGGCAATACTTAAACAACCTCTAGAATAGAGCACCAAAGTATAGTTACACAAAAGAGGAAGTTTTATGTAAGTTTAAAGGGATCCGGATGATAATGACCTTTAATGAAATTAGTTAAAATAGTTAGGCATAATAAACTAGCATCTTAAAAAAATATCTATATTCTCGGTATACTCTTTTGAGCTATTCTAGTTAACAATAAATCTGCGTAAAAAATTAAAAAAAGGTTCTTCAAATGTGTTAAATCTTTTTAAAAAAATAGTTGGAAAATTGGCCCCATCACTTTTTGGCAGTCTGGGAAAATTTAATCCGCATACGGGGCACGTTTTCCAGCTCAACATGCTTGTATTTAATAACTTGCTGCCAAAAAGTATATTGACTTTTTTTGGAAAAGTAGTAATGCTTATTTGTAGATAAACATGTGAGGAAGACAATGGCACCTTGTTTACTTCAAAATAAATAAAAGTAAAAAATATACAATCAAAAAGAAGAAAACGAGGGAAACTAGCCCCGGCCTCCCCTATTTATCTGTTTCGTTAATTTATTTCTATAAATTATTTATCCTTTAATTATGCTTTACCTTCAATAGGGGGAACTAGGGACATTTGACCCCTAAGGATACATGACCCAATGCCTTTTTCTCAGCAATGGAAAAGTTTTGTGAGTTGAAAGTGGCATCACTTTTTTCCTTTCAGCCAGTTGATCACTTGGTGAAAAAACCGAGCTGAATCATTGCGTATTTGTTAAGTTATGCGAAGAAATACGTTGTTATGCACTGAAAGTAAATTTTTGAGGCCGTAAGGTTTTTCGGTCTAAATATTTTGGTTTAAAAGAAAGATTTTTTCAATTAGTTATTTGTTTAGTTCATGCTAATTAGCTACACTTACATGACTAATAGTGCTAATGTAATTATTAGCAAAGGACTTTGTTTTGGGATTAAACAAAAAAGTGCAACTAGGGATAAGTGACCGAAACCAATTATAGGGATATGTGACCCAAGTAAACAACACAAAAGTAGACAGAAGTAGACCAAGTAAATTTTTTTTAAAAATCACGGGAGTCCCAAAAGTAAATGACTGGGTCCTTAACGAAGTATAAGGTTTGTTTGGAAGGTACAAGGGAATTTTTTTTTAACGAGCTTACAATTCAATATGCAGAAAAAATCGATGGAAAATGTTTTAAATGTCCTAAAATGGATAATACATCCCAAAATGATATTGATAAAATAGTAGCGATTCTTCAAACACATGTGTTTTCTCTGCAAAATAAAAGAAGCCCCAGTTTTGTATTTCGAACAGAATTTACATTTAAAATTAATTATTTCGTTAATATAAGCATAATTAATGAGATAAAAATAAAAAGTAATAATTTTGTCTGAAAATACTATAAAATCTATATAAACTTTATAATATGATATTAGTTTTGTTATTTGGTAAAAGTTTTTTGATTATTTTAAGTTATACTACCACATTTTGGGGTTGGGTCACGTATCCCTAATAGGAGGGTCATGTATCCCTATGCATTGGGATACATGACCCAAAACTAAAGTTTTAAATAATTTAGATTTTACTACTATTGCAGTTAATACTACAGAAAAATACTAATATATATTGTGTGCTACTTTATGAAGTATAAATTATCTGCATTTACACAGTCATAAATAGTGTTTTTTAAAAGTTACAAGCAAAAAACTTCGAGTGGGGTCATATGTCCCTGGTTCCCCCTACTTTTATTTCCAAACCAGTGTTTCTTTTAGTAGGCTTTTTTGCAAGCCGTGTACTAGCATAGTGAAACAAGATTTACAGCAGATTTCATGAACGTAGATGTAATCAAGATATTGGAACTATTTACTGATACTGTCTTAAAAAATGTTTAATAAAAAACGTAGTTGTCAACTGTGTATAATTCATAAGATGTCCTACATAAAACAGGGAACGTTTTATGTAACATTTATTATAGTTATAAAAAGTTTTAGAACTATTATTTTATAAATTACGTCTTTTAAGTTAAATTATGAAAGATCAGCGTGAAATTTTTTTCATTGTAGTATGCAGCTATGCATAAAGCAACATTGTAACTATGTATAAAGTACAGAAATAATTACTATATACTAATAGTTATTTTTTCTTTTTGCTTAATTTAAACGTTGAAATAGAGCTACATGAGGGTTATTTGCACTACACTGAAGGATTTAAAGACAACAACGTAACGTAGCTCAAATGGTCTGTTTAATATAAATAAAGAGTACAGGAGAAAAACCCCTTCATCGACTGGAAATCTGTCCGCATTGAGGAATGCTTGGCTGAAAAGTAGCGGCGATCGGAAACCGGGTTCTCCCTTGGTTCTTCTTCCACGGTTCAAGTGTCAGACTATTGTCTGGTGTGAATCTCGATCATAGAGATCCGTGAGCCGCCGCTTGATAAGAACCAAGGCAAAACTGGTTTCTTCACACCAGTTTAGGCGATGACTAACTATCTTCGGCAAGCAGATGATGCAGACAGATTCCCAGTCGATGAAGGGGTTCTTTCCCTACTTCCCCTGTACTCTTCAAACGTATACCGGTGGTGTGCAGTAAATTTACACCAGATGATACGCTTACATTGTTTGATAAAATACTGTGACCTTATCCTCTTGAACTTTTCAGCAACTGCGGCCAGTGCAAGAAAATGTACGGTGACTACTTTTTGGGTCAGAGATGCGCGGAGGAGTGCATTAAGACGGGCGGATACCTAGTTCCCGACTGTAATGAACCCAGTTCCATCATGCGATACCTGTCCAAGCTAGCCTGACCACACAGAGATGTATAGACATACAGTGAAAAACGGAGTATATTGCAAATAAAATGTTTTTACCCAGGAGTACTTATGTGTGATTTCATTTTTCTACACTTTTAACACTCCCTATAGGATTATTTTTATTCCAATTTTGGATAATTTATTGGTTACACTCAATCTTTCTATTGGTTACACTCAATCTAATCTTTTAACACTTTACCATCAAAAGGCGACTAACAATAACGAAAAAACTATTAACGACTAAACTATTAATGGAGTTGTTAATAGAGCTAGCAACAATCGATTGTAATGAGGCCAAAGTTACACAAACACAAGTACGAGGATGCTTGAAATGTGTTAAAAATAAGAATGGTCAAAGACTAAAATGTTTTGGTGTTCACTATCACATCAATAACTTTTGTTGAATTGGTAAAGGCCAGGCTACCTTTTTTTAAGAATTGGCCTTCTTTTACAGAGAGGTTTTTGCTGGGAGTTAATTATTCGTTTTTTCCTTAATCTAATCCTTCCGTACTAAGACCATTGTGAAGGTGTGCTTTGAAATAATATTCTAGTGTCTACTTCAGTTATTTATGACCAAAGTTTTTATTCATTACTAAATTCAAAATTTATATCTACCGTCAATTAGGGAAACTTTAGTTCTTAAGGGAAACTTGGGGAAAAAACGATGGAAGAATATTTTTCTATGAAATGAATGTTCTTATGATGTCACGCTCTCTATACTGCGATTTCATTGGTTGTTTTATTTTCCCTACTACTTGAAACAAGCTAATTAGTTTTTTTTATAACGTCACGCGCTCCGAACTGCAATTTCATTGGTTTTTTTTGTTTTCTTTGACAAAGTGTTGAAACAAGCCCATTATTGCCTTGTATAATTTCAAACTTTAACAATTTTATGAAAAAGACATTCTTTTAAAGTAATTTTTAAAAAAAATATTTCAATCTTATTTTTTTCCAGATTCTAATTTATTCTGATTTTTAAATAATATATTCGAAATTAATTACAGTAGAACCTCGATTATCCGTTCCACTTTTATCCGGGCTTAACCTAAAGGACCGTGTTAACCGACCGGAACTCTGTGTTAACCAACCGTCAATAAGTCAACATTAAAAAATTTCTTCACTAAAGCTATTTTCGGTTGTTCACAAAAGAAACCAGTTTCAGAAATATACCGCTATTATAAAGTGATGGATCTTCGGAGATTTTGAAATCGGTGATTCTGAAATTGGAGAATTGGAAGGTGAATTGGAACCGGAGATTTTAATCCGGTGATTCTGAAATTTGAATTCTCAAATCAGGAAATTATCGGGGTTTATGAACTCTGGGAACTGCAGTGATTTTAAGATGCAAAATCTTCATCAACTATAAAAGTAAAAGCAAATTTCTGACAACCTTAAATTTTCGGGAAACTCCAAGAATCTTCTAAAATCGTGAAACTCCCCATCTGTGCTATAAAACAAAAAAAAATAAGCATTTTTCCCAGAGCTCCGATCAGAAATTAAAAATAATGTTTTAGCACTTTCTTTTTGCCAGGAAGTCTCAGAAATAACACTAAAATTCAATGTTTATTACTGGTTAATTCCATGTAAATACATACCACAAGTGAATTTTAAAAATATTTTTTATTACAGTTGAAACTTTTATATGTGATTTAGAAAATTTTGAATTGTAAAAATTTTACATAAAAACTACTATTGTTTTTACCTGTGGCAACACTGAAGTTTCAATTTCAAAGTGGATGTTTGGCTTTGAAAGCATGGTTATGGTTTTTCATCATTTTGAATTTTTAAATTTTAAGTTAAGTATTACATTTTATTAGATTTTTAGGTTAAATTATTAAAATAAACTGTAATAACTATCTTAAAAACAAATTTTTGATAGGCATTTATAAATAAAAGTAACTTAATTAGAAAGATAAAACTTCTCTGTTTTAGCTGTAGTGTAAGTCACGAAGAGATATAAAGGTTTCTCGAACTATATGAAATAAAGCTTTGCATCAAAAATTTTAAGATACTTTCTTTTTATATTTACCTCTGTGTAATTCCATATCTTTAACATTAAAAATAAAAAGCATTTTCTCGATTTATAAAACATTTTTACTTTGTAGTGTCAGTCACAACATAGTATCAGTCACAACTTCTGCTTGATTTTTCTGTTGTAGATAAGCTATAATATTTGTAGATTACTTATAATTTGTTAAATTCGATTTAAGATGGTCAAATCAGCAACTAAAAGAAAGAGAGAGCAAAGAGAAAGACTTTAAGCATATGGTAAATTTTAAACCTTCAAAGAAAATGAAAGCAAAAACCACTTTACGGTCAACACTTCAATTAAAAGTATTCCACCTCTATTGCAATGTTCCAACCGTTTGACAACATTGAGTGGTAATTATCTTCCACCAGGCATGGTTATCTTTGCCTTCAATCATGGTAAAGGACCAATTGATGGACTTACAATGAAGAGGGGGATAAAAGAAGCCACACTTTCCAGGAAAATTGATCCACATTTTGCTGAAGATTTGTTCACTTTGCATAAGAAATCTGCCCAAACATAACGCTTTTGTAGTTTTCTGACAACTGTGTAAAGGGTGAAATAAGTAAATTGAATAATATTTGCTCATCAAAAGGAAAATATTTTTTCCGATTCCTGTTACTCAATAATTGCACAGGTTTTTTTTTATTAAACAAATACCTACTTAAAATTGCCCAAATCCCCAAAAATACTACACGACTGATTTCAAAAATGAAAATATTGTAAAAGTGTTGTAAAACTCCCAACAAAATTCTGAAAACGAATTTGATGCTGGAAATCGGGCTTTATATCCTTTCGTAGGAAAAATTATCTTAAAATTATATTTTTTGGGGCAAATGTTAAGTAAAGATGCTTATTCAATAAAAGTAAAACTTCTGCATCTCAATGAAGGATCCTTTTATCTCGTCACAGTCAGCGACATCAACTCAGTGGCAAAATCAAAATTCAGGGATACGACCATCAAGTTAAAGAACCAAATCTGTGAATTAACAACTAGCAGAACAATTGCAAAAACCTTAACTAGACTAAGAACTGGATATCTGGGGGGAATGAAAATCCAGCCAGACGGCTCCAGAAAGTACCCCACCTGCAAAATCTGCCTCGACATAGAACTAAGTCCAACACACATTTTCTCATGTCCAGTCATCCTTGCAAAAATGCAACAGATTAGTGATTCTCCGCTAGATGACCTTTATTCCCAAAACTGCCTTCAGATTGATGAGGCTGTGTGGAACACACACGGTCACATCTAATACCTCAACCTATCCATAGACAAGACAACAACAACAACAACAAAACTTCTGCAATGGTAGGGAAGTCTTTTTGCTTGGCCTGAGAAGAAAGATTTTTCAGACATTGCTATTGGAGAAGGAATTAAGAAATTACCAGAAAACAACTTTGGTGGACGTTGTGTAACTTTTACTTACTATGATTTTACCATGTATGCAATTCTTTACTTACCATGTTCAAAATTATTTACATATGTTATTATTACCTTAATTTCCATATATATTTGTGATAAAATTCACATAATGTAGTGTAAGTCACAAATTGAATGCAGTGTAGTTCACGCACAAAAATGTTAATACATTGTTTTCTTTGATATTTCAACACTTTTTTATTAATTTTTTTTTATTTAAACCTTTTTCTTAAAATAAGCACTGGTAGAATGTTGATTTACTGCACTATGAAGAAGAAATTAGAGTTTTAAATGATAACCAAAAGTCAACTTCATTTCATGTAGTGTAAGTCACACATTTTGATTATTTTTTAGTAAAATACTAAATGAAAAAAGTGTTTACAGATTTCTAAAAATACTATATGTTCAGGAGTAAACTGACATACAATATTTTTTTGAATAAATATAAGATAGTTTTGAACTATGCAAACAATCCTTGTTAAATCGTCAAATGTATTGTAAGTCACGCAGGGAAATGCCGTGCTACAAAACTAGCACAGATTTTGGACGTTGGAAGATATGAGGTCCGCGGACTTTCAACGCTGTACCATAAATTTCATTACTTAATGAATATTCTTTATTATCTTTTATTATTCAAGAAGAAAACCACTGTTTGGAGCGAGGATTTACCAATTTTGTGATTCAACCATAATTTTGATACACCGCAAAAGTAGTAAATAAACGCTCCAAATATAGTGGTGGCAGCTCAATAAACAAAGTATTTTTATTTTTTCATCGTTAAAGTTTCATATTAAATAACTATTAAAAAAAAGGGTAATGCTATTCATGTGTAAAAAAATTTAAGAAATATTTTTTCCGAACATTAGAAATAGTCCAGGCAACGAAGAGTTATAGAGGGAAAGTTTTGATTATCCGACCGATTGGTCCGAATTTTTGATTATCCGACCTACCCCGGTCCCAATTACATCCGATAATCGATGTTCTACTGTAATTGAAAAATGTTTGAAATTTATGATTTCAATAAAGATTGAAGGAAATATTTTTAGAAACGATACAATTTTTGAATTTGACGAGGGTTTTGTGAGAATAAAAAACGTAAATCAGTCAAACTCAGGTAAATTTTTATGGAGGCGACCATCTATGCAAATTTTGTTTTCTTCAACCCAACTAGGATAAATTACTATCAAATTACTTGGGATGGCATTTTTTTTTCTAATACTGATATCCTCCCACATGAATGAATAAAATTAACCATATTACTTTTTTATATAAACTTCATTCAACTTTAAAATATGGCAGATTCTAAACGGGTGGACAAATCTAAGCAGCTTGCTAAGAGTAAAGTTTTAATAAGATATCTCTATGATTTCTCTTTTGATGCAAATAGTGCATTTACGTAATTTATAGTAAAAATAGTTTCTGAACAAAATAAGGTAATTCTACCATATTTAAAATTATTGTAGTTTAAAGCTGTATTTGCACGTAGCATTTAAAAATATAACTTTTTTGATGGTTTATGCAACAATATTTTAGTAACTTATTTACACAGAAAAAAAAAATTGTTAGGAAAAAAAAGAATATTTATGTTGTTTTCCTACTGAAAATTTTTGTTTTTCAAAACTCCAGAAATTTACTCTAAAGTTACACCTCGATTTGTAAAAAAAACTAAACCACATTGCATCTGCAAACTGATTAAATGTGTAACCACTGATACATTACATCTGTTGAGAGCAGATTTTTTCTGTTTGATTATGAAAAGAGAAACACTGAAGTATGCAATCTTTACATGTATCGCTATGAATAGTGGTCAGAGCACCTCGTTTTTATGCCGTATATCGGTTGCCGTCGTATATCGGTTGAGTGGGTCACTATTTTTTAACGTACCCTGCAAAACAATACAGAAAATATTTGCTATACGCAATTATTTTCTGCAATGCTTTGTTATGGGAGAATTCTGTCAAAATATTTTTACTTTCAATTGCTATATATAAAATATAAGTTAATGAAATTATTGTGATGAGGTCGAAAAACCGAAGTAGAGAATTTGTATTTTCTACACGTTTTACAGGGTGCCAATTCTGCTTTCTTAAAAAAAATGGCTTTTGAACTTTGGTCTGTTAGACAGCTGTCTCTCTGTTTGTCCTGAAACCTACTCTACAGCTCGAAATCCAAATTTGATAGTCGAGTTTCTATAGTACTTGTCGGACGTCATAATAAGATTTTCTAGAAAATCGTGCTTGCGCAAATAGTAGCTGCCATAGAACTTTTTAGTCTTAAAGATATTGGAATTACTTTAAACCTTGAAAGTGTTTTGGGAAAAAAGATAACTTTTTTGGTTTTACCTATGCATACTTCGTGTTAAAATTTTTTAAACTTTTTTTAATATCCTAAAAAGCACAGATAAATATTAATGAAAATCGCCAAAGACCTGATAAGTTTAGAAATCAAGGATTTTGGGAATACCTTTCCCAAATCCTTTCTCTAGAAATTAAACAAATTACAATATCCAACGTACTAACATTATTTCTTAGACAATTAAATCAATTAATCAAACAAAGCCAAATGTCATTGAAATTTCGAATTCAAAATCGGGGAATTCGAAAGAATCGATCACACTTATATTGAGACTAGAAATTAGTAATTAAGTAACAGTATATCCGTTCAATTCTACAAAATTGCAAGGTCAATTACTAAAAGCGCAAACAGAAAATATTTAATTGTAAGGCTCACAACGATTTTGTAAAACAACGCAATTAAATGAATAGGAATGTAACAGTGATATTGCGATGGACGAGAAGTTAAAACTAATTGCAGATGCCAGATACATATAACATGGCTGTCTTTGCTGATTTCGTTCTTTAATATAGAATATTCTTTAATTTTATTTAGAATACAAGGAAAATTGATATTATTTCACGTATTAAAGGCAATGAGGAATCGAAAATTTATTTAAGCTATTTATAATGAGTTATGAAATTTCTTAACCTAAAGTTTCTCATGTTTATATTTTAAAAGATTATAAGAATTTTTTTGGAGATTGGGTGGGGGACAAAGAAGAAGCAAAAGTAATAAAAATCTATAAAGTATTAGTTTAAAAAAAATCGTGCAAGAAAATTTATATTCCAAAATTTTTGTATTTACCATTCTATATTAGTATGTAATTCAAAGTAATCTGACAACAATACACAATATTTATTAGAATTTAACATGAATAATAACTTTTAATGACAATTTCAAATTTACAATTTAAGATTTAACATTTTAAAGATATGTGAATATAAATATAACAATAAAGATACTTGTTTAAAGGTAACAATATGCAAAATAACAATTGTCAAAACATGCCAAAATTCACTATAAAAAAAGTTTGAAGATAGATAGAAAAGAAGAAAACCACTGTTTGGAGCGAGGATTTACCAATTTTGTGATTCAACCATAATTTTGATACACCGCAAAAGTAGTAAATAAACGCTCCAAATATAGTGGTGGCAGCTCAATAAACAAAGTATTTTTATTTTTTCATCGTTAAAGTTCCATATTAAATAACTATTAAAAAAAGGGTAATGCTATTCATGTGTAAAAAAATTTAAGAAATATTTTTTCCGAACATTAGAAATAGTCCAGGCAACGAAGAGTTATAGAGGGAAAGTTTTGGAACGCAATTTTTGACTTTTTAACTTTGTTTGGACTAGTTAGGAGGTGAACATATCAAAAGTCCCCGCCCCTAGCCCCTGAGTCGAAGGGGGGAGGGGGGGTTGAATGTCCCATTTTTCGGTTTTATGCTTATATCTCGAAAACTATGCATCCTACCGATATAATTGTAATACCAAAATGAAAGCTAATTAAATTTGCTACAAGTTTTACCCCTCTAGTGTTTTAATATCTTGTATAGTTTTCGAGATATCCGCTCTTGATAGTCTGTAATTTTGGAGAAAATATTTTTTCCCCCCACACTTTTCCTCTTTTTTGACCGGATAACTCTGCAATAATGTACCGAAACACTAAATATTCATACTAGAGTGGTAAGAGAATTTAATTCTTTTCAATAATATATCTTACTTTACTATTTTATATATTTTCCTTCAAATTTTGAAGCAGTTTCAGTATTGAACGAAGAGGGACTGTCAGTCCCATAGAGCTAATACATTAGTTTTGAAATCACAAATTTTGCAAAAAAAATTACTTTGTCATATTATCAAATTTTTACCAGGTATAGGAATCATCATAATATCAATTTAAAACAAAATTGAAAAGAAAATAACATCCTGTTATTTAATTATTAATTGTTAAAGTTTTAAAATAGTGTCGCCATCTGCTGTATATTTTTGGCATTATAAAATTTCAAAAATATATAATTAAATAACTAGATAACATTTTCGTTTCAAATTTGTTTCATTTCGATGTTATGTTGATTCCCGTACCTGGGGAAAAGGGCTAACATGGCAAAGCAATACATCTGCGGAAGTTGTGATTCCAAAACTAATGCATTAGCTCTATGGAACTGACAATCCCTCTTATGTACACTTATTCTATACTGAATGTCTAAATAAAACCCTGATACTCATTTTGTAGGCACGCTGTTACTTTAATATTTTAGCTATTTTCATATTCTATGTTATCTATTTCATTTCATTTGTCAGCCCCAGTAGGAAAACAGTCAGATGATCCTCCTGTTCTTCTTTATCTTCGGAGTCAACTTGAGAGACCCCATTGAGGCAAGTCCCCTGGCAATTTTGGAATGCAGAGGAACATTTGAGACTTACTTTTTTACAGTTACAATTTGAGCTGGCACAGTGTTTCATGCATCTGCAGAAAATTATTTTTAAAATATCGCCAGGTGCTGCTGCTAACTCACTGTGCACTGGGACCAGGCAGTTGTTCTCAATCTTCCACTCATATATCTGAGGAGGCAGGTCATTTCCCAGCCACAGCTGAACTTGGTGGAATGTACAGAGGCAATGCTGTTTTACTGCTCCCTTGGTGGGAGGTAGACAAGAGATATCAGTCTTGATGGTAGCCACTGATCTTAAGAATCACTTATACCTGTAGGCATTGAGGGAGGCCTCTTTCGTTGGAGCCCCATACCACCTCAAGATGCAGGTTTCGCCTGCATTTTGAACCTGATCAGTGGTTGAGGAAAGGTCCGAAAAGGCCACTGCTGCTTTCTGGTCCCTGGCGACTCCAGATAAAGCTTCGCAAATGCGACCTTGCTTTTTCGAAATGCGGAAGATGTAGTGTTGCATCCAGTAAATGCGTGCAAAAATAACACGTCCTTTAAACCCAGTTGCTGAAGCTCTTAGGACGAGAAGAAAGAATCCTGTGTCTTCCCACGTGCAGGCTTTATGAAAGTAATGTCCTTACGCGCATCAGCTTTAGCCATCAAGAGGACTATAAGGTAAACATCTTCACCTACAATGCCGACAGCTGTTGTTTTTGACATTTCCACAGCTGTATCCAAGTTGATCCAATTGCGCTCAAGCTTCACCTTAAGTATGTTGATGATGATGTATGTTGATGAGACTTTGCCAGCTCAAAGTGCATCTGCAAAAAAGCATGTCTCAAATGTTCTTCAGCATGCCAAAATTGCCAGGGGACTTGCCTCAATGGGGTCTCAAGTTGACTCCGACGATAAAGAAGAACAGGAGGATCATCTGACTGGTTTCCTATTGGGGTCCGACAAATGAAATGAAATAGATAACATATAGAATATGAAAATAGATCAAATATTAAAGTAACAGCGTGCCTACAAAATGAGTATCTGGGTTTTATTTAGACATTCAGTATAGAATAAGTGTACATAAGAGGAATTGTCAGTTCCATAGAGCTAATGCATTTATAGTTTTGTAATCACATCTTCCACAGATGTATTGCTTTGCCATGTTAGCCCTTTTTCCCCAGGTACGGGAATCAACATAACATCGAAATGAAACAGATTTGAAACGAAAATGTTATCTAGTTATTTAATTATATATTTTTGAAATTTTATAATGCCAAAAATATACAGCAGATGGCGACACTATTTTAAAACTTTAACAATTAATAATTAAATAACAGGATGTTATTTTCTTTTCAATTTTGTTTTAAATTGATATTATGATGATTCCCATACCTTATAAAAATTTGATAATATGGCAAAGTAATTTTTTTGCAAAAGTTGTGATTTCAAAAATAATGTATTAGCTCTATGGGACTGACAGTCCCTCTTCGCTCAATACTGAAACTGCTTTAAAATTTGAAGGAAAATAGATAAAATAGTAAAGTAAGATATATTATTGAAAAGAATTAAATTCTCTACCATTCTAGGGTCAGTATTTAGTGTTTCGGTGCATTATTGCAGAGTTATCCGGTCAAAAAAGAGGAACAATGTGGGGGAAAAAAAATTTCTCCAAAGTTACAGACTTTCAAGAGCGGATATCTCGAAAACTATACAAGATATTAAAACACTTGAGGGGTGAAACTTGTAGTAAATTTAATCAGCTTTCATTTTGTGTATTACAATCTTATCGGTAGGACGCATAGTTTTTGAGATATAAGCAAAAAAACGAAAAATGGGACATTCAACCCCCCCCCCTTCGGCTCAGGGGCTAGGGGCGGGGACTTTTGATATGTTCACCTCCTAACTAGTCCAAACAAAGTTACAAAGTCAAAAATTGTGTTCCAAAACTTTCCCTCTATGCCCTTTTTTCAGCCTTCGTTGCCTGGACTAAAATTAGATTTGTCATATGGTCGAAATACCATGGCGACATTTTCGATATCTTTGAATTTTTAAATGTTTCGACCTAGAAATTATATATCTTCAAGCTTAACTAAATAATTAAACTTAATTTTAATATTTGAATTCCCCTAAAATACAATATATGCTAGTGAAATATACGCAACATTTCGTGTTAAATCATCCGGGGTTTTTTTCGATGGTTAATTTTATAAATTGATAATAACTTAATAACGATAAGTAAATTTTTACCCTATAGTATTTAGCTTGAATGTTAAGCACTTAAAAGTTTCATTACATTTCTCAATCACTTACAAAAATAAAAATTTAAACAAAGATTGATTGGTTCGTTTTGACTTTTGTTCGTTTGTATTCGTTTGTATCCAATAAAACAGATAAAAAAAACAGCTTTAAAATTTGGATTGAATAGAAAATCCCCATAAGTATCCAAAATGATTAAATAAAAAAATGTAACATCTTCGTAATGTATGTACATTGTACAGTGATAAGTTAACTGGAAAAACTCAATAAAAATGAAGAATGCAATATTTATTTATAAAATTGAAAAGCTTGACTAGAAACCATAATAAATAAAATTCGCTTTTAGCTATATTAAAAATAATGATAATAAAACAATATAAAACATTTAGAAAAAAAATAATAATTACAAAAATAAATTAATTATTTAGACACTCGAAGTCCGTTAATGAGGAGTCCTCTTTACTTGATACAAGAGTCCACGTAAGATACAATGCAATATTTCTTTAGAAATTTAAAAAGCTTGACTACATAACCACAATAAATAAAATCAGCCTTTAACCATTACAAAAAATTATTAAAAAAAACAATATTGCATATTTAGACAGTAGCCTTTAAAAACAGTTGAGTTTTAGGTCACTTATTTTTATTGAGGAACCCGTGTATGGTTTTGACGTAGTAGTTGCAGTTAAAAATAAACAATGTCCAACATTTAAACACTCGACTTCCATTAAAAACTGTTGAGTTTTTTACCTTCTTGGCTTTAGATCCGGCCTAAACCGTATTTTATGCACCAGACACTTTAGAAAAAACAAAAAGATTCAAAATTCTATAAATATAGAATTTTGATTGATATTCTGCTTATAATTTTAAGAAGAGGAAGAGAACATGTTTTCAAAAATAAACCTAATTCTGATTTTCTAAGCAAATAAAGCAATTAAAAAAAATCTTTAAACTTTGTGCAGGGAAAACAACAATAAACTTTTGCTCATTTCCTGGCCGTTTGGAAAGTTAAGAGGTTTTAGGTCACTCATTCTTGTTGAGGAATCCGTGAATGGTCTTGACGTCGTTACAGTCCGGCATAAGGAGTCCTCTGTACTTAATGCAGGACTCGGCGCATTTGGGTCCGTTAAAGTAGGACCCGAAAGTGAGTTTGCACTGGGCGCAGTTCTTGAGGCAGACGTTTGTGGGGTTCAGGCTAAGGTTGGCATCAAACACGGCAAGCAGTACCAGAATGCAGAGGAGATGTTTGAGACCAGCCATCCTGAAATAAGTAAAGGAAAAGTGGTCATTTTCAGCCTCTGAGAGATACAGACGTATAAGGGCAATTCTACCAAAATTTTTACTTTTATGTCCCTTGGGCAAAACTTATGAAAAAATTAACATTTCTTTTTAATTTTTTCTTATTATACTAACAGACTGGTTCTTATATAATTATCAAACGGTATTTTAAGACAAAGAAACTCCAAAAAATATTTAGGACACAAAACATTGCCGAAAATTAATTACCGTCCCCTGTCAAATTTTTTGTTTGGTGCTCAAACTAAGACATTTTTTTACCTAAAAATTACATTCATTTGAATTTTAAATTGAACTACAGTACCATATCTTAACACCTTCCTTCCATAAAATTTCGGCTTTTGATAATTATAATGTGGATTTCTCTTCTTGGTAACCTTGTCCCTGGATTTTGGTATATTCACTGGTCTCATTGCTAAAGTATGGAAGAGAGACATTGGATGGAGCTACAGTAATTCTTCAATCATGAAAACTGTATTGCGGAAAACTCACATTTCAGTTAGTATCCGCCTTTTTTCGCAAGACTTTACCAACAAGTCTAAAAGTTAAAAAAAAACTTATTAAAATGAGCTGTGTGGCTTTATTGCTTTACTTACAGTTCCACAGGGTTAATGTAAGTTTTTCCTAGATAATTAGAATTTTTTTCTATAAATATTTTTTAAGTGAGTAAAACGAGTAAAAAATCCATTTCCGTTAAACAGGTGTTAGTTCCAACAAAAAAAAGACCGGAAAACATAATGAATTGGGGTGAATACTCTGAAAACGAACCATTCTTGTCCCGGCCAGTTTTAAAAGTAATATAGGCTTTTAAAAGCAAAGTAACTTAGGGGAAAAATGAGAATACAGTTTATAGAGTATAGGACAGAAAGAATTATACAAGATTTCCTATTTTATTATAGTTTTTTTAGTCCACCAGAGCTTGATATGCCATGTCCGTGGATTGTCCCAGCATTGCAGGTAGCACAACATATCCGTCCGTGGAGTTTGGCAGTTTATATCTAACTTATAAGATAGTACGAATTCACTTTTTAAATTCGAGAATTGAAAAAAAAACATTTTGGAAATATATTAATGCAATTTTTATGTTTATTTTTTTTAATTGTTATGTATTTTACGGAGTATTAAATGCTTGTCCCCAATGACTGCAGTCACGTCCGTGGACATGAACAAAAACTTACATTGAATTCGATATGTGGCAGTACAAGGCAGTGTCTATGTCATTTTAGTTTCATTTTCAGCCATATTATATATAGCAAAATCACAGTCAGTTTTTTCCCCTTAAACTTAAGATTTAGTGAAAGGTCAAAAGATGGGTGCATCACGTTTATGGCTAAGAAAGAATTTAGGTAAGATAATCAAATGTCTATTCTTACTTAATTATGTGTAGCATTAGATAAAAAGAGCTTAATTTTCAAAACTCATGTTTCAAATATGAACATGCCATGTTTTACAAGGACGAAACATGTAATTTCTCACGTCTGTGGAGTGTGGACACCATAACCGTGGTTTTTTTGGCCCACGGTTATGATTTTTGTGTCCACGGACATGACGTTTTATAAGAATAAATTGATTAAATATAAGTGAAGTGCATTATAGTAACACTATATGTTGCCGTGAACTAATATAACAAAGTAAAGCTGAAATTGTATTAAAGTGTAACACATTAATAAAATATTTGTATGTTAAATTTTGGGGTTAAAACTTTTCTAAATGAAACATTATTAAATTAAGACTTACAATGAGAATAACTAATATTAATTGTATGATTTGGACCGAGGCTATATTTTCAATGTTGTAGCATATAAGTGTAACTCAAATACAAAGTTTCAAAAATTTTCATGAATACTTTTTTTTCGAGATTTTTCGCGTCAAATGGTTCGTTTTCAAATGTCCTTACCTTTCCCTGATCTAGGAATGGAAAACCGAAACTGCTTTTAGGACTAATCTTTTTTTTTTTGTGACTTTAGTTTCATTGAAAATTAGTTATTTTCTTAAGGCTAGTTTAAACCGGTTATCACTTATTGTTTTTTTAAACCACTGCTATCACTTATTTTTTTTACAAATGAGCCTTGCTGAACTTTTTTTTTGTATTTCTAGAACCCTTGTAAGCATTTTTACACACATTTAAAGTGACTTTGAAAAAATAAAATTCACAAGTTTTTTATGCCAGAAATTAAAAATTATGGTAGAACTGCCCATAAACCCGTCACCTGAAATGTCAGGTTTCCAGCAACGCACATATTGTTTTGAAAATTTATAAATTTTATAATGTAACTAAATTTTAAAATTCGAAGTAACGAGGAGTTATTTATAACCATCTGCTGCAGTAGAAGTATAGAAAAGGTGGTAATTTTAATCCTCTGAGAGATTCAGACGTATATACCCGCCACCTAAATGTCAGGTTTTCCAGCAAAACACATATTTTTTTGAAAGTTTACAAATTTTATAATGTGACTAAATTTTAAAATTTGAAGTAAGGAGGAGTTATTTATGATCATCTGCTGCATAAATATAATTACAAAAATTTTAAGGAATTACTTTTCGTTTAAAATTGCAATTTTAAAATCCTGCAGTGAAAACAAGTTTACACTTCAGCCAATTTGCTTATATCCTTCAGAAGGTTAAAACAGAAAATGTCCAAAACAAATCGTTAGGTGGGAAAAGACCAATAAATTAATTGGGAAAGAAATACGTCGGCTTGGACAACATTATCCCTGCCATGACCATAGACACAAACAAATAAAATGGCTTAATAAAAAACGAAAATGTGGCAAAAATTAGAAATGAGCAGAAAGTTGCATTTTTAAATTCAGTTTTTAATTCATATTCTCTAAAAAAACTTTAAAAACTTGTATTTTATAGTTTTGTAAACTTATTGGTGATATTTTTAAAATTTGTTACAAAAATGGAATATAAAAAACATTTCTGATTCCTGAAGGTTAAAAAATTCGATTAATGTTAAATATTTCGGCTCTCCCTTCAAATTAATGCTAACGACTTTGATGCAAATTTTAGATAATATTTACAAAATAATCTGCTTATAGCTTAACCATATTAAACAAGTGGACATTACAAGTGGAATGTACATAAATCGCTTTGTCGGTCCTTCCATCTATTACCCACTTTCACAGACCAAACTACAAATGTCACAAATAAGATACATCAAATTAAATTTAATTTTGATTATAGAGGCTATTTAATTTTCTGTTGAGAACGTGTAGTACAGCTTGTTAAAAATTGATTAGATGAATTTGCATCAAAGCCTTTCATTACTTAGTTCTTGACGTTGCAACGCAGATAAGTTTTAATTAAAGTTATAGTTAGAATGAATACAAAATAAATGAAGTCGGAATTTAATTAATTAAAAGAATTAATACACTATCTTGTATAATTAAATTTTTAAAAGGGTAAATTGGACAAAAGCATGCAATTATGTCTAAATTTAACTTGAAACAATATAAGATAACCAACTACATTTCTTTAAAGAATATCATCAATATCTTATTTTTACATATTATTTCAATTCATTATAATTATCGAAATCATATAAGTTGTACTTACCTTCTACAAATTTAAGAGAAGTCGTCAAAATAGGTTATGAACCTTTCACAATGTAATGACGGACTGAAAATGTTTTCACGTCAATTCGGCGACATTTATATAAAGGGCCCTAACAGTTGGACACTGCATAACGCGACGTATGGGGTCCTAGATTGAAATTCGCTTTTCCTTGTTACAAAAACATCTTTTAAAATATCGTATTAAAATAGAAAATAGCTCGATAGATGTAAAGGTTATTGTAGAAATGCACTTTGATTCATTTATTCGTATTTTGACATGGCGGATCTTATTGTAAGATTGAATAGAACATATAGATTGTATAGGATAAATACAGTCCCTAGACAAATTATTAGACGCACTGCAAGATTTCATGTAAAATATTAATTACCGGGTGATATTGTACCTACATATTTGTATTTATACAAATATGTAGGCAATTCTTTTAAATAAAAATCAATAATATTGTAGTTTAAATATACCATTATTGCATAAAAACTCTTAAGAAACATAAAATTATTTTTAAAAAAATACAGTGCGTCTAATAATTTGTCCAGGGACTGTATTTCTGAGCCAAAAAAAAACAACACGTAATTCCTTACCTTCAGGTATAAAAGTATTTTATTTAAAGTTTCAGGTATCCTTGTATCACATCTATTTTCAGCTCACTTTTTTCTTTTAATTCTGAAGCGTTTCTAAAAAAAATGAAAAAGTATTGATATGCTGACGATGATGGTCTGTCCGCCCGTACCTCCCTTCCAAAATCGGTTCTATCCGTCGGATCCTAAAAAATCTATTTTTGTTAGAAAAGTATGACATCAGAGACCCAACTTTCGTACTTTTTGTCCGTCTGTCTGTACGTCCAGGTGGACATCAGTCTACTGTCTGTCGGCGAATTTCCCACTGAATTAGCATTGAAATTTAGTGCTCAAATTCAAAAGATTTTTTTTAAAAAAAAGCTTCCCAATTTTCCCGAACCAATAACCAATTCACGCCAAAGAGTTCTATAGTAGGGTAGAGGAACGACTCGTACTGAGCTGCCATCGGCAGCCATGGCTCACTACGGAGCCCGAATAGAGTGGCAAAAGTGCTAGTTAATTTATAATT
The DNA here is from genome assembly GCA_019343175.1 of Oedothorax gibbosus. Classification (NCBI taxonomy): domain Eukaryota; kingdom Metazoa; phylum Arthropoda; class Arachnida; order Araneae; family Linyphiidae; genus Oedothorax; species Oedothorax gibbosus. Next base: position 14,621,251 of record CM033271.1, read on the forward strand.
TTGATACTGAGAAAGGAAGTACACCCAGGGCAAAGGCGGGAATCGAACCCACACCCATTACAGCGCGCGCACTGCTAGCGTTATGGCCTGCGATCCAAACCACTCGGCCATCGGGCCCCACATGCCACCCTATATTGTCTCCGTGTTGGTCCACGGTGCGGTTGGTAGGTTCAGTCTCTACCCTACTATAGAACTCTTTGATTCACGCATTAAAAAAATGGCAAACGCTTTCTAGCAGCTGTAGTGTTACGTTTATCTAACCAACCAAACCATAATCCAACATTCTCACTTTCAGATTGAGTGTCGATAGACTAATAAGCAACGCTGACGTCATTTCGTGAGCCTCCTCTGGTCGCACTAGAGCTACACAAGGACTATTAGCGATGGGGATAGTAATTTACAAACATGGTTAAGTGACGAGACCGACACTTGAGCTGGCTCCTGGTTACAACCTTATAAAGACTCATACACCAATACAATGAACCACAACAGATTTAACATGTGCCAGTCCCACATACAAGGAGTTACATATTTACAATGAAAAACAGCTTTTCCTCTTTTCTCGAAGACCAAAAGAAACCTGTTTAGAATAAAATCTTATTTTATTAATACAACATTTCAGTTCATTTGCATTTGTTCCATGTTAAACGAATCAAGAATAATTTGCTTAGGAAACTTAGATCATGAAGATTTTTTTTCAAGGTTTTATTTCTTCCAGATTATTAGTAAACAATTTCAACTATTATTATTACATTTGTTTATAAAAATCCTGAGTTTGTTACAAAGTAGTATAGCAACTTACGAAGAGCTTGTATACAGTATTGATAATTTATCCAGTTTAGTTTTGATTAACTTTTTTTTAATTTAAATCTTTTATGCATTTTAAACTATTAAATGAAAATCATAATCACACAAAATATTAAGGTGGAATATAATAAAAGCTATGCCCATTTATCTTCCAAACTCAATCAATAGAATCTTCAATATTTGCTGCAGTTTTTTAACAACTTGATTGTACTTGTATTTAGAATACCTTTTTAGTCTTAATAACCATGTTGTTTTGGAATTTATATATTTTTTTTATAATTTTCTCTTTATAAGCCTTTTTTTACGCATATTAAAAAAGGTTTTAATCTAACATGTTATAAAGAACCACCTATAAAAGAAAAATATACCTGCCTGTTATTTTCCGTTAAAATAATTTGCAATGCTTAATACTTCAGTTATAATTTAATTATATATTTTTTTATACAAATAGCTTGTCTAGTTTCCTATTAAACATTTATTATGTTTTAGAATACTCATATTTTACGTCAAAAAATTAAAGTGTAGAAAATTATTTTCTTTTGGGTCCACTCACTTAAAAACTAATTTTTTTTAAAAATTGGGAACAGGTTTATAAAAACAAAAACACTCTTCAAGATTATGATGGATTTTATTGATGTGTATATAACAAAACAATTTATATGACATATTTCATAATAAAATATAAAATTTCTTATTTGAACTAGGCTGAAGAACTTATTGTTAATAATCCCAGCATGCCTTGTACTGATTTCATTTGGGTATCATCACATTCCTCTTGGTCCTACGATAACAACAAAAAATTCAGATTTACATAAATTTAAATGAAATTTATTTAAATAATTTATTATTAGTTTTCTAAATTGTAAATACAGGAAGGGAAATAAAGCTTAAATTAGAAATATATATATATATTATTTTTCAATAGCTGATACAAGTATAATATTGTGATATAACAGTATAATAAAGTTACTGCATAACCAAGACATAAAACAATGAAATTATTATACTTTTACAGCAATAACTGACTACACAAACAAAAATTTAATATGATTCAAGAAAAGCAACTAATTATAACACAATTATGATACAACAGTTTAGTAATAATACTGCTTAACTAAGGTATAAAACAATGAAATTATTATACTTTTATAGCAATAATTAACTATACCCACAAAAATCTAATAATTCAATAGAAGGAAAATTATTATGTAAACAAAATATTATAATTTTACCTCATACTTAGCACTGATTTTCAGTGCAGCCCATGCAGCAAATTTGAGATTCTCCTTTTTTTTTAGAGCGGAACATCTTGGAGAAGATGCAACATTAGTAGCAGCCTGTAAAACATGGAATCAATTATTTGAATACATTTTCTGATAAAAACAAGTAGATTTGTAACAGAATCTGTCACTCAGCCCACTTCCACACAACATTTGTGTTCAACAGGAAAAAAGTCGCCAAACACAATATTAATTCTATTATAAACATTTACACGCTAAATTTGGCTAGTTTCATTTATTTTATTTCGAAAATTCAATATTTATTTCTTCAATAATTATTATCGTTTGCAAACATTAATTTATATTTCAAAGAATAAATATGTAATATTCCTCTCTTTTAAATAGAACCAAAACATTTTGTATCAACATAAAAACAAAGAATATCTTAGTGAGATATATTTGACGTCATTTCAAACTGATTGATGTCGCCATAAAAAATTTCTTCTAACTTATTATTCAAAAGAATTAAAGTTTCTCGAGTGATTGTTGTGAATGGCAATGGTGATTTAATTCTATTAAAAATGGCTTCTTATGCTTTTTAAAAAGAATTAATTTTTGCAGTTTTTTAAATAATTAAAGTACGTCGAATTTGAATTTCTTTCTGAGATTTTCAATGTCTTCTAATTTCGATGCGCTGAATATTTTGACGTATCACACTTGCATGTAGCATTTGTAGTTTGGGCTGTGAAAGTGGGTGACAGACGGACGGAACGATTATAATACCTTCCACTTTTTACGTTATAAACGTAGTGTGGAAGCTAAAAGGAGAAGGAAAAATACAGGGTGGTGCAAATAAAAGTGGCCCCCACATAGAGATAGGAATGCATTGAGATGCTTGGCGAGAAAAAATATTGAAGCCGTCTGAGAGCCTTCAAGTCAAAATTAAAGATTATTCAAGCGTGCAATGGCCTCACATGGCAAACCTGTTTTTGCGTTGGTTGGATTGGATTAGCATCACATTCGAGCTACTCATGGACTATTGGCGACTTCGGATCTTAGTAAGTGTGAGTTACTGCTGTGTGAGTGTGAGTTGAACAATGCACAAGTGACGATGATACTCACAGTACAGCAGAGGATGTTCATTGTAGAAAGTTTTATTAAAACAGATTCGTGGAAAAAATGTGGACAGTTGTTTGTTAAAGAAATGAGAGGTGTAAAAGTGCCAAAAAAGAGTGCTATGCAACGATTATTTACGAAATGGCGTCAGACAGGATCTGTTTTGAACAAGTCCAAAAACACTCTGAAACGGGTTCGAACACCAGATTTTGTTTCTTAACAAAAACTAAAAGGTCCAATTCTCTAGGATAAAATAACGACCGAAATAATTACTAGTGAGAACTTGTTTTTGCACGGCTGTGTACAAACCTTCAGTTCATATTGCATTCCAACTAGCTTGTCAAACCATAGCATAGTTTCCAGCAAATAATTCGCCAAGCGTTTGTTTGGGCTTATTATTGAAGTGATCAATAGCTGCACTTAGCAAACTTGTTTTGCATTGGTTTTTGACCTGGCAACAATTTTATCTTATTCATATCTCCATGACAGGGCCACTTTTATTTGCACCACCCTGTAAGTCAATTTCATAGACTTATGGTATCTACATAAACAAGAAGTTCATAAAGAACTAAAATAGCCTACTTTCCTGTTACTTAAATACTTACTGAAGTTCTAATCGGGAAAAAAACTAGATTCCTAAAGTAAATATCATCAACAGCCGTTTCTACACTAGATTTATACACATTAGAAAAAAAAATCGAAACACAGCACCCAGCTATAATTTAAACTTCTAAAAGCCAAAATCAACTATTTTCCTTAATATTCGTTCACAAATTAATTAAATATTATTTATCATCTGCTCGTGATTTATTTGTAGTTCGAAGAATAAATATTTATTAATAACAAAAGTAATGAAACTACTCCGAACTGCATTAAAAAACAAGAAATGTAAATTAAAACTAAGCATAATTGCATGCAAAAGTATGCCTTGCCGCTTTCTTGGTAGATAATTAATGAATAATCAAAGAATCAAATTGTTCTACATTTTATGACGTCATTCCAAACTGATTCAGGAAAATATTATTTTGCTTCAAATATGTTTAAATAAAGTTTCTCATGCCATTGTTGATTTGGCAACAGTGATTTAAATGACTCAAAATTGAATTTCAATGCTAATTCAATGGGAAATTCGCCGACAGATAGTAGATTTATGTCCGTCCGGACGTACAGACAGACGGACAAAAAGTATGAAAGTTGGGTATCTGAGGTTATAGCTTTCTAACAAAAAAAGAATTTTTAAGATCCGATGATTAGAACCGATTTTGGAAGGGGGGTACGGACGGACAGACGGACATCGACCGCATGTCAATACCTACTTTTTCATTTTTTTAATTCTTTCGAATTAAAAAAAGAAAAGTAGGCTAAAAATTATCAGACATACATTTTTTATAAATGGATTTTACAAATAATGAATCAGTTCAGGTCAATTTATTGTGGCCTAAAATTATGAAATGCTAAATACCTGGTAATTAATATCTTTTAGCAAAACATATCCATTAACCCTCCTGAGAGATATAGATGTATAAACCTGTCACCTGACTGTCAGGTTTTAAAGCCTCAAACATTTTTACAAATTTATACATATAATTTAATTGTATTAAATTTTAAAATTCAAAGCATGGAGGAGCCATCTATAACCATTTAATACAGAAATATCTTTTTTTAAAAAATTAAGAAATTAAATTTTCAGTTAGAAATTTTAATTTAAATCTCATGCACTGAAAACAAGTTCACACTTCAGGCAAATTGCTGATCCCTCAGGGGGTTGAAAGAAACCCTCTTTGATGTGAATATTCTTTACTCATTATTATTCAATAAAAAAATGGAATAACTTGGATTTTCTACAAAACAAACTTATTCATGAATTTGGATTCAAATTTAAGGTTGGGTGAGCTCGAATGACCACAGGTCTCCAAACCAAAGTGCCAAACTATGCAACCAAAGTTGATAACTTGTTTATATAAAAGAATAATTTTCAACTTAATACTTTGTTATTTATATATATTTTATTTTTAAATAAGACTAATTACATATTTTATTTGAGGAAATTTTTTGAATAGTGTTTATCTCAAGACGCAGCTCAATTTAACAACTCTAAACTGTACACTAATGCAATAAGCAAAAGTGTAATCGGCAATATAATGTATATAATGTACCTACCAGAAAAAAACCATACAAAGATCGCATGTTGTGGGGGTTTAGTTTGATCGATTGTGCAAAATAAGCTCTTGCTATTTCCATGTTTTCTAAGCCACCAATTGTATATTGAATCTGAAAAGGACACAATAAGAAATATTATAAGTGACAATATATTACAATTTATAATATTGAATAACAATCTTCCATGGTAAAATGGAATGTTATTTTTTTTTCACCGATGTATGCAATTTTAACTTTTTTTAAGGTTCTGTGTAAAGCTTTAATTTCAACCTATTTAATATAATAAAAGTTTTTATTTATGACAAAATGCAAGGAAATCTATTACATGCACTAACTTCTTTTTTTAAAAAAATTGAAACACTAAGCAAAATACTACTTCAGATAAACCATCAACTCAATAAACCATATCTAAAAATGTTTCAATTGCCATGGTTTTTTTTTAGCAAAACTAGTTAAAAGTATTTTTTTTTCTTCTTTCAAAAATAAGCCTATATCAACAGAAATATAGTTGCTCTGTGAAAATGACAATTTTTACGAACAATTAATAAAATTAATCAAATTGAACTCTAAAAATAAAACAATTCCAACATTTTGCCTCCTTTAGAGGTCAAAAGAATGTAAGGTGATTATTATGCAATAAAAAGTTCCGTAGGTTGTAATTTAATTGATTGACATTGAGTGCATGATACAATGAAATTACAACATGTAGGGTCAAGTTTTAAAATTGGCAAGTAGTTTTCTTTAAAAGTGCCATTAAAAGAATAAATGCAGAAATGCAGTCATCTTTAGTTAAACTCATAGTTTCCTTGCACAGAAGCCACGACCACGCGCGGAGCTATAAAACGCCCAGAGCAATCAGATGAAGACAAAATAAAACGGCTGAAATTTCCTCCTCGTGTGATTGCTCCAGGCATTTTATAGCTCCGCCCATGGTCGTGGCTTCTGTGCAAGGAAACTATGAGATTAACTATAGATTCTTACAATTACTGAATATTTTTTATTTTCATCTTTATATCAATATATGTTTTAACATTAAATGAAATTAGAATATTTGTGATTATCATTTAATATAATTAAGGAAATTAAATGAAAAAAATATTATCAGGAATGTCATTTTTGGAAAACAAACTCCCAACTAAATTACTTTATCATTATTCATTTCATTACTATTATTTATTATCATTATTCATTTCTTTACTATTATTTATTATCATTATTTGTTTCATTACTATTATTTATTATCATTAATTGTTTTAATTTATTTATTTTAAAATCATACCTCAGCATATCTCTGGTGGTAGAGATGATTATGGGGATTGTAAAGAATGAGCTCTTCATAGCAGAATGCAGCTTTGTTATAGTCTTGCTCAGAAAGGTACAGGTCTGAAAGTTCCATCCATGCCTCATGATCACTCATAAATCTAAAGAATGAAGATCACAGTTATTATTTAAGTTTTAAAGATTAAATTCTGTTAATTATAATATTTAACCCTCTGAGGGATACAGACATATAAACCGGTCATCTAAATATCAGGTTTTCTAGCATAACACATGATTTTTAGAAATTTGTAAATTGTTTAATTTAACTAAATTTTTAAATTTTAAGTATGGAGGAGCTATTTATTATCCTCTGCAAAAGAATAGTGTGAAAACAAGTTAACACTTCATCCCATTTGCTTATCATCAGAGGATTAAACTTGAAATCCATGGCATGTAATATCCTACAGGGGTACAGGACATCATGAAAAGGTTTATAAAACTTGATATGTTATTTATTACTATTACATAAAATTATCAACTAAATTATGTTATCCCATTATAAGTAGGCTTTACAAAAATAAGATCTCTTAAATGAAAATAAATGGAAGGTAATTGAAAGAAAGCTTAAAGCATTACAAGAGTGTAATTTAAACACAATTATTGTTGAATGCTTCAAATTAATGTAACTAAAATTGTCGAGGTAAAAAAATCCTTCTTCTTCTTTGGCACTACAACCTAGGACAGGCCAGGGACGTCACAACGAGTTTATGCCATCTTTTCCTATCGGAAACAACTGACCTCCATTTAGTGGCACCGATCAATTGGACGTCTCATTTTTAAATGGAGGAAAAAATCCTTACAATTTTAAAATAGAATACTCAACGAAGAATACATTACAAACAAAATTACACCTAAAAGATGAAATTACACACTTTCAAATCCATTTAGTACAATGCAGTGGTGTTACTCTATTCACATAGATTGACTTCACTCCAGAAAGCAAACTTTAGAAACAATTAAAAGTTTTTTGTTTACCATAATTTAAGCCTATAATAAATTTACATTATCTGATATTTTTTATTTAGTAAAAACTATAGATGCTTCTAATGCCATTTCCAAATGAATATTTGATAGTAGTTTAAAATAACCAATCAAATGTTGTAAGAGCAATAAACTAATAACACTTAAAAGTATTCAAATAGAGGATAGACGTCATGCTTGAAATATGCTGACACTAAATTATAAAAAGTTCTAAAAATAAAACTATATTACTTTTTTAAATAATCTGTTAATTCTTTAACAGCTTCAGGAATTTTATTTTGGGCTTTTAGAACTGAGACTTTTCTCTTGTATATAACAGAGTTTGACTCATCATGTTGTAGTATAGAATCATACAGTGTCAATGCATCATCGTATCTAAAAAATGAAACATATATTTTAAAAATAACTTCACAATAATAATGGTGAAATAACTTTTAAAAATGAATAGTTAGTGAAACATTAATGGGAAGCGGATTAATACTCAATTTCCAAAATGTAATTAAATAAAATTACATTTTCTGTGCTGCAAAATTTTCAACATATGCAAAATAATTCTATTAGATTATAAAATCCTGTATGATATAGATAGAAAATGGAAATCATTCTGGAGTAAAATAAACACTCTTCTACACTTCAGATGGTTTAGATCCACTTTTATGAATAATTCAAAACTAGGGTAAAAAATAATTTGTATTTTTAAACAAGGGTTGAATGGTTAATTTATAAAAAAAAACTAGTATATCCTTAGTGCAATATAACATTATGCTATAGGCATTCTTTTTAGAAGTGTTTGCAAGAAATTCAACATTTCCAAGTCGATTGCATGGGGCGAGGGGTAAAAAAAAAGATCTCCATTAAACATATGACTTTTTCCATTGTCTGCTTCAAAAATTGCTTGTAAGCACTACACGATCCTGATGTAAGAAGTTATCAGTTGTTTTTAAAACGTATTCTGGCGAAAGAAGGTAATCAAGCTGAATTTCCCAGAGTAGTGATTGAGCGAATATAGGCTGTGAAATGAAAGTGCCGTAGATGCTTTCAGATTAGCATTATAGCAAGAAATCTACAAAGCCATGGCATAAATAAACGGGTAGGGACATATTAACCTGTCATTGTTATTATATGTACCACATAAATTGCTGGGTTTTTTTTTACTAATTACATAGTGAGAAATATAAAGAAATGAAAGTTCTGCAATGGGTACTGTGAAAATCCGAAACAGAGATTTCATGTATTTTACAAGTTTTGAAGGGTTCGGATTTTGAAAAAGTGCAGTTCGTACATTGGTTCATCTGCCAGGCTGCCTGAAATCACTCTACACCTCTAAGTAAAGGAGCTATTGACTTCAAATTTGGTACACAATTTCCTAGTACCCGTCAGATGTCATAATAAGGTTTTTGAGAAAATCATGCTGCATGACCAAAGGGTAGATCCCATATAACTTATTAGGTTTAAAAAGTATTGCTGAAATAGAAAAAAGCTACAGACTTCAAACTCAGAACATGAGTTACTATTAATTACACTTTGGATATGACCATACCACATAAAGATTTTTTTAATAGCATGTGCAAAACAGGTAGCTGTTATAGACTAGATTTTTGTACAAATCTTCTAACCAAATTCTAGCATATGAAATATCTATTATTGAGTAGTAATTGAAATTCATGGTTTTAACACACCTCTTGTTTTACGAAAAGTTATATTTCCCCTAAAAAAAAAGGGGCTTTTCGAGATTTAAGGAAACAATATTTATCAAACCAAAAACATTAACAATAAAGTGTCCAAAATAGCAATACCTTTCAAGAGCTTCCAACTCCATTGCTCTCAGTTTGCGCACTCTGAGACTGCCAGGGAACTGTTTGTCTAAGGCTTCCAAACATTCCTGGAAACAGGAAATAACAATAGAACAAAAATATTATATATGTCAAAAAAAATTATTTTGTCGATGATTGAAGAAGGACTTGGAGGCTCAAAAAATTATAGCTTATATTAAGGTATTACTCAAGGGCGAATGAAGTCCCCAAAAATTTTTAGTGCTTTGGAAATAAAAACTTTACTCGCTTTGTTCCGAGATGATTTATATTGGAATTTCATTGGTGGAGGAAAAAAGGCTTCCATGTTAAATAAAATATATAACATTTACTGCTGGCCGTGGCCAAATAAATGTTATCTTATTTTGCAACTTTTTAATGCAACAATTTCATAATTTAAAATAAAAAGAAAAAATTTCATAATTAAAATGATCATTATTGGCCTTAATTTAAGGTGTTAAATTTAGGTCACAAATAAAATAAAAGTTTCATTGATTTTAGAAAAGTGCTGTGACGTCTTTTGTGACATTGCTTAGTTATGACATAACTGCAATGCAAAAAATTTATGTTGTTGTATTGTTGTTGCTAATTCCCATCTGGTCTGAGGGAGTCAGACCAGATCAAAAAATCCGTTGACATTGAGGAAGTCCGAAACCAAAAGGAGAGAAGAATGTATGTCGTCCCAAAAAATTTATAACAAGTTTAATTAAAAAGAAACTTAATGTATCATTCTGCCCATATAAAAATATAGATCATGGGTAAGAAAGAACTTTTAATTAAAAATTAGCTTCACTTAAAAAGACATTTTATTACATTCAAATTTCTATCATACAATTACAAACAGCAGATATATTTTTATTACCGAAAGTTTCTTTCTTAAAATACCTGCAACATCATAAAAGATAAATGATTTCTATGATTTACTGGATAATGAATCTTCAAAAGTACAAACTAGGCATACCTGGGCTATGTCCAAACGATGACAGTCTAAGGCAGCTAGACAAACTTGCTCATAAATTAACCATTCTAAAAGAATACAAAATTTATATATTGTTAAAGTTATCAAAGTTTGGGTAATTTTGTAAGACAGACAACAGTTATTTTAAAGATCTCTTCATATTGGGAATTTATTTAATAACATTACAAAAACATTGTGCTGAAAGTTTAAATCTAATTTATCAACAAACAATAAAGATACCAAACAGAATCTTTGGCAACAAACAGAATTTTCTGGCGACAAAACACAGCACACACAATTAAAGGCTATCATTGGAAACATTCTGCTTGGCGATGGTTGTATAATTTTGGACACTTGATTGTTTACGCCCGCGAAATGGAAGAAGTACACTAATACTAATCTTTACAAAAACATTGAAATTTTAAAAACAAGAAAGAAAAAAAAAGCACATGTTACAGTTAAGCTAAAAAAATCATAGCAAACCCGAAAGCAAGGGACACTTAGTACAATGGTTGCTGGTTTTTTTAGCTTTTTGGTAAACTATTTAAACCGTCTATACAACCTTTCTAAATTGACAAAATTACATTTAAAAAATTAAAAGCATAAGTAAAAATAAATTTTATATAAATTAGTTTACATTTATAAACACTTAAAGCTTACAGTATTAATAAATTCTTACTTTCATCACCAACTTTATTTGTACAGTTTATTAGAATATCTTGCCAAATTTCAACAACTTCTTCAGAGCGTCTTATATTGTCTTCTCTCCATTGCCGTAATATGTCTCGGGCTTCTGAAATGCATTTTATATTAAGTAAATATTGAAACTTTTATGAGTAATTGCATCTTTTATAAACATTTTAATGATTTTTTACGAAAAATACGTAGCAAAAATTGTTTAATAAAGATTTGAAGTCAAAGAAGAATTTTATCTGCTTATTTTAAGAAACAGCTTAAAAACCAACTCAATGCCGACAGTAAAATAAGCACTCATTGTAACATAATAAAATATTATTTCTTTAAAAAAATCTTATTCATAATCAATACATACACAAATTATTCCATAAAATAGGTATATAAGTAACTTGAAACTTGTTTGCAACTTAATAATGTAAAGTGTCATTTTTGGGAGATATAATATTTTTAAGGCTCCTTACAAAAGAAAAATACTCATTTCTGTAATTGAGGACATATAGGTATCTCTTAGTTTATAGGGTGAAATTTCTACAAATGCAGAAAGTTAAGTTCCTGTTTTAGTTACTGTTTTTAATTATTAATTGAATTATAATGTTATTCAATTATTACATTAAAAAATGTGCCGAAATTAAAATTATTTGTTTAAAGCACAATGGGGGGATTAAAATATTGGGGGAAGTTTTTGTTTCAATTATTAAAAATTAAACCCCTTGACATAGCACTAAGCATCATAGAATATAGATTCAAAATGTGAAGTGCAGCCGATCTAAGAAAACACAGTGTTTTAGCATAACACATTTTGGAGCCCCTTTATGAAAAACTTGCTTTAATGATGGTGCTAGTTGTCCAATGTATCATATATTTTCTCTTATCTTAGCATTTATCTGGTAAAATCAATCAAACTAAACCTGTTAAATCAATGTCAAAGTCGAGTTAAAAAGAATGCAAGAACCCAAAATTTATTGAAAAATAATAGCATTTTTGAGGGGGGGGGGAGAGAGAGAGAATCCAGCATTATTCATAAAAAGTCAATGTGATTTAAAGTTCCAAAAAGTTTGGGAGAACTAGGTCCAGGCCTTATGGAAGTAAGTAGCTATAACCTGAACCTAAACACAACCAATTTTACAAGTATTTCTTCTTAAAATTAATATCGTACTGTTCTTTTCTTGTTATATATTCATAATTTAAAGTCTTTTATGGAGTAATCGAAAAAAAGGTATTTAAGATATAGCTTACAGTCAATAAAAGAATTATTATTTCGGAACTTTCATCAACAACAAACATGTAACCAAAAATGAAGACCTATCTATGCAAATCAAAATGCATACATAGCTAATATAAATATATATGTGCATTACTTTTATAGATTAAAGAATTTACTGCTGCATAAATAGCCGATAAATAAGTTTAAAACAACAGTGCAAATGCGATAGTTCTAAACAGCACATACAGTTTTTGATTAAACAAACCATTTAAAAAAAAATACAGAAAACACCAAACGAATCAGAATCCCCCATTTCCTACTTAGATGTTATATGAACGTTGTAGTTACACAGGAGAAAAAGGTATTTGATCAATTACATTATGCAGACAGCTTCCAATCGTTAATAGCAGTTACTCAAACAAGGATGTGTGTGCTAATTGGAAGCATTAAAAATATTTTATTGAATAAAAGTAGACACGTAAATAATCCGACATAATTTAACTATTAATTGGATTTATCATAAAAATAAACAAACCTTGCCAATCCATTTTAATAAATAAATATGAATGCGAAACCGACGTCGTAAGATGAGAACGGAAAAACAAGAAAATTGTTGAGTTTAGCTGTATTCCGGGTGTGTTCAATTAGTAAAATAAAAATATATATATAAATAATATCGACGGTTACAGTAAGTTTATAGCAGTTTTGTTTTTTGGTTGATACATAGATTGTTTGAATGGAATACTTCTTATTGGCTCATATATTCCTAGAAATTTAATATTCTATATTTCCAAATGGTGAGGTGAAAGTTTAGGTTGAATTTTCGTCACACTAGAGCTACACGAGGGTTATTTGTGACGGTTGTCCCAATCAAAGAGTTCTATAGTAGGGTAGAGGAACGACTCGTACTGAGTTGCCATCGGCAGCCATGGCTCACTACGGAGCCCGAATAGAGTGGCAAAAGTGCTAGTTAATTATATTTGATACTGAGAAAGGAAGTACACCCAGGCAAAGGCGGGAATCGAACCTGCACATGTTACAGAGCGCGGACTGCTAGCGTTATGGCCTAAGATCCAAACCACTCGGCCATCGGGCCCCACATGCCACCCTATATTGTCTCCGTGTTGGTCCATCTTGCTGTTGAAAGGTTCAGTCTCTACCCTACTATAGAACTCTTTGGTCCCAATTTGAACCACAGTCAAGTGATGGGGGTTGCAAGTGACAATGGACAACTGGAACAGCTCGTCAATGGTGAAATCCAGATACATCAAACATTGTCTTTTATCCCAAAAACCCTGCTTCACATCGTTCGAATCGCCCATTGTCATCTGATGTTGAGCTGCAAAATTTATATCGAAGCCTAGATAGTGGGCCGTAGTGAGCCTAGTGGTCAGCGTCTCGGGATCGGAAGGTCCTGCGATCGAGTCCCGGTACCACTGAAGACCTACCGAGTATATGCGGAGTACGTGCTCGTTAAATCTGTTGGGTCCGAAAGTCCTCTAAGTTCCCATACCAAATCAATACCTCTGGGGGTGACAAGCCAATTCTGGGGATCCTCTAGTTGGCCTCTGTCTCTAAAAATTAGATGGATCCACTTATGTGTGTGTGTGTTGTCTGTTGTGTCTGTCTTACTTGACGGAAGGTTTATAAGCGGGTCTCTGACCAAGCACACAAACCTGAATATATATGTCTACCAACCAACCAACCAGCCTAGATAGTGCCCCCCCCCCCCCCCCCAAAAAAAAATGGTCTTTAGTTTTTTTTGTTTTTAGAGCTTTATGTTTATAGTCTCCAAAAAGTCTATTCGATCAAAAGCAGCCCCATCATCGAGAGATATTTCCTCAATTTTGTAAACTTTTTTTTCACAGAAAAATGTCCAGGGCATGTTTTACGTCTTAAGTGGCAGCAGTTCTGTAGGAACGAAGAATGAAAATAAGGTCTCAATTCGGCAATCTATTTGTGGTCGGAGCTTACTATATCATAATTCCAAATCACTGAAACCACCCATGAAATGAAAGCACACGCATGATTTTATTTCACATGAAACATGCAGTTTAACACAGAAAAAAAATGAGACAATTTATTTGAAGAACATATTTATTTTTGATACTTTCACTTAAGTTTACAAAAATATAAAAAGTTAGTACATAAAGTAAAAGAAAATTATAAATTTCAGGTATAGAAATTCTTCATATTCCCTGTCGCCAAAGTCCACTATGTCGGCACTTACATTTATTTTTGACTATAATAAGGACATTTATTAAAATAATCATTATTTGTGGTATATTACTTTATAAGGCATTTTAAATGGTATGCATGTACCACATAGTATAATATATATTTCGAAAGAAATCAAAATAAAAACACATTTCTCTAAATATCCTCTTGGGCATAATGTAGATAGAAAAATTCCACTATCATCGAACCTAATGCTTGTTATAGTTCGATATGAATAATACATGGCTCGAGTTCCAGAATTGCACTATTGAGCAGTATATTTTAGTCTGCAAAATGTCCTTATATACTGCAAACTGCAATCAAGTTGTCTCACGTAGTTCCACTGAAGTCTCTATGGAGAAACAGAAGTAGAATCGTTGAATTCATTTGCGGAATCAGCAAAACAGTCAGAAGGCACAGACATCAAGAAATTCGGTTAGGTTGTCATTTAATTCATATGTGTTGTATTACAGGTCATAGTAAATGGTGTCGGTAATAGAATAGTCTGTGTTGTAAGGAAATTCTGTGTTAGTAGAATTAAATATCCAACCAATAAGATACTTGAGTTGATAATTTCTTCATGGATAATTTCTGCAAACACCTTGGTTGGGTCTAATGATTAGCTGAAATTACTCCATGAAATAACAAAATATATTTTGTTTAAACATACAGTTGGACTTTATTAATTTTAACTTAAGGTAAGCAGTATAATATTCCAAGTTAGCCGAATTTAAAATATCACACATCCAGAGGAAGTTTTTCCAAGAAGAAACTTTTCAAGAAGAAGGCTATGTGCCATAAGAGATATATTGGCAAAAAAAAACTGCTAAACTATGCTGTTTATACGACAGTATAGTTTCTATATTTGAATATAAATTAAAAGCATAAGCAATTCTGTTTCAATCAGAAATGGATAGATTTTTTTTATTTCCAAGTTTAAAACATGATTGTACCCACAAACCTTTTTTTCAAAGAAATAAAACAGAAAGGATTTATAATTATTTTATGTCTTAAAATACATATTTATATTGTAAAAAAAACCACCCTGTTAAAAAAATATACCTGAAAAAATACCCTGTTAATCGATAAAGAAATAAACATGCAATGTGTTCTACAGAAATAACTTTAGAATCAATGTTTGTCTTTAAATTATTTTAATAAATGAGGGATTATTAAAAAGTAAATTGCTTTTTATTATCCATTTTCTTCATAATCTGCCTCTGATGGTGGTTTACTATCAGTCTCTGGAGCTGGTGGCAAAGTCGTTGAAACAATAATTAGTATTTCATTTAATTTGTCTTCATCAAAGCGTTCTTCACTTTCCTCTATGAGCTAAAATTATAAGAAAGATTACAAAGAATTACATTTATTTTAAAATAAAAGTGAAATATTTACTAATTTTTTCCATTTTTTTAAAAAAGTGACATGCATTAAAATCCTTTGCTGTACAAATTTACTTAAGCTTAATAACTTAATTTGTTTCACAACTGAATTGTTGAAGCTTATATTATTGCAGTTTTTGATAACTGGGTGGTAATTTGTCAAAATGGCTTTTAACATTGGTTACTTGTTGTCACTCTTTAAAATTTTCATTAATTTTTATTCGTGCTTGATGTGTGGTAATTTTTTTTAACATTATATTTATAACAATTATTACCTGTATTTAACACTTTATTATTTTCTAATATTGAAACAAAAAACTCATTATTTTTGTTTTATGAATTTATTACATTTACCTAGGTTGTTTTATAGTACGTTCACAAAAATAATTTACAGATTTATGTATTGTGTGTAATTCATAAGGTAAATTATATGATTTTGATTTACAAAAATGACATGTTAACTTTAATAATAATAAATGCATTAATACAACAAATTGCAAATCAAATCTTTTTTACCAATTGTATCTCCACAAGACTTGTAGGACGCATATTTAACAACTGTAATTTTTCTCCCCTATAATAATATATATAATTTTACAAAATATTTTTGATATTAATAACAAAAATTATAACATTTCTAATGATAGTTATAGTCAACATTAGACTACTTTTAAGCAGCTATCAGAGAGCTCTAAACAATAAAGATTCTATTATGTCAGTGCGTCATCTAACACATAGTAAAAGAAAATTGAAGAAAAATGCTTCCAAATCATTTGGGTTACCTGAATATTAAGAACTTAAAACAAATTTTGAATAAATGCTATGTAACTTTGTTATTAACTGTGTTCTATTACTTAAATATTTTTTTTGAAAAAAATTGATAAAAAAAGGGTCAATTTAATTACATTCACTTACTTTGTCAAACCGTATGGTGCAATAGCATTTAAAAATGTCTCTACAGATTTAGGAGTCTGAGTAGCACAAGGCATTTCTTCTAAATATTTAAAAGTCTGTAAAATAACAAAAATAGTAATTGTATTGTTAAAATATTAGCATAAAAACATTGCTTTATTGAAATCTACTGTATATGTTTTGTTATTGCAAAAAATAGCTTCAAAAACAAACAAAAACCTAACTAAGTTTAAAAGATAGCTATAATTGGACTACAGTGCAATTCTAGATCTAAAGTATGCAACAGAGTACATTTTCTGCCACAGAGAAATTTTCATATAGATATTGACCAAGAAATATTATTTTCTTCTTTGGGAAAAGTCTTTCAACAACACACCTTTTATTGCCAATCTGATATACACAATCTTAGAATTATTTTACATATATTTTATTGAATATCAAATATATCCATTACGGCTATAAAGACTTTTAAAGTAATTTATTGGAAAATTCCTACCAGTTAAATTGTTCTTTTGATACAATGTTCTTGTGTCAGTAGGATCTTAGTCGGATAGGGGCTCAATAGGATCGCTGCTTTAACAGGCTAAATTTTACAATCATTAAAGTGTAAAAAAACCCCACTTGTTTTGTAACTGATCAGCTGATAAAAAAAAATGGCAAACTATGCAGAACTTTTTCAGTTTAACCAAATTACCCTTGGTCCCAAATAAGCTGGTTAAGAATTACTGTATTAAAAAATCTGATGCTTACTTCATAAACAATGGTATTTAATCTCTGCAAACCCTTTTCTTTCTCACTTGGATCCTCCTTCACTTTTAGATGTTGAGTGTATTTGGACCCTTTCAGTTCAGTTTTTAATTCTTCAAGTAAGGATAAAACCTTCAAAAATTATTTAAAAGGTTAATGACAATTTTAAAAAATAGAGGTTTTAGCATTTTATATTTTTTTAAAAATACTATTGTTAAAATATACTAATATATTATTTTTACCTCTGTATTTGACAATAAAGCAGCACTTTCTTTTATTCTAATAAAAAGAAATCAAATATCAATACAAGTCCAATAAGAGTTAATAAGTTAAGACCAATTTGAAAACCATAAAATTGTCCTAATAATACACATAATCACCTTTTGAACATTAAGTATTGGATAAGTAAGTTATATCCGATATTTGGTAGATAAACGTCTGAAGACAAATAAATTCTATTTCATCATCATTTTAAATACAAAATCTTGGAAACCATTCAATAGTATGATTGATTTGGAGAACTTATAATTTTATTAAAATATTTTCGCTATATATAATTGATATGATCCATCCAGCGGTCAATTAGTTTTAAGAGAGATAAAGTGATGGAATTGTACGGTTATAAGTAAAATATATTATAATTTTATGGCAACTTTTGATATCCATTCAAATTTGTATTTTTTTTACAAAATCACCAAAGGAACTTGGGAAACTAAGTTTTAACTAAAATTGTGACTAAAAAATGTTGGGCCAAACTTGAACATGAGGCATAATAAATTTACTGACTATGTTTTTAGGTTTCAAAATATATTCTAGAGAATAACAATGTGCTACTCTAAACAGTAATTTTACAAAATAGAACTGTTAATTTTAAATAACATCATCTAAAGGACACTATTTCAATATGAGGTTAAATGATAACAAAAAAAGGCGATTTAAGCAGTGATATTTATATTTTCTGTTCTCTTAGCAACATTCGGTACAGCTATGATATAATGTCCGGTCTGTTCATTGGCGACTTTTGTTCACTTGGCAACGTAACGTTAATTGTTAAATTGAGGCCATTATAACATAGCTGTTCCATTTTTCTTAAAAAAACATCAGAAACAATTGAAATAATACTTACACCTCCATGCTCAAAATAAAATTATAAACAAAAAAAAAGTAACCATAACAATAAACTAGTGTTGGAGTTGAGTGTCAACGTAGCTGGAAATTACAAAATGTTAGCAATAATTTTGTGCTCATATATAATGATTAAAAGTAAAATAATAAACCTTTGATGTTATATTATAGTTTTTTTAGTGTATAGGTATTTAGGTAGTAGGAATTCGAAGTTTCAATAACATAAAGAAAATGACGTCATGTTTCATTCATCGCTTCTTTGCCTGCGCCATCTGACGGTGACATAAAAATGATTACGAAAATATTCCACTAGTGAACTAGTGACTCATTTTTTTTTGTCGTAACTCGTAGACGTAAAGTGGTAAAGTTGTGTCAAGTGCATGCGAAATGTTTGCTATTGACTTATGTTTTGATTACTGATTTCTAGTAATTTAAGTTTATTAACTTAGATTTTAAATATAACTGACAACGATTTGCATTGGACTTCCAACCGTATATAGTAACTCTCTCTCTTCTAGTGTTGTAATTGATCTGAACATAAGTTTTCAGTACCTAAACATCAACAGACCGGTTTGGTTTATTAAGTCTTCTCTTGTTATCAAAAATTTATTAAAATAGAATTTTAAAGAAAATATCGTTCATACAAGATGGAAGACCTTGGTAAGTTTTTATTTATTTTGTATTATTCCTTTTTTTAAAAAAATAGTTATTTTGTATTATTCCTTTAAAAAAAAATAGTTATGTAAACAATTTTGAAACTGATACTCGTTGGATGTTATTTTTTGTTTACTTTTATTCCGAAACCATATCAAGGAAATAATGGTGTTTAATATTTAGAAAATTGTCATTTTTTTTATTTATCCCTTATCCTTTTTGTCATTACATCAAAGTAAGGTTCAGGATGCAGGAAAATAACTTCAATTTTGTCAACGAACGAATCGCTTAGTAGTTATATTTTACCCACTTATATACCTACGTATCAAAATGCTAAGTTGAAATGTTTCTATGTAGTATTACCACTTTATCAAAAAATTTTACCAAAATTTCTATGTACATCAAACTAGCTTTTTTTGTTGTGTTGTTGAAGTTTTATTTAAACTTTTACCCGTGTTGATATTTGGATTTTTAATGAATAACTCAAGTGCAGTATGAATCTTTATTGTTCAACACTAATTTTAATTTCGCACTTAATTTTTTCTCTTTAAACTGACAAATTGCAAAAACTACCATTCAATCGGTTAATGTGCCAATCTGTGTCTTAAATTAGCTGTTTCACCATGCACAACTTTTGGAGAGTTACTTTTAAAAAGTAACTCTGTTACAGTTACTTAATTCAAAAATGTACTGTACAGTTACTCAATTTGAAAAGTGACTAATTCCAATTACTTTTAGAATTTTTAAGTTATAAGAAAAATTGTAATTTAACCATCTTGCTGTTTACCAAAGAGATCTCAGATCAAAAAGAATAGTGACAAACAGAAAAAAGCTAATAATGAAAATTTAACTTTGATAAAAGTTAAATTTCAAATAGTTAAGTTTTAAATGAACGCTGTACTATTGAAAAGAACAGTGAAGAACGATGTGAGAAGTAACAAAAAAGTAACAAAATATTTTGTTACCGCTAAAAGTAACTAAGTTACAGTTACTTTTTGAAAAATCTAACAGTGTTACCAAAAAAAAAGTATGTGTTACAAATAACACTTTACTCCAAACCCTGATATTTTATAATCAACTTTCTTCATTATCGCTGCTCCAGCTGCGGACTGCATGATTCTGTTTTTCTTTTTACAGACAAAAATATGTAACTGCACTTTGAAATTGTAAATTACAAAGTCAACATAGTTGACTTTGTAATTTACAATTTCATTCCATTTATGGTTGGTCGTCCTATTTTATTTTTATAACATAAAAGATTCATTTATGCTGCAACAAGACAAACTAATTTAGGCAGAGACAAAAATTTTTAATGAAAAAAGTATTTGAACAAGTTCTATTTATCATATGCTTAGTGGAAAAACTGTCGATATAGATTGGAGATTTGACAATATTTCATAGTTATCTGTCCAGCAGTATGGTAAACCATTGAAGATAAAATATGCTGGAAAATGTGCCCTGTTCTCCTCTTTCCCCTTTTTTAACCTTTATTTTTATATTTTATTACACAAAAGATTCATTTATGCTGTAACACCACTTGAACCAATTTAGGCAGAGACAAATTTTTCAATGAGAAAAGTATTTGAATACGCTCCATTTCTACTTTGTGGGAAACCTGTCTAGATTGAAGATTCAGCAATATTTCTCTGTGCTTAATGTTTTTTTGTGTCCATAATTAAACTGTCAGTTCTCAAATCAAATTTTAATTTGGTAGAAAGGTACTGGTGACATGGGAGAGAGAATCTCTTTAAGCCTCTGAGGGATACAGACATATAAACCTGCAACACACATAATTTTTAAAAATTATAAAAATTAACGGGCACCTTGGTTGTCCCTTCGGTTGGATTTTTGGTAAACCATCTATCTTCTTAGTCATTGGATATATTAAAATTTAAAACAGAGTTTATCATAAGCTTTCAAAAAGCCTCAGTGATTTCAAAAATGTATCAAATCATCTATTTATAAAATAGTAAATACAGAATAAAAAACACAAGACTAAAATGTTATGTTTCAATGTATAAATATGTTTAATTATATTCTGGCAAAAATGTCAGTACTAGTGTCACTTTTTCCCCAGTCTCAAGTGAGGAAAGGAGTTTTATTTTTAAATCATTGTTCTAAATACCAGTGTGTGCATCTTTTCTGACTGAAACTATTCCAATTTGTAATCAATTATCATTTTATCATTTTTTTTTGTGCCTAACATGTTTAATGCATGTTCGTGTGGGAGTTAATGCCTTTGACATCATTTACATTCATAACATTCTTTTATTTGCGCAATCCATTCAGACAATTTGTCTGTCTGCTGTCTGATATGAAAAACATCCAGCTCCCACCTGTGATTAAGATAAATTAAGTTGCGTATTTCAATGGAAAGTTTGTTTTGTGAGCGTATTATTATTGGTTTGATGCTCCAACGGTGCATTCAAATTAACATTTTTTAAAAGTTTATACAGGTTATTTTAAGTTGTCGCAAACATGTTGAGGATATTAATTTCACAACAAAAGTTTACAAAAATAAAATTTCCGAAAATTTTAATAATGCGTTTTGTCTCCATCGATATTTTTTCCAAGCACCGGCGATCCTGCAGAACATTTTAAGGTCGGACTCTTTCTTTTTTCCCTCTGAATAAACTTTTTTGGAAATAGGCATATCAAATTTAATTTCCCCATTTTCTAAATACTATTACGATTTTGAGTTTTCACACTGATATTTCCGTTATTTAAAAAAAAGTTTTGGAAATTTCCGATTTTCAAAGTTTGTGGGACATGTAGACTCTAAGAAGTTCTGATTTGCCATTTATTGATTTGTGCTTTGGATATTCCAATTTTTAAAGTCTTAAATTACCGATTTCGCATTTTATCTTTATAGGTAATTCTCGGTTTATCTTTATAATTGCCGGATTTTTCGATATTAAAAAAATCGGCGCAGTTTTCGTAATCGACACATTTTTCTGAATTCAAAATCGCAAAAATGAGGGGGGGGGGGGGGAATGTCCGCGAACGCGCTGCGTTAACATTATGCATGTCTGGGTAATTTAAACATTGATTTATGCACTTTATACTAACAATGTTTAGTGTTGAGCCTGTTTTGTTGATGTTTTTAACTTCAGAGCAATTGAGCTTTAACTAATGTTTTGTATCATTATAGTAAATGTAAAAAGTTCTGCTCCTGGGGCAGTCACCCTTAATTTTTATACAGATAGATTATTTTTTCATAATTTTTTTTTTATAAAATTAAGTTTCCGAAAATTTTTACGCTCTTCTCCCATCCAATTTTCTCTTTCAAATAAAAAACCCCGCTTGAATGTTGATAATTGTTTTTAACTTAAATATCTATCATCGAGTCCAGTATTACACATTTAAAAAAAAAATTCCCTTTTAATACCTTATTACATTTTCCATATTTTGAATCGAATAAATAATTCTAAAAAATGAAAATAATTTTAAGGCATTATTTTCGATATTTTTATTGACTGGTAAGAAAATTATATTTCCTCTGGGCGGTAAATAAATTTCCTTCAAAAATAGTCGTTATTAAAAAAGAATTTCAGAGCCACTAGTTTAGTAAGTTAGAACGAAAACTCAGCCTTCCTTTTAGGTCCCCTTTATAGACCAAGTGAGTGACGAATGACTCACTAAATCTTTTCTCTGATGACATACTCATACTCCATTTGGGACGTTAGAATTCATTTGATGGACTGTAAGAATTGGTGCTTCAAAAAAACACACTTTATAATTGGTATATTTAGTAACTTTTTCGTGTGAAGAACATGTCTGACAATTTATTAACACGTCCATAATAAATTTTTAGTTGTTTAGCTGTAACTGGTATTGAGATGATTTAAACGAAATAAGAATAGTAGACTATTCTTTAAAATCGTATAATCCATTTAAATAGTTCTAAATATTTTATATGAAATCATATTCGTTTTTTAGTAAGTCAGCTTTCTTTTAAATTCAAAACAACAATAAAATCTTCAGTACTTTTGATAAAATCCTGATTTATATGAACTCCAATAGAATAAGAAGACATTTGGCAAATGTTATAACTTCGGACAACGACCTTTTTTTTTTAAAATTCTGAACCATAAAACGCTTCAGTCGGCTTTTTCCTGATTTTTTTTCCTCCGAGGACCAATGCTTAACTATTATATTTCGCTACCATACCATCAATTTATACCGTTACCATTCTGAAAATGATTTCTATAATAATCTAATCTCTAACTCTTAAGTGATTTCAATTAAAAGTTGTTATTTTAGGCTTTTAAGCACGCGGTCACAAACTCCACCTCACTTATATCTATATAACGTATAATTAATATTGAGCACTAGCAAACGTTGAGATATGTGCGATGTATTATTATTGAAAAAAAATACATGTATAAGGTTTTACTCTGACCCTCTTTGGAATAGTAATATTATGGGTGAAATCTAAATTTAAATGCCGCCCAAAACGAACTTCGTATTCTTTTACGTCATCGTTTTCGTATTCTTTTTCGTATTTTGTACGTATTCTTTTCGGTTCCTTAACTTTTGTATTAACTAACACTAACCAATAACTTATTACCAGGGCCAGATTTAAAGTTTTGCCGCCTGTAGGCTACGATTGATTTGCCGCCAAAATATTCTCCCCCTTCGGGGAAAGGTAGCTGGTTAGCTGCGAAATAGGGTGGTATGCGTATGTGCTGTTTAAAATAGATACACGTATTAGAACCATCTATATACCTTTACACACTAAATCGAAAGCGAAATGGGCAATTTTTTAAAAACTGTTCTACTATTTTGCTTTCAACTTCGAAATCCGTGAGGAGGGGGGTTCAATTGCCCTCGCAGCTACCATGTTTGCTACGAAATATTAGTAATATATGTTTACGGTTTACGCATTAATGTAAATTATTTGTTTTCTTTCTTAAAATATTGGTATCTTTATAATAATTTTTTTAAGTCAAATGCCGCTTTAATTGGTCGTAAAATTTGCCGCCCCAAAAAATTCGCCGCTCTAGGCTACAGCCTACTTAGCCTATTTAGAAATCCGGCCCTGCTTATTACTCAAACTATTTAAAAAAATTTTTTATTGAATGTGATGACTCCTTGCAGTTTAGAAATGGATCCACACAAATAGAAGTCTGGGCACCTCAGAACCCACTTCCAGCTAGCCCATACTTATTTACACTGCCCATGTTCTTTATGACCATCTTCTTCAATATCCGTTACCAATCTTGCAGCACGCGCCTTGTGCCTTATATCCACCCTTAAGAAACAAGTAATTTACCACAAGTATATCCCATCCTGTTTTAAAACAGGAAACAGTTGACGACATGTGGAGAATAGGGGTGCCCCTTTCCGTTCTTAACAACCGTGAATTTCTCGTGTTTGTTGACTTGAGTAAACCACAGTTTCATGGAAGGGAAGGGGATAGCTTGGCTGTATATGGTGTTTGAGAGCACTTGCCGCCTGTGTTTGGAATTTGAACCGCAAAATACTCTAGAAACTGCCTTTGACTTACAATGTTATTACATTAATCTACATCTTTCCCATTAAGTACTATGTTATCGGAAGAAGGCCCTTGTAACCACACGGACGCGACTGTCCTTAGTCCGTAATACAATGGTTTTGCGCTATATTGTAATGAATTTAAAAGTGCAAATAGGCAATATGGAGGGTTTAGAATACAAGTGAATTTAGTCCACTTTTTGTCATTTTCTACTTAGCAGCGCAATTACGTGCACTAACTTTTCAATGCAATAATGAAAAAGTCATAGTTCAGATATTATTCGCTAGGCAGCTAAATTTTAAAATATATATCTATTAAAAAGTAATTTTTGTTATAAAGCTTTAACTTTGAACCTCTTTAGTACAAACAAGCTTTTTATGGACTTGGTTCACTTGTATTCTGAACCCTCCAGATATAAATGCATCCAAAAATATATAATACTTTAACAAAAACACTTCACGCAGCTTCTAATGAAATTAATCTTATCCTATAAGGTCGTGTTATGGTAAGCATATTTAAATTAGCTCGTAGCAACGATGGCAAATTAAAATAAATTCATTTTGACAACCACCTATTTAGTTCAACCAGTGGCAGCGGTGTATAGTATTTGTTCGGCTTGTGTTACAATCACCTGTGTTTTTAAATGAGTATCTTCAGTTGTTATTTCAGCATGCGTTGTAGAATTTTGACTTTTGACGCATCAAAGTTATCTAGGTTGCATATTTGCTGCAACATCAGTCGGTATTTGCATTTCCTCACATTGTGTGCGTTTTAGAAATTTTATAGTTAAATGCTATATGTCAAAACACTTCCGCATTGTCCAACGGATCATCATTCATCCAATTAAGGTAATTGTTATGCCGCCATTTGAAGGCCGTTTAAAGGGGAACAGAAGATAAACGCATGCTTTTTATGTCTTAATTTCGTGGTAGTGCCACTCGTCCATTACATTTTCATTGCCCTTAAAAGGTAAAAGTGGTTTATTTAAGATATGCGTGTTATCTTTATTATTTATTTTAATTTTAAATTACGTCACTGGATTACGAGATTTTGAACTTGATTTCTTGAATATTCAACTATCTAGAGAGATTATCTACAAATGATTATCAACCCGAAAATAATTGCTCAAGTTGTATAATCACAGAAGACCGGTTTTGGTTTAAATCAAGAAGAAAGTTAATTACATTACTAGATAATATATCCGGCGTTGCACTGATACCCTTAATAAGACGCAAAACAGCTGTAATTCAGAGACTGTTCTTAATTTGATGATTTGTGTTACATTGCTTAGAAATGAAACCGGACAAATCAGATAAATATTCCGCTTTAGTAAAAATTGATGCTTATAGCAAGCTTACTTAAATTTTTCGTGATCGTTGAAAGTGTTCCAAAAATGACCGGTCTCATTGAAGGGTAGCGATGACGAAATTTTTGGGGGCCTAAAGAATATATCCCTTCATCAATATACCCATGTGATGCCGTTGTACAGTAGAATTCCAAGTATCTGAAGCGTTGCTGATCATCCGAATTTCAGAAAAAAAATCCACCCGAATATCTGTTTCTGTTTGTCTTTGTTGGATTTCATGCCCTGTAATTTCTTTTGGACAGAGCGAATAGTAACAGTGCTGGCGTAAAAAATATCGTCATGGCCTCCTTTCGATGACCGGTCACTTTTGTAACACCTTGTGTAATGCTTTCCCATTAAAGTTAAATATTTGTGCACCACTTATTCAGTTTATTTACATCATTATTCTCTCTTCCTCTGAACTCCTTTTAAAATAGAAATTCAAGTCTGTATCCTCAATAAACACCTCGCGTTAACTTCAGGAAGATCTCACTCTCACTTCCATGTTTTTCTAGTGATTCAGCTGGGGAGATGCAGTATTGGTGTTCTTTTCCGTAAACAACCATCGTCCGGAGTAGTTCTTTTTGACAAACCGTGCCATTGCAATTTATTACTATATCGCAAACAGTAACAAACTGTTAATTTTTTTTAAATGCAATACAAATTTATCTCAATTTAAAAAAAATATATGTAAGTATTTGTAGTGCAGAATTAGGACCATGGTAATTTAGAATAAATTACATAATTTATTTCTTTAAGCGGGATGGTCAGTCCAATAGAGCTAATAATGCATTACTTAGCCCGTTTTACCATGCATGAGAACCATCATAACGTCAAAATAAAACAAATTTGAAAAGAAAATATCATCATTTATTTAGTAATTGATAAAAGTTTAAAAATAGTGTAGACATCATCATTGGGATTTTCAAATTAATGCATTTGCTCTATGGGCTTTTAAACATATTTTTAGTCCCTATAAAACTTAGTTTTTTATAAATTTAAAAAATAGGTGTATGTAACATGTGATTTTCAAATTATCTAGTTTAATACATAGTATATGCAATATTAGAAGGTGTTGTCTGATTTTGAGACGACCTATAATCCTAAATGTTTTATTTATGTATTATTTATTAAAACTACATAAGTTCAAATAACAACTTAGTCGTATTTTCATATTAGCAACAATACTTTCAAACGAGTTGAAAAAAAATCAAAGTTCGTATCTCTTTTAGTTCGAGCTGTAGTAGAGTTGCTTCAGACAGACGGACCAATGTTCAAAAGCCACTTTTTTAGAATCAGCACCTTCGAAGCGTGTAGAAAGCACAAAATCTTCATTTAAGATTTTCGACCCCATCGCGATTCTTTCATAACCTTATATTTCATATTAGGTAATCGAAAGTAAAAACTGTTGAGAATAAACAGTTCAATCTGCCTCCTTAACATCCCCGTATGATTCACATCCTCCGATCCACTTATCCCAGTGTATCACTTCTCTCTGGAAGCTCAGGATGAATCTCTGCATCTTCTCTGCTATTTCGGGGATTGACGCTTCTTCCCAAGGATAAAGGGTGGCCTTTGAGGAAACTGGGGCTCTCTGAATTGAGATTATTTGTTTAATTGTGTGATATAAAAGAGATGTAATGTTATAAAAGGAAGATAATTTCATTGTAATTGTTTGGTGAAACAAAATATTTTTTTCCCTGTTTGATCAAGGATTGATAATGTAGCTAAATTTTTTTGTGATTGTTCAGGTATCGCCTCTTACTTTATAAGATTGTAGTCGTCTTTTTTAAGTACGAATACCCCATAAATTCTCTTGTCTATAAATATAATTTTGTCCAAATGAATAATATGTCTAGAAATATTTTTGAAAAAGTTATCCATGTCAAAACGTAGTTAACTCAAATTACACTCTAGGCCTTGGGAAGGGGGGGGGGGGGGGGATTTCTGTAGATTTAACGTGGTGAAATACTGTTAGGTTTAAGTTCTAATTTAAAAGATAATAAATAAAACTTTCTATTCGATGATAACGAGTTAACTTGAATAAACACCATCTTAACGTTGGCCGTTGATAATTTTCTTCTTCTGTTATTTGTAAAAAATATCCGTATTTCTTTTCATGACCAGAGCTAAATATATTAATATTATTGTGCTGAAAGAAATGTTTTGTTTTTGTAAAATTTTCCTTTCTTTCTTAAATTCATAAAAAAAACATTCGTACAAAATATTAAAAATTTCGAATTTGTTAACTATAACGATTTAGGGCATGTGGTTTATTAGATTGTATTTTAAATTACTTCGAAAACAAACCTGAGGCAAAAGTGAGACTTTATCGCTTTCTTACTGTCTCCTCGGCGTCACTGTTGGTGATAAAAAGAAACCGTCTAGAAATAGTCGTTATATTGTCCCGCCAACAACAAGGGATTGCAGCCAGAAAGTTTTCTTTCTTACCTTTTGTAGTGACATAAGTCGACCTTTGCAAAGATAAAGGTGTCAATTTCGTAGGCTAAATTGTAACGTTTTAAGATCACTTGTTAAAGAACAGTAGATAACATTCGTTATAGGGCAATTCCATATGTGACATTTAATAACATTTTGAATTGTAAAATTGAAGTAAAACAATTATCCCGAAGCTATTTTGAAAGGAAAATTGGTTTTTCAGTTTATTACTGTTAATGATTAAAAGATAATAAAAGGAGTTGAAATTTTTTAAAAAGTATTTTATGATTTCATTTTTGACTAACTTCTTTTTGTGTGTCGGAATGACATTTTTGCAACCACGACTGCATCCTGGTACTTAAAAATGGAAACTTCTGTGAATTAACAATACATTGAGTTTTATCCTTTTTGTCCACTAAGCATCCATCTTCTTTTTCGGGAAATGTGAATACATGTTCTTTATCTTCCTGCTTTCATAAACCATAATTTGAAAAATTGGATTATATTTTTAAATTTAATTTGTTAAAAAATTACAAAAAATTACAATTATTTTTTTATTTCATCGAAGTGACATTTTTACGGAATTGTCCTATAACGATCATTCACGATTAGTTATTAACGAACAACAATCGTTGGTTAACCAACGTAAGTTGCGAAAAAAAAAATGTGGGACTAAATGGTTGATCCAACGTTTTTGATTATTTATTGTAACGATATTTAATGCTAAATGTTTTTGTTAAACTGTTAAATTTATCGCTTAAAATATTATGTTTACTGAGAGAAAATAACTTTTACAAATGAGGTACTCTTTCAGTGTTGTATATTCTTATGATTTTACATGATTAAGGTTCCAAGTTTAATCTAAAAGATATTTTTGATAAAGTTTTTTTCTTGTTAAAAATACCTTTTACCACTTGATTTAATATGAAGTGAATTTAAGTACCTTTTATTTTACCGCTTATTTTAGATATATAACATTTTAAATTATTTTAAATAAAATTTGAATAAATATCTACTAACATAAAAAAGGTATAAACCTTTGCGTTGACAAAAAAACAGCGTTTAAAACGCCAATGAAATAAATAAATATTTTATTTTCGCATTTTTAAGATGGCTTTTATTATTTTAAAAATATATGTATATGCTAAAATGAATACTCCCCCATGCATTTTTGTTTAAAGTATTAGTGAATAAATTTAAAAAAAATTCTTATCCCCCCCCCCCCATATTTTAGAATTTATCCTTATAATTCTGAAATATATTTTGACGAATGCATTAATGATGTATTTTTATTATAAAATTTGAGTTTGTTATTTTAGCAAATTACAAATAGTTAAAGTTCTGCACGATAGATGGCGCCATGACGTTAGTGCCAACCGTTTTCACTGCGCAATATCATCGATTGTTTGTTTACATTTCGGAGCGAGCCCTTTAATTCGCATTTCGCCAAAACAAATACGCAAACTTTTCTCTACTTTTTTTGCGAGTATCTTTTAAAAATGTGTGAATCTTCAACATCCAGCAAGGATAGATATCCACCCAGATCATGCGACACTTTTGCCGTTCTTCCTACCGGCACTCTCGACAACTGCGTAGTCTTCGGCAAGAATTCCGACCGCCCTGGCGACGAAGTCCAAGAGGTCATCTACGTCCCCGCAACTGACCACCCACAACCTTCCAAGGTCAGATGTACCTACATAGAGGTCAAACAGGTGCCCCACACCTATGCGGTCATCCTCAGCAAACCTGCCTGGATGTGGGGAGCCGAAATGGGGGCCAACGAACACGACGTGTGCATAGGTAACGAAGCGGTTTGGACAGTGCTAAATGACGATACAGATGAGATAGAGAAACTGCTAGGGATGGATCTGCTGAGGTTGGGACTGGAGAGGTCAAAGACTGCTCTGGAGGCTGTTCATGTCATTGTTGCTCTTATTGACGAGTATGGGATGGGTGGCAACTGTTCAGATACTTTGCCTAACTTCACTTATCACAACAGCTTCTTGATTGCCGATCCAGAGGAAGTGTGGATTTTGGAATGCGCCGGAACCATTTGGGCTGCGGAGAAGGTGACCGAAGGCGTTCGCAACATCTCCAACGAGCTCTCCATTGGGACCAAGATTGATTTGAAAAGCAGCAATGCTGAGGAATTTGCCATTGAAAATGGACATTGGAATTCTCGCCGAGGGGTCTTTAATTTTAAGCGAGCCTATGACCAAAATGATTGTGGAATTGAGAGTTCAAGATATAGAGCCGGCAAACGTCTGCTCAGAGATCTTTCCAAAAATGGGCAGTTTTCAGCGACTGATATGTTCACGGTCTTGAGGGATGAGCCCAGTGGTATATGCATGTGTCCACCTGATTCTTTTGTTTCAACCGGAAGCCAGGTTTCTGTGCTACATAAGCCAGGCTCTGGCAAGCCATCCTGCCACTGGTTTACGGCAACCCCTGATCCGTCACAGTCTGTTTTCAAACCTTTTATCTTCACCCAGAATGTAAAATTTCCAGATGAGGTCGTGTCACCAATTGTTGGTCAGTCCCGTAAACCTGATAGGAGACATGAGTTATATAAACTTCATGAGAAAGCTGTTATTAATGTGCGCAGGCAGAAATTTGCTGGCAGTAATTTAGAGAAGTTAGAAGCTAAGTATGTTGAACTTGTAAAGGAAATACTGTCTAAGGGAGATGAAAAACAAGTTGCAGATAAACTTTTTTATGACACTGTCAAGGAGGAATGTTTAATGTATAATTGAATGATATGAGTTATGGTTCAGAATCCTATTTAAAATTAATTGAAATAATATTAGTAGGTATACATTAAAACTAGTACTATTCCTGTTTTAGAAGTGTCTAATTTTCTATCACATTTCTTACATGAAGTAAAAAATGTGAACATTATTTTACATACTGATGTTATTAATTTCAAAATAAAAACTTTTATTGGTTTTATAATATTGTTTGTAAAATATGAGCTATGTTAAGGGTAATAAAACAAGAATTATTGATGGAAACTACTGGTTTAGAATAATTTCTCATAATATTTTTCAGTTTTATTTATCTAATGTCTTGCAAATAATATCTGTATAGTGTCAAAACATTACTTGTTGGTAGGTACTATAAAAAAGAGGGAAAGTGCTCAAATTTTTTGTGCATCTCTTAATGAAATATTTTATTTGTAATTTTTTTTTTGATAAATTCAGAAAATCTGGGATGCAGCATGATTTTTCCTAAGTTGGAATAATTGCTTTTAAAATTAGTTAGAGGAGCATTATAACTGAACAATAGAAGGGATGCAGCTTATATATAAAAAAAATTGCAAATCGAGAAGATAATTTTAAATTTTCATATAAAACATGCAAATTGAAAAGTAACATAATAAACTACTACTTGTTAAAAAGTGATGTTTTAATTAGGTGAAATAAAGTTACTTTTAACTACTGGGCTTAAGTTGTTTTATGCATATTAAATTTTGTTTTTGCATCTGAATATAAGTATATAACTTTCTGGAATGCTTGCAAAAATGTTTTTCAAATTATGAAACTACGTAATTGCCTTGTGCTCTGATCTTAGAAACAATTATTTCCCTATTTTACTTGAAAAGGTTATTATTTTTTGGTTTGTTAGAAATAAAATCACTTAAAATAATAGTGTATATATTAAATGACATAACATATATTTCACAAAATTTACAAAAACTCATTTGTACCTATATATTAAATAATGCAAGTTAGGATCAAATTTGCCAAGTAATTTTTACACGGTCCCTAAAATTCGTTTTTTTTTCACAATAACTCAGCAAATAATTGTTGTTGAATTAAAAAAATCGGGATTTTGGTTCTACTTTATCGATTTATGCAAAAAAAAATGGGGTTACTATTCATGTTTTATTTTTTCTTATTTAAATTTAAATAAAAAATATTAAAACTGAAAAATTGATGAACCAACTTGTGTGATTTGTTGTGTGGGTTGGTATACACCGGCCTCCGCTCTAGCCAATGTTGTATTTTGACAAAATTTGATTCATATTGTTACTTTCCACTATTACTACTACACTAACTAAAGTTACGACTGTTTTACAGTATTTTTCCCTCGATTAATTTTATTTCCAAAGAATTTCATTTCTCTGTTTTTTTAAAAAAAAACTTTTAATGAATTTCGTCACACTAAAAAAGAAAAGAAATGTCTATGTATGAGAAGAGTTATAATAAAAATTATGCAACAGCACTTGATACTTATCACTTTCCCGAATCCCCACCCTTTCAAACATACCGCACCGCACTATTTCTAAGATACAAAAGAGATAAGCGATGACCAATTGTGGAAAGTTTTCAACATAAAAACGATACTCTTTTCAACTACATCACTTAACTCCCATTTTCTGAGAAACAGTCTTCAAAATAAACAGCCGACTGTCATTTTTTTTTTTTTTTGTTATCGTTTGTTTCGTACACTCACTTCCGTTCTGGCTAATCAAAATGACGCATTTTCAAGTTCACTTTTACCATTTTGAGTTCGAAGTTTGTTCCTGTATTGTTGAGTTCTAAAACGGTCTCATTAAAGGGAGTTTCTTGATTGCGAGGAAGGATTGTTTTTTGTAGATCATAATAAAAACTATCGATGGAGGGAGATTCAGTTGGTATGTTTTTTTTAAAAAAAACATTTATTTAAATTTTGATATTTTTTTATTTAATGTTTTTTGTTATGATAAAAATACTTCTCGATCAAACTTAATTTTTTAAATCAAACTTTTATATTAAAAAAAATGTATATCTTTATATGGGGTAAGGGTGGCATAGGTTTGAATTAGCTTGTTTCAAAAGACGTAGTTCCTTCCAGATTTCATTCATGCACTTTCTTTGTGCTCCAATTGTTGCTCTGTTCCTACGTTACATTGATTCACTAATCGCTGTCTGCTCGAGGACAAATTTATTTTTTATTCAGCATTTTGCCTCTCAAGTCCTGTAACATGCCTATTTCGGTCTTTCTATATCTAAAATATTGATGACGATCATTTACATTTCTTTATGAAAAATGATTTGTTATTTGAAGGTAAATTAACACACTTAGTTTTATCAGCAATTTAAGTGTATTATTAAAGAGTGTTTTGAATATTTTTGTTTTTTTATATTGTTTTGTACATTCAATAAATATTAGTTAAAAATCCGATTTGAATTGAAATACGAATATAATTCGGCAATATACAATATCGAGCTAATCCTGTTAGTACAGTTTTACGAAATTGTACTATTGCTAACTTTGATATTCAAACTTATTTTACTTTATATTTAAAACCTCGTAGAAAGTTGTTCAACCGTGTTAGAAGATACAGGTGAACAATAAACCGCCCACGTGGAGATAAGATACACAGAAATGTTTCCAAGTCAAAACATACAAACAGGTTTACTAACATGACGATTGATCGCTTCAATATTAGCCAAACGCTGCGACTATTTGCCGGCAACTACGATATGATTGAAAGCTGTTGAATGAAATATAAACAAGGTTTGTAGAGCTGATCAAAAGTTCCATAGTGATTATTCGGTTGTTATTATCGTAAAGATCGGACCTTTTTTTTGTTAATGCAAACATTCTACATGATGCAAACCAAATCGGTGTCAGACCGTTTCAGAATGTTTTTGACTTGTGACAGCAGATCCAGGCTGACGCCATTCGTAATGATCGTTGCTAGTACTCTTTTTGGCACTTTTACACATTTAAATCTTGAACAAACAACTTGTCACATTTTTCCATGAATTCGTTTTAATATAATTTTCTACAATGAACACTCTCTGCTGTACTGTGAGTTTATCTTCACCTTGAATTGATATCTTACACTCACACAGTCGCAACTCACACTGACGCTCTACGATCTGAACTGGCCAATAGTCATGAGTAGCTTAATGTGATGCTAATCCATCCAACCAATGCAAAACAGGTTTGTCAAGTGAAACATTGCAAGCTGAATATCTTTTATTTCACTTGAAAGCTTCTGCGGCTTCAGATTTTCTCGCCCAGATTTCAAAGTATTCCTATCTCTAGACGTGGCCGGTTATTGCTCACCTGTACAACTACATGTTTGTGTTCCTTTGATAACTGTGCCTATCTTGTCTTCTCGATGTTATATGTTTCTTACTACCACTTCACATAACAATTTTATGCTTTGCGGCTGCTCTCATAACGCAATGTAATTAATTCGAGACTTCCATGTAACCCATACTCCCCACTTCTAAACTTATTCTCAAACTTTGACGAACTT
This sequence comes from Oedothorax gibbosus, assembly GCA_019343175.1. Lineage (NCBI taxonomy): Eukaryota > Metazoa > Arthropoda > Arachnida > Araneae > Linyphiidae > Oedothorax > Oedothorax gibbosus. Next base: position 14,656,098 of record CM033271.1, read on the forward strand.
TTTGTTTACCCAAGTTAGAATTTCATTTTGGATATGATTTTTTTTACTCTGAGATGGATATAAAGTTTGTTTTGTTTGAAATCCTCGATGTGTCTCTTTGGGTGTAATTTTGTTTCGATTCTGGCGGAAGAAGTGGGCCGACTGGAGCTTTGCCAGTTCCGCACAGACGTAACGCGCGGTGTTGTAACTGAAGTTTTTGCAGTTGGAATATTTTTTTCTTGTATAAGTGTTACGGACATTGAAGTTAATAATTGTTTTAACAGTATTAATTTATCATGTTTAACTCTTTACTCACCGAGTTAAGTTTTAATTTTAATCATTTGCCGCTGTCTATTATAAAGCTATCTGTGCAATTAATCATAATATATTTTCTGTAAAAAATAGTTGGAACATAACATGCACTTTACGATAAATTTATTTTCGTTTTTCTTTCTATTAATAATAACTAAATTACACTAACCAACAACGAAATTTTCTTGAATGAATATGATTTACCATTTTAGTATTTAATGTTCTGAAAATAAATACTGCATTAATAAAATCTCCACTACCATCTATTTTCCCTTGCACGAACAATGAAAAGTAATGCAGCATTCTTTCAAATAGGACTTATAAGTTCCGTCAGGACATAACTAATTGGCGCAGGTAACTGGAGTTAAATTTTTCTGAAGAATTTACTTTACCTTTGTAGACTTTAATGTTCTAAAACCGCGCAATTCAATCCAAATAGTTCCGCCGCGCCTTGCCCCCATTTTCTCCAAATAAACAATGAAAAGTAAAACAGTGGCTTTATAAGTAATACTTATAAGTACCGTCAGTAGATAAACGGTTAAAGAAAAAATCGTGTTAAAAAAAAGTTTTGTCTTTTAAGAGTATTATTATCTGAGGAAAAATTAGACTTGTCGTGCTCGGCTTTGCAGTTGATGTCGTTTAATGTTGTATGAAGTCACAGAAAACGAGGAATTCATACCGTTTGCATATCCAAAAATAATGTCGAGTATTCTTGACTATTGACAATACCTAATCCATCTAATTACAATTTTAAATGAATAAGTTTTTCATGAACCATATGTCAACAAACCATAGTTTTCGAGGGAAAAAAACCTTTTAACAGCAACCTTGCATTGAAATTATTGAACCAAAAATTTAGCAACAATCTTTTGAGTGGAATGTATTGTTATAATTTAAAAGAGTATAAAAAAGGATTATTTAATATTTAAAATTATTTTTAAAGTTACTTGACTTATGGGGTTTCTGCAAAGAACACTTATTTGTGTTTTAAATACAAGAAATATAATACTAACTAGGGATGCACCGAATATTCGGTTACTATTCGGTATTCGGCCGCTTTAGCCGAATATTCGATTTGGCCGAATAGCTTAACTATTCGGCCGAATAGTGAAATTTAAAAATTTCCACATTTCTTCAAGTTATCTTATAGTTATTTATAATGTTAAATCAAGCTTTACTCAAGTTATCTATAATAATAAAAGAAAGAGTCTGTGTGTCTGTTTGTCATCGGATCGTAAAAGACCTACTTATACTGCCTCAGAAATTCGAAATTTTTAAGATAGATTCCCTTTAATACTAACGTGTGCACCTGAGCTTAGTTTTTCATATTTGTCATTTTTAGAGAAAATTCGAATTTTCTGAAAAAAATACACCACTTTCGCTCAAATCCGATCATTTTTTCTCTTCCTGATGCCATCGGCTGAAAAAATTAAATAAAACTTTTAACGAAAACATTTAAAATTCAAAATGTTTATTTTATTCTTTCGCCATTACTTTCAGAAACTAAATTCATTATTTGAAAAATAATTTACACGTTTCAAGTGACGTAATTCCGCCAGTCTTCATTCCCGGATTTTATTATGGTTTATTTGATGATTTTTTCATTGATTTTTCTGTTGACTGCTGATGCATATTTAAGCAATAAATGTATAGTTAAGCTGTTACTGAACTATGATGGTTAATAAAGGCCATCGCACTAGAGCTATTAGTGTTTTATGTCTTTAATTTTTCGCCAAATACGTTGCCAAACTCGCCAATTATTAACTAAAATTCGCCAAATAGGCAATTTCTTTTATGAATAATTTATAAGCTGGTCGGTTGTTCGAAGGTCATTGTGTTAGAGCTGTATAATGGGTGTGGGTAGCTATATCTATTTCTCGCCAAATTATTTCCCAAAACGCGCCAAATGAGCTAAAAGGTTTATGTATTTATGAGGGAATTGTGATGACATTTATGAGTGCATTTTATAGCGTATTTTTCATTTTGGAATTTTAAGGCAATGAAACGGGATTTATAATTTATAACGAGCGGAAACAATAATAAGTTCATAATCCTATAACAGGCTATATGGTACACATATTTGGAATCTATTTGATATTTTTTTATTCCGTGCGAAGAACGGGTATAAATTTGCTAGTATTAAATAAACATGTCTCTTTAATTTAACAGTTACAATGAGTGGGCTTTAAAAAAACAATAATTACTATATATATCACAATCGTAATTTTTCACTAAAAGATTAAAAAAAATTAATTTTAATTGTATAATAATATTGTAAGCCATGGTTTTATTTTTTTCTTCTGATTTTCATTCTACACCGGATCCACCTACTTCTGTTTTTGTTTTCATACTTCCGTTTTCGTGTTGTGATTTTACCAATTTACACTTTCTAAAAGGCTTGTTTTAATAACAAACGAGTAATACTTTATTCTGTGTTGCTTCAATTAAAAATTTAATAGCTATTGTGTGATTGTGTACACTGTACAGTGTACTTATATGTTTATGTTTAATTAAAATTGATGAATAATAAATACACTTACTTAGATCCGACAAAAATAAATAAATATTGGTTTAGGTAGGCCGAATATTCGGTATTCGGCTAAATATTCGGCTTAGACTTTGGCCGAATATTCGGTCGGTATTCGGCCAAATTTGGTATTCGGTGCATCCATAATACTAACTCATACGTTGTAATTAATTTTTTTATTAATCTCTAAACAACATTTAGGCCAAAAGCAAGTGAAAATATTAATCACAACAATCGTATACAATATATACCTATGGGGTTTCTGAAAAAAAAAACCAACAATTATCTGTGTTTCGTGCCCTCTTGTAGCCATAGCTTGCAGCTATTTGACAAGGTCGGTGACTTATAGGGTTTCTCTCCGAAACGCTATATTCGGTTGCTTACCATGACTGTGCAAACCACTGGAATAACAGGATTTCTTCACAGAATGTGGGTTTACATAGGATTGAGTTGATTAACATAAAAAACTCAATTTTGATAAAATTGTGACTTATAGGGTTTCTAAAAAGAATGATTCAAATATCTTTTGTATTAATCCTTTCACTCACAATGATTCCATTTTGAATAATCAAACTTGCGATTTTTTTTTCAGTAAGTTAAACTCGCGCTTATTTCAAAGAAATTATATTAAATTTTCCATACATTTTTCTACAAAGTTATATTTTCTTTTTTTCCTGGTTGCATATTTAAATGTTCAAAAGTTTAATTTTAACTATTTTTAACAAATAAAGTTTCAAAAAATATATTTTTATAATTTATTAAATTGTTATGATTCCAAATTTTCCCCCTAATATTAGTTTAAAAAAAGTAAGATTTTTTTCCCCAGGTTCATTTCATTCTGGATGTATAATGAGTCGATTTCACAAATTTGATTTTTAGAATAAAAAATAAAAAGTTGGGATTTTAAATTGCCATTATAATTTTCAAGTAGTATAGTTGAAAGTGAATTACCCCATTTTTTCGAAATAGGTGTTTTCCCTCCTACAGAATCCTTCCGCAGAGAAACCAGTTTTAGGATATTCATAGCGATGTTTGGCTTTCTTACGGAATTTAAGACACTCCGTTGTAAATGGCCCGACAGCAGTACTTTATTTCGGAAGTTTGTCTGGAGTGGTGGTTGGTTATTTATTCAGGGTTATTTAAAGTCGTAGGCGGGTCATTCCTCAGAAAACGTACAATTTGAGGCAAAAAATCTCGAAAAAAAAATATTGACGAAACATTTTGAAACTTTGGATTTGAGTTACACTTACATACTACATTGGAAAAATAACACCGGGCCAGATCATACAATTAATATTAATTATTCGGATGGTAAGTCTTAATTTAATAATGTTTAATTTAGAAAAGTTTTAACCTCCAAAATTAACATAAAAATATTTTATTGATATGTTACACTTGAATAAAATTTCAGCTTTACTTTATTATATTAGTTCACGGCAAAATATAATAAAAATATAATGTATTTCACTTGTATTTAATCAATTTATTCTTATATAAATAAAACGTCATGTCCGTGGACACATAAATCATGTCCGTGAGCCCAAATACATGGACATGATGGTACACGGACATGATGGTACACGGACATGATGAAATCGTAAATAAGGGCTTCCAACCGCAAAAGGTTTAGGCCTTAGGGAACGAAACATGCAAACTGATATTATATAACTTATTTCTTTCTATAAATAACAGTTTATAAGTAAAAATCATTAGCTTACCTTCTTATATCTTGACCACAGAAATGACGCTATGATCTTGTCAATGGCCTATTTTTAACTTTAAATTTCTAATTACTGTTTATCTACTGCGGTATACAACCTATCGACGTGATACAACGTATAACGTGTATCATTGAATACTAATAAGACTGAAACAGAGTACTGGTATCATTTCTAGATAGTTATGCAAGCTAAAGAATTCGTTGTACACGGACATGACGAAAATCTGTGGGACATTTTATTTTCACGGAATTTATATATTTATATTCTTTATAATGATTATATTTTATGTTTTGTGTGTTCTATAACTGTCAGTTGAATTAAAAATCAACTTCAGTTATAAAAAATTGGGATTTAATTAGTATATACTAACTAAAACAGTCCCCGGATATGACGGTGAGACAGCTCACAGACATGATTTGTCATAGTCTGTGGACACACATTTTTACACAAAATATATAATTTTTTGTATTTATGCAATGTTAGTAAGTAGATAAAATATTCATCATCTTAAATTAATTCAAGTGGAAGCATAACTTTTCTTCATGTAAAAGATAACTTGCGGGGGACATGCTTTTGTACGTTTTCTCAGGAATGACCCAGGCGTCATTTATTTGAAAAGTAGAAATGCATTTGCAAATTCTTTTGTGCTTTTCGATTGCGAAAATTTTTGCATTCGTATAAGGTGTTTTATGTTAGGTTTAGATGTAATGCGTATGAACATTTTTTTTAATTGCTTATATTCGTGTTATGTCAATTTGTTATATATTATAGGGATTAAAATATGCAAAAGTTGAATCAAATTCGTACCTTATATGAAATATAAGGTAATGAAAGTATTGCGATCGGGTCGAAAATCCGAAAAAAGTCATAGCAATTTTAAATAACACTTTTAATAATCTTTTATTTAATATTTTTTGCCGAAAGTTCCATCCCCATTGCAAAGACTGCAATTGTAACTTCCTAAATATAATTTAAGCCTATAGACCAAATTTACTTTAACATAACAAACAATAACCACTTCATATTTTACTTGACTTAAAATTTTAAAAAATGTAAGTAAACATCTAAAAATAATTTCGTAGTGTTGTGTAAACATAAACGAATTCGCGGGCTTAAAAAAAATTGCGTAAATTATTTTATTTCTTAATTATATTTTGTTTATACCTACAGATTATTTTATATTATTAACAAAATACTTAGGTAGTGTAAACAAACGATTAACCACGAGTTAACACTCCTTTCCCCAAAATCACTTTTATAGAGGTAATTATCACCTTAAGGTAATGTCAATAACTTTAAAACCCAAAAATTCTATTACAGAGCTACCATTTGCGCATGCGCGATTTTCTGAAAAAACCTTATTATGACGTTTGCCAGGTATACTGGGAACTCGTATAATAATTCGAAGTCTGTATCTCTTTTCGTTGTAGGAAACCCAAAGCCTCTATTTCGAATTTTCGACCCCATAGTAATACTTTCATTCCGTTATATTTCATACTAGCAAATTTATACCCGTTCTTCGCACGGAATAAAATAATATCAAATAGATTCCAAATATGTGTACCATATACCCTGTATAGGATCATAAACTTATTATTATTTCCGCTCGTTATAAATTATAAAATCCCATTTCATTGCCTTAAAATTCCAAAATGAAAAATACGCTATAAAATGCACTCATAAATGTCATCACAATTCCCTCATAAATACATAAAACCTTTTAGCTCATTTGGCGCGATTTGGGAAATAATTTGGCGAGAAAATAGATATAGCTACCCACACCCATTATACAGCTCTAACACAATGACCTTCGAACAACCGACCAGCTTATAAATTATTTATAAAAGAAATTGCCCATTTGGCGAGTTTTAGTTAATAATTTGGCGAGTTTGGCAACGTATTTGGCGAAAAAATAAAGACATAAAACACTAATAGCTCTAGTGCGATGGCTTTTGTTAACCATCATAGTTCAGTAATAGCTTAACTATACACTTATTGCTTAAATATGCATGCATGCAGTCAACAGAAAAATCAATGAAAAGATCATCAAATAAACCCACAATAAAATCCGGGAATGAAGACTGGCGGAATTACGTCACTTGAAACATGTCAATTATTTTTCAAATAATGAATGAACTTGAATATCTCGAACTTAATAATATTTTATGGCAGATTACATGTGAAAAGTATTCTTAGTAGAATGGGTGAAAGGTGGCATTAAAATATCCGCATCATCAGCTACTACAGTTACTTGCCTTTCCTGTGCTTTTTTAATTCTTCCTTGACGATTACTGTATTTGTATCACATTCTACATGAACAACGGAATGACCACTTTCTTTCAAATAGCTTTCACTAATACATTGCAAAAGCGTCGTTTTAGCCTATTGGAAATAAATATGTATTTCTTCACATTTATAGGTGATTTTTCATCAAATACAATTACAACGTATGTCTTTTTAATGCGTAATTTGAGGAGAAGGCTGCACAATACACATTGTGTTTGGTTTTTCATACCCATCAAAAACTATTACAACTTTTTAAGAAATTATGTTGACATTATACTAAATACTAGTATTGACTTGTGATATCCCCAAATGTTGTAGAAGTGGTCCAGGTGAATTAATGCACCATTATCAAGAACGTAGGAAGTACTTTGCTGGGCACAAGGAGACTGTCGAATTTTATTATTATCAATGGAATCTAATAAGTTTTAGAAATATGTGTCCGATTTCCTTATTTGCCGAGTGTTATGGTAAATAATGAAGTTTGTAATACGTAGATAACTCGTAATTGAAAAACTTATTTTTCTTGTACTATATTATCCAAGGAGATGCAAGCAGGCATCCTCTCTGCTAATTTATACGATGAGTTTCACCGCAAATCATTTTTCCATAGTTTCATTGTAACTGCTTAGTCGGTTTTCAATAAAGTTCCATCTCTAAAAGGTTTGTTAGTTTATTTTGAATATCTCTTCCAATCATGTCACGTTGGCCTTGTCTGCACTATCTGTTATTTTATTTAAATACTAGCTGTTATACCCGACGTTGCACGGGTAGAGGTGGAAAAATAATTTAACAGTCAATTTAACTATTTTTTCTCTCATTTTAGTTACATAAGATATGAAGATTACCCAGTAATTTTCCATTTAATTACCCAACTTGGATATAGTAACGATTAATATTAATTTCAAAAATACCCTTGATAAGAAGCTCAAATTAAAAAGAATACATATTTAAGTAAAAAATAATCATTAAGAATTAAAAATGGAAAAACGGCTAAATCTTAAAAGGGTCTCAAACATTTATTTTAACGCAATTCAAGGGAGTTCTATAATAAATTAAGTAACTTTTTTTTGACACTTTGCAGATATAAATACAATATAAGCAGTACAAATTTCTACCATAATTCAATACAAATGCTGAAAAATTAAGAATTCAATGCAAATGTATACAGTACTAAATCAATGCAGATATGTACAATAATTGAATGATCGTTCCAAATATGTGTACCATATAACCTGTTATATGATCATAAACTTATGTTATTGTTCCCGCTCGTTATGAAGTATAAAATCTCGTTTCATTGCCTTAAAATTCCAAAATGAAAAATACGCTATAAAATACACTCATAAATGTCATCACAATTCCCTCATAAATACATAAAAGCTTTTAGCTCATTTGGCGCGTTTTGGGAAATAATTTGGCGAGAAAATAGATATAGCTACAAACACACCCATTTTACAGCTCTAACACAATGACCTTCGAACAACCGACCAGATTATAAATATTTATAAAAGAAATTGCCCATTTGGCGAGATTTAGTTAGTAATTTGGCGAGTTTGGCAACGTATTTAGCGAAAAAATAAATACATAAAACACTAATATGCGGCTCTAGTGCGATGGCCTTTATTAACCATCATAGTTCAGTAATAGCTTAACTATACATTTATTGCTTAAATATACATACATGCAGTCAACAGAAAATCAATGAAAAAATCATCAAATAAGCCCACAATAAAATCCGGGAATGGAGACTGGCGGAATTACGTCACTTGAAACATGTCAATTATTTTTCAAATAATGAATTTAGTTTCTGAAGGTAATGGCAACAGAATAAAATAAACATTTTCAATTTTAAATGTTTTCGTTAAAAGTTTTATTTAATTTTTTCAGCCGATGGCATCAGGAAAGTAAAAAAAGATCGGATTTGAGCCAAAGTGGTGTAGTTTTTTCACAAAATTCGAATAAAAACGTTCGAAAACTATAGAAGGAATGGCCCGATTCTAAAAATTCTTAGCCTATGTTTGTTCCAGAGATGAGATGAATTTTTGTGCCAAATTTCGTGACGATCTGTTGGGTGGTTCTTTTGATCTCGTGTCTTATACACACAAACAAACGGAAGTTGCCATTTATGTATATAGATATTCCACAAAACACATGATAAGAGTTAGTAAGTGGACTGTGATCTAAAAAATTGACACAATCTTTCGCCATCCTTGCATTCAGTTATATCAACGGAAAACACTGGTCAGCACACTCGTTGCATAAGTTAGTTCACTGCATTTCGAATGTTTTAAAATCCAGGTTCCATGTTGACTTTCAGTCATTCTTTGTCCATTCTTTTAGTACATTCCATGAGAGTTTGTTCAATATTGCTTATTATTAGGGAATCCATTCATTGAATCATGGCTTTGAGTCGCAAAGTAGCAAACTTTTGTTGGACATTTCAATAATAACAAGGGATGGTTCCGTCGCTTAAAGTGGTATTTTTCGGACGTTTTCTCGTCGTTTACTTCCAAAATCATGCTTGTAAATATATATTTTTAGTTTTAAACCAATATCATATTCTTTGTCAGCATAAAATTTCCTTTAATTTGATGCCAAACTTGACTTATTATGGTTTATTGTGATTTTTTTTTTAAAAATTTGACGTTTTTTCAAGATGGCGGCCAAAAAAACATATTTGTCGCGACAGTACGGGTTGCGATTTTTAGTATGTTCATTAGAAGCATGTTACCTACCATTTGCAACAAGAATAGTTTATGTTCCTATTTTTTCTACTTCTAACTCTATTTCGACTGTACTATAACCAATTCATTTTATTCTAATTTATTCCAATGGTTTTTAAAATAGCTGTGCTCTAATTCAGAAGGCGTTGATTTAGTGTTAATTTTGCACTCTCTTGTGACACGGACGGTAAATATTTCTGGTTTCCTGTGGTAGTGCTTTGCCATGTTTCGTGGGAAGTTTATTAGTTTCTAATCACGTGCAGAAGTGGTTGAGGCTTGATATTCCTACGCATGCTTTCTACCTACTTAAGCCCGAAGCGTAATTCAACTGCAGTTGTTTCTACACAATATTGCCTTGGGATTTAATTTTAAAAATAAACTATTGTTTTATGTTTAAATAATATTTTATTTTAATTTTACTTTATTTGTCGAATAAATATACCTGTTGACATTGGATATGTTAGCGGTAAGTCAATTTTGATGACTTAAAATTGTTGGCCTTTTTTTATTATTAGCTTTATGTATTGTATACCATTTTAGTAATAAGATGCGAATCGGTATTTTAACGGCATTGTTGTATTGTTTGTGGTTTTATACCAGTTTATTTTACGAGTTGGATTTTACCTGATGTTTTTTTCTTAATGAAATTGTCGTTTTTTCGTTTATATCCCTGAGACCTGACATCCATTTAATATGATGTTTTGTTTTTCGTTTGTTATTGCTTAACTTATTTTTAAGTTTAAAATAAACCTTAATGGTTTGTTGTATAGGATATGATATGTATCATTTTTTAGCATTTGATAGCCATTTGTCATTCGTTAACTAGTTAGCTCTTTTTATAATAATTTCAGGAGTGGGATTCTTATTTCTGTTTTAATTGATACATTTTTATAGAATTTCACTAGTTTTTGCTCCAAAATTAAATTTCCCTGCTCTAAAAATTGCTCGAAATTTACTGAAGTAAAATTCCCGCCTCTGTACTTTAATCTCTCATTTATACCAGTATAAATTCCATATGTTGTCAAAACTGTTTAGTAGTAGCGTTTTAAAAAAAATCAATTTTAAATAGATGTAGGATGTTATTTATCGCATTCTGGGCAAAGAATAGGCGTCCAACATTTTCTCTTATAATCTAATATTTTATGAGGAGATTTTTATGGTTTTCGTGTGTTTAAACCGAATATAAAAATAAAAGTAGCCATATGCATATCACTCATAATTTTACATGTCTTAGCACGCAGATTTTCTTTTATTAATATCACACAAAAAGTCTACAAAATGTCATTTTCAACCAATTTTCTACGTTTGTAGGTTTGGGTATCCGTAGTGTTTACGACCTCAACAATATTAATGTTTTTGTTAAATAACCAATGTAAAACTAAAATTATGTTCCATATAAGAAAACTGCTTTGAAGTGATTTTACTGTGATTTTATTTGCATATCCATCAACGGCTTCTACACTCTTTAAGCATTGTGGCGCCTAGAGATTTTGGGTATCAAATGAATGTGTATGGGGTCAGGTATATGATAGAATGTTAACGTAGTTATTGTCTTAAAGTTTTTCTGAGTAGATCAACCAAACAACTTATAGGTCTAATTACTGGGACTCTGCTCTGGGTTTGCAGCGTCCTATGAAGTCGGTCGCCGTGTGTTTAGAGTATATATCCATTCGATCTTTTATTTATACAGCTTATTTCGTGCTATAGCTTTATAATTTTCGGCTACCAAACATTCAACGGGCTTATTAAACTCTTTTTTTCACATACTTTAGAAGGCCTATGGTCATCGACAGCGATTAAACTTCTCTTACTTCTCTCCGGTACCATTTCAATTGAATCTTTCTCTATACCTCAAAATTTATTTGACCGACCAAATATGTGACGTACCAAACAAACTAAACTTACAGCTTGTAAACAACTTACATATAATACCAAAACCACATGACGAGTCGTCATCCATTACGTCCACTTTAACTCATAAAACAGATGTCCCACGTCGGGCATTCCAAATTCCAACCCTATCTCACCAAAACCCCAACGACACCGAATTAGCATAGACGCATCGTCCCTGCCCTTGCACGCTAGTCCTCCCACTCCCAGGCCCATTTATGGAAGCCCACTGTGCGGCCCACGGGCGGCCTCGACCCAAGGCTGACCCCGTTTGCTGCTTTTGCCCACTTCTTCACAAACTTCTCGGTCCTTTACAACAAGCGACTTCTTTGTGTGATTAGCTGGTTGAAGCGGGGTCTTCCGATTGAAGCCACTTGAGTCTGTGTCGGGTCCTTTATTTTTGAGTATTAGTTGCTTGCATTGCCATGGCCGCCTCCGCTATTCCGTCGTCGGTGCTGCATTCGTATCATCAGTTCGGGAAGGAATCGCCACCGCCGCCTGGATGTGAGTTGTGCCTTTCTAATTCGTTATTGCTTCTGTTATGGATTTGTTTAAGTTTTTGAAAGTGATATCGGTATTGGATTTAGCCGCCATCAGAGCAAGTGCAGTGACAGTGATTAGAAAAATTGAGGGGCACAAAACCTCCTCATCATATTTAAAATATTTTTTAATTTGGTGGGTGAAAGCAGAGAAAAGATATAACTTGCTTTCCATTCTCTCCCTCCTCCTCTTCCCCCCTTCCCCAAGAAAAAAAATTGGGGTGGAGGCACCTTCCTTTAATCTCAATCGCCGCCACTAAGCAACTGCCTTCATTGTCGAATGGTTAATGTCGTATTAACTGACCATAACTGTTACCAGTAGTTCAATATATTGTTTAGTGTTTACTCCAGTACGTAATGTTTACAGACCTGTAACAGAATTATGTGGATTTTATTTTAAATTACTGCATAAGGGTTTGAAGTATATTTGAGTGTAAACATGTTTGGCTCAAACTGTAAGAAGTGCAACATTTCAACAAAAATTTGTTTCTTTTCGATTTGCTACTTTACGTAACTTTATCAAATTTTATTTTCTTTTAGTGTAGTTCGCTTGTTTATCAATTAAATTTACAAATTCAAGTCTATGTAAATTACACCCGCAAGGGTTTCATATTTCTTAAAGTTTACTGAAATTCAACATTCAGGATTTTATATAATTTGTGATTCATATTAATTTTATCTGAAGTATTCAGGTATAAGTACATCCGATGTCTGTGACGCTTCCTTGTTGGTAAAAATTGATTAATGTTGTTGAACATTTCACGGGTGCCAAAACCCAACAGCACATGCATCATGACAAAAAAGATTCTTAACACTTCTGGACTTGGCACCCAGCTCCCTGGCAGCCTATCCCCAACAGATGGCGAACTTTCGATCAAAAGTCAGTGTACATTTCTCACCCTGTTGCACGCGCTTACAAGACCTCTGTCTACCCTTCCTTTACTTGTGGTCTAGAAATAGATTTTTATTTATCTCCCAACACGATAACTTCTTGATGATTGAGATATTCTTGTGGCATGTGGGTGTGATGTAAAGATTAGGGCGGCATTCTTTGAAGGGTCGTATAAACTGCTCGTTTGTGTTAGCAGACAAATCGCATGAGGCGTCATTTTCGTTCTCTAATTAAAAGGGAAGGTTTTCTTAGATGTCATAAAAGTTATGAATTCAAATTAACTAACGCCAGCTCTAGGGTGCTTTACAGTATACTCTGTTACAAATAAAAAAAATCATGGATATGTGAAGAGCTCAAGTGCAAAACAAGTTAAATAACTTTTTGGAAAAAATTGAGTTGGTTAGCTTTTCATACAGGTATTGTAGGAAGGGATCCACCAACATTTTGATTTGCACAAAAAAAAGTTTTCACTTTTTGTCATAAGTCCCTTTTTTTGTGCAAATCAAAATGTTGGTGGATCTCTTCCTACAATACCTGTATGAAAAGCTAACCAACTCAATTTTTTCCAAAAAGTGATTTAACTTGTTTTGCACTTGAGCTCTTCATGTGTATCCTTTTCTCTTTGACCTGACAGGTATACAACTTGTGGCAGTCAGAACAAATCACTAATACTTGACATCCCGACCAATTAGTTAATTTGCTTTATCGCAGACGTTTTAGTATTTGGCTGGCATGCCAGAGGAGCTGGGTTCAAAACCGGGTCTGTCCATACCTTTTTAAACTCTATCAATCGGCGGATTTTTAGCCTTATATCTTTTTGCTCCTTTGCTCTCCAACGATCGAAATACCGCTGTTCCACGTATTCTCTTGTCACATTTTACTTTACGTCATTCTTGGCTGATAATTTTTATTCTTCAGACAGTTTTTAGCCTAAATGCAACTATTTCTTAACCACCTTGTGGTTTTGAAAAATGAATGAAACAGGATAACTTAATTTCGTTTATCGTATGAAAAGTATAATTATGATAAGAACAAGTTTTGTTATGTTATTGGCTTGCTCTCTTTTTTCTTAAGTAAATATTTTTCGATATACCATCGATTGGGACAATTTTAGCTTAGATTTAGACAATTTAACGCAGGAAATACTTGAATAGGGTTGTTTCACGTCGTGGATGGCAACAGATTCAAGTCCAACGGTTTGTTCATTTTTTGTCTGGATTTACTTTTGTTTTGGCATTCGAAAAGGAGTTTTCTAAGAATATTTTACTTATTAAATTTTTTAAATGCCTACTTCTTGCTGTGCTGTTAGTTGTTCAAAATATTTGTTAAAGAAAGCTTGCATAGAAAGAAAAGTTTCTTTTCATTTGTATCGGTCATCTTGAGAGTGAAACCGAAGCAACCAATGAAATTGCAGTGCGGAGAAAAATGAAAACAAGAGAGTTACATCACTTGAAATATTACCATTGGCATCACACCATTTTTTCCCCCAAATGTTATTACTTTATTACCACTAACGCCAATTTGAATCTGTGACAGCATTTAGCTAGATTTATCTATACAGTAAAAAAAAGCTTATAACTTAAAACCGTCTTTTTTAGCCCTTCCTAAACTTACAAAAAAATGCTTTACCTTACGCAGTGTACGAATTTTTAAAGATATTTTTTAAATGTATCTTTTACAATGGGCTTGTTTCAATACTTTGTCAAAGAAAACAAAACGACCAATGAAATCGCAGTTCGGAGCGCATGACGTTATAAAAACCAAAGAGCTTGTTTCAAGTAGTAGGGAAAGAAAACAAAACGACCAATGAAATAGCAATGTGGAGAGCGTGACATCATAAGAAATATTCCCATTATCCACAAAACTGTGGATGCGTCAAAATGTATCTAACACTTTTTTTTAAAAAGTTGAGTAAAAAAATTAAAAAAGATTATTATTTTATTTTTTGACTTATTAAAATGAGGTTGTTTTAGATGATGTACCTCTACTGTTTTTATCTTCCTGCGATTTCATTAGTTACTTTGATTTCATTCTCAAAATGAGCGTTTTTTCGCCTGCTATTTTTCTATTTTAGAGTTCTTTGCGCGCAACTTGTTTTTATTCGCTTAAATTATAAGTATGCAAAGCATTACCAAAACGTCAAATGTTGTTAGAAATTTTCGGTTAAAATGATATTTTTCTTATGCGGAGGGAAATTAAACGAAATTGTGGGACAGCAATTTAACGTGATTCACGAACAGAGATAAGCTTTAGTTCTACTGAAAGAAGTTTGCACAAGCATTCGTTAGTAAGGTAAGAAAACATTGTATTGTTCCAAACAAATGTAATTCCAGAAGGACCAAAAAGGAAAACAATACCGCTAGAACTGTTGCCACTCGCAACGTGTGAAACATGCCCATTGTAATATAAAAAACTAAACATAATGGGAATTTTCTTAATGATGTGACACTCTCCGAACTGCGAGTTCATTGGTTGTTTTGTTTTCTTTGACAAAGTGTTGAAACAAGCCCATTGACTTTACTTATTTTTTTTTACTATTTTTTTTTTTTTTTGTGAATTACATACGTGTCATTGCAAAATAAATGTATTGGAGCCGTTGCTTATTTTATCCAAAAGCCTTCGCATGAACTGAAAAAAAATTAAATTGAGGAAATTGATGTTAAAGTTTTTATTCTTTATTGTAAAGGTAAGAAACTCAGAAAATGTATCACAACTTTTTCTAACCAAGATAAATTAATAAAACGTTAAATCAATGTTTACAGAGAGTTACTTAGCAAATTAAGCTTAGAAACGAATTTTTTTAAAAAAAATTCGTAACTCTGACTTTATTGTTTCATCCTCAATTCTCGACTCTCCTTTTCCTAAAAGAACTTCAAAGAATTCCTAGCACCCTTAAACTGGAGTTTTGATAAGATTTATGATTATTTTGAATGTTTAGCTTTTTTTTACTGGGTTGGGATTCTGAAAATATGTATCGAAAATATGCAACTTTTTGTTTGCAAAGTTTTGCTGGAAATGGGATTAAATAAGCTTTTCGTCTACTATTGTATTATGAGCATTAATATCATAGTCGGTATTCCTTTTTTTTATTATGACTGTATTTTCATCTGTTGAATAAAATCTGTCAAATATGCAATAAATGAATTCCTCAACTGAAATTAACTAATTGTTTGCTCTGGTATTATTTTAATTTTTGTCTGTTTCTGATAGCCTTTTGACCATGGTAGCTCATATATTAAAACAAAAATTATGATTAATATTTAAAACTTTCATTCTGACTGAATCGGTTCATTTAAATGTTAAATGTTCTGAGAGATAATTTTTATTGTTTTTAGAAAAAATTCCTTTCTAATATGTGCGAAGAAGTGGTCATGATTGTATGTATGCAACGACAGTACAAGTTTTTGTATTTTTCTTTCCTTTATTTAATTTAATCACAAATAACTTTTCGTTTAAAAGAATCTGAGAAAATTTCATTAAGAAAGTATATATATATATATATATTTTTTCTTTTTCTTTACACACATTAAATTGGTTCATAAAAATTACCTTTTCTCTCCTTTTTACATATGAACACCGATCGGATCGATGCACATCAATTGTGTTGTTTGTATATCAGGCCGTTGATTTGCATACAAGTTGACGGTTTGAAAACCCGTTCAATTGAAAATGACTAATCTCTATTTAATTCAATTACTAATCATAATACATAACCGTACATGACCTCCAGGTCAAGACTTTCATATGAACCGCAAGGATGTCTTCAAGTATGCTACGCTCCTTTTCTGGTAAGGTTCACTTTTAATTGCCATTCTGCCTCAAATTTATTACTTGGGATTTGAATGATTGGTAATGCATGGTTTTTAACAGGGTTACATTCTGAGTAGTGGACTAGAAAAATAATTTAATTACTGAATATAAATTACTGTAATTGCGTGATACATAAATTTGTTCCATTTGGTAAAACTTTTTTTCGGATGATATGTTTGAAGACATTTTGATCTCTTTTTTTATTTTGGCTCCAAATCATTTTACGTTAGAACTGAACGATTTTAAAAATTGCTCTTGTATCAACTGAGAAGAACTTTGGCATTAACTAGGAAAAAAAGTTTATTGCTCTTGAAATCAGCAACATCCATACTTCATATCGTTCTGTATGTCGACACATGACCATCTTTAAAAAAAAAAGAGAATAATTTGCAGTAAAATCATCTTAAGTTTTTGACTTTTCATTTGGCTTTTTCATTTTATCTGTTCTGCACATTTTATTTGAATAGTCTATTTGCAAGACTCGCATTCTCCAAAGTATAACTAAGTTATAGGGTTCGGCCCCTTCATTGGCGACTTCGGAAATCGAATTTATGATCATCAAAAGTCGCCAATAAACGGTCCTTACCATACCTTATTTATACTTTGGAATATGTGAGTTTAGCAACTCGATTCTTTATTTGTAATTTTATTTAAATATTTATTTACTTCCAACTTAGCCTAAAGAAATATTTTGTAATTGGTGTAAAGTTTTTTTTTGGCATATTTATATATTTTTTTTAAATGACGAAGTTATAAATATAAATAAACATTTTCATTACCCATCCCCACCACAAATTATTTGACATAGAAATCATCATTAAAGTCATCATTAGTCTCATGTCCCGGGCTCAACATCAATTGACCTCTTTCACTACTTTTCACTACTTTTCTGGGTATAGTGTGTCATTAGCAGTCCAAACTGTCAGTTGTCATTGGCGACTTTTGCAATAGTCATTGCTGTTTATCGAATTCTGGAACTGACCCTATAATGTAACTGACCCTACAGTAAATCAAACTTTCTTCTAACTTATTTTTAATTTTTAAATATGAATAAGACTAGTCTAAATCAGAGCTCGGTAATATAGTTGGTCATGCCACCTCCCATTACTTTTCCCTTCAAGTGTAATGAACTGCAGATATGTTGCCAGGTAGGCATCATAGGGTAAATAGGTCTCTTGGCCCGAGTCCATTCTGTGGACAGTTGACGAAGACATGCACACGCCCCCAACCCTTTCCTATTCCACTTGTTACTAAATTTAGCCCAGGATCTTTTATCCAACTCTAAAATCTCTTTAATGTCTCGCAGCATTACCCTTGTGTTTACGTTACTCTAATTTTTTTTAAAACATGCGTTTTCTTGAATTTTTTTCGCGGAAGATGCCATGATGGATGAAACAAACGTCTTTTTCTGGTTATGTTGATGGAAGTAATGGGGTTATGGAATTTGAAAATGTTTGGTTTTAATGTAAATTTGTAAATGCATACTTTATCATGTGAATTGATGTCTTTCTCGATCCGATAAATCCTTAAACTTTAGGTTCTTAAAGTATAAAACTATGTTTAATACTTTCGAAATTGAAACATTTTAAAAAACATTCTGGAAAAATCCAGTCTCAAGTGTGATTTCTTTTTAAGTTATTGAGCACTATTCGATGATTCAAATTATTAAATAACAACGCTGAAAAAAGCAAATAAACTCAGTAAAATTTATACAAATATCTATTATGATTATATTTTAGGAAATACGTTATTAAGTATTAAAACGTATTATATAATTTGTTTATTTTTGAAACATAAAAACTTTATCATTCTCTTAATTTAGGATTCAAGTCAAGTGTTTAAGAAAATGTCAAAATATTTATTTACTTCCAACTTAGCCTAAAGAAATATTTTGTAATTGGTGTTAAGTGTAAAGTTTTTTTTAAATGACGAAGTTATAAATATAAATAAACATTTTCATTACCCATCCCCACCACAAATTATTTGACATAGAAATCATCATTAAAGTCATCATTAGTCTCATGTCCCTAAAAATCCCGGGCCTCAACATCAATTGACCTCTTTTAGAATAATTAAGATGTACTTCTGCGAGCACCTCTCGAACAAAAATTGGAACAAAACCTCTCAGACGGAAAAGAATTAGCAACTAGTTTCTTGGAAGGGAGGCGTCTTTCTTTTTTCTTTCCGCCATAATTTTATCTTTTACTTTTCTTCCACGCTCTCTCGTGGGCGAGCGGCCATCCATATTTGGGACTACCATCATTTGATCTGTCTGCAGAGGAACGTCACTGTACCACGTGTATAAACACACGCCAACTTTCAGGAGTTGAGCTCTTAACTTCGTTCTACTGCGGATTTTTTTTTTTTTTGAAAGATTTTTCCTTGGGGGGAAACGTTGTTTTTAACAGATACATATATAACAATTGACTTACAAGAGTAAGAGACTTAGGGGAATTGTGTTTCAGGATGGCTGAAAGGCAGGTGATTAATGGATGGTTGTCGTATGGGTCGACAAATTTGGGATTAGGATAAATATAGGATATTTTTTACTAGGTTAGTTTTTTAGCGTATCTGCAGATTTTTAGCCTGTAAAAATTAAATTAGACCGAAATGTAGTTGAATAAAATTTTTAATTCGATAAATTTTCCACTTCAAACTTAAATAAATATTATTAGACTCTTTTATGGATTCATACAACTTTAATGAAAAAAATATTACTATAAAAATGTAAGGTTTGCTTACACATGTAGAAAACCTAATACCTTAAAGAAAAGGTCTTCGTTTAAAACTTTTGTTTATATATATTTTTTAATGCTAATTCTGTACTTTAAAATTGCAAAATTTTAGTTTAAAATTTTGAAATCTTTTTTTTATTTAATATTGAAACTTTATTGTTATTCGACTGTAAAACACAACTTTAAGATGATTACAACATTGTGCCTTGAATGACTTTCTTCCCACGTTATAGAAAGATACAAATAGAAAGTGTCAAGATCTTTTTAAATGGATTGATTGACTTTTGAACGATTGCCCAACCGCACCTCTGGTAGTCTCGTGGTTTGTTCCGGTTGCTTTAAACAAAGGGCTAAAGAAATTCAGCTTTTTCTTTTTGGTCCTCACACCTGACGCGCTTGTTAGACATCTGTCACCAATTCATTCTACTTAGGATACTCTTTTATAGATTTAAATAAGAATGTTAATGTGTGTCTGGAAATATTGAGGTAACGTAAATCACTTTGCATTTGGTGATACATATCCGCTGTTTCAAAGCACTTACAAAATTTTTTTTACACTTATTTACTACAACTTATACGTTTATTTTATCATTTTAAAGATTTAAAAAAAGATAAAAGAAATGGGTTGGTGAAAGTTTGGATCTAGAAATCGCTCTTGAGAATGCTGAAAATTGAGTTTAAAAACCTGCTCATTCATTAAACTTAATTCAGTGGAGGTTTATTTTTTTTACTATTTTACCTTTCATAAAAGCTAATGTGACCAGATTTTCAAATCCAAAACGTCAGGGCATTATCCCCCTCTCCCCTCCCTTAACCTCTCCGTCATATGATACCCCATCCCCCAAATTTCTAACATGGCATAATCAATAAGGCAAATAACTAGTAGATAGTTACAATTTTCCTGAGTAATCAAATCTATAATTTAAAGGCCAATAATAATATTTGCAGAGGGATTTTAACGAAGAATCGTTTTCTTAAAATTGTTGTAAAATCTATAATTCATATTTCCTCCAGATTTCGGGACTTTGAAGGATTGTAACAGAAAAGCGGGACGTTTTGGCTTGACATCGGGTCCGCGGGACAGTGAGACAAAAAGCAGGACTATACCTCCAAAAAACAGGGACTTCTGGTCACATTAATAAAAACACTCGTTTACTCGATTTTTTTTTCAATTTCCTTTTAGCGTTTTTAAATTTAACTGATTATCATTAGACTACCTAAAATCTCTAGAAACATCTTTTCAAGTATATAGTTTATGTACTTAACTTATTGCTTATCTCACCCGTTGTCATTTTGAGTTGCTAGCAATTAACAGTGAAATTTTCTGTTACAGATGCCCTTTTAGCCGATCTGCAGAGTCAGACTCAGCTGAATTTGGGGCAGTCAGCAAGACCCTTATCCCCAGGTTCCAACAGTTATGCAACAGTGATGTCGCAAGCCCCACGCCCCTCTAACGCCACCGTCACTACAACGGTGACCACAGAAAGATACGAGTACAGAAATGGAGTACCGGATGATCAGGTATTGTTACATTCTAAATTACATATCTTAGTACTAAAATCAGTAAGGTTCGTTATTACTCTTTGAAATTTTATTGATATTATAGTTTTTTCCTCCTAAGGCTCTGGACAATTCTTTCAAAATAATTACAACTCTTGGTAATTAGAAAAAAAATTCTGGATGATTTTTCTAAAATTATTTCAAAACTTCATTTTGACCATTTTACATCCTAATAAAACCTGCAATATATCAGTATGTTTTGCACAAATGATGCAAACATCTCAACATTTTTGAAAATGTAAATTATTGTAGAATTTTTGCAGCAGTTTGTTGCATGAATAAGGCAATATTTCCTCTTTTTTTACCCACAATGTTCAATTTTTGTTATTATTTTAGTTGATTTACCTATTATATTTTAGTCTATTGTTAAAGATTTTTTAATTGTCTCATTTTTTAAACTTGAGGTTCTCTAAAGAGTGTAAACATAATTTAATTTTATGCTTCACAGTTCTAAGAATTGAGAAAAAATATTAAATGTTTAAAATCGAGAGTTTTTCCCTAAAAAAATAATACATAAATATAAGTTTAATAATTGATTAATAATAACTTTTACAGCCTATCTACCAAAATCAGCATGCTATTCACAGTGCCATTCATGAAAAACCAGCACCTAAACCAGATTTCGCCAGCAACTTATCAGAATTGGACAGCTTACTCGAGGATTTAAATTCTGCAAGATATGCAAATTATCCGGGAAAGAAAGGTAAGAAAATAATAAACAAAGTATTTTTAATTTTAACTTAGAACCTTTTATGAATATTTTACACTTATTGCATTATTCAGCTCACAAATTTTATATTTTCTAATATATTTTTTTGGTAAGGGTTTGAGGGATACTATTTGCATAATAATTAATTGTAAGAAATTAAAACTATTCTTAACAAGCTGCGACTTTACTCTTTGTTAAATTAAACTACCAAAATTTTTTTTTTGAGAATTTAGTTAATTGTTGGTACTGATTTTTACTGATCACTGATCAGAGTAACTGATTTTTATTTTATTTTCAGGCTACACTTCCCCCTCCCCTGGGTACAATGTGTATAGCAATGAGACTGTCACCAAAACTTCCTCTTCCAATGGATATGCGGAGCCTATTCGCCCTTCTGTAAACAGCCTTCTCGATGAACTGCAAAGTGGATTGCCTGACACCCCAAAGCAGTGAGTAAATTTATTTCATAGGCTAAAAAAAGCCCCTATGTAAGCAAACCAAAATAAAATTGTTTTTAATTTTTTTTAAAACATCTTATATTACTATTTCCCTTTATGCAGATAAAGTACATAAGTAAAATCTTAGTGATAAATAATTTTTTTATTATAACGTAATGTTTTATTTTTTTAATATTTAAAAAAGCAGGTTTATTGACTGAAAAAATTACCAAAGGGAACATGAAACAAGTATTTTCACTGACTAATATACTATATTTTGTTTGAGTGTTGCAATTGGACTCAATTTTTTGCCAATTAATAAAATTGGTGTTACATTATTGCTTTATTAATTAATATCCCATTTATAATGTATAATTTTAAAATTGAGTAAAACATGAAGTGGATGTATTTATGAAGCGACTTGCCTTCCTTTGTTTTTTCTCCAAGTAACTATCACTATGTCTAGTCATTTTTAATGAGCAATATTCTAAAATATTTATTTATAACAAGCATTTCCAAATGTTATATGTACTTATTTCCTATTTCTTTCCAGTTCTAACGTGAAATACAAGGAGACTGTCACATCTCCCATGATGTCTCATGTTAGCTCTTTCCCCCCTCCCCCCCAGTCTGCTGATGGAATTGCACCTGCTGCATCTTCAGCCACCAAAGAACTAGATGACCTCATGGCTTCCTTGTCTGATTTTAAGGTGAGGACTCGAGACTTTTTGTAAACTGACTGTTCAATTGTTAATGTAATCAGTAGATAGCACTTTCTGACTTTTGATAATTTATTAAGTTTTTACTACAATTCATGATAACAAGTGTCAGGTGTATTGAAATACTACCAAGAAGTGACTCGTTGGATTTGAACCCTTTCTCATTTAGTTTACCTCCATACTTACATCACATTTTACTTATTTTGTTTGAGGATAAACCAAGACCTTCAGTGTACCGAAAGCCATAACCAAGCATCAACTAATATTTTAACGATCATATAATTTATTATTGACCAATGTATTAAGTGTCAAATATAGTTTTCTTGGAAAATTAATTAGGTAATTATATTTTTAACAATAATTATAAAATAATATTAATAACATTAATTAAAATGGTTCGATTGCAAAAAATATTTTTGGTAAAAAAAAGACAAATTTTCAAAATTTATCTACCTACTTTTATTTTGGCTGTATATATTTTTCTGTTGATGCTATTACAGACTGCAAAATATGGCCCTCTCAAATTCGTAATTCCAAAAGCATAAAAATATGTGCTTCCCTAATACAACCTGCACCTGAAGATGCACTAAAAAAGTGAACCATTTCTCTTTCTGCTATCTCAAATGTCAGCAAACAAAAGCGACATTGTAATTTTTCTCTGCTCTCACCAGCCAAGTGGTTTACATATTTATGGAAACTACAAAAGTGTGGGTGTTCTCCCAAAACACACACTGAGCTACCTCCTTCCAGGTTCCCATTCTAAAAATAGGCCCACTGCATGTGGCTGGGAACCGAAGCTTGTCAATTGGGGTGTTAGGAAAACAGATAAAAATGTTTTTTCATATTTGTTCTCAAATAAGCAGCAATAGATATTTTTGTTTTTCGAAAACAAATGTATATAAATTCATTTTATGGCGCTAAGCATTCTTTTGTAATTGTAGTATTTTCATGTTTTTTAAGTACTTGATAAAATATTTTTGCTTTATATTTGAAAAAAAATGAGTTAAGTGAAATTCTAAAACTGTAATTTTGATTCACTCCTAAACTTCTTACATTATTAATTATTTTTGTAAAAGTTTGTAGTGTATTATCGTTAAAAAAACTCTGGCTTTAAATTTCAATGAAACAAAAGCAAAGAACATAACATTTAAATTGCATTTGAAGATAAAATAAAAGTGGCATGACTTATAAATATCCTTGCTTCAAACAAGTAAAGAACAGCTGTTAAACAATAACAGGAACATGCATCAACTGTTCTTCAAACACAAATGCATCTTCCTCCTCCTGTCAATCCACCCACTCCACATCCAGAAATAGCCCCATCATACTTTTGGAGAAAAGAGGGGCGTATGTAGGACAACATCCCTTAATTTGGGGCTGTCCCCTCCCCCTGCCCCCACCCTGCCAATCCTGTCAGCCTGCCCTTTTCAGTCAACTTGTAACCTAACTAAGAAAAAAATTGGACTTTTCCCACAATTCCGGAAGCGGAAAATCTTCACCAGGAGGGGGACACTTTTGACTCTGTCTCTGTCGGTGACTGCAACCACTTCTCGCGATCTCTCGTTTATACCAAGGTGTTGATTGTAAGTATATGTTTTTTGTCCTTTGTCCATCTGTGTAGCACACGCAGCCTGCAGCCAAGCCAGCAGAGGCACAGTACGCCAAGCCCAATAAAGTCGGCAGGTCACCTACCGGGCCTGGGAAAGGAGTTGACCAGTTGGATTCTATGCTTGGGACCTTACAGTCGGATATGAGCAAGCAAGGTGTCAACACAAGTCCCAAGGGACACTGCACTGCATGCAACAAGCCCATTGTCGGTCAGGTAAGTGTGGTTTTTTTTAGTTCACATGACAAAAAGTTTTTTGAAAAAATTATGAATTATGCAGCATAACCAAGAGGTTTAGGCCTGTACTGGCAGTAAAAATTTATTTATCTATGGATAGTTAAAGATAGACAATACTCAAGAATTGGGAAAAGAATCAAATAAATACCAAAAATAATATAATCTTGTTAATTTGAATAGAAATCTTTTGAATTGCCTTTCATCATTTTATTCAAAAAGGAACAGTACACTTTAAGAAACATGCTTTTAAAATTTATCTTGTACCTTGTTTGGTGAATTGTATACAAGGATTTTGTTTTTTACTCAAATTTTGTTAATCTTATTTGTTAGTATGTATAATATCAATTATTTGATTATTATTTTTTTTAAGTTCTAAACTATATGAAAAAATTTCGAAATTTTAAACTTTTTGGTTTAGGATTTTTTTAGCAATATATTCACTATCCTTTTTGTCATAGTCTCAACTGGTCAATTTCTGGTATTCATATTTAATTATAAACTTATGTCACGGTAGATATTGTTGAAAAAGTTTTATGTTGGTGGAATATTGTTAAGCATCAAGTTGAAGTGGCATTGAGGTTTTTAAATGTAAAAGGTTTAAGTAGAAGTAAATGTTAATTTTAAAAACTGCTAGTTTTACCAATTGAAAATTCTTAGTATTCTAGTTCACTTGTAAAAATTAGTTAACTATCATGTAGCCATTTACTAACAGCATTAATTGACAGGAAATATGCTAATGCATGGTCCATAGAATTAGTTAAAAGTTAGTTTTTAAAAAAATATATACAAAAAAAAATCAATATGCTTTATAACGTTACACTTTAATTGCTTGAAAAAAGCCCCTGACTTTTGTAAAGGAATTTGGAATAAATTTAAGAATGTTGCGCATACCCGAAATCCTGCCAAACTCAGTCTCTCAAATATTAGTTCAAGTTCAATTCTTTAAATATACTCTCAAAGTAATAAAAAAAAATTATTAGTATAATTCTTATTTATTTTATAAACTAATTGCAATGATTAGTTTTGAATGGCTTTAGTTTTCCAAATCATTTGCCGGATTATGTCCACCAATATTTTACCCACCAATAACTTCTAATTTAAAGGATATGTTTTATTAAGCTATTAGAGAGGTAATGTCTTTCAATATCTAGCTCCTCAAAACTATAAAAAAATGTTTATAAAACTGTAAATAGTCTTCGTTGAAACATAATTAATATTCCTAAAAAAAATTGCTATTGAAACCATGTATTTAAAATTGTCCTATAATAAATAAGCGATAACTTGACTATATGAAAATGATATTTTTGGATGCAAAATTTACAAATTACTGATGTATGTTTGAAAGTGATAATTCAATGGGACATTGCTTTTTTTAATATTTGATTCCCTACCTACTAATTTTTTCTTTAAAACTTACTTTCGTGAAATCAAATTTTGTAATATTTGTTTAATGACAGTTTCTCAGTAAATGTTGTTATAATGATTTTTTAATAACTTTTTTAGTATCTGCAAAACAGATTTAATTCGTAATTAAGGTCTTTAAAGCTATATTCTCAATATAAGATTTTTTTTGTTCGTTGTATCTTCAACATTTTATTGTCATGTACAGACTGTAGAGTTGGACGACCTGTTTATGCTTGAAGCCCGTTTTTTTTTGTTCAGTAAGAGGAATAAAAAATACTTTATTAAAGCAAATGAATTTAGCAAAAAAATAATACATATGAATTTAGTATTAATTAAATGATAGCTACAGTTAAAAACCTATTTTTAAAAAAAAACGCACCACATTTTACTTTGTAAATTGCCTTTAAAAAAAGTAATTTATTTTAATTTGGAATGCCTGCTACATTCAATTTATATGATGAAATATGGCAATCATTTTTTGTTTTTCAAAATCAGTCATTTAAGAAAATTCTATTTTTCTATTTGAAAATGGCATGAGAGAAATGGCCAAGGTTTTATTTTTTTATGGGAGTGTCTAAAAATGTAGACTGTTTATCATTTGCAGTGAGTATTTCTTGGCACTGATAAATTGTTTACAATAATAAAAGATAGAAAATGTTAAAGGAAAGCTTAAATGTTAAAAAAAAAAAATTCTGAAGGGGGAAAAAAATGATTGCCAAGTGTTAATGATTTTTTTCTAGATCATCTTTCATGTTGGATATTCAATTAAAGTTTTCAAATCTTCTTTTGCTTTACTTAATCTGTTTATGGGAGAATTCAGCTAGATGACAAGAGTATACAATAAAATTATTTAAATTAACCTTTAGTAACAGATTCTAATTATTTGTTATATTTTAGGTTGTAACAGCACTAGGTAAAACCTGGCACAAGGAGCACTTTGTCTGTGGCCACTGCCACCAAGAGCTGGGCACCAAGAACTTCTTCGAGAGAGATGGAGTCCCCTACTGTGAAACAGACTACCACAACATCTTCTCACCCAAATGTGCTTACTGCAATGCTGCTATACTAGGAGTAAGTCTTACTGTGCATTTAGTGTTATGAAATAACTTTGTATAAGTTGTGCTCTAATATTTTGTTGTGCAGCATTACTATCAGTGGCAGATCCAGAAATTGGTTTGGTAGGGTGGGCTATGAAAATAGGTCTATTTTTAACCCTTTTAATTAATGGAGCGAGTTAATATCCATTACAATTAATTAATTATCAATTATATTTAATTACAAATTTACTAATTTTCCATTTTAATGAAAATTCATTTATTATACATGTATTCATTAAAATTTTATTAATATAATTCAAGATAATTTCACTTGGGGGGGGGGGGGGTTAAATCCTCTACCCTTCTGGATCTGCTACTGATTACTAGTAGTGATAGAGTAGACTTTTAAAATGGTATGAAACATGGTGCGAGTTACACAGATTGGACTTGCCATCATCTATCAGAATATGAGAGATATGAGAGCCACATTACAAATTTTCTTTAAATTTCTGTAACATTGAACAACTAAGCACACAAGTTACGATTTTTTATACCATGTATAAACAATACTGGATACACACTGTATCAAAAGTAAACTAAGCAGTAGAGGATCCCCTTCCTTAAAATAAATTAAAATGCAATTCAAAAGGCTGAAACATGCCCATTTGCACAAAGAGGGTAATTTGGATGAAGTGGCATGGGAGAATTAGCCAAAAAGCACTTCAAACATATTGTCACATGTAAAGAATACATTATACTCTACTTTAGGAGAATTCAAACACCCTGTCCTTTAGTTTTCCGATGTTAATTTTAATTCTATGGGCAGTTTTTAAGGGATACATATTACACCTGATTTTAAGTTTATCATTTAGAGATTTTTTTTTACATTAAGAAGTCCAAAATTTTTCTAGGGATCATGTTAAATTTTAGTATGCACTGTTTTATTTAATCTTGTAGGATGTTTTAAAAATATGTATTTCAATTTTAAATTCAAATCCTGCCATTTTAAAATAGAAAAATATAATTTTCTTAAATGACTAATTTTGAAAAACAAAAATGATTGGCATATTTCATTCATATATATAGAATGCAGCAAGTATTCCAAATTAAAATAAATTACTTATATAAAAATCTTTTATCTAAAATTTTTTATGGGGAAAATGGTTATTGTACAGATTATAATTTAGTATAATCTTGATAATGTGTGCAAATCAAGACAGCTTCGCCAACTGTGATCTAGCACAATACATATAAGAAGTTAGAATACTAAGATATATTAAATTTAAAGGGATATAATACTTGGGGCTTTTTATTCTTCTCTCAAAGATTTAACTGAAAGAGACGTATCTTCATATTTATGAAAATTTAATTACCAAGTTTAAAGTAGCTGATTGTTAAAGACCTTTTATAATTCATGGCATAACTATGCTGTTCCAACTTTTTTCAGAATACGGGTTTTAGTTTCACTTAAAAAAAATTAGGGTGGTTGTGATTTGAAATGCATATTAAGTTGAAGTAATACGTTGTTTAGAAATTTAATAATGTTTATGAATTTTTCTTTTCAGAAATGCATTACTGCCTTGGAGAAAACTTGGCATCCTGAGCATTTCTTCTGTACTCAGTGCGGAAAACAGTTTGGCGAGGATGGATTTCACGAGAAAGATGGCAAACCCTATTGCAGGGATGACTTCTTGGAGATGTTTGCTCTTAAATGTGCCGGATGCAATAGGCCCATCACAGAAAACTATATTTCAGCCATGAATAGCCAATGGCACCCGGGTTGTTTTGCTTGCCGGGTAAGGGATTTCATATTTAGTACAATATTTTTTAGTAGTTTAGAATATTTTTTAAGTTTTTTATTTGTTTTATATATAACAATATTTTTTTCAATTTGAAAGATCTAAAACTTTTCCGCATTTTTATACACGTTCAAATTAATGTGGCAAAAACAAAACATTAGTTTTGTATATCATTTACATGCAAGTGGGGGGACCCATAAGTAACCAGAATTTTGATTTTTGTTTTAAAACTTTCTTTCCACCTTTAAACAGCATATTTTTTTCTATGCCTCCTAGAAAATTTTACAGGGTCTGGAATTGAATTTTGATTTTAGAAAAATCAAAAATAACATTTTAACTCTTTCAATTTTGATGTTGATGCATTTTTCTTTTTTTATTGGTACAGTTTCCAAAATTTCATGAAGGGTTTCCAATATTTTTAGCTTTTTAAAAATGGAAAAATTTAGTTTATTTTTCCATTGCATTTTGTATGTTAAGCATTTAAACTGGTTTGCTTGTTTTAATAAGTGAGATTCTGATGTTTGTATTTGTTACCATTAGTAAAATATTCAGCAGTTTTGAAAGGGATACTAGAATTTAAAAAAGCAAAACTCAACTCGGATGTCGATCCGGATGCGTAGACAGATGGCAAAAAAATATGAGATAGCTCTTTTATGTCATGCCTCTTTAAAAAAAAAAGGTTTTTTTTTTAAATTCAACGAGTAGAACAGAATTTAGACGGGGGTACATGCATCTTTAGCATGTCAATACCTTTTTTTCCATTTTTTAAAAAATCTTTTGAATTGAAAAAAAAAAGAAAAGTAGATTTAAAAAAAAAACGACCAATTAACAGTAAAAATAACACACTTGTCAATTACACAAACTTTCCGGATACTTTTGGGTCCCCTAATGTATTTAAAAATCTTTTAAATGTTCCAAAACTAGATGATTTTGCAGCATAAAATGACGAATGTCATAAATTCTATTCTTTTTTTCCCTATATTTTTAATAAATTACTAGTTTTGTGTTGATAAAAGTCCTCACTTCCACAATTCATAAAAAATATCTTCCCTTCACACTTTTGCATTATTTAAATACCCTAAAACAAGAGCTTTTTTTTCTTTTTGTTTTGCAAACATTTTGTTTTTCAATTCCTTGCTTACATGTTCACACATGCTTTCATTTTACCTTTTTGGTGCATATTTTGTTGTAGATTTTTTTAAAGTCCGTGCTATGCTCTAAAATTATTTTCACTGCCATTATTTAGCAAGAAAAAACCGAGGCTTGAGATTTCAACCCTCAATTATAAAAAGTGAGGACCGTTTCATATAAGCATGTGTGAGGAGCATTAAATCATTGACACTGCATAGTAATCCAAGCTTTAAACATGCACTAGAGCAATTAACCACTAATTGTCCCTCCTTATATGATTAAATTAAACAAACGTAAAAAGAACACAATTCATCGAACAATGTTTATCAAATCAGATAAAAAAAAAGTGTTCTTTTTAAGAAACCCTCTTTTATAAATATTTGAACAGTTAATCATATAATATAAATGTGATAAACCACAATACAGTAGGCTCCTTCTCAGACTCTGTTTAATTGGATGTCCGCTTTAACAGACAGATTTTTTTCATTCTTAATGTATAAAACAATAGTTAAAACAAGTTGGCTTGTAACAGAATCTGTCACTTAACCCGCTTCCACGCAACATTTAAGTGACGAACACATTGAAAAACGCGCCAAACACAGTATTAATTCTATATTAAACATTTACACGCTAAATTTAACTAGTTCCATTTATTTTATTTCGAAAATTCAATAATATTTCTTTAATAATTATTATGTAATATTCCTTTCTTTTAAATAGAACCAAAAATATTTCATATCAACATACAAATAATCTCTTAGCGAAATATATTTGACGTCATTTCAAACTGATTGATGTCCCAAAAATAAATTTCTTTTAATTTATTATTTGAAAGAATTAAAGTTTTTCGAGTGATTGTTGCAAATGGCAATGGTAATTTAATTCTTTTAAAAATGGCTTCTTATGCTTTTTAAATGAGCATTAAATGTTGCAGTTTTTTTAAATAATTAAAGTACTTCGAATTCGAATTTTTTTCTGAGATTTTCAATGTCTTCTTAATTTCAATGCGCTGAATTTTTTGACGTATCACACTTGCCTGTAACATTTGTAGTTTGGATAATGAAAGTGGGTGACAGAAAGACGGACTGAACGATTATAAAACCTTCCACTTTTTACGTTATAAACGTAGTGTGGAAGCGAAAACCACATGTTTTGTTATCAATTTCCATCTGATGCTGAAAAATGAATCGGTGGAACTATGCTCCAAGTTTCCGTACTTCTAGGTTTCCATAAAAAATATTACTGTTTTTTTTTTAAATAGTATGTAATCTGTAAAGTTTTAATGCATTAAAAAAATTACACATTACTTTAATTGTGTATTTACTATAAGACCATTGTAGAAATGTGCAATCAAATGCACATCTAAACCTTAATTTTTTCCCCCTTCTCCGGTTTAACAGGATTTTCACTTAACGGGTTTACCATTGGTCCCATTCTAGCCCGTTAAGAGGGTGTCTACTGTACTAAGTACAGGGTGCCAACTTTTAAAAGAGGCCCCTAAGTGAGGAGAGTAACAATGCCCTGTGCAGTGTTTCAATAAACATTCCATTATCAACATTCCGGATTGGGACCTCTTTTAAAAGTGCCACCCTGTATAAGGTTTATTTTAACCTAAAGTTTGGACTTCAGAGGTCAGGGTCAACTAACTTCATACAAATTAGTTTCCATCCATTAGACAATGCTATTAACTTGTACATTAAAATTTAAAAAATGGATCGTGTGAATTGACCAAATGCATGTTGCACTTATGTGACTGCATGCATTAGCATCTGCAAACAACCCATACTTCATGTTTTAAAGTCAACCATGTAATATGGTTTATTTTAACTCTTAAAGATTGCTTAGAGTCATAATTAAAAACTTCATACACATTAGTTATCCATAACATGTAACTGGTATTAATATTAAAAAAAATTAATGCCATTAATGTGCATTATGACATTCTGCGATTAGATTCCATACTAACTACATGAAGCAATACTTAAAGATTAAAAACAAGTTAGTATGACTGACTAATGTTAGCATCTGGTTCTTAATACATTTAAAGGTTGAACTATAATGAGGTGTTGTATTGTACTTTGTTTTGAATTTTTTTTAAGTTGAGTATAAACTAATTGTTCATTTTGAAATTAAAGTTGTATTGTTTTTTACATTTATAAAATCTATCAAAATATTGTTTATTTTAAATTGTTTCTTTTCTTTTTCAGGTACTTTTTTGTTTATTGTTTGTTTTAAATATATAACCATTTTATAATCTAAATTTAATAATTTCTTTTTAATGTGTGTGATTATTATAAATTTATATTTGCATGTGTCTTTTATATATTACAATAGTTAATTGCAAGTATTTGAGACAGTTTGAGAAGTGCAAATTATTTACTGGTAACTTATCATACTCAAAATTTTAACTAATTAAATCTTCACTATTTAAAAAAAAAAACTTCAATTATAAAACTGAAATGTGACATAGTTAATTTTTTAAAATATACTGTTAGCTTATCTTGATGTGCTATTATGCCAAAGCTGATTAGAAGTTACTGTTATAAAGTTTGTTTTTTAACAAAGACTTTTTTAACAAGCCAGGTTTTTTTTTCAATTTGGCATAACTATTCTAGTTGATTTAGCAGTCCAATTATTTTAAAATAGATCTGGTTTGCTCTATTGCTATCTAAAACTATATTAAAAAAAGAAAAATTTCTTCAAATTAACAGTTTTATCTTCTCATCACTCTTATTAGTTAGACGGTTTTACAGTTTCGTATGGAGTGCATGTTTTAATATTTTCAGGCATTAAATTATTCTATTACGCAATGAAACGTTTTTATTTAGCCATTCACTTTAAACAAATTTTTGATTCTAAATATGTATTCTTCAAAACTGTAAACTTAAAAAGTATGATGTTGATTGAATTAATTCATTACTCAACTAATCTATTCTTCCAATTAACATTCCAGGACTGCCGCCAACCTTTCAACGGCGGAAGTTTCTTCGAACACGAAGGTCAACCGTTCTGTGAACTCCATTACCATGCCAAAAGGGGCTCTCTTTGTGCCGGCTGCCACAAACCAATCAGCGGTCGCTGTGTCACCGCCATGTCGCGAAAGTTCCACCCTGAACATTTTGTCTGCTCCTTCTGCCTCAAACAACTCAACAAGGGCACATTCAAAGAACAGAACGACAAACCCTACTGCCACCCTTGCTTCGAGAAACTATTCGCTTGAATCGGAACTGAAACTTCAGTGTTTTGTACTGTCTCTCGTCAATTCGCAAAGAACTTTTCAGAACTGCTTTTTAGAAGAGCTCGAGGTGTTAAAGGTTGTGTGTCAGCTTTTTTTTCTCCTTTCCTGGGATTTTTTCATTAGTGTTGGACTTTGTTGATACAGTAAAATATTCTAAATGCACTGTTTGAAAACCTGGAATCTTTTAGATTTCTTAATATAGTGGAATCTTTATAATCTCTATATTTGGTTTAATTGGTCTTCCTTCACTTTACATTTTTCTGACATTTGGTCATGTTGTTCTCATACTTATTCTTTCAAAAGTAATCTTCTTTTCTTCCAAAACTAAAGTTCTTAACCATTTTATTTTCTTTGAAATAATGTTTTTTTATCATTTATAATCTACCTACTTAGTCAATTTTAATTGGCAGCATTCTTGATTATTATATGAGATTATCAAAATTCCACCATATATCAGGTATTTCCGAACATAAAAAAATAACTTAATATGGCAATGCGCTTGTTTAAGAAGGTGAACATTTTACCTAAATATTTAGTCTTTAATGCAGGGAGCTACCGAATACATGGCAAGAAGATGAAAGATATGTTACCAATGCATTTTTGCTTATGTTAAATTGGTGGATTTGTGATATTTTACTGTATGACCTAAATTTTTTGCTGACTAAGTTCACCAATATATTTGGTTTACAGACAGTTTTTTTCTGCTCATAGAAAATGATTGATTAATTATATCTGTATTATTTCTTTTAAATGTTTAGTTTTACAAGATTAATTTGCTTTTAATGTCTTTGTAGATATAAGCATTAGATTTTATGCTTGGTAGTTAACTACTAATATGTTAGACAATATGCTTTTACTTAATTTGACACCAAATCTATTTGTTCTTAAATCATGCATTTATTGCCCTTTAAAATTTACTTAAATTAGTTCTAATTTTTTTTATCTTGTACAAATTATATTTAATCTGTTGTTATAAAAAATATTTTTGATTGATTGTTGAATACAAATCTTTTCATTCTAAAAGCAGCAGTATTCATATACATCAGACTTAAAAAAAAAAGTAACATTTTGTGTACATAATATTAATCACTGATAGTAATCAAAATGCATATACAAAAATTAATAAATAATTACTGCAATATTATTAAAGTTAAGCAAATGATAATTTAATTTTACTTTTCAAAATGATTTTCAATTTTTTTTTTTTGCATACTGTAGAGTAGATGAATTATTAAGTATTAGTATTTACATTATACATATCTGAAATTCTATTATGCTAATTTTGAAAAGTAATTTTATTTTCTTTGTCAACTAAAAAAATGTTTTTAAAAGATGCCAAATTAGTAATATAAATTTCAATGTTAGCTTATGTTTTTACTGTATGAAGTTTTTAAAGTTTTATTGTTAGCTTATTATAAGCAATGTCATTTTATATGTCATTGTTTGAGTTTCTGTGGAATTGTAAATTACAAATATATGCATTAAATTCTCTTACCTTTAAATCAAAAGAAATTTTCGTTAATATTGAGTTTTATTACTAACTTGTAGCTAATTAAAGTGCCAAGAAGGGTTCAATATTTAAATGCATTGCCGTATGCAAAGCATATCTATCTTTATCTTGTCAAGTTTCAAAAGTAATTCATCATTGCTTTAAAAATGCAACTAGCCTTTATATTGCAATCATATAGTAAATATTATTGCAATGATGGAAACTATCAGTTATTTAAAGTACTTTTTGTGCAATGTTTTTTTTTTATTGAGAACCTCCTTTGTCTTGTTACAATATGGTGATTAAAAATAATATTGTGCCATTACAAACAGCTACAAAACTATTTAATAAAAAAACTTCACTTAAACATTAATAATTTAAAGATTTTTTAAATGTAAATTGTTAAAAGGGATTTAATATGCCACAGGATGTTGTTCTTGTGTAGCTTTAGTGCAACATTAATTCAATGTTTTATACTTGTGCAGTGACTTAGGATCATGCATCAGCTGTTAGAATTTTTTGGTATGTGACCATATTGTTTGTAATCACTATGTTTTTCAATCGCCCTGGAACTTTTCCGTGATAATATTTGTAAATGAAGTAATTATTATTTAAGACAATTAATAACAATGATTATTTTTAAAATTCTGTTTAATGTGCCCTTGTTGTTGTTTGTACCTAATAGTGTACGCTTTATTCAAATAACATTTTTATAGTTTCTTTAACCAAACTTATTGCATTTTGTTTATTTTATCTCATACCTTCAATAGATTAATTGGATTTCAAAATGTTAACCGGATTTTCGTTTCTTTTTTGCCAATGTAAAAATTATATTTCTTGGAAAAGTGGAATAATTATTTTCCTTGTCTGTTGATCAGTTTTTGTTTACACAAGAGTTTGTACTATTATATTTTAAAAATGTGTATACTAATGACAATAAAGTTTTTTGTTTTTATATCACTTTTATTTCTGTTTTCTAAGCACTTAGTTTAATAGCATGTAAACAGCACACACAAGCCTAAGAAGCATCATGTCCAAGATTCTTTTTTCCGTGAAATTAATTTTTTAGTATTTATGCTACTGGTTATTTATCAACACCGAGCTTAAAATGGCACTCATAATACTTATATCTTAAAGAATGACGTTTGACAAAATAATTAATATACCTATATATTTAAGAATGATGTATGATGTTGCAATATTTTTTTAATGTGTGGTAATAACACACAATTACGCATCTAGTAGTAAGACCTTTTTTGAAACTAAAAGGTACAATTTGATTTTCAACTGATTGTGGACAATATGTGTTGATACGGTAACACATTTAATTTTTATTTAATTGAAGAAAAAATCCTAATTGCTAAATTAAGGATGTGAAAAACTTAACGGTTGGTATACTGTATACCTTTTTGATCATCTGTTAGTTACTAAGGTTTCTCCCTTTTAAATGATCTTAAACGGTTGCTATCTTTCTAAAGATGTAGAAATAAAAACTTTTTGCTATATACTTAGTTTCTAAGGGTTGTATAGCGGGATTTTAGTTGGGCCAAAGGTTAAAAATTCTATATTTTGACTACTCAAATCACTCTGACACATTTTATTCCGTAAAATGTAATGCGTTCCAACAGTTGTATATGAAAGTAAGTACAGAGGGAAATAAACATTTTAACGTCATTTTCATCGCGACAAAATATTGATGGAAATACTAAAACTTCGAAATGAAAGCTTATCCATATGTTTAAAGCTATATATTTAAGACGGGACAGACAAATGTAGTGCTAGAGTGACATGGGACCGGAGTTAGGTCGGATAATTAAAAATTCCGGATAATAGAGAATATTTTCATTAAATAGTAAAACTTATAGTATAGAAGTTCGCGGATCTGAATTTCAATTTCGCCAATTTACCAAATCCTCGCTGGTTTTGCAGTTGTAAACATTGAATTGTAGATATCTTTAAAACTGAAACTTTCTGGCAAAAAGAAAGTTCTAAAACCTTATTTGGAAAATTTCTATTCTTATTTTCCTCTGAGTGGAGTTCTGGGAAAAGTGCTTTTTTTAAAAAAAAAATTGTATCTATATAACCAATAGTCTTACGACTTTAGACGATTCTGGGAATTTTTTTCGAAAATTTAGGATTGCCAGAAATTCTCTTTTACTTTTTTGAGTTGCCCCTTATTAATTTTTTTTTTATTTGGCTTAGGGATAGTCGTTTGATAGAGAGTTCCGGTTAAAAGAGGGGCAGATAATTGAGAGGGTAGGGTAGGGTTTGGTAGGGTAGGTACAATATATTCCGGCTTGTGTGCTTGATCAGAGACCCGCTTATAAGCCTTCGTCTGTCAAGTAAGACAGACACAGAAAGAATTTTTACTGACACAGAGAAAAGAAGTACACCCAGGACAAAAGCGGGAATCGAACCCGCACCCGTTACAGGGCGCAGACTGCTATAACCAAGGTTCTACTGTATACCTTGAAAATGATGGTTAAACTACCAGTTTCTAAGTACACCACTAATGAGAGCGTTAACCATGACACTTGGCTACCACTCAAAATTACGATATTTGTCGTCGACAGCCCCTCATTAGCCCCAGTTTGACGCATTTTTAAAAGACCGCAACCTATCATCAATGATTTTTTTTAAAAACAAACCAAACAATTTTGATCCTCAAAGGATACAACTCAACTTTATATCAATATGGAAGCTTCCATTGTTGGTGCTTGCGATTTCACATCTACCGGGGAAATTGACGTCAGAGAGACGTAAGCAAATGGTAAAAATCGTAGCGTCATCTATCCTATCAAATCTTAAGCAGAGACCGATTTGAAAAGTTCGATTTAAAATGAAATATATTTTTTAAAATCATTTTTCAATTCGTCTCCACCTTTTCAAAATTCTTTCGACTAAACAATTTTGGCAATTACAGAATAATTTTTATAGCAACTAGTCAAAACTGATTACAATGAAATTTTTTTTAAAAATTAATTGGGCTAATTCATTCAGTTTTATCTTTAAAACATTCTATAGATTTAAAAAATATATAAAAAATTCCTTTATTTACACCTACTTTCCAATATTAGTTAATTTAGGAAAAATTCAAATGTGCAATTATTTTTTAAGTAAAATTTTTTATACTGCAAATTATGTATATAAAATACTGGAATTATACTACAGATTTTAAATATATATATATCAAAATATATTGTAATGAAGGATTTTACTTAAATTTACTTTATTTTTTACTTTATTTTTTTAGTACAAATTCCATTTTTTTATTTTTAAAAAGAAATGAAGTAACAGAATTAAATTATTTTTTGTAAATACTAACTGTTTTATTCATTATATTTGAAATAAATGGAAGAATAAAAAAAATTCTATTTCAGAGAGAAATTTGTAAAATGCTTCAAATTACTATTAATATACTTTTAAGTAAAATCCTTCATTACAATATATTTTGATATATATATATTTAAAATCTGTAGTATAATTCTAGTTTTTATATACATAATTTGCAGTATAAAAATATTTTACTTAAAAAAATAATTGCACATTTAAATTTTTCTTAAATTAACTAAGATTGGAAAGTAGATGTAAATAAAGGATTTTTTTTTTTGAATCTATAGAATGTTTTAAAGATAAAACTGAATGAATTAGCCCAATTAATTTTTTAAAAATTTTTTTCATTGTAATCAGTTTTGACTAGCTGCTATAAAAATTATTCTGTAATTGCCAAAATTGTTTAGTCGAAAGAATTTTGAAAAGGTGGAGACGAATTGAAAAATGATTTTAAAAGAATATATTTCATTTTAAATCGAACTTTTCAAATCGGTCTCTGCTTAAGAATTGATCGGATAGATGGCGTTACAATTTTTACCATTCGCTTATGTCTCTCTTACGTCATTTTCTCCGGTGGATGTGAAATCGCAAGCACCTCCATTGTTTTGTTTATTGGTGTTTGGTTTGACGGTTTTACTATGACTTCACCGGCTGGTGATAATTTATAATACAAAATACATTATTACATTCTGAGATGGATACATTAAAAGTTTTAAAAGAAAAGTCTCAAAAGAGAAGGCAACTTTTAGCACAACAGGTAACACATAATTCTTTAAATGTCTAGCTGTTCCCATCCCAAGACTCAATCCAGAAGCCGATTCTTTACCTTTTCTATACACACATGACTTCCCCGCTTTTTGACTTAATCCTAGCAGCATTTTATGAGGATGACACAGAAATAGCCTTTAAATCCACAGATCCAATTTATGCATTCCAAAAACTAAAAAAGTCCCATAAGTTGAGCCTTGCGCAAGTGAAAAAATGGAAAATTGAAAATAATGCACATTAATTATATATCTTGTTCCTATCATTCGCAGCACAGAGAAGAACAATCGTAAAATTCTTTCAGGAAATATAACCATCAAAAATTCGTACTACCCACGCCTCCAATTCCATAATCAATGAAAAATTCACTTGGACATAACATATTTCTCCCTACAAATAGAGCGAGAAGAGCCATGGCCAAACTTTAACCTGGACTTAATGCCGCCCCAATATTCCCAAAACCTCTTGATTCCAAACAGCTACTTTAACTAATTAGAGTTAATGTAACCTCAAGCTGTTCACTGCACCCAAATACTTTTCAGTAGGGCTCAACCCCTTTCGCCTTTTGGCCAGTGAGCCAACAACGATTTTTTTTTACTTTCGCTCGTCCAATTGTCAATGGCCAAATTTGCTCGTTCAATTGTCAATGGCCAAAGGAAAAATCAAACACAATTTTTTTCTTTCTTATGCGAAAACAACCAAAAAATTAGATTTAACTGTGACCTTCTACTGTCTTTTAAAATTTAGGATCTGTGCATTACTTCAATTAGTAATTTGGGAGTTCACCAGTGATATAAGTAGCAGGCCAAGTCCTAACGTCGTGGACAGGGCATTATCATCTTTCAACTTCAAAGTTTAACAAAATCCATCAAAAGGTTTGATTGACCGATATTATTGTCTTGAACTAAAAACAAAAAAAGACCCTACTGCATGATTATGCCACGAGCTAGAATACTTAGTATGTCGTCAACCAATCCGCCTTGAATTATAAAAATAACGGCCAATGTGATTTCGTTGCAAATAAGCAAACATTACAAGGTGTTGAGGTTTTGGTTTACTGATCCATCCTAAACTAAATCCATAAAAATAGTGGACCCTGCTGCAATATTACCAAAATAAGCACAGGTTATGAGGCATTGAAGCTTAGTTGAATGATCTATCCAGAACCAAAACTATATTTGAAACAAGTAGGTTTGTAGCAGAATCTGTCACTCAGCCCGCTTCCACACAACATTTGTGTTCAACAGGAAAAAGCCGCCAAACACAGTATTAATTCTAGATTAAACATTTACATGCTAAATTTGGCTAGTTTCATTTATTTTCTTTCGAAAATTCCATAATTATTCGATAAAATTCAATATTGTTAAATTAATTTATATTTCAAAGGTCTTTCAAAGTTTAAATATGTAATATTCCTCCCGCTTAAACAGAACCAAAACATTTCTTATCAACATACAATCAAAGAATTTCTTTGTGAAATATATATGATGTCATTTCAAACTGATTTAATGTCTCAAAAATAAATTTCTTTTAGTTTATTATTTAAAAGAAATAAAGTTTCTCGACCTCGAATGATTGTTGTGAATGGCAATGGTTATTTAATTTTAATAAAAATCGCTTCTTATGCTTTTTAAAGAGAATTAAATTTTGCAGTTTTTTTAATAATTGAAGTACTTCAAATTCGATTTTTTTTCTGAGATTTTCAATGTCTTCTAATTTTGACGCACTGAATTTTTTGACGTATCACACTTGCCTGTAGCATATTTGGTTTGGGCTATGAAAGTGGTGACGGACGGACAAACTAAACGATTATAATACCTTCCTTTTTTTACGTTATAAACATAGTGTGGAAACTAAAATAACGAGACATTACTATGGTTATGCTGAGAACTGGCAAATATTTCAAGGTGTCATCTCAACACGTCTTGACAAAATATCATTCCTTACGATCTTATTTGCACACAAATAGAAATAAAAAATGTTTGGGTTTGAAAATTTTCTGTTTGTTTTTCCTACAAAAAAATGTCTTCTGTCAGCACTTAAGATGTTTTTCAAGGTCAGTAGACCTATTTTCTTCTAAGTTAACATTGGCTGACAAGGTCGATGGATAATTTTTTTTAAACAACTGACATCAATGCATAGGTCTAGCCCAAGTTAGCACTCATGGTAAAATTGTCTTGAAACAATATGACCCATTTTTGCATGTATGCATCTCCTGTTATAGCCATTCCTTTCACCCAAAGAATCCTACAGGCTTTAAGAGTGCCAAATCAAGATCCATGGATATAGAAAATGCACATAGATTTGTAAGAAAACAATCTTATTCTTGAAGAATCAAAAATTGGTGAAAATTGGAACATTGCAAAGTTATAAGCCAAATTTTACTCAAACCTAATCAGGTGGGGTTTACTATAATCAAACTTTCGAGTTCAGTAAACCTTCACCTAAACAAGAACAAGAATCAACTGTATTTTGCGATTTCTTTTTGTTTCCAAAATATACGTGTTCGCTTAAGTTGCAAAGGCCGGTCAACTGCTGAATCTACAAACAATATGTATAACACCAATTTTTAAAAATTCTAAATTGTAATCAATAAGAAAATTTAGTAAAAATGAAGTATTTCAGGACTCCTGTTCCATGTTAGTAGAGACAAAATATGGCCACAGCAATAAGTAAATTGATAACTAATTACTAATACTCTTAATATTTTTACAAATTGGTAATAGAATGTTTGGAATCTTGATGCAAATATATTTTTAAACTATATTTGGATTTAATTTCATGTGTTTATTTCTTATTTCGCTGGCTA
The DNA here is from genome assembly GCA_019343175.1 of Oedothorax gibbosus. Taxonomy (NCBI): domain Eukaryota; kingdom Metazoa; phylum Arthropoda; class Arachnida; order Araneae; family Linyphiidae; genus Oedothorax; species Oedothorax gibbosus. Next base: position 14,697,785 of record CM033271.1, read on the forward strand.
TTATTAAGCTTGTTACTGTAAAATTGTATTTTTTTTAGCTTGGAGCTGGAAGTTCAGAGAACTTGAGCTTGGTGTTAGGCAGTCAAGATGATAGAAATGCGTGCTCTGCATTTAAAAAGCCAAAGAAGTTAGAATATTTTTTTTAAAAAATGTATTAAGTTTACGTCGATATATGATTTATTACATTTAAATGCATTTTCTTTCAGAGAATCTTTTACAGCCATTTGTGCAGAAAATGTTCGAGAAGAAACAGGTGTTATAAAACAATCACCATCTTCTCATGTAAATAAGTTAAATTTTATTTAATAATTTAAAATCGTTTTAAAAAAGTATTTTTTAATATTCTTCTCTTGGTACTTGTGATGTAACACTGAAGCATTAAAAACGATTTTTAAATGAAAGTTTTGGTATAGTCATTTAATTATTTTTAGAAAGTTTAACTAATTTTGCTTTGTGTTTTTTTTTGTAAAAAATTAAACTCAATAGTTTTTAAATCTGTAATCTTCTCCTGTTGATTGGACTCAAATTACAATTTTTACTCAGGTTTATTTGGAATTATAAGCTTTAGATGAAACTTGTTTATTATTGAGGTGCTTTACATGTCATGTAGCATTTAAAAAAATAAACGGTATTGTTAATTAATAGACTGATTATCATTTGATCCCTTTTCATTTTTTAAAATTTAGAATCCTCCAGATGAAGAAAGTGATGATGTATCTGAAGTGAGAACATACACAGATTCCAGTACATTCCTTAAAGTAAGCAATATTCATTAATATTAAAATTCAATTAAAATATATATATTTAAAAATAAGTTTATAATTTATATTTTATATAAAATATCTGTTATTACCTTTGCATACCTGCCAACTACTATGGATTGTCTGTAGTTTCTATGGTCGAGGGTATCAAACTACAGAGTTGCGAAAACAGTCTAAACCACGGATAAGCTTCAATTGTTTCATGAAAATTTATTTTTGAGATTTTTTCGCCTTGGTATTAGTGACCTACACTTATTGAAATAAATTTGGTTCTTCGGCCTTGAAAAACAATGCCGATGGTTTTAATAGGATTTTTTTAAAAAAAATACAAACCCTTTATATTGCATTTGCGGAAATAAAAGGTTCAAATGCGGATCACATTTTTTTTATGTATTGTTGTGGAAAGTAAACTTAATCTACCCACGACAATTAGAAACATTTGCTAAGTAGCCGTGTAATCACAGTACGTTAAAGTTCTTTTTATAGTTCTAGTTATGATCAGATTTGTCAACCAGCCTCAGCTCCTAGTAATATTTGCTAGTTAGAGGCGTTATCGAAGTAGGTTATTGTTCTTTTTATATTTCTAGTTATGATCATATCATTTGTGGAAATAAAAGGTTCAAATGCGGATCAGAGTGTTTTTTTATATTTGTGCGGAAAGTAAACTTAACCTACCCAAGTAACATTTGCTAAGTAGCCGCATAATCACAGTACGTCAAAGTTCTTTTTATAGTTCTAGTTATGATCAGATAAGATTTGTCAACCAGCCTCAGCGCCTAGTAATATTTGCTAGTTAGAAATGCAATCGCAAAAAAGTGGCTTTTTTATTAAGGTTTTCTTTCTTAGTTTTACTGACTGTTTCTTTCTTAGTTTTAGTTCATGACAGATCAGTCAACCAAATTTTAGGTACTTTACTTTAAAAAATTATGATGGCCTGTGACATCAAGGCCCGCTACTTAGTTTTTTTTGTTTGTTGCTGAGTGAATTCTATTGTGTTTTTAATTGAAACTAAAGACAAGTTCTTTAACGTCTGCCGTACAGAAAAAAAATGGAGGTTGCTGTTTAACATAAAATAGCTAAAGTGCTCGTAAGCCAAGAATTAAAAACAAAATATATTTATTAAAAAAAAAGTTATTTAATTCGGTAGGTTCGCGGTGAAATCGTATCTTTTTGTTTGATTTCCCACGAAATGACCGACTTAGGTATTTGATTTTTCCCGGCCGATGTAAATGGGAAAAAAACGTCAATCCGATAATTTTTAAGTGATTGATAAACAATCGCTAACAGCAAAAATCCCCCCCCTCCCCCCGAAAATGTCCTATAAGAGACTACAGACAGGGCTCTGAGGAATGTTGGCAGGTATGCCTTTGCTATGTGTTTTTGTAAAACTTGCTATTTTTTTTCAGGGAACTCAAAGTGCCAACCCACATAATGATTATTGCCAGCATTTTGTGGATACTGGGCAACGACCACAGAATTTCATACGAGATGTTGGTATGTAATTTCTGTTAATATTTTCATGGCCCAAGGTAAAATAGTTTGATTGTAATACACTTCTTGTGTGTGTGAAATTTTTATCTTTAAATAAACCTCTATAACATAAAAATTTGGAATAAGTAACCATATTTAATTGTTTAAAATGCCATTATTTCACTCTTTATAATCATTGTTAAAATACTTTATTTCAGATTAGTTATTAAATATTCTGTAAAAAATAGAATTATCCAGAATTTTAAGAATAATTTTATTTAAAACTGTAGGTGGCTCTAGTACAATTATTTTGATATGGTGATACATAGCTAAAAATGAGTAGTTAATTTTACAATAAAAACATTGTTTTCATATTTAATATTTCATAGAACAAAGTATTAGAGTTCATGAAAATGTTTATGGTTGTAATTACTATGTTTTTACTTATATTGAATATATTTATTCCAGTAATATACATTTACTATTTTTAAGTTTTGATAACTTAAAAATTTAAATGATTTTTTTACAGGTTTAGCTGATAGGTTTGAAGAATATCCTAAGTTAAAAGAGCTTATAAGATTGAAAGATGACCTGATAGCAAAAAAAGCAACACCTCCTATGTAAAATTTTTTTTTGTTTGCCTGTTATTTTATACAGTATTTAACTTATAGGTAAAACTTATTCAAACGATATATAACTAAAAAACTAAGCTAGTTGAAGAATAACAGTGTCAGTTTTTGTGTAATAGTATATATTTTTCATTGTTTAAGTATGTATTTAACTTTTGTACAACTACATTAAAAATAAAATCTACTTTATAAACTGATAGAATATTTGAAATCTTAAAATTTCATTCTAGGTATTTGAAATGTGATCTTGAAAACTTTGATTTTCGAGACCTGAACTGCAAGTTTGATGTTATACTTGTAGAAGCCCCTTTGGAAGAATACCAAAGAACTTATGGAATGACAAATATGAAGTTTTGGACTTGGGAAGAGGTAGTTATGTATTTGAAATTTTGAAAGTAATCAGCTTTGTTTGCGTTTTGAGGCTACCTGTCAAGAATGAAAATAGTTTGTGAGAAGTTTAGACACATGCTTTTCTTATGAATGGTTAATAAATACTATATTGTGAAAATGGTATCAGTATTGTAATGGTTTAACGTTACTTAAGCATTTAGTGATACATACAACATTATCTAGACTCTAGTAGATATCGAGCCTTAGTCTAGTAGATTGACTGTCTAGATTTTGGATAATGCTCAAAAGAAAAATTGTATTTATTATTATGACTGCAGGGGGTATATAGATGAGTGTTCTTTAAAATCTCCATAAGATCCATGTGAATCTTTTAAAATAACAATGAAGTTTTTATTCAATGTATGAAGAATTTATGTGATTTTAGTTTTATCTAAATCTAAAATTTTATTTATAGTTTATTACATATTAACTTTATTATGGTAACATACATATTAGTGTGTTTAAATGTTTTTTTTTAAAGCTTAGTAGCCTTTTTTTGAAATATTTTCTTCCTATTATAGATAATGAAACTTGATATTGAGGAAGTTTCTGCTCCCAGGTCTTTCATTTTTCTATGGTGTGGCTCTTCTGATGGTTTAGATCTTGGAAGACAGGTAGTTTCAAACAATATACTTGAAATTTGATTTACATACTTGCTACTTTCGTACAAATACTGTTTGGTTGTGCTCTTTGATGCATCTTTTTTTCATGTTACAATTAATCCAAAAATTCCTGAAATATATATAAAAATGTCTGTGTTTTGAAAAGAAAAACCCTTTACCCATAAAAATATATTAATAGCTTCTATAACTGCATTTTCTTAGAATAACACTGACTCTGTAACACAATATATAATTTTTCTGAGATGCTCCAAAATTGTTTTTCCTTTTATTTTAAATTTCAAATATGTATCATATGAAATTTTTTTTTCATTACTTAAAATTAAATTTCTTGATAATTATTTCAGCTGTGTTATTCAATTAAATATATGAATAAAAATATACAAAATAAATAATCTATACAATCTAAACAATATATACTACAATCTGTACAATATAATAAATGTACTTTTTTGGTTGCTTTTCTGATGTGGTATTTTCATTGTTTCAGTGTCTTAGAAAGTGGGGGTTCCGTAGATGTGAAGACATTTGTTGGATTAAAACCAACATCAATAATCCTGGTCACACCAAAAACTTGGAACCTCGTGCTTTGTTTCAAAGAACTAAAGTAAATAGTTTTTTTTTTACAATTGAAGAACTTAGTGGAAGAACGTGCTAAGTAACAAAAAAGTGAAAACGAGAAAATTCGCTTCAAAGTTTTTCGTTTGCACTTAGGACTGTTGAAAACGGAACTTGTAAAGCGTAAAAAATATACTATATTTAAATTTTATGAAAAAGGGGAAACTTGTTATTGTTAAAGAAGTTGGTAATATGTTTATTGACATAAAAATCTCAATTTTTTCAAAAATGTCACTTAGCACGTTCTTCCACTAAGCTCTTCAATTCTGTTCCTTAATAGATAAAAAAAAGCCAATAACTTTTATTATGACATAGGACATCTGCCAGTTTTCTACTGGTGTACCTATTCATATGCATTTGGACTGATCAATGGCAGTATCTACAAAGATTAACTTCACATTTTGTTTTTATGTGAAGCAGCTAGTAGTATCTTGTAATAAATTCATTGAGTGTTTGAAAGAAAAAAAAATTAAGCCATTCTTCTAGCTATTGACATTAACCTGTCCAGGGCACTATAACAGTAACTATCCTATAATTTTATTGATACGTACACTAAGTATAAGTTCACTATACATAAGTGAACTGCCTTACAGTTAACTAATGAGCATAATTACAGTATTTTTTGTGTGGATGCTATTGGATGACACAGAAATTATTGGAAGGGATAGCCATGAAGGAAAACAAAGTCGTCAAATCAGAATATTGAGCTCCACTGCTGTTGTCAAGCCACAAATTACTCTAAACCATTAAATACATATTTGTGAATACAATTATTTAACAACTTCTTTACAGAATAAAAACATTTTCTTTAAGTTCTTAAATTTTTTTTCATGTAACTTGATTTCTCTTACATGAACTGTTCAGTAGTATGGACTTCATTTGTCTTATATTTTGTGTAATTAGATAAACTTAATCAGAAAGCTTATTTTTGAACGAAAGATGGCAGACTTTCTAAATTTTAGGACCATCAGAGTATTGCATTTTATGTTTTGCAATTTAAGGATTACAGACGAAATTTAAAAAAAAAATTAAGTTCGTTGAATATTTGTGATTTTAAGACGATTATTTTCTTAAAGATTTTTTTGGGAACCACCTTAAAAAAGTTGATAGTGACAGTTAAAACAACTTGTTGCTTTAACTGCGGCTACATTTATTTTCATGACGCAAAATTGTTGGATTTGTTCGCATTTTGCAACCGCGAATGTCAAACCACCCTGCTTTAAAGCCTTTATACAAAATTTGGTTTAATTCCACCTATTACTTCATTTTGAAGATGGTCCTGAGTAATAAATTAGGCACACTGCATTTTTTAAAAAGAATATTATATGTTAAGCTGTTTAAAGAGTTTAAATACTTAAGATTAACAATACATCATAATAAAGTTGCCTAATATATGTTTATAAGACAGGGTTGTAAAGACTAGTAGCCCAACAACAAGTTTCTTCCAATCTAAAATAGTCCTCTGATTAAATTTTATTTGTTTTTAAATCACTCATCTATGGTATTGAACAAAAGAGTTCTATAAGTTTTTTTTTTAATCTATGCCAAGCAAGTTTTTTTTTTTGTAAAATAAATTCTGGTTATGTATACCAATAACTACAATCTGTTATCAAAAGAATATGACTTTTAGTTTACGGATAGAGGAACCGTTTGAAAGAATTAAAAATGGAAATAATGGCTTTTACAAGTGACAAACACGTCACTGATCTGTAATAAAAATAATGTATCTTTAAACCGTAAATTTATTAATAGATATTCTTTGTTTCAGGAACACTGCCTGATGGGCATAAAAGGCACAGTCCGACGCAGCACAGATGGGGACTTCATCCACGCCAACATAGACATCGATCTCATCATATCCGAAGAACCAGAATACGGCAGCATTGCCAAACCAGAAGAAATCTTCCACATAATCGAACACTTCTGCTTGGGCCGACGTCGACTGCATGTTTTCGGACGCGACGTGACAGTTAGGCCCGGTTGGCTGTCTATAGGACCGGCTCTTACTAATAGTAACTTCAATGGAGAAACGTATAATTCATATTTCAACAAGGGACCGGAAGATTTTTTGACTGGATGTACCGAACGAATCGAAGCTTTGAGGCCGAAATCGCCTCCGCCAAAGTCTAAAGGGGGCGGACCAGGGGGGAATAATCGTGGGGGGAATTCGCGTGGGGGAGGGAATCGGGCGAGGATGAATAGTCGTGGGCGAGGCTCACATAGAGGGAGGCAGTGAGGCTTTTATGGAAGGACGAGGGAAGTTTTTAGTTCACAAAGTTTTTTATTAATGTGGATGACTTAGGTTTTTTGTATTAAAGGAAATATTGGTAGAAATGTGTTTTTTTAAAATATGGAACTTAAAAAAAAATTACTGAAATATATTGTATGTACATGTACCTATTGTGCATTAAATGAAACAAATATAAAGAAGAAGAAATATAAAGAAGATGAGTTAAACTTACCATATTAGTTATTTGTGTACCAATCTGAAACATACCAATATAAATATTTTGGGTTTACCTCAATTATATTTTTAAATATAATTTTTACAATTCTTGGGATATTGTATCCGCTATATTACAGTACTTGTATAATTTTTTCCATAACTTCCATAGAGACATTTAAACTCTAATAAAAAAAACATGCTTTCAGTTTTTTTACTTATCTATGTGTATGATAAAATGCAACCAATTTTGTAAGGAATAAAAAAAGTTTTAGTACTTCCAAATTCTTTTGTTTCAATTTATTTGATTATTGTAAAAACCTTTGTTTCTTAAGTTGTTCCATTAAATAAATCTTAATTTTCAATCTAGCTTTTAAAAGACAATTTACCTGTGTTGTCAAACCAGGAATTAACCAGTAATTAAAAAATTTCTTCTCTCGAATAGGGTAACTTCAGCTACTTTTCAATTACTGTATACCTGTAGTAAAAATTATGCTGAAAAAAAGTCTGGTCCTGCGTTGTATTTTATAATTTTATGAAATATTTTTTTTAGTTTATAGCCCTAACTTTGAGAAATAATGAATGAATACCCGGTTAATAATTTGGCACTGCTTAGCCAAAGCAAAGCTCTTGTGCCATGTAACGTTAACTAGCCCGTCAGTAACATTTCTGTTAAAGATGAGCATACGTTATGTGTATGTATAAAAAAATTTAAAATAGTATTTAGGGGCAAAAATGAGGTGAAAAGCTTCAATTCTTTTTAATGCCCTGGGTTATGACATTTCAGTTTGGCTATTAGTGTTTGATTGAAGGCAACCGCAAGAACCGCAACTATTTACACTTCTACTTACATTATAGATATAGACTTTAAGACCTATATGGAGGTAGTTTAAAATTATTAATACATTGTTTGTCGTGTACATATTGAAATATAAAACCTGCATAGTGGCGACATCTGGTGATCAAAAGATCACATTTTGAATAATACAAACTATCATTATGTAAGTTATTTTTACTTGTTTATGTGTATGGTACTAGAATGCTGTAGAGTAACCCTTTCTTTCGTGAATTTAAAGTTTCTTATTTATAAAAGTTCTACCGTAGTGAAACTATATACAGAATGAATTTTTCATAGTTTACTATTTATCTTCAAAATACAGGTTATTTTTTTAAATTGTGAACGTAAAACACTAACAATTTTACTATTTATATGAATGACCTGAAATTTTATCAAAATACCCCAAAAGCAATGATAATTTCGGCGCGTAAAAATCTGTGGAGCTATAAAATAATGGATCAATGGAGTGGGACAAAAAATTCGGATCTAGGAGAAATTTCAGGCGTATTTAAAGATTAACAATGTGATTAAAAATTTTTAAAAACTAGATCCATGACTGAAAATTCTTACATGAGGGTCATTCTCTGTAAAAGGGACAAATCAAATTCCCGGATACTTTGCTCTTAATTTTCAAATGATATATACATGTTTGTGATGGATTAGTTTAAATTGGCTCGACACAATCTAACTTGTCCCACCTAAACCATATCAAATAATTATAATTTACTCACAGAAAATTGTGTTTAAATACCCGATTTGCCACTCCCTCACATTGTCCTTACATGCTTTTACAACTTTTATGTTTTAAATAAATAATCCTTTTTGGTGGAACTATTTATGGTTAATTAGTTTGTGTAGTTTCCGAAAATGTATATAATATTTTTCTACCATCAATAGTTTTTTGTAATTTAATGAAAATGTAATGTCCCTGGGTTATAGAGTCACTCCTTCAACGCTGATTTCAAGTTCAATTAAAAACTTACTAGAAGACTAAGAACTCGAATTTAAATTGTCATATTATTCTTAAAGGATTGTGGCTTATAAATCAGCCATCAGTTGTTTTGCTAAATGACTGCTAACGTTTTTACAGTACTTTTAGTATTAAAAATAGCAGGCGAGTCTTTTACTGTCGTCACTCCCTCAATCTCATTTACTAATTATAGATAAGTGCGAGGATTTTCTTACTAGTCTCAAATTGTGAGAATTTAGATGTAGATTAACATACAATCACTAAATTATATTATTTCATCTTTCCTATGGAATTGTCACTCTCTCACTCGTCACCACCTCACATCTCAGCCTTGAAGGTCAGTCCATAATGGATAACTTCATATTGGATCTTTCTTTCTAAGCGCATCCAATACCAATCGGTTGTTTCGCTTAAACTGTACATGATAAAAAAGTGCATGCCTTTAGATATTTCACGACAGTGATTATGCGTATCTTCTACGTTATGATCAAGAGTTAGGGTTAGTTTTAACTATAGTTACACTAGAGCTACACAAGGGCTATTGATGACGGTTATTGTAATTTAGAATTACAGTCACGTTATGATCAAGAGATTTAGGACGAAAAAACTGTAAAATTATATGCGGTGGCTTTTTTTTTAAGTCACTGCTTTCCTATAGATGGAAATATGCAGCCAAAATCCGACTAAAATACCCGAGTATACTGGGATAGACGTGCTCGTTAAATCTGTAGAGTAAAAAGTCCCGGTATGGAATAAATATAATATATATATATATATATATATATATATATATATTATATATATATATATATATATAATATATATATATATATATAATATATATATTATATATATATATATATATATATATATATAATATATATATATATATATATATAATATATATATATATATATTATAATATATATATATATATAATATAAAATATAATATTATATATATATATATATATATATATATATATATAATATATATATATATATATATATTATATATATATATATATATATATAATATATATATATATATATATTATTAAAAAAATCATCAAATGGATCTGAACCATTTTTGTTTACAAAATATGAATGAACACATATAATAAAAATTATTCAATTAGCGAATTTTTTTTCTTCCAGTTTTTAAAAGTGCAATTTGTCCTATTTGCAGAGAATGACCCACTAACATATTTTTGTTTCCACTTCACAGCTCCATTATTCCATAGCTCCATTGATTTTTACTAAAACAATTTCCATTGCTTTGGGAGCATACTAGCGGATTTTCAGATCATTTGGATCATTGATTTAGTCATTACAGGTTTTAGTTTCGTAACTTTAAAAATAATCACCCCGTAGTAAGTTTTTAATTTTGGATCCAAGTTATTTTTTATACTCCCTCGTTTATTAAGATACCGCATATTCAGAGAATACCCACAACTTTGTGCAAGATACATAAATAAAGCAACGTTGATTCTTGTCGTGAATAGTTTTATTATGTAAAAATTAACATAATTCGCGAGGAATGGAGGTCCAAATTTATCAAAGTAAAGCATGTTTCACGTCAAAATGTTTCAATGTTAAACATTTTAAGAAAGTTACAATTGAAAGTTATTTTCTCTCCTCCAAAAAATTTAAAATTTTCCTATCTGAAAGACATCATTGATACTTTTAATGAATGGGGCATTTACAATACATCCTTGCCAATGCAGCATTGAAAAAAAATTTCAGTTGCTATACATTCGTGGTTCCCGCTTAACACGAAATTTCGCTTAACATAAACTAAAAGCATTTCCCGGACTAAAAAGCTTTAATCTACTGCTTAAAAAATCTCTTAACGCGAAATCGCTTTAGGCGAAATCGCGTTACCCGAACAAAAAAAATTATTATTTGTCTTTTTTTCCCTTAGTAATTCAAAGTTGTTTTGAAATACAAACCCAAACGGGTGTAGGAGTGCAAAACGCGAGCCGATTTCTCCATAGGAATAGCATTGTAAGATTAGAATTTTGTACTTTTTATTTCATTTTTAAAAGAAATTTCCGCGAGTTCAGCGTGAAGGAAAATTAAGTACTATTTATCCTATCATCGCTCGGCAGTTTTTTTTATTAATCAGATTTGTGTATCATTCTGATGTAGCAGGATCTCCGTTCCTTGCGAAATATACTAATTTTTACACAATAAAACTATTTGCGCCAATAATCAATTTTGCGTACATCCTGTATCGTCAAAATACTTAACCTTTGATTGCAAATATCTTATAAAAAATCCCGCACACAAAAACTATGCGTCTTTTAAGTGACTTGTCCTTAAACTTCTATTAAAATCTATGAGGCATTGTTTATGCATTTGTACTATGGAATAAAATACGAGCATGGCATAGAATAAAAAATTATCCACAGTGCATGTTACAGTTACGAAGTTAATTTAATTAAAATTCAAACAAAATGTATTGAAGAATATTGGTTACATTATACTTCCATGGGTCACACAGTAAATGTAAAGTTGCTTTCTCTTTTTAAAAAGAGCTATCGTAGAAAAACAGTATTTCTTCATAGCTTTCATGTAAAGTGTAAAGTTGGTTTCTTTTTCACAAAAGTGCTACCGTAGTAAAGCAACTTGTACAGAAACTTTCTTCATGGTAAATGTAAAGTAGCTTTCTTTTTCACAAAAGTGTTACAGTAGTAAAACAACTTGTACAGAACGACATTTCTTCCAAGGTTTCATAGTAGTAATTATAAAGTTGCTTTTTTTCCTCACAAAAAAGTGCTACTATAGTGAAACAACGTGTACTGAAAATTTTTTTCCCCCTAGGTTTACGTTTACTTTCGTAACGTAAGATTTTAATTTCATATCCACATTATTTTTTCTTATTAGGATATCAAAGGTTTGTTATTAGATATTACATAAACAAAATTCCCATATAAAAAAGGCGTGTAAATGAAATTTAATGCACGTTAAATATTCCTATGGTCTGATGTATATTTCAGGTTGCATACGTGAGGTTCTTTTCCATTGTGATTTAAATTCACAAATCAATGTCTATCGATCTTTCCTTCTGTGTAGAATGTGGATATCTAAAAATAATTTATAGTGCGTGTTAGTTCACTTACTTAGAATTATTTTTTTTAAAAACTACTCAAAATATAAAGTTCTCTTCCGTTTTACAAAAGTGCTACAGTAGTAAAACAACTTGTACAGAAAAAATATAATCCTTGATTTTTACGTAGCTTCGAAGTAGTTAGTTTAGTTTAAAATAAGTTTATATATATATTTTTTTAGTTTGTCTTTGTTTACCCAGACAGATCATTTACAGTAAGTAAAACCTCTTCGTTATTTTAGCACTTGGTTATTTATCCTGCTTTATTTGTAACTGGAAAATACATTTTTGTGGTTTAAATTGCAATTTGTTCTGATACTGAATTTTTTCAGTATCTGCTTTTACTGCTACAGTGTGCAGGTTAACGGCATTACGCTAATTTGAACTGCTAAATGGAAGTATTTACTTCGAAATATTAAACCCATGTATTTAGTTTTTACAACAACTGCACTCTCACCCCCCCCCCCCCCCAAAAAAAAATATGCCTATAAATTTACTGTAAAATTTAACTACTTTTACTAAAAAACTAACTTAAACTTATACATGCCAGGGTGGGCAACATTTTGGGGGTTACAGTTCTTTTAATTTTATAACCAAGTAAAGGTTAGTCCTAAGCAAAGACTATACCTGGTAATTCTTTGATTACAAGAAAATCTCTCTAATGATCTCGTGTAGCTCTAGTGCAATGATAATTCAAACTAACCCAACCTGTAATGGCTACACGATGCTAGTTAAATAGAATCCGTAGATTTTTGCTTCACAAAATTTGTATTTGCGAAGGCACTTTGATTTTGTGGAAGTTTCCACCGGGTTGTATAGCGTTTTGTGGAAGTTTTCTTACATAAATGGAGTTTTGTAACTTACTCTAGAATTGGTGTAGCGTTACACATAAAAAATTACACCAGAATTGGTGTATGGTTACATAAAAAATCATGATTTTTTTATCGTGTAGGTTACACTATTATTTTGTAATTTTTTATTGCGTAGGATAGGTTTCTGCTCTTGTTATGTCGTTCACACTCTGATTCCATAAATGACGTAGATGGAACAATATAGTTGTCTAAAAAATCGCAAGTGAAGAGTCTCTGGTATAGTGGGTAGTTCTACTGGAAACATGCATATAAAGTTAGATAAAACCTTCGCTAATTACTTGGTAATGGTGAATGCGAAATGTGGAAATCTAAAATTTAGTCATTAAAAACAAAACTCTTTTTAAATAATCTTGAATCGCTCACTTTACCATGTGTATGGGTTTCATAGCTAAAAATCCTCATAACAAGATTAAAAAGGACACATACCTTAGAAATAAAATTTTTAATCGTATGAAATTACCTTGTTTTCTGAAATAATAAGTAATATAAAATATGTAAATTATTAGACTATCCAACTGCTAACTGATAGCAATGGAATTATTGCGATTTATTGTTACTTAGCTTATCCGCCGTTAAACATAAAACATCATTTACCACATGTTGTCAAAACCGCAAAACCTTATTGTCGCTGATAAATTTACAAAATGCGCTCAAATGATCAGGCAATTTCTTTCTATCGCAAGAATCTATTTCTATTATTTCCTAACAACCTTTTTTCGAAGCAAAAAACCAAAGGAAAAAAACCCAATCAGCGCTCCTCAACCAATCGTTTATTACTAGCTAATGACTTAACCAAAGGGTAGCCGATTTCATTACAAGCGGAAGCCATAAAAGCTAACGACATAATATAAAATAATAACAAGAAATCTAAAAGTAGCTGCGACTCGCAAAGCCTCTCCGTAATAAGTTTCGATTTGGAAGAGATATGGACGCTTTCGTCTTTTCACTACAAGACGTTTAAGCTGGGAGTGTTGCCACTTAGCGAAGAGAAAAGATGCCATTTATTCCCACTACCAGTCGGAGGTGCTCGTTTATTTCGAAGGCTCGGCGAGTAGACACGGGGCAAAAAATGTCACAAGTGATTATGGTGTGAAGAAGAGAATTTCAAGTTGGATGATACTATACTGTTAAAAAGGGAGTTTGTCCAAATTGTTTTTCTTATTAGTTTGGAATTATTTCGGTTTTTTGGCCCCTTTTAAAGTATCAAGTTTTTTTTTTACATATCCCTGGGTCAAAATTAGACCAGTTCCATAATGTTTGTGACCCAAAGTATCAAGGTGATACAGATAAAGTATTATATTTAAAAAAATAAGTTATTAATATTTATTTTTTATAAAATACCAATATGATTTTAATATAAAATGTCCTTTGTAAGTTGAATTAATTATTTTTAAACTGGCGTTTCGTGTGTTTTAAAGAAGAGTATAGAATACTGCAAAATATGAACAGAACTACGGCCTTTATGAAATTTTTCTTAAAACTATGTATTACATAATAATAAATTTTATTTGGGTTTAATGATATTTATTTAATTTTTTTGTTAACATTCTTAAATTGTATTCACAAATAAAAAATATTTTTTAAGCACAAAAGCTGGTTGATGTTATTGCAATTATTTTATTTATAGTTATTGATTATTTCTAACATAAACTAGATTTATGTTAACTGGAAAACATTTTGGACACATTAGAAATATCTATTGCCCGTATAGTGATTTGTTTGTAAAGGTATATTCAGTATTGTATTAAAGTAATATTTAAAAAAAACTATTTAATTTTCTACCTCAATGCTCAAGACGAAATTCAAGTCTATAGACTCATTTTAAGTCGGACAATTAGGAAGTGTTAACGTTTTTTAAAAATTAATTCTAAGTGCTTTCTTTGAAGTATTCATGACTGAAAATTAGTTTCATTCATAAATTAATGATTTAGTTTCTATGAGATGTAATGAAAGGCTACTTATCAAAATTTTTAACAATTATTGAAATGAAGCAAAAATTAGGTTATTATGAATTATATCCATATTTTTCAATTCTATTTAAATTATTTAAAAAATAAAGCAGCAATAAATTAGCTTTAAACTAATTTAATTTCATTAATGGACATCCCCTATAAAACAGTTTTTAAAAACTTAACGTCTTTCAAACAAAAAAATTCAACCGACAAACACTTTTCCCTTTTATATCACTTCAAAAACTCCCCAAAAACAATTTCAGCAAAACCCCCCTTTTTAAAGTGAAAAAGAAAAGACTTAAAAATCCCTCTTCCCCTACAATTGATGAGCTATATCTTCCACGCTCCGCCAAACTTCCCTTTTGTGCGAGAAACACTTATTTTTCCTTCACTTCTGAAGCCCCCCTCTTTTTCAGTGTCCCACCCCACCTGAAAGGGGGAGGGGGGGTGTCCCGATATGAAAACGGGACAGATTATGTCCCTTAATCCGGGACATTAGTCTTGGGGGTGGTGTGGAGGGGGGATAGTTTTTTTACTGGGCGACAACGACTAAAATTCCCTTTTACGAAGTGAGAAATCCCTCTTTCCGTTCTGGATTTTCCCCGTTTTTAGAAATGGAGGTGTTGAAGAAATTGTGAGTTGGTAATATTTACCGGTATGGAAAAAAAACACAAAATGGCTAAAGAATTTAAAAAACTACTGAATAATTTATTTCATTATCTGAATCAACCAATCAACTGAAATGTTACAAAGACTAACTCAAAGACTCTATGTTTGGTGTTAAGTTTGTTTAAGTCAACAAGGACACGTGTTTAAAAAAATCCACAGTTTCTTAAAACTTTTACTATTTCATCCAATTAATTAAAACCATCAAAATGTTGCAAAGATAGGTGGATTAGCTCTGAGAAAAGTTAAACTAACCAGAACATGATTAAAAGACACTATAGGTTTATGTAAGGTTTTCTCATAAAATATCAAATTCTATTCAACGCATCAAAATTAGAAGTTAATGAAATTATCAGATCACCATTGCCACTTAACAATCCAACGAGGAACTCATTTATATTAAATATAAATTTCAAGGAAATTCATTTTTATTACAAAATCAGTTTAGAATGACATCATAGTACAATGATATTCTGTGATGGTTCGCATTATTTCTTTAGAAGTAGGCAAAAGACGTTCTATTTTTCTTCTTTTTCTATTAAAGTAAAAAATTTAAACTAAAATGTGTACTTCTAAAAATGTAAAACTACTTATTCTGCAATACAAATATATTTTGCAAGCGATAAGAAATAATTATTGAATTTTCCAAGAATATTTTTGTTTCATTTTGACGTTTAAAAGCTTAATATAGAATTAAATAGTGTGTTTAGTGCTTTTTTTAGACGACCGAATTTTGTGTGAGAGCTGTTATAGGTAACAATTTTCGTCACAAATCTACTAATTTCATATTTCAAAATGTAAATTTTAAAATCAATATTAAATAAAATATTTACCAAAAATAAACACTAACAGAGTAAAATAGTTTTTTAAAAGAAGCAAAACTATCTTTCATTGATATTTTAAAGGAGTTTGAAATAAATGGGCAGCGTTTTGCTGTAATATCTTCTCGTGACTAGGAGATTTTTTTTTACTAGTGGGTTTTCCATTTTGTAAATGCGAATGTTGGTTTTCCAAGTTTTATTTCTTTTCTTTTTAAATTTTTGACACTTTATTTTGTTTTCTTAATAAAGATTATACAAAATTAATTATTAATTTTGAATTATTATAGCTAATTTTACAGTTTCGATTTTTACCGTTTAAGTATTTTTTAGAGGATTTTGTTTGCGTTTGGTATAAGAGAAAATTTAAGCAACTCGTTGGATTTCTCATCGTGGTTCCTATAGCAGTATTCAATTAGTTAATAAACCGTGGTCATTGCAAATTTGTTGTGTAAAATTTTAATATTTTAAAATTTATAATTATGCTCAAAATGAAGTGATTTATTAACTTAAAGGAATAAATAGTTCATGGTACTAAATTACATATTTAGATTGCTATTTATTTTAGCAAAATAATAACTCATTTAATCTGAATTAAATAGTGAAATAATTGTTATATTTACTGATGTGTTGTCAATAAATTTGGTTTGAATAAGGAGATGCTAATTCTTTTTTTAAGTAAAGAAGACAATATTTAAATAGTAAGTTATACATACAATCCCCATACAATCCCCATTTATTTAGAAATGAGTCTGTATTATTATGTTACATTTTACAATAGCTTTACTCGAGCGTTACTCTCCGGAATGTTTCCAAAATGAAAAATAGCATAAACATACTTTTGTGTTCCGATGGACCTTAAATAATTCAAATATATCTATTTATGTTAAAAAATCTCAGAGAATACTTAAACGATTCACTTTCCAAAAACTTTTATAAACACCGATCAAAAAATCTCCCTCCATTTATTATAGTCCTTATAAAATCTACGACCAGTTTGAATCGCAAACCATCTTTAAAATCCATCCCAAGAAGCGGCCAATCCAAATATGAGCGATATGGATATCCGGTCCAGTACTTACTCTAAAAAACTGTTTTCCGGGGCCATTTTAAATTCCTCTCTCGAAATCCCGGGCTGAGTTTCTTTTCAGGATAAGGGAGGGATTTGGGAGCAGCTAGGATGGTAATAGGAAAAACAGGAACGCTTGATAAATTGCCCTTGCTTCTTCCTTGCGCTCAGCATTACAATGGAATGGGAAGGTTTTAACATTTATATTATTTGTTCGTGAGGGTCTAGCTTTGCCCTCTCCCTCTTTTGTGTTCTTCTAACTAAGAGCTAGAGAAGTTTATGTCCGAAACGACAGATTTTTTTTCGTTTAAAAGAAGTAGAATGAATTTTCTAACCGTTACAAAGGTATACTGATATTTCATGGATTAATATGGAATGTCCCATCGTTTATAATCATTGAATGATTGGAAAAAAATATCTGAAATTATTTTTCATTACAATGGAATGGGAAGGTTTTAACATTTATATTATTTGTTCGTGAGTGTCTAGCTTTGTGCTGCCCCTCTCTTTTGTGTTAAGTCGTCTTGTAACTGAGAACTAGAGAAGTATATGTCCGAAACGACGGTTTTTTTCGTCTAAAAAAGTTGAATGAGTTTTTTAACCGTTACAATATATGATTTCATGGATTAATATGGAATGTCCTATCGTTCATAATCATTGAATGTTTTGAAAAAAATATCTCAGAAATTATTTTTCATTACAATGGAATGGGGGAGTAATGATTACTTAAATAAGTGTAATTCCAAAAAAAACCTTAAGTACTTAAAATTTTTTTTTAATGAAAACTAACTTTAATTATTATATATTTAAGTTAAGAACTTCAGAAACTTATTAAAACATCAATTACAATGTTTTAAAAACATTTAACTAACAAACATTTTTAATTTTTTAAAATTTGTCATAAACTTATTATTAACGTCTGAAGTTAATGGAAACAACTTTTTTCTCTTTTTTTTGCCATATAGCTGGAATAGACTTTTAAATTAATGCAATAAATAAAAAAAGTCTCATTATCAGAAATAATCTAAGAAGTGCTGTAAGAAAAATTAAACTCTTGTTTCACGAGTTTCAGTCGTACATTAACTGTTTGTAGCTTTTCTTTTAAATGTTCATTATTTCTTAATACGCTGAAGTATGATAGTTTTTTAAGGGTGTTTATGTCAGCGTTTTAATTTCTATTAATTAAAACGAATTACAAGATTTTGACTGACTATTATTTTTTAAGCTTCGGAAAAGCGAACGCTGCTAATTGCCTATTTTCCTTCTGGGTACAATTAAGCGAAATAAAGCTTTGCTAAACACAATCTTAGAACTTCTAAGAAAGCTCTAGTTTTAAGAACCAACAATTTTTTTATGATCTTTTCATGAAAATGAGAATTTATATTACAATATTAGTTTCAATTTTTCCAAGACTTTAATAATTGCCATTCTTAATTTTTGTTCTTTAGCGAGAAAATAAAAAATCATTTGGCTAAGAAAGAAAATTTAAACTTCTGCTTGGAGTGTTCCAAAGCGAAACTTGGACTGGAGGCTATTTTCAGTTGCAATATTTTTTGCTTGTTTTATTTTTAAAGATTAGATGCATTTTAACAACTGTAAATTAAATGCATTAATCATAGAAAATGAGCAAATTAACTTTTGCTACAGTTTTTTCGTTGTTTTAAATGTCTGTTATAAAAGTGACGGTTGTGGATTTCCAAAAGAACGAATGCATTTTAATTTGTTAAGCACGACTTTTCTAACTTATGATTTGATGCAGAATTAAGTTTTTTTTATGAATTGGTTTTATATTTTGTAATGTTACTTTTACGTTTTTTGAAAATTAACGAATGCAATTATTTTTGAAAAAAAAATTGAAGTTTGTTTCTAAGCAATATTCGCTGGCTTCTATTTTTAAATAAATATCTGAACTATTAACACAGCTGTGACATGCTGAGAATTTTCAATATTTTAAAAATATATTTCAAGCCTTATTATAAAAACAACAACTTCTTAAATGAATGTGTGTTGCATTAAAAAGTTAATTAATTATTCATTGGAATTCAAACTTTTCTTTTGTTTGTGCAATTATTGTTTTAAAAATTTCTCTTTCGCAAAAGTTTGAAAAGTTTCTTTTAGAATTTTTAAGATTTGTTTTTCAAAAGTATTTTGTTTACCACCAAACATTAAATAAATTATTGTTAAGAATGCAAAAATGTACACAAACATAATAAAAAAAAGAAAATATGTAACAGAAACTGACACTTAAAACTGCTTCCTCATAACATTCACGCGTCTTCGGATTTAACAGATGGTAATGGACAGACGGGTGGATATAGACTTTATAAAAACTTCCATTTTTTAACGTTATAAACGAAGTGTGGAAGCTAAAAAAGAAATATTAGTATAACATAAATGCGTGATTGATTTTCTGAAGTAAATGAATCAGGTGTTAAAAGAAGATTTGATGTTACCTTGACTATAAAACAAATGTCGGTTTTGTAACAAATTATGGACCAGTAACCTTATATCAGATACTATACACTATATTTTATAAAAATCTACCAATATACATTTTTAAAAGAAAAGTTTTGAGATCATCGAATTTTTTAAACAATTTCATCAATATTTAATGGGATATATATATTTCTTGCTAATTATAGTGGTCTCACGATTGTTAAAATTCAATAGTATAGCCATTGAATATTATTTTATTAATGTTAAAAGCTAATTTCAAACATACAAAAAAACATCGTACTTATTAAGTACAATTGGATTTAATTTCAAAACTAAATCTAGTTAGCATTAATTCTGATACACCCACAAACCTCTATACATCAATTCCACCTAAAGAGCTTAATTTTTTCTCCTTTTCCAATTAAAACTCCTGCACAATCCGTCTCTCTAGGAAAACTCGCCGAAACTAATTGCAGTCAACTCGCGACGTTGTTGGTTTGACACCGGTGTTATGTAAAATTCTGATTTTGACATCGGTCAACGCTGAAAAAAAAAACCTCCGTTAAATTAACGGCTTTAACCAAGCAACGGAGAGCTTAAAAATACCGAAACTTGCTGTATTAATAACGGTAAAATCCAATTAAAAATATGCGGTTTTTCTTTAAAAATATCTTGTTAAATATTCGTTATATTTGAAATAGATTATAGGTTTCGCTTCAGGTGCTATTTGAACCCTGGACCATTTAAGCACCATACAAACTAAGCCAATCAATCGCTTGACGGATTGAAGCTAAAAGAATCAATACTGTCGACTTTAACTTTTCCTTAAATGACATCATTGAGAACAAGTTTTAGAGAAACTGGTTTTAAACTGTAAATGAGTTTAAGAAAATGGTTAACGACCATAACGTGATTGAAATGGGTTTAAACCGTAGAAAGTACGGGAAATTTAACGAATAGTAACGAATTTATTACAGTGATATAATAACTGCATGGGCCTCTGTTTCGAGGAGTCAAAGTTTCCAAGCTTTAGCCTCCGTTGACCGGAGCCCAAAGTCCTCAAGGTTATAGCGTATTATGTCACTTGAAGTTTCGTTAGTAGGTGTTGACTAAGGTTCAAAATAAAGAGACTTATAAGACTGTGTTAAAGCTCCACTGGTATATACTTCCCTTGAAATACATTGCTGAAA
Organism: Oedothorax gibbosus; assembly: GCA_019343175.1. Classification (NCBI taxonomy): domain Eukaryota; kingdom Metazoa; phylum Arthropoda; class Arachnida; order Araneae; family Linyphiidae; genus Oedothorax; species Oedothorax gibbosus. The sequence continues at coordinate 14,718,638 of CM033271.1, forward strand.
GCGTTTAAACCAAATGATGCTGTGTAAATGGATTTACTGCTCAATGTTGTCTTGTCTTGTTTGTTATTGCGTAAATGCATTATTGTCTTACTGCATCATTAGTATTGATCATGTTAACATAAGAAACACACATTTATGGTATTTAAAAATAAATAATTTTTTTGTTGAAAAGAACTAATGTCATAACCGAATTGAAGATAACTTTGTTTTCACGAAATTCGTGCTGCATTATTAGTATATCCTAGCAAATAAATACCCGTACTTCGCACGGACTAAAAAAGTTTTAATTGATCCAAGTATATGTACAATTTAATCCATTATAGGGGATAATAAATTTATGTTATTATTCCCGCTCGTTATAAAGTATAAAATACTGTTACTTATATATTACCTTAAAAATCCAAAATAAAAACATACGCTATAAAATGTAGGCATAATAGTTATCGTAATTTCCCTTATAAACATATAAAACTTTTTACCTCATTTGGCGCCTTTTTGGTAAGATTTTGGCGTTTTAGGCCGTGTGTATAATCGATACGAGTACAGCATTCATTTTTGACTTAGCCAGTATGGTGGTTATGGTCCTCGCTTGTCAACGAGTGGGATTAGGTTTGAATTCCTAATAAGGTAGTACCAGGATTCCCGCTTGAAAGGAAAGAAGTGCCTCTTTCCGAACACAACGCCAGCTTCGAAAACACTTTGTTCCCCTACACCCTCGTGTGGTTTTCCAGGAAACGTCCTGAGCGTCGCTGTTCTAAACCTACCTTTTTTGAGGCTCCAAACCCACGAAGCAATTCGATCCCAGCATAAACCCAAGCAAAGTAGGGAGAACAATGCTTACGCCGTTTCCTAGAAAACCATAAGAGGGGGTAGCGGAAGAAAGAGTTTTTGAAGATTGTGTATGTAATCGGAAGGAGTATATCGCAGTTTTTGACTTTGTTATTCAAAAGTATCCTCTCGTATGAATTGCGATTCTTACATGCAAATGTATGTCTTGATGTCAAATGTATGTTCTGATTTTCATTCATATAACCATATGCATACAGACAGGGACACCAACCATTCATTTACGACAAAAAAAACCACAAGTTACATCTTTCTCAAATCCAAGCACTTAACTAAAGAATGCCAACTGTCCGGTCTGGCAATCTAATCCCTCGAAGCCAAGAAGCTGCTAGGGACAGGAAAGGGGGCGCAATCTAATTGGAGATGCGTGCGGGGTGGGAGGGGCTGAGCGGCGGACAGGCCAATCGAGACAAAGGATGTCATCGCGGGCATTAAGGAATAAGTGGCTGTGGAGGGGCTCGACAATCGGATAAAGAGGTCGTTTTCGCCTTCATTTGCCATTCATTCCGGCCCTTTGACTTCGTTAACGGGCCCCGTTTGGACGGGCTCAAGGGACAAGCCCCCTTCCCCTATTTGCCCGGGAAGGGGTTGCCAAAGGGCATAAAAAGAAAATTTTGTTCTCGCCAAATAAATGTTTTTTTTAATTATATTGTTGAGCGAGTAAGCAATACAAATAGGTAAGTATAAATTTGCAAAAATATAGATGATTTCAACGAAAAATTTCACCAGGTTAGGCCTTCACCATTGTAAATGCAGGAAACAATTCACAGGTGTTACATGCAAAATCTACATAGATTCATAGAACTGGGAAAAATACTTAAGAGTTTTCTCAAAACAGTTTAACCGTAGTTACCTGGTTTTGGTATTCACCAACCATATGTTATTAAACTATGCTGAAATTTATATAAATTTCTTTTTACTAAATTAAAAAATCAATATCAAAAGGTTTTTATGAAGTTCATTGTACTTAATGATAATTTATGAAAGCTGAACTTGCTTGGAAATTATTGCACTACATAAAACCTTTTTTATAGCTTTGATAAAAAAAATATTGAATTTTTCTGTTTTACTCTAAAAATATTATTAAAAAATTTATCACATCAAGAAAGATCTTTTCGTATCTGTAAAACGTTCTTTTCCTCTAAGGTTGTTATGTTACCAAGAAACGCACATATAGGTATTGCTTTGTTGTGTGTTCTTGAAAAGGAATTCAAACTACACCTTTAATTTAAATTGCTTGAAGCAAACTAAAGATTATTATTCGATATTGTGATAATTAAAACGTTGATTTCATAGTGTGAATGAAATATGAAATTATATTCATATTCACAATGGGAGTATACGGTCCGGAATGCAAATATACAACTTTTCTTATTATCAGGTAATGAAAAGAAACTACAATTGTATTACTTCGTATTTCATAGTGGTTTTGGATTAATAAAATTAGTTATATGGGCTCAATATCGTCCTATTCAAATCATATCCAAATGTAAGTTTGTAGTTGACCTAAAATTTCAAAGCATTTTCAATGAAGACCAATATTCAATTGTGTTCCCCATATTTTTCTCTCTCTGTATGAGTTTTTTTATTACAATTGTGTACACTTTTTTTATATAATAAATAAATATATATAATTAAATTTATATTTTATCAAAAGCCAACTCAAGTAAAAACACTAACTTGTACTTTAAAGAGGCTAACAGTGAAAATTACTAGTCAATTCTTTTTAAAGAAAAAGTTATACCGAATAGAAATACAAATGAACTAAATTCATTAAAATATTAAGTTATGATTATATTTTTTTATTTAAAATAAGCAAATAAGTTAACAATAGTCATATTTTTGCAAAAAATTTCTATACTGATGAAAACTTGAATAAGGAATCCTATGCTTAAGTGATGAATAAAAATTGGATGCAAATGTGTCAGAACATTAAATTTCAAAGTGTGTACTTCTAAAATACATCAAAGAAAAATATTTATAAATGAACTGAACCTTTAAAATATTTTTTTACTGCTCCAAATTTTATAGCACAAATATTTTCACGAAGTGAATATTTTTTTACGTTTGTTAAATAACATACAGAACGCTGTATTACGTTAATGTTTGCTTAACATTGGTAATTAGTAGTGTCAAAAATAAATAAAATATTATTTAGTTAAATGTTTAACATTAGGCCACAGTTATTAATTACAGGCCATTATCTATATAAAGTAGCTAGTTAGGAGACGCTTATTGTCTTATGTGTTTATTGAAATGGGTACTAATTTACACGTTCCATTTTCAAAGATAGGCACACAGTTTTTTATTACTTAAAAAAATATATTTATTTTTTTATTAAACTCTATGAAATTTTTTGAATCCAGTCGTGTTTAATTTTTTTTTATTTTAGCCTATCTTATTATTTTATTTAACTTATTTTATTATTTTATTTAGCTTATCTTATTATTTTATTTAGCTTATTTTATTATTTTATTTAGCTTATCTTATTATTTTATTTAGCTTACATTGTTAGTTTTATTTTAACTTAGAAGTATATTCATTTTTGCTTTTGAAAAATGTAAAATAGTGCAAATAGCTGTTTTTACTAAATCCTTTATTTCTAAATAGTATATTTGTTTTCCTCTCATTAAGGAAAATTTCCAATCAATTAGCCAGAAATTTTTCAAATCCAACAAGCACAATGATTTTGATTAATAATTTAATTGAATCCATTAAATTTTGTTTCAAATCTATAATAATAAAATGAAGTTTTGTATGTATGTATGTGTCTTATAGATTCATAAACTAGACATTTGTTTGACTCGTAACTTGGCACAAATGCGTAGTTCATACTTAGATTATGAATTTTGAACTTTCAGGTTTCAAAATTTTCTATTTTTAGAGAAAAATTCGAATTTTCTGAAAAAACTACACCACTTTGGCTCAAATCCGATCTTTTTTCACTTTCCTGATGCCATTGGCTGAAAAAATTAAATAAAACTTTTAACGAAAACATTTAAAATTGAACATGTTTATTTTATTCTTTTGCCATTACCTTCAGAAACTAAATTCAGTATTTGAAAAGTAATTGACATGTTTCAAGTGACATAATTCTGCCAGTCTCCATTCCCGGATTTTATTATGGGTTTATTTGATGATTTTTTCATTGATTTTTCTGTTGACTGGATGTATGCATTTAAGCAATAAACGTATAGTTAAGCCATTACTGAACTATGATGGTTAATAAATGCCATCGCACTAGAGCTGCATATTAGTGTTTTATGTCTTTATTTTTTCGCCAAATACGTTGCCAAACTCGCCAAATTATTAACTAAAACTCGCCAAATGCGCAATTTCTTTTTTAAATAATTTATAAGCTGGTCGGTTGTTCGAAGGTCATTGTGTTAGAGCTGTATAATTTGTGTGTTTGTAGCTGTATCTATAGTCTCGCCAAATTATTTCCCAAAACGCGCCAAATGAGCTAAAAGGTTTTATGTATGTATGAGGGAATTGTCGGACCTTGGGCGAATCGATTTTTTTTTGAAAAATACATGTTCTTATACAAATAATTTCTTCATCAAACAATAATACATACAATGAAAATTACATTGGTTAGTTTATGCATACGGTTTTACCGATTTTATAACAAAACAATAGTCTACGTTGTTTGATAGAATTTTTCTTTAAATATAGATAATTTTAGCGTTATTTTGAAAATAAACAGGAACGTGCTACAGGAACGTGCGCCTACCACCATAACTTGACAAATTTTCACTCAAACGTGTTTGATAGTATAAAAAGAAATTGAAAGTTAGAGTATCACAAAACGCGATTGTCATCAATAAACATAACGACAAATTTAGTTTATTCATAAAATTTTATAAACCCTTGATATTACCTTGATTGTCCAAAAATTATTATTTCAAAATCAGTTAAAATGTTATCAAGTCAACAAAGATTTCTTTCCTTTCTTTCCTTTTCCAACGTTCTTTTCCATTAAGGTTCTTATGTTACAAAAAAAAATATTATATGCAGTGTTATTTGTTTCATTTTTTTCCAATTTGTGGTAACAAAAAGTATTTATACCATACCTAACAACATTGAAAATTTTCGTTTCATTTTTTACATTTTCTTTTTCTTGAAGAAATATAAAATATTATTTTTAGTTCAATATTTAAACAAAGAAAAGTTTTTATCAACAAAAACTGCTAAATATACTAAAAATTAAAAAAAGTGCATATTTGATAGAATCTAAAATTGTGTCCTCAGAAAAAAATTGTGCATCAAATTTGAAGTTAAGCTTACTAGATCGAGTAAGACTTACGTTTGTGAGCAATCAAAACCGTGTTACCGCAAATATCTCCAGCCAACATTATCTGTTGGTTTTGCAGTTAACCACTCGGTGTAATTTTAAAATTAAGCGACCTAATCTAGTTGTATAAAAGACAAAGTCCTGACTTACTGACTCACGTATCATCGCCCATCACAAACTACAGGTAGTACAACTACCAAATTTTAGGAGAATATTCTTTTCATATTGAAGGTGCCATTTAAGAAGCGATTTTTCGAAATTCGAACCTAAACGGATGTAAGAGGGCAAAACGTGAGTCGATATCACCATAGAAATAGCCTTGAGCATTGTTATAAACTTTAAATTTATACTTTTCGTTTTCTATTTTGAAAGAAATTTCAACGAGTTCCGCGCGAGCAAAAATTAAGCATAATTACGCACAAACACTTGAGTTTAATTTGTAGAATTGTTATTTTAATATCATTATTTTATTTTATTTATTTAAAATCTGTATTTTGTTCATTAGCGATATTTGGCGATCTTGAAAATTTAACGTGGGGTTACTTTACCTATCTATAAGACGCCCTCAAACTCCTGGTAGGGCCTGGATGCAATCGGACATCATCTTTGTTTTTTTTTAATGCTGGTATCAGAATAGAATGAGATTATAATATACTGACGGGGTGCTGATCAGGGGAGAGGGGATCGATTGACATAAAATAAAAGTTTACATAAAAAAAATCAACATTATTAAGGGTACACCAGTGAAACGCCTGGTTTATAAAGCTGGTTATATATAAAAAGAGAGATAGTTGGGAGAAATGCAATCGTGTTACCTCAAACAATTCCTTAAAACCTTACCTGTAGCCACAATTGACGACGTAGTTTTAAAGTAAGGTGACTCCATTGGATCGAAAAAAATTATGTTGGGAGAAATCAAAAAACATGTTTTCTCAAATACACATAGTAAACATTTCGTTACTTGGAAATTTTGGGCAGCTGATCTGCTCAATTTCTACCAGTAATGTTCCTAAAAGATATCAGTAACTTTTTCTACAAATTTAGACACAATCCCACATAAAGCTAGTAACTTTCTCGGAATTGTCAAAAATTTTCCATTTAGATGTAAAAAATAGGTCGGCGAGCGGCGCCACTACAATGTTAAATTATAAAAATTTAAATTTAAGATAATTATAATAAAGACTGATGCCCAAAATACGGAAAAAGTCGGGTATAACTATCGGAGGATTAAATGATTTTTCTTATGTTTCCGTAGAAAACTTGAAAATCTAAATAGGCGATGTGAACTTACAAAAAGTCACGAACGTTAACGAGATGTAAGAGTAATGTTTCCGTAATTTCTTAGTCTTCCTCAATCAACTGTCCACTGCAGGTTAATCCCGCCAACAGACCCCCAACCACGGCAATCTCTCGCCAAGCCTTTCCACCCCTGACCCCCTCACGCTCATCCCCAGTGGTGTAGTGCGATGGGGGTTCGAATCTCATGCAGTCTGTAATTACCGAGCGGTGAGTTATTTTATTAGATAGCGACATCGCCCTAATAGAGTGCGAATTGGCTTTCTGTAGGGGGGGCGCATAACGACGTTTGGAATGGGGAATAGGATAACAATGCACCCGCTAATTGTTTCCGAAGCCATTCCGCGTGGACCCATCCAATGGACTTGCTGCTTGGATATGGGTTGTAGTGGTTGAGAGAATAAGGGGGTTGTGGTTATTAATATACATGGATTGTGGGGGTGCATTAACATGGGTCTTTTTTTGAATACTTGATTTATGGATGAATTGGTGATTTTTATGTGCGATAAGATTTATTTTGATGGTGTTATTTTGTAATAAATTGAAGGGCATTGTTTAATTATACAGCTCATACTAATATCTAAGAGATAAATTTGTAGTAGGTTTAACATTAGGTTCATATATGCCTACGTATAGATTCTTGCTCAAATTTTGCTATATTATTTTAGTATTTTTAGTGTTAGTAGGATATGGCCACTCGGGTTATGGAAGTGTAGTGGTAGAGAGAATAAGGGGTTTTGGTTATTAATATCCATGGATTGTGGGGGTGGATTAACATGGGTCTTTTTTTGATGATTTATGGATGAATTGGTCGTCAATATGTAATATTTTATGTGTTCGAATAAATGGGATAAGTTTTTTGTTGGGTGTTGCATTGTAATAAATGAAGCTTATTGTTTAATCTTTGAGCGTATATTAGTATCTGAGAGATAAATTTGTAGTAGGAGGTTTAACACTGGGGTCATATATACGTTCGTATATTCTCTTGCTGCTATTTTTGTAAATTATTTTAGTATCAGGAGTTTTTGTAGGGGATGTGGGCACTCGGGTTATGAGGTTGTAGTGGTTTACAGGATAAGATAGTTGTGGTTATTAATATACATGGATTGTAGGGGTGGATTAACATGGTTCTTTTTTTTTTTGAATACTTGATTTATGGATGAATTGGTGATTTTTATGTGCAATAAGGGGGATATGTATTTTTTTTATGGTGTTATTTTGTAATAAATTGATTGTTTAATTGTAAGTAATCATTGTTTGATTATTGAGCGGATACTAGTATCTAAAGCCCTGGTTTGTAAGAGCACAAAATCGGGCGCTGAGCTGTGCGTCCGAATTTCCCGGTTTCTTATTGGCCCTAGTTGTCACATGACTGGTACACCAAAAATAACGTTGATTTCAGCGTTCGTAAATCTCGAATCAGTCGTGGTTTGAATATAGCGTCCAAAACGTGCGAAATGACCGATGTTTCTACCTATTCGAAAGAGATAACAGTGACCTTCGCTCCCTACGCATGCGTTAGATGCGGACGCATTGCTTGACGTGAATTCTAACAAACCACTCAAGCGAAGATAAGACGCTGATATCGCGGAGCAGAGCGTTTTTTCACGCCTTGACGTGCGTTTTCAGTCCTTACAAACCAGGGCTTAAGAGATAAATTTGTAGTAGCTTTAACACTGGGGTCATATATACAACCGTACCTAGTCTTGCTGTTATTTTTGCTAAATTATTTTAGTATTGGGAGTTTTTGTAAGAAATGGGCACTCGGGTTATGAGGTTGTAGTGGTTTGGAGGATAAGGGGGTTGTGGTTATTAATATACATGGATTGTGGGGGTGGATTAACATAAGTCTTTTTTTGAATACTTAATTTACGGATGAACTGGTGATTTTTATGTGCAATAAGTGGGATAAGTTTTTTTTTTTGATTTTGTAATTTTGTAATAAATTGAAGCGCATTGTTTAATTATAGAGCTCATACTAGTATCTAAGAGATAAATTTTTAGTAGGTTTAACATTACGTTCATATATACATCCGTATAGATTCCTTCTACTAATTTTGCTGTGTTATTTTAGCATTAGAAGTTTTAGTAAGATATGGAGTTTTGGTGGTTGAGAGAATTAGGGGGTTGTGGTTATTAATATACATGGATTGTGTGTGGGGGGGGGGGATTACGTGTTCTTTTTTGGAATACTTGATTTATGGATGAATTTTGGTGGACAATAAGTAATTTTTATGTGATCAATAAATGGAATAATATTTATGATGGGTGTTACTTTGTAATAAATTGAAGAGCATTGTTTAATACTAGTACATAAAAGATAAATTTGTTGTAGGTTTAACATTATGGTCATAAATGTGTTCGTACATAGGCTACATACTCTTGCTTCTAATTTTGCTACATTCATTATTTTAGTATTAGGAGTCTTTATAGGATATTGGCACTTTGGTTATGGGGTTATAATGATTTATTGGATAAGGGGGTTGTGGTTATTAATATACATGGATTGTGGGGGTGGATTAACATGGGTCTTTTCTTGAATACTTGATTATTGGATGAATTGGTAGGCAATAAGTAATTATTTGTCTATCAAAGAAATTAGATGGTCATGTCTTTATGCAACCAGAATACCTTCGTACTTCTAAAGATTGAAATAAAATATATTGCCTTTATTTTTTGAATTTCACACCTTTCTGAGTAAAATCCCCTTTAAAATTACGAGTTTATTTTTGTAATTTGAATATTTTATAAAATCTATTGAATCGCAATTTATAAACATCGTATCAAATGGACTGTTGCAAATTTAAAATAACTATTCTATTTTTTATAAAAAAAGGTTTCTGAATTTTAAAATATTTTTTATGCAAAGAAATCACAATATTAAGAAAAAAGATATTTTGAAGATTTCGGACATTTAAGAAACATTCCACGTAGGAGGGTGAACAGAAGTTGCCATTCCAGTTATCGAAATTTGGAAACAAAATATTGCCAATTACCGTTTTCCGATGAAAAACAACGTATTTTTTTTCTATCACCCCTTCGACATCTCTCCTTTTATAGGAAGTAATTTGCAAGGGTGATGCCTTAAAAGATTTCCCGGATGTAAATGCAACTACGAGGCACAAAAATATTAGACTTTCATATTTTCTTGTTTGCCGTCCGCGTATCGAAAATGACATTTTTAGCATCCTAATAAAGGGACGACGCGAATCGAATTATTCGCGCAGAGATTGCCTCGTTTCGATGTGCTCGAAATTTGATCGGCGAGCGCGAAAATTGGGAAGAACTTGGTGATTGCATAATGGCCAAAAACAATTTTCTCGGGTTCGGATCTCCTTCTAAATCATTTTCCATAAGAATCGAAAAAAAGAAGGTTATTAATGTTCGACATGTACAGAGTAGCAGACGATTATTCTTTTCTACATTTATTCTCTCGTTCGATTCACCCCTATGTTGCTTATTGACGTTTCGAATATTACCATAACTCGAATTGCTATTTGTACTCCTTCGTTATTACTCCATTACATTTATTCATTCATACGCGAGGAGACGATACGAAAAAAAAATCCCTTTTGAAGAACTGAACTAAATTAAGCGAACTGATTTTGTGCAAATATAGGATGGGGTGGGTTCTTCTGATTCCATATTTGTTTTCTCAATAATGATTCTGATAGATTTAGTGCTTATTACCCGTCTCAGAATGTAAATATTCGAAATTGTAAGAATCACTTATTTGATAAATTGTTTCTGAAATCATGTTACTTTTATTTTAGATTCTTTTATATCATTTCTCTGGGGCCATATTGTTTTTTTTGTTTGATATTACAGCTGGAATTTAATTTCGCGTGTTGTATAAAGTAAATAGTTTCTTTTAAAGTTTTAAGAAATGTGTAAGGAGTTTTGTTAGACGTAAAATATTTTATAAAAATGTTTCTTGATTTATTTTTCTTGCATTTAAAGTGGGACTAAATTGGAAAAATTATTCAGGATATATGCATAAAACTCATAAACTTATTAAGATATGTGCATAAAAATATTCACATTTTAAAAATTTAATATAAAAAGTATTAGTATTTTTTTAAATTACAGTTCTTCACACCTTAAAAAGGTAATAAATATAAAATATTATTATATATAAATTTTATTGATTTGAATTTAAAATGTGAAAAATTTATTATTAAATGTTAAAAATAAATAAGAGGCAAATGAAGTAAAAAAGAAAACGAGAAATTAAAAGCATTTATATAATCTGTTTATAAAAACAATAGACCTATGTGATGATTTAAAATAAAAAAAAATCTTTACGTACACAAAATCAATACATTTCATAAGAGTTAAAAATTATATATTCTAACTAGATAACAATGTAATACCAGAAAAATACATATTATAACAATGACTTTTTGATAATCCTAATGCAAGCCTCAATTAAAGGATACTTTAAATTCAACGCTTATAACCATGTAATTATTGTTTTGAGAGACACTTTTCTTTTCTCATAAAGCTTCAAAATGTTTTTACATGATTAAAAAACAGTTTCCTAAAAAAACGTTGCTCTTCGTCATTTTTGTAATTCATAATCTTCACTTGAACGATCACTTCGATAAATTCCGTTCTTGTCAACTAGAATTTCAACAAGAACGTTATTACCATGAAATATAAAAAAATGTCCATAAAAAAACTCAAAACCGAGCTTTTCATTTTATAACTCGGCCATTCGTCTATGCCTCGCACTTTAAGATTGCGAGAGTGATATTAATGAAATGAAAAGAAGAGAGTTTTTAAAACGATTTTTTCATCACAATATTTTTTAAAGATGACGGCGGCATTTTCCCCTGTCAGCAGCATCTCGACAACTCAGCTTTTTATCCAGTTACGGTTATAGCACTATTTTATCTCGTTTTCCCCGCCCGCCATTTTTTCACTGTTTGCCATTTAAGGGAGTGTTCTAAATTCTTTATTAGCTGGGTGAAAAGTTGTCTGATGTAGAAGCCTAATGCGGACAATGTAGGATTATCTCGAATTATTAGAAGCGACACTGGCCGTGTTAAAAATGTCGACAAGTTTTCTCTAGAACAACGTCTTCACTCTTCATCAACATACGAGAACATAATTACATTCAATGACCGAGTTTAGTTGTTTTTTACTTCTTCACTTACGTTCATAGTGAAAAAATTATTATTTTTTTCACCGACGATAATTCTTTAAGCGGAGGAGGAAAAAAAAAGTTAGACAGTTTTTGATGTAATTCTTAATTTAATTTCTGAAGGTTTTGTGGGGAAGTAATGAATGTTAATGTTACCTCATAATATATTTAATCAATCAACTTTTTCTTTACTCGCCATTTAGGAACAAAAGTGGGACTTCCTTAATTTTTCAGCAACGAAAAATATTTATGAAAAAATTTCCATCAAAATTAAGGAACAAAATATGTTTTGACTTAAGTAAGATGGATATTCTTAAAGTTTGTGCTTCGAAGTAATTTCTTTAATGTATGGCATAATTTTTGTATTTCATAGTTAATTAATAATCAATGATTATATTTCTCTTTTTATGTAACTATAATGAATTAGTTTTATTAAAGAATTCAATTTTTAATTACAATCTTAGCAACATTTATTAAAATAAATCTTTAAAACTGATTATTTGGAGATTTTCTAGCCTTGGCTGATTTTTCTTTTATATTATTTTAAAATTACCATATATGAAAATGAATCTTTTTTAACATTAAATTCAATAAATTATAAAAAAGTTTATGTTTTTACTAAAAAAGTAAAGTTTTGAATATTCTTCTTATCTTTTAATGTTATTATAATTGATAAGATTGTTTTACCTTAAATTTACGTGGTTAAATTTTGAGAATATTATTAAGTTTTCAAATTTTATGTTGATTGTTAGAGTAATGTTGAGTAAAGCAACTGCAGAAATAAAAAAAAACTTAAAGTAAGGAGATGAGACTGTGTTATAAAGTAACAATTTTGACAATAATCAGGCAATTTCAGGTAATCGAAGCATGTCAATTTTACTATAAAAAAGTTTAGCTATTTTTATTTTTGTCACAATTTTTGAGCAATAAGCAGTATTTGAGCTGAGCAAGCTATGAAACGTTGAAAAACTCATAATTAGTTTTGTCACATTTCAGCTTATTAATGGATATAAGCTGCAATACTTAAGAGATAAATGTAGTAACGAAGAAAAAAATGAACGTGTTGTAGTATGCATGCTAACTGGCAATGTAGTAAAGATTAAAAAAGTAGTCTTTTTTTTGATAACTTTATGTCCGGTTTATTTTATCACTTTTGAGCTTTGAAGAATTGTAGACTATTTTCAGGAATAATAGTTTGGAGAAGTATTTTATTTATTTTTTGTACCATCTTTCTTACCAAGTTTTAAAGCTGTTTTTGAGCTTTTTGAAGAAAAACTCATGAATTATGTAAATTTTAAAATAGGAGACTCGCGAAGGATATCTTTAAAAATTTCATAAATAGTCTAGCTTTAATTTTTAGTAAAATTGTGATTTAAAAATCGTTTGAAGCAAGTTAAAGGATGGATGTTTGGGTTTAATGGCGCAAGGATATCAAACGCCATTCTGCGCCGAAGCACATTAAAGAATTTTGAATTAAAATACTTTTTGAATTTGGAAAAGAAATTTGCCACTACACATATTCAAACGAAATCAAACAGAGCAAGAATTCCAAATTGTGGTCATTACTCTCTCAAAATACCATTCCTCTTCCATATTCCATCTAACATATTCCAAAACTAAATATTCGCACCAAAAGCGAACCCGAACTAACACCCTTCTCTTAAAAGAGCATCCAATCTTTCCAACAACAAATCTCCGCGAACTTCCACACCAAAATATGCAAGGCTAAAACGGACTCCTGGCCTGGACAATACCCTTCAAAGTACTTACCATAAACCCCACATGACCTCTGCCTACATCCAAAGGGGCTATTTTTAATCAATATCTCAGGAACTGTACAAGATGGGGAATTCCCCTCTGAGAACCTTCAGCAGGAATGGTAACGATTTGCATGTCTTTTCGATTCTTCAAATCAAATTCCCTAATCCACGAGCTGGTTAATATTTAAAAGCAGCACCCAATTCAATCCCAGCAGGCGGCCATACCATGGTTTCCAGGAGCAACACAGTGGCTTATATGGCGATGATTACGATAATAATGATGATGGTAGTGATAATAATAATAACGCTTTGTGCCGTATAATAAATGTGGCAATGCAATTTGCTTGCAAAGGGGAAATGCTAGATGAGGTGCTAAGGAAATAACCGTTTGCTAATTTCTACCTGTGTGTACTATTAACAATGCGTTAATTTTAGGATTAGCAATATCCTTTTAAACATAATGACATTTTCGAATTTTTATCAACAATATATTGTACTGCTCAAAACAATTAGGGGAGCACTTTTCGTACTTTTGTTAACCCTTTCAGTTCCAACGTTTTTTTTTATTCTACAAAACTAAAATTTGTGAAATAGATTCATTATGCATCCAGAATGAAATGGTAAAAAACAGGGAAAAAAATCCTAATTTTTTAACTAAAATTTACGCGGGGAAAATTAAGGAAGCATAACTTTTGAATAAATTATAACAATAACTTTTTCAAAACTTTATTTGTTAAAAAAAAGGTAAAATCAATTTTTAAACATCTAAGAATGTAAGCGCGAAGAATTTAGGGTCAATTTATTTCATAAATTTTTTTGGGAGATAATTTTGTTTTGCCATGTTTTTCATATTTTCATTTAATTAAAACAAACATTATTTAATTCTTCAAAAGACATGATTCTTCCTTCTAACGATAAATAAATGCGAGCTCAACTTAGTGAGAAAAAAAATCGCAAGCTGATGACTCCAAATGGAATCATTTTGGGTGAAAGTGTTTGAATCATTGCATTCCCCTAATTCTTTTGAGCAGTGTAGATAAAACACCTTTATGTAGGCAAAAAACTTGCGTTTCTGCATCTAAAAACTATCCAAAGACTGTATAATCACAAAATGTTTTTTTCAACGTTGTTGTTATCTAATCTAGTAGAGTAAAAGCTAGAAAAATAATACAAGTTCAAAAACCACCAATATATATTTTGAATTAGATAAGAATTTTAATTTCTTTCTATGTCTAGCTACTTAAAGATAGATCATGAGAGTCTTGTCCAGAATACAGTTTCGGAGGAAGGTCTAACTACTTTGTGCAACAAATTACTTATCACATAAACGATTCTTTTCAGTAACATTTTAGGTGGTGGTTTTGACATTTTTAACTGCTGATTGTAAACTAGTTGCATAACTTGACCTTTATGCAGAAGAATGAAAATATTTATCAATGCTATTTTGAAAATCCCCATTTCGCAAATATTAGTGTAAAGAACATAATACAGTGGCTATAAGAAGCGAAGCAGTAATATCTTTGGTCAGAGTATTATCAATTTAATTAGAGAAATGAGTGACATATGACTATAATTTGGATTTTATTACCAATGGAATCAACGCTAAAATGACAGTGATTTAAAGGTTATAAAGCCAAAAACTGCAGATCTATCACCGGCTTTTGTACATTTTATTAATTGAATAACGCAAAGGCTGGTCTTTCTTTTAATTTTTAAAAAATTTCTTTGAATATTAAAGTATCATGAAAATAGTAAAGTATAAAGTAAAGTAAGAATATTAAAGTAACAAGAAAGTAGGCTAGTTGCGTAACTTGACCTTCATGCAGTAGAATGAAAATATCTATCAACGCTATTTTGAAAATCCCTATTTCGAAAATATTAGTGAAAAGAACATAATACAGTGACTCTAAGAAGCGAAGCATTACTATCCTTGGTCAGAGTATTAGCAGTTTAATTAGAGAAACGAATGCCCTATGACTATAATTTGGAATTTATTACCAATGGAACCAACGCTAAAATGATAGTGAATTAAGGGTTAGAAAACCAAAACCCTGCAGTTATATCACCGGCTTTTGTACTTTTTTTTTAATGATTAACACAAAGGCTGAAGTCAACTTAAGTCTTTTTTTAAATTTTTTAAAAAAATTTCCTTCAATATTAAAGTAACAAGAAAGTAGGCTAGTTGCGTAACTTGACCTTCATGCAGTATAATGAAAATATCTACGAACGGTATTTTGAAAATCTATGTTATATCTACCCGTTTTATCTATATTATATTTTTGATAACAATTTAAAAATGTCATTATGTATGAAAGTAGGCTAGTTTTCAAAACTTCTTGTTTACTTATATATATCTCAACAATTAATTTGTTTTTCAGCCAAAAATTACGTGCCCAACAACAGAACCAAAACAAATAACAACACCTACCATCTACTCTAAGCAAATAACACTCGAATTTGATCCCCAACGTTAAGTTTGACAGTGACTCCGTTATGAGAGAGAAGAGAAACTACGAGGCGGATTTCTAATTCGGAATCTATTTATTTACATATCTTGTGAGCAGGAGCAGAGCAGGAAATTCCTAACGAATTCAAAAGGGGGTGTCAGTTTTATAGGGGGGGGGGTGCAAGAGTTGGAAAAGGGGTTCTAATTATCCCACTCCTGCGTCGTATCATACGTTGCTGGTATAATCAGGATTTGGTCTCTTTGTGCTTAGGTAGCAACTCTTATTGAATGAGATCACGGCATTTTTAAGGTAAAAGTGAGATGGTTATGTGGAACCTAGAACTGTTCTGGGAATGGAAGAATTAAAATGCGGGGAATTTTTGTGCCTTTTATCATTGTAATTTCTTGTTCATTAGGTGGTGTGGTGTTGTTTTGGAAATGATTTTTGGGGATTTTAGAGGGTTGTGTTTTGAGGCTGGGGAGATGGAGCTGAGTTTAAAGTGTTTCGTGGCTTGACTTTTATTTTGGGTTAATGTTGTGGAAATATTCATGTTTTTCCAAACCTTCGCCGAATTTGTTCTAAGGGAAATAAATCAAAATAAAGTAAGAGAAGTTTTATTTTTAATTAGTTTAAATTATGAATTACTAGCTTTATAAAACCGGCGTCGCACGGGTGTGCCCTTAATAACCCTAATTAGTAGTTTTTTTTATGTAAACTTTTATTTTATACCAATTTATCCCTCCACTGGTCTACTCCATCAGGATATTATAATCTCCTCCCATTCTGATATAAGGGGTTGATTTTATCCAGGCCCTTCCAGGAGTTTGAGGGCTTTTCCATAGGCCCCTGTTCAAATTGCCAGAACAGCTACATGATATAATGGCCTGTTTCTATTTCACGATTAGCGCAAAACGAAACTGCCTAAATGTGGTAAACATTCCACTTCATATTTCATACAACTCGATAGGGTTGGGGGACCCAGTCGGTAAATAATTTCGTCTTGCATGCGGTAGGTCCCAGGTTCAGGTCCGGGTATAGCCAAAATAACTGCCGACCTATAAACGGCTCGTGCAGCTAAAAAATGTCCGACGAATAATACCCCGTACAGAGGAAGGGCACTTTAAATATCCTCCAAATTCCCAACGCTGCGTACGATGTCGTCCTTAAAAGTTGCATTGGGTACCTACTCACGTGTCGGCTCGTAACTTGACTGTGGTTCTAAATTATGACTCTCGTTTCTAACAGCACTCGCGTGTAGCTTTAATGCGACGATAATTCAAACTAACCCTAACCCATACAACTGGATGGGAATAGCTACCCTACGTTAAATTTTCAACTTCGCCAAAAGCGCCAAAGCCAAAATTCAATCGACCATTACGCCATCTTAACATCAGAAAACAAAACAGACATTCATCCTCTTGTATGGTTGGAAAAGTTTTAGTACAAATTCCTTATTTATGCCGAATATATTCCGGTTAACCTAAAGAATCGTGACCGGCAATTTTACGCAATTTTACTGTGATAATCTTTGGCGAAATTAGCAATTGCATTGACAATTTCTAAATGTTAATCTATTTAAATCTTAAACGCATATAATTTATTCTGAAGTTTTCTTATACTAATATTTTATTAATTAGATGCTTAATGAATTTAAATAATTATTTACTTTTTTAAAATCAATTTTTCGGCATTTTAAAGTTCCAATTGTTTTTATAAATCTGGTCTGCAATGTAATGAATTTTTCCGTTGTTTTAAGTCGGCCATTTTGAAGTTAGGTAGGATTTTTGGACATTTCGAGATGGCAACCATCTCGGCAAGTGCCGGGGTTTGTTATCATTTCGACTTGGCAACATTTTTGAAAATTCGCCAAATCCGGCCACGATTCTTTAGGTTAACCTATATTCCTCCATATCTTACCATTTGTAAACATCAATTAAATTAAATTCGGAAACATAATTAAAATCTAGTTGAGGAAATCTGATCCACCATAAAAAAAATCAGAAGATTTAAAATCAACAAACAAAATAAAATACTGATATTCAAATAACAATCCAGAACATTAACCCACATGCTCTTTTTCTTTTCTTAATTTTCGTTCATGCTGAACGCGCTGAAATTTCTTTAAATTGAATTAAAAAGTATAAATTCAAATCTTACAATGCTATTCCTATAGGGAAATCAGCTCACGTTTTGCACTCCTACACCCTTTGGGTTCGAATAAAAAGTATCCTATAGCCTATTCCTGGTTCAAAGCTACCTCCCCATTAATTTTCAGCCAAATCAGTTCAGCCGTTCTTGAGTTATAAATGGTCTAACTAACACGACTTTCTTTTATATATATAGATTCGCGCATTATTTGATGAAGATTTTGGTACTAAAATATTCAGCATTTGCACAAATTTTATTATGAAACAAATATTTAACACATTACAAAAACTAGAATTATGACTATATAATTCTATAATTCATTCGCGTGTTATACTAGATCACATAACTAGCTTAATAACTAAATTACTAACTTGATAAACATTTTCTTTAGTTGAACTAACGTCCAATTGAATTTTTGATAGGCAAATGTCCCCAATGAACGGATCGGGCTCTATATCTTAGTTAGACTTTGGAGAATGTAAGTTTTGCAAGTACTCCTTTTATATGTAGTCACAAAAAATCAGATTAAGTTTACACTATAAAATCGAACAGTCTTGTACCACAAAAAGTAGTTCAAAATTAGTGTTCCGAAATTTTAGTAAAATTTTGCCTCAGAACTTTGGCTCGGAATTTAACTGCTATTAATGGAATTAGCATTACACATTAGTGAAACTTCTGTAACGATATTTTTGAGTTATTTTTGTGTAGTTTTAGACCCAAGACAACTCGTTTTGGCAATCCTTACATTACAAGAACGTCGCTTTACCTTTCAAAACCGGCTTGTTAGAAACCACAATTTTCACAATCCTTTTCGTTTCACAATATTTATGACAGTATTCAGAATTCAATTCACAATATTTTATATATTTTTAATGCTTGTAGGTGGAAGATTCCGCCAGTTTTTATGTAAGTATCCTCATATAATTGTTGTTACTCTTGAGTAAGAGTAACGTTACACCCAATGATCATGGAAAACTTACATAATTTTTTACTGTGTGTGGGAACAATAATGTATATAGTAGTTTTGTTGTGTGAAGAGTTTATGTTATGTGCTCTGTTACAGATTATTTGTGGTAAAAAATTAAATTATCTAGATGTTGTGCTAAATTTTAAAATAAAGAACAATAAAAAATTATAACTCCAATAAATATTCAAAGATTGTCTTTTTAGTGGAATAGCTTTCAAACTAGTACAATATGATAAAAATTATACTACAAAATGATAAAGAATTGAAAAGGTTATTTTCGAAACTAAAATTTAAGTTGAAATAAAGAATTTTTAAATATAAAACTAATTTTGATTCTAGGCGGGAAACCAATAATTTACTTAGTATTTCTTAGACAGTTTTTCATGATATAAATATACGTAATTTAAACTTAATCACGCATAAATTTGCCAAAGAAATGTTGAAAAATCTTACAAAATAAATTATCCCTTTTATATGAACTGGATATTTAATAGCTGCTTTATTTTCCGGCAAACCGCAGGTTTCGTTGATTCGCATACGCTGTATGAAGTTGAAAGGCAAGCAATGTTTGCGGCGGTGCATGCGCAATGCGCATACAAAATGATGCGAATCACAATTTTTTAACCAAAAAAAAAATGTCCAAATAAGATACATCATGTCAAAAAGGAGAATTTCATACAATCTATACAATTATTCCCCAATTGGTGTATATGTATATATAAATGATAGTGATTAAGTGATGAGATGGACACTTCAGCTTGCACCTAACGACTTTCCAAGGACATCGAGACTCTGGACTCCATCGATTTAACAAGCACGTGTTTTCTAAATGTACGAGTAAGTTTCAAAAATTGTTGATTTATTTTTTATTATAAGCATACATTTTTTATAGGAGGACTGGTATCAGGACTCGAAATCAAGTCTCTCGTCAAAGTCACAACCTTAACTACTCGGTTATAGAAATAATAATAATAATAGGCCACCCGAATTATAATAAATTAACAATCTGATGTTATAACTATATTCTCTGTTATATTGAGGCTTGTACTGATAAAGAAGAAACATCAGAAGCTCGTAATCGAACCCATATTCTCCAAAAACTTCATTTGTCTGGAAAACCAAGGATGCCTATTAACAGCAGTACTACATCCAGAAGAACCGCAAACATTGATTAAAAACAAAATGACAAAAGTTATCAGAAAATTAAAATTCAGAAATTTGGTGAAATATATTAAGAATTTGGGTTAAGCTCATTTTTTAAATGAAAATGGTAAACTTAGATTTTGATTTGACCAACTCACCATTGTTTTTTTTTGTTATAATCATCATTTTTATGTTTAAGAAAATTTAATGGAACACAATAGTGTATGAAGTTCTTTCGATATCTTTTAGCATTGCATACAGAATCTACATCTAGTGGTGATTGTTCTAGATTGAGTGCTACAAATTAACAGCCCTTGTGTATTTGAAACTCATTTGTTTGCTTTTCAACCAAGTAAAAATTACATCACATACCTAAACACCCAGCCTAGCCTGTTTAACACAAAGATACGAAATGAAAGCCAAATCATAATTAACAAACATCTCAGACAGATAAACCGATTCTTAACCACTACCCTGACTCGCACCGCTACAGCCCCAAAACCCCATCCCATGATTACGAAGAAAGCGGAACAATTTGAAGATGCAATTTGCAGCTAGTCTAACTCTTTTAATGCAGTTACAGGGCAGCAAAGCATCGGTTGGCTCTTGTGTGCCGGGTATTAATAAATACGATAAAGCTCGCCAAATGAGTGGCGGTATCATTTAGAGCGAAGGCGCCAAAAGTGAGCAGAGGGGTCCAGAACGCCAAATGAGTTTTGGAAATTTGCATTTATTGCGTTTAATGTGTGTGGAGGAATGAAGAGAGGCCCCGGGACAGGAGCGTTTGATTTGGTCGAGCTTTTGTCTTTTGCCGGCCGTGGTTTGGGGAGAAAGGGGTCGGCCACAAAGTGTGACATTTTGAATGTAAGAATGAAATATCGAAGTTCTGTTTTTGTATATTTCAATGGCAATTTCAACATAAGTGATCCTAAATAAATGATAACTCAAATGTAGTTTGCGTATTTTTTGTAATTTATCAGGTACTGGTTTAAAAATAGTTAATATTTAATAAATATGCTTAGTTTAATAATTAAGTGTGTTAAATAGAACGTTACTGGATCTACAAAAACTGAAAAATTTGTAGCCATAATGCATTTAAAATATGTTTCACCAAATTAAAAAAATTATTTAAGTCTATGAAACAATTTTTTTAAAAAGTTTGTTAAATATGAAAATTTAGGTTAATTTTTTTAGAAGAGATATATGGTTAAATTTTTTGCACACTGAACGTTTCAATTATCTTCAAGATGGGTTTTCAGGCAATAAAATAATGTTTTTATATATATTTTCCAGAAATTAGTTTGTTTCCTACTTTTGAAGAGTTTTTTCTAAAGTAGAAAAAGCTTATTTGAGGTTTTCATTTTTAAAGAATATTCTTAGAAGAAATATGTTAAATAATGTGCAAAAATTAATACTATTAAGGAAAATTACTACTAATGTAGCTAAAACAATATCAGTTAATAAAAGAAAAAAAAAGCTTTCCTGATAATATATTGATTCTAACAAATTTTTAATAAGTTGTAAACTTTTCATTATTACGTTTCATTTTATATATTTTTTTCATTTTTGGGGATATCTTAATGAAATGAAGGGTCGTCTGAGCAAGCATCAGTTAGTTTATTTTAAAGGAAATGGAAACTTAAAAATTGTTTCAAACCTTATAATAGAATTAATATTCAGTAAGCACAAATGTTAACCACGGGGATATGCCTCATATACCGCGATAAATTTTTTAATCAGTAAAGGAATAAAATAAATTATATTTGCGATGTAGATGAAGCTTATGACTTTTAAGTTGGAAAAACGATAAAAATATTTGAAAACCTAACTACAGTTATTCCTTAAATTATTTGGTAAATAAGTTTTTGAATGAATTTATTAACAACTTCATATTTTGCAAACTTAGTTTAGGTAATCGATAAAATTTTCATTTTATAATATTTTCTACTTTTTCAGGGTTAAAAAAGATATAGTAAATCCACATTTTGAAGACAAAATATCTTAATGTGTCTTAGAAGATGATATTATGTCATGTAAGTGGTTTACATAAAGGGGTTCTATGGTTCTAGGGGTTTACATAAACTGGTGATGTGACTTTTTTATATTTTATCCCACTGTAATAATAAACATCGTACCAACAGAATTTGCTTCTGTAAGTGGAAATGTGTTTCCAAAGACAAAACTCAGTGATTATAATACATGTTTAAGGTTTCCTCTACTTTTTCTTAAATTTTATGTCACCGGTTTAAAAGACGCCTTCACATTCTTCGAAATTAATTGACAAAATTCACTTTGAAGCACATAATTTTTTTATAGGTCTGTTTTAAACTTTCGGTCCCTTAAACGACTGAAAAGAGATCGACAAGAGAATTTTTGTGTTTCAAAAAGAATTCTGTAAATTATTTTAGGATGAAACGGGCATTATGTTTTTTGCTGTGGTCGTCTCTAAGCTGTTGGATTGAAATGAAAAATGTCTTGGTTAATAGATATTGTTGTGAACCTTAATTAATGAACATATTTTTTAAAGGAACATTTTGCTTATGATGTCAACTAGCTACAAACGTCACGAATCATTTCAATTTACCATAATCAATAGCAATGAGTGTAAATAATATGATTAGCCTAATGGGTAAACATTTGTAAGTCAATAGTACGCATGAGTTATACGTCAGATAAGTTTGATATCGAGTAAATTGTATATTTGTTCAGAAAGTCATTTTGAGGAACTGCCCCGCACAATAACGAATTCGGCGAGTAAAATAATAAGGGTTCTGACGACTCTCATAATGATAATGATAATCATAATCCTCTTCTTCTCCGAGCAATGACACCCGGTAACCAACACCCGCTTTCCCGTCTTTAATTTGATTTAACACCGCCAACATTACTCGCGCTCCCGAGACGCGATTTTAGATGGAAAGGAGTGGCAACGCTTAAATTGATACTAAATTGAAATTATAATTCATCTTTAAACATCTGGAAACCGATACGAAGAGTTGGAAGCTTTCATTAGCATATGCAGATGCGTGGGATGAAATGGAAATTTAATCAAAGGGAAATTTTACAGTGGAGTTAATTGGATGATTTAAATTCTTTCGAAGATTTGATAGTTTGAAAAAAAATATTGTTTTGTTTGGTGTGAAATGAATTTAAACTTTAAAGGGAGATTAGTTTGATTTAGTTGAGGATTAGCGATTATATTCATGGTTTGAGTGTGTAATTAGAACAGGGATTACTAATCAATCGCTTTTCTCTGTAGTGACTTCATACCCTGTTAAAGGCATTAAAAGAATTTTATATTTTATCTCATTTAATTTAATTGCCTAATTATTGTCTTTATTTGTTAAAATAGAAGTTTTCTTTTCCAAATTTTTTTAAATCGACATCCTCTTTTCGTTTACCGAAGGATTTTTAGCTTCTAAATACAACGCTTAATCTAACTAAGCTAAATCCAACAACCCGAGGTCTTAATTAAATATATATTTCTTTCAATTCAATTTTGATTTCATTTTTAAAGGTTTCTCTTTGACAACTTTTTGAAGTGATATGTGAAAAGGGTTAAAAAGCTACAACTTGCTTTTAGAGTTATAACTATATATATATTCTTCCTTAAATATTCTTAACCATTGTGTCATTTTTAAGTTTCACTAACTTAATATGAAATATAAAGTAATTTAAGTATTGCGATGGTGTCGAAAATACGAAATAGAAATTTCGTTTTTCGTACCAGTTTTAAGGGGTGCAGATTCTGAAAAAGTGATTTTGGTCTGTCCACCAGACTGCTTGCCTGAAACCACTTTACAGCTCGAACTAGACGAGCTATAGATGAATCTGATACGCGAATTCATAGTATCTGTATATCGCCTTAATAACGTTTTCGAGAAAATCGTGCATGTCCAAAGGGTAGTTGCCTTAAAACTTTTTAGGTTTTAAAGGTATTACTTAAAATGAAAGAGCTACGGACTTCAAACTAAAAATACAGGCTTATATTGCTTGTCGGACTCGACCATAAAGATTTTTTTTAAAAAATATGTAAACTAAATTCTTGTACAAATCTTTAACCAAAATTTAGCGTACTACATCATTATTGAGTGGTAATTGAAAGTCTTGTGGTGTTTCACACTCCTACTTTTTATAAGCATGCTGGTATCGTTTTAAACCACACCTTTCAGATACGCTAACTATATACTACAGAATTGAAAATGGTGAAAATTATAGGCTATTTTATTGCATAAAAAATTTATATAATAAAAATTTATCTTGATCGAAACATTTTTATCTACATTCTTTTAAATAAATCTAGTTAAAGCTTTATTTTACATGATAAAAAGAGTGAAGTTGCAAAACTTCCATTCTCCAAAGCATAACTAAGATATAGGGTTCGGCCTGTTCATTATAGCGACTTCGTCTATTTGAAGTACGATTGTCAGAAGTCGCCAACGAAAGGACCGGACCCCGTATCTTAGTTATAATTTGAAGAATGTGAGTTTTGAAAATAGATCTCTCAGATATAATGATGTAAGTTAACAAGTTTATTTCAATAAACAATTTTAAACAAAATAAGGACTTTATTAAAGAGGAAAAGGTGCTGTTTGAATGACCACTGTTTTTATTCTTCTGATAGAAATTGACTCTTAATGTAAATCATTCTAGAATATTACATAAATAAGTTTATTAATAACTTAATATAAGAAATCTTATCACTCAATAACTTTATGAGCATTTTTTGATATAAAATACTTAGCTTAAATAGATTTTGTTAAAAATATTATTTTAAAATGTATTCAGAAATTCAATACACACTACTTGTCAAAAAACATTGTACACATCCCACAGTTTCCAGAAACCAATTTATTTTTTTAGGAATTTTAGATTCTATTGTCACATTTTATATTATATTCGAAGCTATTTTACGAACTTTATATATTCATTTTTTGTTTACTATATAAAGTAAATCAAATAATAAAATATGATTTAGTAATCTCCTCGTTTCAAATACAAAAATTCATTTCGAATATTTTTGAAGTCCTTATTCCGAGCAATAAATCAAATTAGAATATCTGACTTCGTTCGAATCCGATCGGAATACGCTGGCATTCTATCAAATAATGCTGTTTAGAGTTCCTTCTCTAAACTAAATATTAAAAATGCCCTGGGAATAGCAGAGTAAGGAATGACCATATCAGAAATAATCCGGAGAAAACAGCGTAACGTCGTTTGTGTGTAACTTTATTACATAGAATATAAATTCGAGGCGAACGGCGGTGCGTTTCGACTTGATTGAATTTTGGAAACTGAAATATTGAAAAGCGTCGTGGGCCCAGAACAATGGCGTCGCACAAAGGAGCACTTCTCGTTGCCAGAACCCCGCTTCTATTGATCGTTTGATTTCATTTTAGTGTGCTCGGGCTTTAGCTTCTAAATTTTTTTAGCATTCATTTTTCCCGCGTTTCTTTTTCTTTTTTTGATATATATTTGGTGCAGTAACAATAATCACTTTTTTTTTGGAACGTTTAGATTGAAGATGACAAAATCCCTATGATTTGCTTACATCGTTTGTTTCGCGCCAATTGGATAAACGCTGGAAGATGTTCGAATGAGCGCGACGTCTCGGTTGTGTTCTATTTCGTTCGAGTCTAGTCTAAATTGTTCTCTAGAAAACAATTTGGTTTTTACTTTTTCTGTAATTTTTTGTTTACTTTTTTTTATCAGACGATGGGAATAAAACTTTGTTTAAAATGGAGTGAAAGTAGAAGTGAGTTTCGTTTAAGGTTGTGTTTTTATTACATTCGGTGAAATAGAATAGAAGAGAAATCGGTTAAATTGACAGCTGTATACCAGTAAGATTTGTAAAGGAACTAATGAATAATCGGAGAGGGAAATGTTATTTACTATTTTAATTCAGTTTCTAAGGAAAAATGTAAATTTTTTTAAATATTTTGTGTGCCTCAAATTATTTTGCACGAAAGAAAAATAATTGACACAGCTAAATTTTACCCCAAAAAATCAATTGATTATAGTAAACAAATTTTTTGATAAAACTACATGCTGAAATTTTTGTACTATATGAAAATACGTTTTTTGCAATATGCATTTTATATAGTTTCATATCAAATGTGTAAAAATATATTTTATTTAAATATATCAATGAAAAAGAAAATTGATATTGCAATTTTGTCATAAAGTATCTTTTAAAATAATTTCTTTATTTTTACAAATAAAGTTTAAAATATTATTTACATTATTACTAACTATTGCAATAGATAGTTAATGTGGCATGTCTAAAATTCCTCTAATTCAGATTTTTCATGGAAGCTATGGATTTTTTCCATTCCAATAAACACTCTCTTACAAATCGTTTTAATTTTACTGTTCAGGTGGTTTTGGGTGTTCTTATTAATTTCTTAAATAATTCTACTCCGAAAATCTAAATATTTGCGAAATATAGAAAAAGTTGGTTCCTTAATTTCTTTATTAAAAAAAGTGCTAATACCACAGTTAAAACAAATTTATATTCTATACATTTTGAAAACCACAAAAACAATTAGTATCTGTCAATGGAATGAAAAAAAACCCATTTAATTTGTCAATATTGTCATAAGGAAATACGACATGAAGCAAAAATCAATGATTGCTATTGAAAATTTGTTAAAACCATTGGGAATAGAAAGATTTTTCATACCTGAATAACTTTTTTTTAAATCTTCGCTACTTGTTTAAACAAGCCAAGTTTTTCTTTTAAAAATGTCTTCCTTGGTGTATAAACAAAGTATTACAAAGATAAAATATATTCAATAAACATGGATTATATTTGTATTAGAATTTTTTTCATAGCCCAGCACAGAATAAAAATTATGGGCACAACTTGTACTTTTATAAATTAAATATTGCAATTACAAAACATAAATCACCCAAGTGGAAACAAAAATAAATAAAGAAGAGAACATTCTTTAATGTCTCAAACAATATGGTGAAAACGTAATTAACATTTAAAAGATTTCTACTCCACAAAAAGTCATTATTCGTTTACAACCAAAGAATAATTTTTCAACGTCTGGAATTAATGCTAAACGAGTTGAGCAAATGTGCAGCTGAAATGTTAAATTCCACTGTTGCCATTTTTCTTTAATAACTTTACCAAACATTAATCATTCGTTAAAACGCAATTTCCACTCCTTATCCAAATGGAATGACTCATTTTTTTTCATTCTCACTTCAATTTTAATTCATTCTATAGTTCGAAGCGACTCAATTAGAAACCGCCGCGGTTACCCTTAACTTCATGAAGATCGACGACATAAAAATTCTCCCCTTCGTTTAGTGGACAGAAGATAATCAACAAAATGCCGTTTTCCAAATCTTCGTTCTAATTGGAGAAGGAATACTTTTTTTTTATTCTGACGCTCTCTTTTTTTTAATCAAACGATTTTTTTCCTAACGCGTTAAACACAGATCGTTTATCTCTTTGATAACGATGCATTTGGAACGTCGTTAAACGCATTCCAAGGCTCTGGCTCCGCCCAGTAGTTCACTCACTAATGGGAGGGTTTGTTGTCTCTGACGTCATTCGTAAGCCCCGCCCCTCTGAAGTTGGAAGTGAAGCCATGCCGTGGGTAGGCTTCAGTGCATTACTCGTGAGCGAACCGAAGTATTATCAAGGTTGTTTATGCTGTTAATGTAAAAAATCTTTGTTTTCATCGAGGTTGAAAAGGAGAAGCTACAAATTCAAGTCAACCATCAATAAAACGAAGGTATGTTACCTATTTTCTTTATACATATAACATTAAAAAAACTTAAGATTTACACTTTTTAGAATTTTAAATTAAGTTATTTGCAATCATTGAAAAATAATCTTTCATTAAAACACACGTGTTTAATCTTCAACATCATAAAGTACATAACTAAAAGTATGTTGAAGTAAATTAAATAAATTTCAACCTAATGTCCCCAAATTTATAATAATAATTTTTGCTGTTTTATCGTGAGAACACATTAGAGTAATATTTAAGATAATGACTGTTAAAGTGTGTAAAAATAAGTAATTTTTTGCTATTTTTACATAGTAGTTATTACTTAAAAAGGAAAAGCATAATATTAGTAAATTTGATTTTGTTTTTATTTCCATAAACAAAACGAAGATTAGTATAATCTTTCAATGTAAAAATATTAAGAAGAAACTATAATGTTAGCCTATAAGTTTTTAATTACGTTATGTCGTCTTCAATAAGCAAACGACTTTTGTAAAATTACTATTTTTATGTTTAAAGTTTCTATAGGAAAAATATTAAAGTTTTTCAATAACAATCTTTCCATTTAAAATAAAGAACTAAGTTTATAATTTATAAACTCTTAAAGAAGTTTGTATTTTTAAATTTAAAAAATCTAAATAATTTACCCTAAATACCAACAACTAGATTACAATAAAAGCCATTTGGAATTGTATTCTTTAATTGAAATTAAAAAAAAAAATATTGGGGGTAGATTTATTTTTTATAAAATATTTAACGAAGATGAACATTAATATCATTTGATTAAATTTATGGTTTACAGATACATTTGTATTTAACAACAATGAGTTTGAAAGAATATATTTATATTAAAAGTAAGCATGTGTGTATATATCTATTGCAAAATATTAAGTCGTCAAAATACTACTCAAATATAGCAAAAGCAATGCGTGACTATTCATATAATTGAAATATTTTATAGAATTTTAGAAAAGTTTAAGTTTTACATTTTAAAATGACAGAAAAAATGTCAGCTTCATGTTTATTACGAAAATATTGAATACGCTTATTATAAATTGGTGTATCTGTAAAAGGTGTTCTACTACGCATGCACATTTATTGCAGCAAAGCCATCACCATGAAAAAAATTCATTCCAAGCTGGCAAGAATGAGAATGTATAATGAGAATGTAAAAAAGAAAAAGATTATGGACTCACAGCGCATTTAAAAACTCACAAAATTTAATTAAATGTATTAAATAGTAACATTTCAATAGTACAGCGCTTTAAAATTAAAGAAAATATTTAATTTCAGCTTTATATAATGTATGAAAATATTAAATAAACACGTTTAAATATTAGTGTATCTGTAAAAGGTGTTCTACTACGCATGTACATTTGTGCAGTAAAGCCAATAATATGCAACAAATTCATGCAAATCTTCTGAATGAAAATGTATGCAGAAAATTTTAAAAATTAAATGATTATGAACCCGCAACGAATTAAAAAAAACTTAAAAGATCTAATTAAATGTTATAAAGAGAGTAAAATGTAGTTCACCATTTCTAAACATCAAGAAATAGAAATATAAAATGTTAACATCACACATTCAATTTCGTAAAAGTTGGTCTGTTACGTGTGTACTTTTTCGAGCAGAAAAGTTATTCGTACAATAAGAGGAAGAAACTGGGAAAGTTTTGTGTCAAATTTGTAGCAATATCAACTTATTGTAATAAGATATATTTGGATAATCTGTAATTAGTTGCTTCAGTCAAGATTTTTTAATTTGAAAAATTAATTATAGATATTTTTTTTTCAAATTTTCAATTTTGACGTTGTGTAGCCATCTTCCAATCAAAACTAAAGGAACCATTGTCCAATAAAAAGGTTTTTTTACTTTGCTTTATGAAGGAAAAAAAGTTTTATTTAATGAAAATGAACAAACTTTGAATTTTTAGAAATTTCCTAAAAACCAAAAATTATTAGTGATTTATTCTAAAATAAAAAGTGTTTGTCTATAATTTATGACCTACATAAAACATTTCTTTGATAATTAAAAAAAAATATTTTTACGCAATCATTGTTTTTCAAAATCTTCTACCCGAACAACTAGTATATAAAATTTAATTTTTATGAAAGGTTAAAAACAATTATAACATTTAACTACCATTCATTAAAATAACATATTGTGGACATTGTTTCATAATAAATAATCTAAACCTCTTTTTGATTATTTTAGTCAACATAGTATTGTTTTGTTCAAATAAATAGTAGTTACCAAAATAATTTTAATAGATGGAGTTTTAAAAAATATTAAATAATTATAAAAATTTTAAGACGCATAACAAGTTGTTAAATGACTCCGAAGTTATTTAAACTTAATTTTTTGTTAAAGTCTATAATTATATTAATGTATATCTTACACAACAGCTTTTCTAATTATTAAGTTAAATAAACTTTATTTGTTACTAACGTTTGTTTACCTAAACCATATGTTTGAAATAAGATAATAAAAAGAGAATAGCTTTTTTGTCTGTTTAAAAACGGATTTCTTCCGCGATAACAACATTCTTACTCTTATAGGGTTTCGCCACGACAGATTTCACTTTAATATTTTTGAGCATCTTAATGATTTTAGTTAAAAATGAATTTAAAATTTGTTTATTTCTTATAAGCATTTGATCTAAGATAAGAAAAAGTTAGAATGCCTTTTCAAAAAGTTATTTACCTCTTTAAGTAATGGTTTCCTAAGATAACGGCACCGTAACTCTATGCGTGACGTCACAGATTCGCTCCGCTACAATTCCGATCGTAATGTTTACGGCGAATACGGTTTCCTCGAAATGAAGAAACGTAATCCGCAACCGATCCAAACGTAAACAAACCGACACATCGTGATTTTTTAGCCGGTTCGTAACTTCAATCAATATAAAAATAGGTTTGGATTATGGAAATTTAGCTCTGCTAATACTGATGGGGGATGAGCAATCTGATTTAGAAAGTAGCCGGCAGAGGGAAAGACATAGGACAACTGAAGGGGCTTTCCATATCCTCATACGTAGGCATCTACGAACAAAGATAATTTGTTTTAAATCATGTGCACGAAGATTTAGTTTCGAAGCCCTACAATCGCCACAAGAATCCTATAGACCCAGAAGAGAAAGGCCGACTGAGAAGCGCACTTTTCGAACATTTTTCCCCCGCAAAAGTAGCCGTTACGTGTCCGAAAAACGTGTGAAGAAGAGTCGGAAAAGCAAGAACGTCCGTGACGATGGTACAGATCCGTTACGGTTACGATTAACGTGTTGTTAGGAAACCATCGCCATACATTTGTACGTAAAAGGTTTCTGTGACGTCATACGTAACCGTTACGAATCTGGCGGATGACGGCATCGTAATCTTAGGAAACCATTACTTAAGCTGTATGGAATTCTATACATTAAAAAAAGTCATTGGCATTTGATGTAAAGTTATGTGTAAATCGTCTTGATTTTAAACATGTTTAACTTAAAATTATAGTTTCACGACAAGTAAGTTGGAAAGTTGTTTTTTAATTGGTTATTTTTCAAAAATTATAAACTAAGCGACCATTACTTCGATAAAAGCTTTGTATTCAAAATTTCGTACTTTGTCTTACGGGAGGGTCCTAAGAGGTTTTCTTATTTAGAAAATTTACTAGGGCAATAATGTTATAGAGTCTAATGGTTAAAAATAAATATTAATAAACTTATTCATTTTTACAGAATTTTTTTGAATTTATATTTCTATATGGAAAATTACCTTGTCCCTTAATTTTGTAGCTCAATGTTTTTAAAGAAAAGAGAGCAATAACTTTTTTATAAAGGTAAATCTAGTTTTATAACTTCAAAGAAAAAAAAACTGCAACCAAATATTTATGTTTGGAAAAAAAACATAAGAGATGAAATACCGCATTCACCAATGGAGGATTATCTCAAATTAGTGGCCAATTTATACTTCTTATTTCCAATAACTATCAAAGTAAATTTATGATTACTTATTTTAAACTCATTTTAAGCATTAAGTGCTATTTCGAAAATTTACATATTAAAGTGAAGCGTAACTACGAAATTTTTTAAACTTTTTACTTTGGTAATTTAGTTCCGGTTTCTTTTTAGCGTTTTTTAATATCATAAAAATTAATTAGCGACTCTTATTTTTAACTTCTGTACTTAAGATACGGTACGGTATAACTAAATATTTCTCCGAGATTTCTCGCCTAAGAGTTTTTTTTGAAGTTAAGAATTTCTTAATTCATGTTAAGTTTTTTCTATATCAATTAAGGTTTTTGGTGTTGAATCTATTTAAAATTTAAGAAGGTTTTTCCATTTGAGTTGAAATTAGGAATTTGGTTTTCAATAATAATTTTTTTTAACGGCTTGGCATTTATTACATTTCCCAGTGCTAAAATCTTATTTAATTATTTTTATGATAAATAAAACTCTTAAACAAAATGTTACTATTTGATTCATCAAAAATAAAAAAGGTAAATTTTAAGTTGCATGATACTAATTCCGTAAAACTTTTAGTTAGTATTATCATCTCTAATACCAATTTAGAATATTTTATGCATAAAAATGCTTATATAAATTAGCTTCATTTCTTTCAAGTGGAGGAAATAATTCTAAATTCTATAAAGTACATTTAAATCTTTGAAATAATTAAAAAGTTTACTCCTCTACACTCAATTTTGATACTATGATTTGCAAAAGAAACGTATTATTTCTTTTATCCCACTTAACATTGTATAGTTGCATATTTCAGGTATTATTTAGTTTCTTTAATACACTTTTAATCTTTTTGAAGATAATAATTATAAATCTTCTTGTGACAAATTGGTGGAAACGAGAAAATGAGCTCTAAAGATTTTGGTTTTCAATTAGATCTTCAAAAAGTGGTACTTTCAAAC
This sequence comes from Oedothorax gibbosus, assembly GCA_019343175.1. NCBI lineage: Eukaryota > Metazoa > Arthropoda > Arachnida > Araneae > Linyphiidae > Oedothorax > Oedothorax gibbosus. The sequence goes on from CM033271.1 coordinate 14,751,338, forward strand.
GTTACAGAATATACTTAACCTCAAATTTTATGAAAAAAGGGAAACACACACGTTATCTTTAAGGGAGAGAAAAAAGTTTATCGACATGAAAATCCCTTTTTTTTTCTCAAATATGTCACATAGCACATATACTTCCACTAAGTTCTTCAAATGATACATGTTTTTTTAGTTAATTTTATGATTTGATTCAAAATATTTATTAAAAAAATACATTTTCATAAAAATTCCAATAAAACCCAAAAAATAAACAACCTACACCCAAAATCATTACCAAACCCTAAATTAAAAAAGGAAAGTCTCTAATCAATTCAATTGGTTCACTATAAGGGCCAAAACATTATAAATTAAAAATCACTTACATCCCGCCTGACAAGACCCACCTTTTCCTAATAGACCCTTCATCACTTTGTGAAGCCTGCAAATATTAGGGAGACGATTAGTATGGGGCGGCAATGAACACGTAAGGTACTATCGCAGTGGCGAATCTGTTAGCGGAAGCGGTAAATCTGCTATGCTGTGATTTAGTTGTTGCGTGTATCTAGGGGATAATGGGGAAAATGGATAAGATATAGATTTTGGGGAGGAGGTTGGGTATTTAGGGGAAGGGTGTTTGAGTTATGTTTGAAGCAGAGTGAAAAGGTGTTGTTTTAATTATCAATTTATATCGAAATTTAAAGATATTTTTAAATAAAAACGAAAGTCATTAAAAGATGTTTAGTTAAAATTTTTAAATATTTTAAAATAAGCTCGTTAGACAAAAAATTTTTTAGTTTGTTTTCATAAAACCAATAAGGTTAGTATACTGAAAACTCATTTTTATCATTGCCAAGTCATTGGTAATTTAATGCTAAGACCATATTAAAACATCTAAAAACAAAATACATTTTAATGCTAAGACAACTTAGAAAATATATGTGTAAAACGCGGACTTTGCACAGTAAATAACACCAATTTATTTATTGGGTTGGATTTGTTAAGGAACCAAAAAACTAATGGAATAAGAATAAACCTTTTCCTGATGTACATACTAGCACGATCTCAATGGACTATATGCAAAGTGATAAAGTTAGAGTATCAAAATTTTTCTACCAGTTTAACAAATACTATCGAGTCGTTCAAAAATACAAGGTTAAAAGAAAGTTATTTTAATTCAAACGGATCTTACAAAAAAAATAGGACCACAACACTTATGAGTGAATGGAATTTGTTTGAACTCAAGCAAATGAGTTTTTTGAGGAAGAGACTATAGGAATACATGATACTAAGGCTGTATTCTATTTCATTAAGAGGGATGCCAAACAGGGGCATGTGGTACAGTAGACGTCGGCAATCCAGCGTTATCTGTGGGCGAATTTTATGCCTTATTTCTTTGTCAAATAGCTTTACTCCATTGTTTCAGTTATTTTTTCTCTTTACTAAATGAAACTCAATTGACCCACAAATAATCAAGTTAAATTTCTCATTATTATGATTCAAAGATTAATTAGAACACTTTTTTCCATTGATCTATTTTTTTAACACCCTGTAAGGTCGAGCAGAAATTTATTATTCACATTATATTCATTTGTTTTGCAGCAAATGAAACAATATAGTTTGATAAAAAATAATAATAAAAACTATATTCCAGAACTGTAACTTTTAAATAACTGGATTTGAATTTCAATTATTTGACTATTTACAAATAATTAACACGAACACTGATACAAAAATAAGCAACTCACCATGAAAGGACAGAAACTGCCCTAAGCTTTAGTCACAACAGCATTTTATTATTCACATTAGATTTGTTTTACACCAAGCGAAACAGAGTTTGATAAAATTGACAACAAAAAGTAACTCCCAGAACTGTAACATTTAAAAAATTAGCTTTTAATTTGAATTTTTAACTATAACTTAACTAAATTATAACTTAACAGATAATTAACATAAAAACTGATACAAAAATAAACGCCTCGCCAGTGAAAAAAGGGTAATGTCCACCCCCAATTCGTGCCGCAATCCCATCAAAGCAACGGAAACACTGCTTCACCCGACTCCCCCAACACTGTTCGCTGTGATTCACAGCGGAAGTGCGGACAAATATCCTTTTGACACGGCCGGCGAATAACCAACTGGAAATAAACCATAGTATTAATTCATTTAATGCATGTAAATATAGTTTCGTCAAGTAATTAGCTTTTTTTCGGACGCCATAAATTGGGTGGGACTTGTAAGTAGGCGATAAATTTGCGAAGAATGTTTTGTTGTTACATTGTGTGATTGTGGCTCGTTTAATTTGACTTGGAGATTTGGTAAGTGGAGAGTTTGAGACTTGGTTTCTGAGTAGAATTTTGAAATGTTTTTTTACGTTAGGTTTGTTCTTGAAAAAATATTTTTAGTTTTAATTTACTTGTTACAAAGGCATGAAATTGGACTAAACATTTCTAAGTTTAAAGTTTAAAAAAATTGTTGCGGATGTATTAAGTAGGAATGAAAGTATACTCATTATCCAATTAAACATAATATTAAACATTTTCATTTCTTAAAAAAATTCTGTTATGTACTTTGGGACTACAATGGCTCTTCAATGAGTTTTTAATGGATTATATTTTATCATTTCATTAGATCATTCATTAATAAGAAAGTATCTGGGTAAAGTATTTCCTGATAATGGTTTAACAAAATCGATCAATGCAAAAGATAATAAGTATAAAGTTGATAGTAGTGCTTGTAATATAGGAGATTGGGGACAATAAATCTATCTATGTTCAGAAATCTTTTCAACTACACGTATGTCATTAGCTTAAATGGTGAGTGACTTGGCGGCGTGTCAGGCGTGTAAAATTATTATATTGGCTTAAAGTTCTTAAACAGGCTTTATGCAAGCTTGAGTTGAGTTGAATTATCGTCGCACCAGATATACACGAGGGCTATTGGCGAAGGGAATAATTTAGAACCACAGTCAAGTGACGCTTTAAGTAAGCTAAGTAAAGTATCATCAAATACCAAATTTGGCTCTAGCATGACGTTAATTTTACCAAACCGGACTATATTCGAAGTCACGCAAAATTGTTTTTGATATTAATTTCAATCAGACACAAAATTTCTACCAGAAAACAGCATCAAAAGTCCCGATGCCGGGGCTCTTTGTACCACCGCCCTGATTGTAGCCTTAAGCTGTTCTTAACAAGACACGTGATCACATTGGGCCTTTAATGACTATATCAGCGGGTGGGGTGCCTACGCTTGGAATTGGGGAGATTTTTATTTGGATGTTCATTGATAGGAAAAGAGTGAATTGCTCTGTTGACCGGGAGCTATGTTTGTCACTTACTGATGTCGACTTTAGTTTGTCGGCAAGTATTGGAGTACAGAAGCAAAGTGTGAGATTTTAATAATTATTATGGATAAGATTTTGTCAGGATTTATTTAATTGTTAAAAGTTTATCAGTAAGTACTGTGGCTAGTTATTTAGGAATTTAAATAAGTAAAAATTTATATAAATATTTTATACAAGAATAACATGAACTTGTTATTTATTGCGCAATAAAATGCAACTAAAAGTTTATTTTGTTTTTATCTAAACTGTAATGCATGAGAATAGTTTTTATTGTACTATTTCTTTCAATTAAAAATTTTATTTCGCAATTATCTTTTATAGGGTACGGGCAAAATTTATGTCTGATAGAAATATACTATTCGAATCTCTATTTTGACTATTTTGACTTGCAGCCGAAAAAATTAAAAGATTTTTTAACGCTTTAAAGAAAAACACTTAATATTTGAGTTTCACAAAAAATGTGTCAATATCAAATTGAACATAGATAGTCATTGTTGTTCCGAAATACACACATATTAATTGTACTATACATATAAAGCCACCACAACTTTTAATATAAATGTCTTAAGATTAATTCGGCAAAAAAATCCTCATCCCTCCCCAACATTAAAAAAAAACATATAAACACATACAACGCCAAACAAGAAACTCAAGCATAATCCACAACATAAGTTAAACACACACATGATTTTCAAGGGGCATGAAAAATCAACCACCACGAAAAGGGACCGGGGATTATCCCAATCCTACCAACACGTGCCTACACGTGACCCGCCAGTGGCGTTACAATAACGCCACTGTCGCAAAAAAGGGGAGGGAGCCCTGAAAGTGTTATTTAAGTCGGGGTGGCGGGTATTGTGATTTTGGGGGTGACTGAATTATTTTTGCATTATGGAAAGTTTGTAGTAACGTGTTGCAAGAGGGCTGTAATGACTATAGGATTGGGTATAATGAGGTAATGTGTGTAGTGAATATTTTTTTTTCATATTTTTTATGTTATTTCGTGAAAAAAAACCGATCCTCCCTTTATGGTAATCCTATGGGAGGTGGAGATGTTTTTGTTTCCAATGGTACATTTTGAGGCAATTGCTTGATTTTACATAAGTAACATACTTAATTTTTTAAATAAAAAAAAACTAGATAATTTTTACCATACAATTAGTTTGTTTTTAATAAAAAATCACATTTATACTTAAATTTTTTTTCATTAAACCCATAATGAAATACTTTTTTTTACTTTAATGACACATTTACAACAAATGAACTAATTTGTAAAAATATGGAAAGCCTTGTGAAAAGTTTACTCGTTATTTCAATTGTAAACAAGAGTTTTTATTTAAAACATAAAATATTATTTAATGCACATGAACTTAGTTAATGAAATGCAGGTTGCATATTTGAGCCTCAAATACTGTAACTCAGAAACAAATTCCTTACGCTCCTTTACTCTCCAATGAAATTTAGGATTTTTGTTTTAAAAATTTACTATACTGTACAGTTATCAAACTCTAAGTAAAACTATTATAGTTTTAAAGAAACAAATATTCATATGTTAGTGTTCATGAGTGTCAGGAAGGTTTTTTTGTTAATAATCTGTGCGAAGTTTAATTATTTTAATAACCTTTACATAATTAAAACAACAGATTGATACTTCAAAAGAAACAAAGTGATTTCAAATTGAATAATTTGCCTAGATAATTACATTTTAACTTAAATTAACTTAAAAACATCGTTTCTTTCGGCAAAGTACTCAAGAATTCTCTCTTTACTTCAATTAATTTGGAAGGCGATCGGTCCTTTTTCCAAAATAATTCAAAGACCTTCAACGACTAATTCAGTTCGTCATCTGAATAAAACAAGATGGACTCTATTCGACATTCTACCTTTCCGTCTTAACATCCATCGCGATTTCGAAAAAAAAACATTAAAAAAAATTCTGAAAAAGAATGATAAACTAAAGATGGAAGAGCAATTGAATTAACTGTTAGAGTACCTCTCCGGATTGGATAATTCAATTTTGTTCGTCTGTTCATTTGTAATCAAGAGAATAAAGGATTTAGCTTCGTCTTAATTGAATTGCTGAGAAAGAAACACACGCGCTAATATCTGTGTCTCAAAATACAAAAGACCTATGTGTTATCGTATGACTCTACACTTAGGCCTTTTATGTACTAGGGTACAGATACATGAATCGCTAAACGTGAAAGTCATTCAAGTTTATTGGCAAATTTCCCTTTAAGCCTCCTTTATTCAGTTTTGAGTGGAAAAAGAAGCTTTTACGGAAATGTTTCCTTGGTTTTGACCCCTTTTTGCATATAATGATTCACACTAAAAGATGATTTTAGGCCGAGGAGAAATCACTTTTACTTCGTAATGCAACGGAAATGGGAAGGTGTAATGCGTGATTTTGTATGCTATTTTAAAACCCATTAACAGAACTGTAAATGTTCGTTGTAAGAGAATAAAGAAGCCGTTACTTTAGGATTCCAAATTAGGTTTGAAGAACGCGTTAGCAAAAATAGTGACGGTTTTATTTACCACTCTGTATAATTGATTGTGATTGCGTTTTAATTACTGATGTATTTTTTGTTATAATTAAAATAATTAGGTTTTGGAATATTAGGTTTGTCAACACTATTTTTTGTATTTTAATTTTTCGAAATTTTAATTCGAATTATGATAAAATGAGCAATTATTCATTAAAAAATTAGCTTATAAGTTGTATCAATGTTTTTTTGTGGGTGAGCTCTTAAGTTTTATTTAATTTTGATGTATTTTTATAATTCATAAAATATTTCATAAGTATAGAAGCCGTTATTTTAGGACAAAACTACAAAACAATGTTGAATAAAACATCGAAACATATCAATGATTTTTCTGTTTCAAAAAGTTGTTTTCCTTATTATTGATAAATATGATCCTATATTTCCAACTATTGAATTTTCCAAATGCTTTATAAAATCATGTCTGAGTCTCCTAATATTATTTCAGAAACAAAAATTACCTAACATTTTGAAATAAATTCCCTGCGAATCTAAGCCAATATATATATATTTTTAAATACAAAAAAAAAGTCTTGGTGGGCAGGAGAAAAGCTAACGTGCCAAAATTTATCTAATTTAGAACCCGTCTTAGAAGAAAAAAAATGTATTTTTTTTAGAAAAGAATTTTGAAGTCTATCCTTTAAAACAATTATACGAAACCTAGTTTTCTTCATCTTATTCTGAAATTTCTGTTTTAAAACGATGTTTTTGCACAAGGGAAAAGAAACTATTGTATTCTTCTAATCCCTAGGTAAGGCGAAACTTTCTTTTACACGTAAAATATTTATTTTTTAAGGTTTGTTTTGAGGTTTTGTTTAAATAAAAGAAATTAGACGTTAAAAAATATTCAGGATTATGGGAATTTGCTGCACTCTACTTTTTGTAATTTATAAGAAAATTAGCAAGTGTTTTTTTTTTTAAATCGTATCTTGTTAAGTTTTGTTATTTTAAATACATGTTATGTTTTATTTAACTTTTTCAATACAAAAAAACCCTTTACAAACAAAGAAAAAAAGCCCCAAAAATTAATAATGGAACAAAAAACACTGCAGTTTGTTCAAAATTTTAAGCTTTTTAAATACGTAATCTTTGTTTTTCATTGTAAGCTTGAAAACCTTTTTACTTAAAAAACAAAAAAAAAACTATTAAAAAGAATAAAAACTTCTGTTTTTTAATATAATATGAAATTCACCCAAAATTCTAAATCAATAGTATATCTCCTTAATCTTTTAACTTATATTACTCTTACATACAAACGATAGATTTTTAAAACCTAAATTCCTCTGTTTATAAAATTAAGTAAAAAAAAACTTTTTAATGCACATTATAACGTAATACTTTTTTAAAAATATAACTAAATAAATAAAAACCACCTTTAAGGCAGTTCAGTAGCATGTAATTTTCAAAAAATCTATTTTTTGATTTTAGTATTTGTGTAAAATACGTTTCAAGAGCTTTCCAACGATGCATTTTGTATGTCATTCAGACAACTTTAACCTAGTTGAATTTTAATTTGGATATGGATCAGCAGTATTTTCGCAACGTAAGTTTTCAACTTTAAATCTCATTTTTCTCAGAATGGTGTTTTTCCAGGTTTAGGTACCTTTTTCTAAAAACTATTTCAAGTATAGACCTAAACTTTATACAGGATAACTGTTTCAGGGTGTTTTGCTTACTGGAACAGGCATTTCTCAAAATTTGAAGGAGAAAAAAAATATGGGTAATTTTGTGATGTAAAAATGCTTCTTTTTAAAACCTAAAACATTACCTTAAATAATATATTTAAAAAAAACCTACTTTATATATTGATAAAATCTCATTTCAGTGTATTGTTCAAAGTGCATATAATGCACAGAATTTTTTTGTGTTGTTTTGTATGTTAGTTTCAAAGAAAAAGGAACATGAAAAAGGTCAATTTAGCATTAGCCTATACAAGGTACCGACCTGCCTTAAAAACTCACCCACTTCATCAAGAAACAGTTTTCTTTTAAATCTAAACTCAATGTTGAGAATATAATGATAAATTGTCTAACTTTAATAGTTTTAGATCGAAATATAAAAAGTATTAGTTTAATAATAATATTAAAGAAAAATCTTTTTTTATAAATGACGAAATAAATATGGTTTAAAGTTTATTTTATCTTCAAATAACTTTTTAACAAGAGACCGCTGTTCCACGCCCAAATTTTAAAAATCTGGTTCCTGTAAATTTATTTTCTCGACCCCATTCATTCCAGACGTAATTAGTTTTGTTCGGAGGAAGAGTAGCGATATCTCTACCCCGGGGGCAACGTGGCAAACGATACACTTATTCGGATTCTACAATCGTTAAATTTCTGATTCTACGTAAAACGAAGAAGTTCGTTCAAAATTTTCGAAATACGAGGATCCTATTGGCTAAATTCCTCATGCTGATAACAGCCCATTGAACGATGGCACGTACTCAAGGCCTCTGCATACATCTTCGTTTGAAAATTCGAGCATTTCTAATAGATGTTCCTTGTGACCCCGTAGGCTAGGACGGACGATCTCGCAATTTGCGAAAAGTCGTCTGCTCACCCGCGGGCAACAACTCAACTCCGCTAACAAGTGGGGAGGTGAAGTTCCCCCGCTTGGTGGCGCAGTAGTCGCGCTTTTGGAGCGGTTGCCATTTTCTTTTTTTTTTCTATCTCTGGTTGCAGATTAATGAAGGGCGTTAAACGCATTAGGAGAAAGTGAGCGCTTTTAACTGAGGACTAATTAACCTCCCTTCATTAACGCTTGATTAAATTCCAAAAGCTGACAGTTTTCAGATTGGCCCCGATAAAATTTCAACCGAATGTGAGAAAAACATTTCTTCTCGCTCGTATTTGCTCTTCAACAAGTTATACAGAGGCTCCTGTTCGTTTTAAATTTTAATAAAAATTCGATTTTTTATGTTGATCAGAATTTGTTTTTTATTACAAAAGTAATAACTTATAAGATTTTTTAGACTTCACACAAAATACGTTGTACGTTACAGAATGCACAAATGTGTTGTTCCAAACAGTGGATCATACTAACAACAGTAGGGGAGAGTGGGGGCTAATGGGACAATTTTTAAAAAACCTCTGCATTTCAGAAAAATACAATATTTTTAATTTCTTTTTTTACAAGCTCATAAACTGAACATTCGTTTACTTTAAATATCATTCGACAGAGGTTAAAACATTACCATATTTTAGTTGCTGACATTTTAAACAAACATGTAAATGTCCCATTAGCCCCCATATGTGCGGTCTAATGGGACAGGGTGCAGGGCTAATGGGACATGATAAAAGTTGCCTTAATTATAAATTTAAAAAACTTAAAAGGAATCAGGAAATGACCTGCAAATAAAATTTTAAAGCAAACACCATTTACATAATGAAATTTTATTTTTTAAAACAATTATTTCCCAAAGAAAGGTGAAAAATCAAAGTTAAAACTCAAAATCGAAAATGTTCCCATAATTTTTGTTGAATCACTGGAAAGGATAGTTTTGTAACTAAATATTCCAAAATTTATCTCAAACTTGTCCTCCTTTTTAAGGTACGTGAATTAAAAAAAAAACGTCATTATCTACAAATAGCTTTCCCGGAGTTCATCGCTTTCTATTTCAGAATTCAATTTTTTCTAACGTAATAAAGAATAGCTTGCTTTCTAGGAAATTTTACCAAAACCAAATCATTTATCTCCACCAAGCTCTGTTCAGAGGTAATTAATGAAATTGTAGGTGAAAAATATGTCATCAATAAAGATCCTTGAACTTTCTCCTATTGTACGACGAAAAATTTTCAAAAAGTTTTAAATTAAAGTGTGATAAAGTTTTTGGCAACTTGACCTAATAAAATATTAGAGATTTATATAGATTCTTCAAGAGAAGCATACATAGCTTGGTTTATTCGTGTACCATTAGACCCCACAGTTTCGGTCCCATTAGACCCAAGAGTTTTATTATTTATTTATGATCCAACACAGAACCACGTGTATTTCCCCACAGTATGTTACATATAATATCTTAATCTATGATATATGTCTTCTACCTACTACTATAGTTTAATTCATGAAAAGTTTTTATTAATACGTAAAAAAAGATACACTTTTATCTTACTTTGGATTTTCCAAAACAACAATTCATCTCTCCACTTGAACACATGCTTTTAATGGATAACTTTTGGTTTTTAAAATGTGAAGTCTAACTGTTACAATGCTGTGGTGTAGAAATATTTGTAAAAAAGTATATTTTTCTCCGCTTTTTGTCCCTTGTCCCATTAGCCCTGCTTCCCATTAGCCCCCACTCTCCCCTACTTAACGTTTCAGAAATTAGTTGAAGGACGCCCGAAACAGAACTTGTTAATTATTTCTAAGTAATTTTGTTTATTATTATATTTTTTTTATATCGGACAATAATGAACCTTGTCTTCCTTAAGTAAACGGATAAGTAGTACAAAAAATAAAAAGGCGTTAAAACAAATACGTTAAACTACTTTTCCGATTATTATTTTTAGTTTTTAAGCCGAAAAAAGAGGTTTCCTTATAAAATGAAGAGTAAAAATTTATCCTGAATTACAAAAAATAGATACTTCAATTTTAGTCTAAAGAATTCACAACTATGTATAAGTCAATATTTCGATTCTTCATTTATTAATTTTATTTTGGAGTAGTTTAATGTTTTTTTTTTAAGTTGGTACTTAATCGTTGACCACATTTTCTAACGCCCCAAATGTTACCGGACGGATACTAGGATTTAACTCAAGCAATTTTACATAATTTGTCTTCGAACTTCAATAAAATATATATCAATCAGTAAAGTATATAAATGAATTTGTGAAACGAAATAACGAATTAATGAAAGTATTAAATTTTGGTTTTCAATGTTTGAATTACAACTGAATGCTGTGCTTCTTGAGTTTTTTGAAGGTGTATACATCTTGTGAGTGCCAGTTCTAAGTGACTATTACTGTTAAAAATATACTTGTTTTTCGATAAGAAATTCAGAGAGTATTCATGTAATAGGAGAGTATGCGACTTTATTTAATTTAGAATTCTTATCTTGTATCGAGTTATGCTGAAAAGAAATACCTATCGCATATTTCGTAACTGAGTTATATATTATTTTAAAATATGAAAATAAAATATAGGTAAAACGATGTAAAATAAATTCACCTTACGAAAATGTTTAAAAATATTGCGAATAAATGTAGAAAGCGATTATATTCGAAAATTTAATAAATGAATCTAAATTACATTAGTTTAAACTAAATCATGAATAGTATGATCAATAGAGATTTTATAGCTTTTGTGTATAAGATGATTGGATTTAAAAATTCTACGATGAAATATTGTGATACTATTTTCTTTTTTATTAAGGGAAATATTTTATTTTAAAACCTTATTTTTTCACAAAATCTATTGCATTTAAAAAAAATGAAACTTAAAAACTAATTCAATATATTTTGAAAGACTAATTAATTACTAATTATTTTTTGTATAATTAAATAATTAAATATTTTTCGAATGGGGGAAGACTTCTTCTAAACGTATTTTATATCTAAAGTAAGTAATGCTTATGTCCCAATTAATTCTTAAACATTAATTTGTCCTTTACTAGTTAACTATAACTAATTATAAAATAACTGCGATTAATTACTTGAGTGGCATACATTGCTTCAGAAGTGTACAGTCCTGATTTTATTAAATAGAACTTTCTTACTCTAGAGCAACAACTTTTTAAATTTAGAATTTTATATGTGGTTATCTATTGGTCACATAATAAAAAAACTACATTTTAGCATACTAAGTTTATTTTATAAAGGTTCGTGCAAGTTTTTCTACGAGGCATTGTTGGATTGCAGGTTCAGGCCAAAAACATTTTTAAAAAGTACGAATACTTAGCATGACCAAACCTACTTTAGCTGGAACTTACTGTATTTAGCACATAAAATTTCCGATTTTTTTCGGTTTTCTTTTTGGAAACTCAGCTACCAGTTTGAAACCGTAAACTTGACAGGATATTTTGTGCACTGTTTCAATGTAATTTTGTTGACAAGTACATTCTGTTTCAGATGTTCTGTTACCACTGCCCCCTGAGCGTGCCCCCGTCATCGGTAGCACCCAGGCCCCCACCTCTCCCGTTTTCTGTCTACTCGGCTGTGTCACCATGTAAGTTGTTTACCTACATTCATTTCTTAATGGGGAATGACCGAGCGTCTCCAAACCAAGGTGCCTCGGTATTAACTAAATGGGAAATAATGATTTTCACAGACACATTCTCGGGCTGTATTGAATATTTTTACAAACTCTTTTGTTATATGATAAATGTAGCTGACTCACAGGGATCTATAGTTCCACTTTTTGAAATTGGCTCGAATATTTTTTTAAATTTTCGATAAATAATTTTACAACACAATTTCAAACAAATTTCAAAAGGTGGGATTATAGAGCCTTGTAAGTTAACTACATTTATCGTAAAAACCGTTTGTAAAAAAAAATTCAATCCAGCCGGAGAAATGTGGCTTTGAAAATCCATTTTTCCATTGAATTAACACAGATAATTTAAATTTTAAAATTTAATAGTTTATAAAAATTATGTGTGTTGCTGGAAAACTTGAAAGTCCGGTAATAGTTTTATGCGTTTATATCCCTTACGGGGTTAAAGTGTGTATTAAATTCATCAAGTTTTGCTGGTATAAATAAGGATAATGCAAATATAAGCCTAACTATGCCGCAACACAAATAAACATAACTTATCCTGCCGATACAAAATGTTGTTGTTGTTGTCGTGCCCATGGATATCCCATGGAAGATGGTTGCCATAGCCTCCGAAGAGGTTGGACATACGAAATATAAAAAAATAAGTAAATTTCGTTTCTTTGAAGCGTATTTTATATTTTAATATTACAAAATTGAAAAAGTGTTCAATTTTGATTTAACGATGATTAATTATCATTTAATGATGATTAATTATCATTTAATTTATACTTTATGATGTTGGCGATTAGTAGTTGATAGTTTTTTTATGAGGACAATTTATTGATTCAAAACATGATTTATTTGGACAAAATCTTCAAACTGATGTTTCAAGATTATAAAAAATTGAAAGAAAGGACAAAATATAAATTTCGCTACAAATAATGTGATTTTTTTTCATCAGAATAAAATTTTAGGCCTATGAAATAATTTTATTGTTTAACTTTTGGTACACTTCAGAAAAAAATAAAAATTGAAACTTTTTAAAAAATCTCACACTTATTAGAAAACTAATTGAAAATTCCAAATGTTCAAAAATTCAGCGATGGAAAAACTAAATTTGAATAGCTCAGCATATTTTGTTTCAAAGTTGTTTCAATTTATTGTCTCTCTACATATCTAATCTTTTTGAAAACAATTTATTTGGATTATAATAAATATTGCGTGGGAGAGTTTTAAAATGCCAACAACAGCTCTCTATTTCTTCAATGTTTCAAGTTATAAAATTTGCAAGTTAAAATTTCATATTTATTTCATATGCGTATCATTTTAAGAAGCCATCACACCTTGCTAAAACCACTCCGGGCACTAAAGAGTTCTTTTCAAAACGAAATCGAAAATTCCATAAATATCGAACTCTTCTTTTTAAAGACATCAAATTCCGCATTCTAAACCCTTTCTCTATTCTCCATAAATAAGTACATAAACGCACAAAAGCAACCAAGGGAACGTTTAAGAGAACTCGAATATCATATTCCATTTTTGCCAAAAAATAACTCAACAAATTCGATCTCAACAAAACGGGGCGAGGTCTTAACGAGCATCGGCCCCGAGCGAGAATCGTTCCTTCTCTGCATATCATATCACCAGACAAAGACTTCCAGAAGAAACAAAAATGCTGTAGAACGTTCTAAAAGGAGCGATTCCTTTAAATTGTTAACACACACCTCTAACGATGGCTGAGCACACAAACTCAACAACAATGAAGAAGGTTTGCGGGTTGAGGGGCCTCAAGGGCGGAAGAAGCGTTTTCGGCAAACATTTACGAGACTGTTTTGCTGAAGACGATACTCTCTCGACCCTGAGGGCAATCTCGATATAAGATCTTCAACCTTTTTAAAAACACCTCCTGTATTAGTTACGAGATTATGGGCTGGGATTGCTGACGTCATTATACCCGATCCGCAATCCTCTTTTGTCATGCTAACGAGTTTACTTTTGTTGAAAGATTCTCCCCCTTCCCCCTCTTTTCCCTTAACTCTAGATTTATCCCGGGTTCGCAAACACAAATTTGGTGAATTTACATTCCGAGGTTCGCTGTTCGTCTAGAGTCAATATTTAGTAACAAAGCCGCGGATGCTATTACGACATCAAAGATTTTCTCTCTCCGGATCGGTTGGAATTTTTTTTTCATCTCTTCGTTATTCCTTACATATTTGTGGCAACACCTCGTTGGTGGATGGTAATAACTTTTGCGTCAATCCTCCTTATTCAATTGGGTATTCTTCTTCACTCTATCTCCACGTTTCGTTCGTTCTAGTGTCGATCCCACTGAAGGTTAAATTGAAAACACGTTATTTAGTGTCATTTTCTTAAAAAATATTTTAACTTCATCTACTTTTTTTCAATTAAGATGTACTTTTGAGTTAAAGTAAAATCTAAATAATTTTTTTTCAATACTCTTTTTTGTGTTTGATTCGATAATTATTTAAACTGAAACTTCAAAAATTTTCATCTCCAAAATTGGATTTTTCAGTTTAATTCATTTAATAGAATTCAGCGATTATTTTTTACTGAAAAATTAGTGGTTGAAATGTTGTAACTTATGTAAATGTAGGAAAAATTAAAGAGTTTGCTTTACAGAAAAAACGAAATATTTGTTCATAACCAATCCATTCTAGATTTTGAATTTAGTTCATTAAGACAATTTTTTTTACCATAACTAAAGCAAAAATCTAAAAAGAATTAATGTTTAGCAAATGATATCTTTTAGCAGATAATTTAAAAAAAAATTTTGCATTATATAACTCAAAAGAAAAACTTATTCGATTTCATCAATAGATATAAAACAAAAACTTACTTTTCATCAAGAAAATTAATGGCATATACACGACAAAAAAAGAGAGAAATAAAACAAAACACTACTATTTCCGATCAAAATAATTAATCTGATTGATCTCAACACAAACCGAATCGAACTCACAGTGGGATCGGAATTCTCTCGCTTTTGTGCAAATATACCTCTCCGAGAATTATTGCTTCGTCGACCGACAAACATCGAAATTCTTTTCAAATCAAGCAGCAGCATCGGCCCCGTGAAAAGCGAATTTTTCGAGGCCCGCGGGCTCCGCAATTTGCGGGCGAGCTGCCTTACCATCCAACAAAGGCTCGTGTTTGCCGTGGCCTGATGAACCGAGGATCGTATTTGCATTATCCAACCACCAACGCACTGCCCCCCACCCCCTTTTCTTTTTGTAGAGTGCGTTGGAAATGGATTGTAAAAATGGTAACTGGAAAGTAAATGGGAGTAAGTTTAATTAGTTTAAAATTAGGAATTGTCATGGAGGCTGAGTTGACAACATAAGAGATTCAGTCACAGCTCAGATTTTGTTTGATTTACATTAAAAACTAGAGGAATGTGATATGAGAGTTTTCGTTATAGAAATTAATCGTGTGGTTGCAAAACTCAGATTTTCCAAAGTATAACTACTCAGTCAGTAAACAGCGCTTGCCTCGCATGCGAAAGGTCCCAGGTTCGGGCTCGACGAGGACAAATTGTGACGCCCGTCGCCAATAGCCCTCGTGTAGCTCAGTGCAACGATATTCACCACAACCAACCAAAGAACAACTAGACGGTTCTTTCAATGACGACTTCGTACATTTGAATTTGCGATCGTCAGTCTTATTATTATAAAAAAGCACAAAAATAATAATCGTAAGGTTTTATCATCGGGTCAAAGAAGTCTACGCTATGATAAAGCTACCTCAATTTGTGTATTTAAATTTTTTAGTTAGTTTTAAGTTCATTAAATTAACAAGCAAGTTTTGCATACAAAAACCAAGCAGTTCTGCAGCCTTGTAAAGTTAAACTCGTGCGTCGAGTATGCCGAGAACTTGTCCAATTAAACAACGCTTTGTCTAATTTGTAAATTGAATATTCAGTTTTCTTTGGTTGACAGACGAGAGTGAACACGACCGGGTGTCTAAATCACATCCTTTATACTACCTGTTCTAAAGCAAGTTAAAGAAGCCGTAACTAAACATCATGAAACTTTACCAAACAATTGAAAAAATCTCACACTGTTAAAAAATTTGCGAAAGATTGCACCGGAATCCTGGATCTTTCTAGCTGACAAAACTTTTTGCATGGTTTCATAACTTCTGCGTAACATCAAAGTTATGGTTTTACCTCATAAATGGTTATTTCACGCTCCAAATGCTGGTGGTGGCAAGAAATTCCAGGATTTTTGTGCAATCTTGAGCCATAATTTTTAACAGTGCAGTTAACCCTCTATCAAACCAAATGAGAGATTAGTCAACACCTCCTAGAGAGTGCCGGGCCTTTCTTTTGCCCCACCTCCGCCATAGGTGCCCTCGGGCACGGAATTTGAAGTGGGTAATGAATTTACGACGCCCCTTCAAATGCGGTACTTGATTCGATTCCGCACGAGCAATTGCCCCTGGTAATCTATGAATAAATGTCATATGCGGTGTTGGACAAGACCAATAAAGAAACACTTTTTCATAGCTTTATTACGTTTTTTAGTATGGATGAATAGGGGTGTATTTGAATGGGTGTAAATTACTGTGGTTTGTTCTGAATTGATTTTTATATTATGGTTTTTTTTTGTTTTTTTTGTCTTATATTAATATTTATTTTTTATGTTTGAAAAGGGTTTAGAATTGACTTTTAAAGAAAAAATAGTTACTTTAATTTTGTATAAAAGTCGGAAACTAGTGGAGTTATTGAAAAAAGCAATAGCAATAAACTAATGTTGTAATAATTTTTAAACGAAAGGTGTTTAGAAAAATAAAATTTTAGTAACACATGATTAAACTAAATATTCAACAGCCTGTTAACTTTTGTAGTAATTATTTTAAAATAAAACTTAAAAAAATAACGTTAAAGTCATTTTGAATAGATTATTATTTTTATTTCTTTAAAACTAAATCTTAAGAGGATTAAAAATTAATCATTGATATCATTTAAAATCTGTAATTAGTTTCGCTGAACTACTGCTATATCAATAGTTAGAAAAGTTTAAAAGAAAGAAAAGAGAAACTGTTTGAGACTATTAACACAATGCTTTATTCATTCAATGAAGTATAATTTTGTAAGTAATACATTTCATAAAAATTTTCCATACTTCAAATAATAATTACCAAAGCCTAAATTTGTAAAGTACGTTTTTTTTTTTAAAAATGTGTAATTGTGAAACGAAACATCATACCATACAATTTTATGAATAGATAAAAACAATTATTGATTTAAAATAAAAAATGTAATTTCTTATAAGGATAACAAAGATCTAAATTGCATACGAATTTTTAAAGAAAATCTATTATAATGCAAATATAAGTTTAAAAGTATTTTCTTTAGAATGATTTTTTACATAAATCGAATGAAATTGTTGTGTTCCATATGAAGTTTGATATCTCTAGATAACATAAGAAAGACACGAAAGCAGTTCTAAGAAGAGCCAGCCTATTTAAAGAAAATTTAAAATCAATTTAAACGACATAGTTGATGAGAAATTTCTACTTTATATTCTGAAAAATATTTCAAAACATTCTTTTTCCCGCTTCTTTTCCTACGGCCATTGCCTTATTTGCATGTAAATCGAATTCATTGTCTCTTTAATGGAAACTTCATCGTTCAAATCTTATTTCTATCTTATCAAAAATAATGAAATAAAAATCATCATATCAGAGCAATTTATAAAAATTAGTGTTCACATTATCATGATAATTCACTTCATTATGAAATTAATTATTCCAAGTAGATTGCCGAATCTATTTTTGGATTTTTCATTTTGTTTTGGGGGAAAATACTTGAAACTGAAAAAATTCTATTTCAAAGGGAAATTGGATGCAAATGGTATCATTGGTAGTTTTTGAGTAATACCTAATGAAGTTTCTTTTTAGACTTTTTTCATGAAATCCTTAGGAAATATAATTTTTTATGTGTACAAAATGAAATTTTTTAAATCCTTTATTATATTTAGAAATTATGACACGGCATATTTTAACTGAATTAAAAATTTGATCTAACAAAGTTTTTTAATTAGGAAATAGTTTGTAAATCGCATTAAAAAATCTGTTTTCAAATTTGGGCTTTTTATAATCAGTTTTTTTTTAATTTTGTAACCCCTTTAAACCGTAATTAGCGAACCTAAATTCTTTATTAAATTATTCATTATTGGAAATTTGCTGAGTTTAATTTTTTTTATGAGGGTGGTTTACGTTTATGAGTTTTTAATAAAAAAAATATTAAATTGGCATCGTTAAAAAGTGCTGAATAGATTTTTTTTAACCTTGCATAAATGAAATAACTTAAAGCTCTTATAATATGTAATATTTATGATCTTCTCATGAAAAAACTTATGCATTTTTTAATAAAAATAATTATCGTATAACTTAATTTATTATAATTAATTGTTATTACTTACCAAATTCAACTATTATTTAAAATTTATAATATTTATAGTTACTATATATAAAACTTTTTACCCTGAATTTTGTAAAATTATATAGACATAAAAAAAACTGTTTGGAAAAACCTTTTGTTTTTGGAAATGTTTTTAAAGTTATACATTGGATAACTTTAAAAGCTATGTTTACAAGCTATGTTTTTTAAAAAATTAATACATTTTTTATAAGTTAGTTAAAATTACAATTACCGTAAAATACAAAACTAATTAATGTTTTTTAGTTTATATTATTTGTTTTAATAACAGAATATAAAACTTGTCCTACAATATACAAACATTTAAAAATGCTTTTATTTTCAAAACTGCACATAAGAATTTTGAGTTGAAAACAAGTTCAAATGTTTGATGTTCCATTTTGTAGACACAAAACACTACAAAGTGCGAAGAAGAGTGTCGTTTTTCTCTTTGACTTAACATGACAAAAGCTTCACTTTTCTACCTAGTGTTCGATGCACTTCATCTAAGTTCGAGTGTATTTTAACATACGTTTTACTACGCAACTCTCTTCTTTTCCTGCATGTATGTCACGTATCCTAAACTTATGTTCTTCCATCCATAATCTCGTTTCAGACAGCGGTTATGGCTACCAGTCCGACCTACACGACGACAATTTCGTGAGACGAAAACAAAGACGAAATAGAACGACTTTCACCGTTCAACAGGTAAGGGCGTCGAACATTGTATTTCCCCTACGCTTCCAAAGTACATATAAATGGTAAAAAGGGAGAATTTAACCCCTATTCCACTTTCGAATCCGCACCTGAGCTGAATTCCTTTCAGAATCCTAAGGAATTGCGTTTGTTCCGTGTGGCAACATCGGTTTTGTCGTCTGCAACATATAGAACAGCGTTAGAGACGCAAGTTTGGGTGGAATTTTTGCTGGAATTTGTGAGCTCACAGAAAAGTTCTAGTGTTGTTTTTGGTGCTAGAGCGTAGAATTGAAGAACGTTTTGTTCTGAAAATATTTTGAAAATTTTCCATATGGAAATGACAAACGACAAATTTCGCTGTTTTAAATTAGATTCAAGTTTCATTGCAATCCAGGAAAAGCGTTTATTTTATCAACGGCAAATGCGTTGTTTTTCTTGGAATGGAAACATATGAATATATATTTGAAGACTAAAAATTTCCCTCAGCACCTCGAATGTTATTTTCATTAAATATTCTTCTTAAGAGTAAAGTTTTATTTTATTTTTTAAATAATACACTCGTCATAAGCCATGTTTTAATGCTAGATTCATTAATTTAACAAGAAAATTAACTTATCCGAATTTTTTATTCGAAATAATATAATGCAATAAAATAACAGTACATTCTTTAAACTATCTTAATAATTTCTTTATATTATTTGAAATAATATTATACAATCAAATAAAAGCATCTTTAAAATCTCATAATGTATTTAAATATATTTTCTTTGTTTTCAATGTAGCTTGAAGAACTAGAAAAAGCTTTTGCTCAAACTCACTATCCAGATGTTTTCACCCGTGAAGACCTTGCTATGAAGATTAATCTGACTGAAGCCCGAGTACAGGTGAGTTGTATGAACCGACAAATATACTTAGTTCGAAAACATGCTTACATACTACACTGCAGGGGAGAGGGGGCACATTGGATCACCGTGAATCACTTTTTAGCTAATGAAGTCAGAAGGTGATTAATTTGTACCAAAGACAATGCCATAATGCCCCATATGTATATCTTATTTGTACGCAAAAAGTTAAAAATTGCAAAATATTAGAGCTAGACGACTAAGATACATTTAAAAGTATACATTTAAGATTCGATAATGCTTAAAAAATTATTAATTTAGACTGAAAGTTAGTAATAGACCTTTTTTTTATTATCAATAATGAACTAAATTCGTATTGTGATCCAACGTGCCCCACAACTTGGCAAATTGGATCACATTGCCAAAAATATAGCTGTTATTCTGAAGGTCTTGTTGACGTTAGAATCAATCGCTAGAAATCTATCAGTAGAATCAATCGATAGATTCAATAGGTAGCTAGAATCAATCGCTTTAAAAGTTGTATCACTTGCTAGATCTCTAAATTTTGATTTAGCAATTTAGTTCAAAATTAATTTTGCAAGTTTAACCCGAATAGTAAATTTTTTCAGTTACTTCATTTTCCGCGCGTATTGCGACAGATGCGTTATGGTGAGATTTGAGGTGAAGAATTTTTCTTAATTATAAACTTTTATGATACATAAACAGTAACTTGAATTATTATTTTTTCTTAAACTACTTTAATATTTTGTGCGATATTTTTAAATATTAATCAAATTTAAAAATATTTCAATTTATACGAACTTTTACAGTAACTAAATATAGAAAAGATTTTAGCGGAGAGAATGGTGGGTGCAATGCATCGTATAGTTTACAATAAATAATGAAATGATATGAAGTCAGATTTAAAATTACTTAATAAATATTTTTTTAATCTTCATATTTCTTAAAACAAAGTTTAAAAAATTCCATTTTACTTTGTTTAAAATCGGACAATTCACAGAAAACTTCACTGGGTAATTTATATAGCTTTATGGATTTTTTGTCAAGTAATTCGCCCAATTTAAATTTATACTTATTTACATTTCAGTCGGTGAATAGAAACTAAACTGTCCAATATATTTAAATAACAAATAATTTTAAAATACATAAAAGTTTGACACTAAGATTTTACAAACATAAATACTTATTTTGAAAACTCTGATAAGAATATAACTTATGTCTAAACAGGCTGAATTTTTCCTTTAATATGCAAATCAAACTTGAAATTGGTTGGAAATTTTTAATTTATTTTTAAATTTATATGTTTTGGTGTGTAATTTAATTTTTATAAGTTTTACACAGGAATGTTTTATTAAAAATATTTTTTTGATTGCTACTTATTACGCATAAATAAAGCGCATGTTTACTAGATTGGAAGTCACTCGTTTTTTATCTTTAGTTATCTATCGTTTTTATCTTATTATATTAATATTAAAAAAATAGAAAATAATTTTTGATGCTTTTAGCTTTTAAAATAATAAGTTTTAACTGTAAAATGTCGGTTGCTTAATTTACAAGCAAGGTTTTAAAAAAACATAATTTAAATCCTTAAAGGAATTTTTTTTTATTTTAGAGTTAAAATTTGAATACCATATTATTTTATTATAAAACATCACACTGAATGTATTAAATAGTTCATTAATTCTGCATATCGGTAGCACCCATTAACACTTTCTCTGAGCTAGTTTTTGTTGCTGGGTTATTTTACTTAAGTTTCTTATTTAACAGCTCCTAAGAACTTGTAATGTGATATTACAGTTAAAGAGGTTTTTTTATACATAAAACGTGTTTTTTAATACAAT
This sequence comes from Oedothorax gibbosus, assembly GCA_019343175.1. Taxonomy (NCBI): domain Eukaryota; kingdom Metazoa; phylum Arthropoda; class Arachnida; order Araneae; family Linyphiidae; genus Oedothorax; species Oedothorax gibbosus. Next base: position 14,773,234 of record CM033271.1, read on the forward strand.
CCTATGATCTACTTTTGATTTATTACTCGGATTCAATACTGATTAATGGAGCATTAAAAATCAATTAGTTTTATACTTAAGCTCTCATAAATAACGTCAAACACAAAAAAGCACATCCATTTATTTGAAGTAAATAAGCGTACTAATTAATGGCTAAAAATGCATAAAAAACTATTTTCTGTGAAGTTTGTTATTGATAAATGGGGTGCCTAGAAAAAATGCGATTAAGTTATTTATTCTGTTTCCCAACTCGCAATTATTGTAAAGACACCGTATGACAAAAAATATTCTATTAGGCTCTGTTTCCCCGCTAGTTTTAATGCTCTTTGCCTATGATCTTGTTAGATAATGACGGAAACAGGGGCAGGAAATCATTTTTATTCCTCAAAAAACTACTCCAACTCTTTCTTTAATGCCTAATTAAACGATTTTTTCTTTTACGTCTCTCGTTTTAATTCCCGATCGGAGAGAGGCTACTTAACGGAAATTCTATTCTCGGTCGAGTTAAACAGTTTAAAGCTTTTACGAAAACGTTAATTCTGGCGGATGGCTAATACGACCAACTACAAAGAGAATAGTAGAACAGGAAGAAGTAAGATAGCTTCTAAGGCGCATTAAAGGCGGCACATAACATTGTTAGGCGGTGCTTCTTGGAAAAAAAATCTAATTCGGCAATGTTCATCAGTAATTTGGATTAAACTTGGCGCTGGGAAAGAACGTATAATCATTTTATCGCTTCTTTGCAGGCGATACCTTTTCCTTGTTCTTCATTCTATTAGTTGCGCCATTTTTTCTGTAGAATTTTATTTTTTGTTCTTTTTTAGCAGGCAGGAAAGAAAGTAAGTGCGTCGCAAATGCTGCATAATTACGTAGACTTCGTAAAAAAGTTTTAATTTCGTTAGCTGCAGGTCTCTAATCCGTATGAACTATTCATGAACACAACGTTTGTGCTATAAAATGCCACTTCCTTCTTTATTATCAGCTTCTACATCGCCATTTTGTTTTATTTTTTTTATCATTATTATTCTTTCGCTCCTCGTTCTTGCACAGTAATTCTTCTTTCTTTTCTTTTTACCTTCTTCTTTTGGGTTTTTCTTGACAGCGCAAATCTTATAAAAATATTACTGACTTTCGTGGCTCAGGAAATCAATTATACATTCCACGGCTTTTTTGTTTTCTTTTTCCCCCCTTACATCTACTTATTATTTCTTCATTTTGCTTTTATCTTTTAAGGGAAGAGATTTTTAGTGATACTAATTTGTAATTTTAATAAAACATGACATTGTCGCAGTTGGTTTTTAAAAGCCCCCGTCTTCAGCGGAATGCAAATAGTGCGACGTCGTGGGACAGTTTTTGAAACCCTTCTGTTTTCCTTCACTTATTTACTTCCATCTCTTCTTTTTCCTTGTGCATTATTCATTTTTGCGGTGTTTTTGAGCATCATTTTTTCAAAACAAACCCCCTAATGTTGTCTTTCATCTCCTTTCTTCAGAGGCACTCCACACAAAAAAAGTCACCAAACACATATCCCTGCCTCGCTATAAACCACTAATTCGATTGGCGTATTCCGGTGGCTCTTTTTTCACGTTTTATTCCACGCGTTCTTTTTACAAAAAATTCCGAAAGAATCTGATTCCATTTGGCCGAATGGTAAATGAGACTACAATATACAAAAACCTTAGCTCACAAAGAAACATCTCAGCACAGGAGATGTCTCTAAATGAATATGTGCCTCTCTCTCCAAATTATTCTGATGCTTCCCCACTTTTGTTATGCGATCAGGATTCGGCAGGTCTTCTTTGCAAAGGGCATCGAAACATGGCATTATGCATACAGAAATGGCACTCGCTGAGTAGATTTGGTACGAGCACTTAAAAATTAGCCCCGGAAACATCGGTCCCTTCTATTACTCTGTAATTCTTCTCGGAGAACGCGAGGCACATTAAGAGAGCTGCAAGGTTTGAATTTATTTTCCAGAAACGGGAGTGGGTTGAAAAGTTTGGTTGTTGTTGGAATGAAGAAACGTGGAAATAATATTTTTGATTAAGTGGTTTAGAATTTCTGTTTGATTGAAAAGTCAATGTGCTAAGAAATTTTGCAGGGGATTCATATGATAAATTAGAAACTTCCATTGCGCTAAAAGTTTTGTTATATAAGGGTAGAAGTAAGTATATTGAAAATGATTACCATATCATTAAACATAATGTTTTCAAATTCCAGATTTTAAAGTTTGTTTAAACATGTTTAGTTTTAACATTGTACGAAATTGTTTTTAAAGGTAAAGTAAGAGATACAGAAAACGCAAAATATTTTTCCATTTCTGAAAACATTAGTTAAAACTTAAAATTGCATTTCTAACCCTAGTGTTACTAGTTACTTAAAGTTCAATTAGAATACTTTTAATAAATAAGAGGATTATAAACAAACGTATTTTTTTATTCCTCAAAAACCCTTTTTTATTAAAATTAGAATGTTGATATTGTTTTTTTTTATCTTCATTAATTTGTTTAGTGGATAATTTGTTAATAAGTGGGAGATATATGTGAATTTTTAAAACTTAAGAATCTTTTCTCTTATTAAGAATATTTTATTAATTATAACCAGGGATTGGAAAAACGCGTTACTTGTAACAAATACTTTTTCCATTAACGTCGAGTTAGATTTTTTAGAAAGTAACTAAGTTACTTTTAACGGTAACGAAATTTCATTACTTTTCAGTAACTCTTCACGGATATTTTCGACACAGTTCGGCGTTCGGCTTACATTTAATTATTTGAAATTTAACTTTTAATAATAATGAATTTTCGTTATTAACTTTTTCCGATTGTTCCTTCTATCTTGGATCTCTTTGAAAAACGGTAAAATGGCTAAATTTCAATTTTTCTTTTAACTATAATTTTTTTAAAGTAACTATGATTAGTTACTTTTCGTATTGAGTAACAAAAAGTCACTTTTGTATTAAATAACTGTAACTGTAACAGAGTTACTTTTTTAATTAAAGAACGGTAACTGTAACAGAGTTACTTTTTTAATTAAATAACGGTAACTGTAACAGAGTTACTTTTTAAAAATGACTTTCCAATTCCTGATAATAACCAATACATTCAACTAAACCCTTCCTCTTCCACAACATTTCTCTACCAAAAGCCCCTCACCTCTCATCCCACCCATTCTCACTCTCCAATTACCACAAATTTTACGACCGCATTGATTCCTGATGCGATCGAAACCTCCTCAGAGGTTTCTCTCCTTCCGTGAGCAAAGGATCCAGCAGAAAACAGCCCTATAATGAAGAGCCCCGTGCCTCCTTACCCCACCCACGCAACGGCCCCCTCCAGGGACTCTCCTAACCCTACCCTTAATCTGCCTGCGAGCATCATTAGTGTCAGTTGGAGGGGCCCGGGGCCCTCAATCACCGGTGGCCCGGGCCGAATGGGCCCACTGGGAAAGCGGGCCCCGAAAACGAGATTTTCGTCAAAATTAAGCAAGTTTCGCCGAGTTAATCTCCGGATTTTGGGTTGTTTCTTAGTTCTTTTCCCTGTTTAAAGTCGTTTGGGTTTTGGTATGCTCTGTTGGTTTTGGAGTTGGGTTGCTTATAAAGTGGAGTTTTGTTAAATGGTGATATTGTTGGGGGTTTCCATGTGAAATGTATTAAGCGAATTTAAAAGGGTTGTGATAAAATTTTATGTATATATGGTTAACGTTATGTATTCAGTAAAAGGCCATTAAGTATTATCTTTTGAAGTGGGTTTGTGAAACTTGATTGTATGGCTTTGTGTTTTCTTTTTGTGAACGTTAAAGAGTTGTGATTAACAAATAATATAAATAACCTTAAATTCTTGAAACATAGTCCTATAACAGCCATTAAATACAAGCACAATATGCGCAATGCAATTATAGGTTTTTATCAAGCGTTTTTGCTCTCTTTGATGATCATATAAAAGTTACAATTTTCGATGTAGAGGAAATGGGTGTAATAAAATTTTTTAGTCGAATCAGTTTTAGTCGAAATGGCTATTTTAAATCATTATCAATATCCAAATCGAGGTAATCTGTTATGGTTTGAGGAACTTTGTTTAGCATATCTATGTACATACTATTACTTTTAGTATTGAGTAGAATTATACTGAAAACCGGAACAATCTAATATTGAATTTCTTTACATTTAGATTCTTTGAATTTATTCAAGTTAAGTTTATTATGTAAACAATTCAACTACGGAAAAGTTTATAAAATATTGTTATCATGGTTACATGTTATGATAAAATATACTATTTAACAAACTTAAAGTTGAAAAACATATTAATTCAAAAGGATACCAGAAACTAGAATGTGCTGTAGAGTTGATTTTTTCAATAAGTCAACACATCAGGCGTTGCTATTTCATCATAAGTGCAATGTCTGAAAAAACACACGTTTTTTTTACTTAAATTTTTTCCGCATTTTTCACAAATAATTTCACAAAAAATACATTGTAGATCCATAAATTTACCCATCGTTCGCATTTTTACGGACCTTTCACTGCACATGCTTAATAATCCTTTTCAAGACGATTCTTCATTTATTAAGTTTACTTTTAATTGTCCAGCTGTTCATGCTGAGTCGGTATAATACCCGCTTATCGTCGAGAATGCCCGGGCTCAAACAACGGAAATTTTCCCATCTGAAACAGAAAATCACACCGAAAATGATGTGAATTAAAGAATATATATTCAGGCAGCAAAACTGCTAACAGTATTTCCGTCTATTGACGGAATTATTTTTATTGAGGGTGTACACTTTATTTGAATATAGGAATTTGTAATAAACACATGAAAAATTAAGTACGGATTAAATAAAAATAATAATTTGTGAAAATTCAATAGAGATGTCATGAAAATTTAGCAAAATTAGTTTTTTGAATTTTGAAGCAAATATTGCCTTCAGGATTTTAGAAGATAAAATGAATAAATTTTTTTTATTCATTTGTTTATATTTGTTTTCGTTAAAAACATTAAGAAATTTTGTATTTATTCTAATAACGTATTGTTTTTTTATGAAGATGTATACGTAGCAATAAAAGCTTTAACAAAAACCACATCATAATGCAATCAGATTCGTCCACATAAACTCTACGCTTTTTATTATTTTTTATTTTACAATGCATCAAACTTCTATCTGGCCAATTTGTGTATTGGTTTTCTTTCATATATTTCAAATACCCTTTAGAATTTTTTGTATAGTTTTAAACTTATTTAGAAATACATAATTTATACGACTTTAAGTATAACGAGTCTTATGGAAATTATTTATATGTGTTACTATTATCTCTTACTGTATAAAAACGCTTGTAACTTCATTATACTTTAAAAAATTAACTAAAATAATATATTAACTAAAGTATTATATTAACTAAAAATGAATTAAAAATTTAATTTTATACACTAAAGAAGATTTAGACAATTAAAAAAACCGAAACGTTACATTTAAAATGAAAATTACCGTAATTGTCATTACCATTTAAATTTATCAACTAGCTGGGTTTTTTTTTGTTTAAAACAGTACAAACATTTTTTTTCCTCACAAGTGTAACAAATGATAAAAATCAAACTATCTGGACTTTTTAATGCTACACCCTGCTAGTTTTTGTGCATAAATCAAAGAAAACGTACTCTTGGCATTTCCCCCTACTCTTAACATGGCAACAAAAAAAAAGAACATGGGTTATTTGACATATCCTTAAAAAAAAAACTTAAATAATCATTGATAGCACATACACTTGAATAACAAACTAAAGGTATCCTCCACCTTATTTTTAGGTCTGGTTCCAAAACCGCCGCGCCAAGTGGCGCAAAGCCGAGCGCCTCCGCAAGGAGCGCGAGGAGAAGGACCGCGTCCCCACGGCTGGGGACGAGCAAGGGGGGTCCGCGACCCCCGCCGACGAAGAGCCCGCGGACGACCCGTCGCTCCCGGCCGTTTCCTCGCCCGCCTCGTCGCAGCGACACCTCTCCGACGAGGAGGACGCCGACTCCAGCGGCAGGGACGACGACCTGTCGCCGCCGAGGGCGTCCGCGGCGACGGCCGCTGCGGGGTCGGCATCAGGAGATGAAGCCGCGGCGGAGGCAGCCGCGATGGAGGTCAGTTGCGTTGTTTTTAGATTTGTTGCTTGGGGGGAGAATTGAGATTTAGTACAGCTGGATGGATTGCTCAATGTTAAATAAAAATGTTTGGCACGAAATGTCATGTGATTATGGGGCATGTTAGAAATACTTTTTTACTAAAAGGCTGCTTTTAGATGATTAAGTCTTTTCCACACTCGGCAAATACCCCTAAACTGATTGTTATTTTTTGTGGCACCATATAGATGGCTGTCTCTACCAATAACAATTAATCTGTCTGTGGATAAAAAGTATACTTTGATTTAATTTTGTCTAGAGTATCTAAGATGTAAAAGTTTCTTGGAATGTATATTTAGCTCGGACTCTCTCTGAAAAAATAAATCTCGGCACACTTTAATATTTATAAAGATCCCTCAGATTAATTGAGTTCTGAGCGCCAAAAAATTAGTAGCGAAAAAAGATTAAATGGTGAAACAAAATGAGTATTTGCCGAGTCTGCAAAAGTCCGAATTCAAGCAGAAGCAACCACATTATGCACAAAATAAATAAAATTAGTTACCTACACTACAAAAATTAAATTTATAACTTTTATTTTATATGTAAATTCAAAAAAAGTAATATATTTTCTGAATTTTTTAAATTTACAAAAACTTACTATCTTTTTTTGGATTTTAAGTTTTTGGTAGCAAAATTTTGAATTAACTCCTATTCCCTCACAAGTTGGGTGGAGTTTGATTATGTATGAAATAGGGGGGTATGTGTAAAGAATTTTATGGATAGATGAGAGTTATCTTGACAATTGTGCATTTGTGAATAGTGTTTTATTGTATTTTTTTTATTTAAAAGATTTTTCATTACACATTTAGAATTTTATAAAACTTATTTTACTATAGACGACTTTATAAAATTAGCACTGGTCGCAACATAACTATTTTTATATAACTTCCCGACTCTTTCCATTATTTATGGGGTTTGGACGAGTTTTGATCATGTCATCTTCTAATTATCGAAAAACATTTAAAAAAGTGTTAAACAAAAAAAAAACAATTTTACTTAATTAATAGGAAGAGACACGTGAGCTAGATTAAGCAAAAAATAGTTTTCGCCACATGGAAAATTTTAGCCAACAGGAATTTAAAATGAATATTATTTTGAAACGAATTTCTCTAGAGTTTGGGAAAAGTTTCTGTTCATTTTAAATCATCTAACGATAATTCCTAAAATAAATGTTTTTCATAATACATTCAAAGTATAAGATATTTAACAAATTGTAATATTATTTACCCTAACGTATGGCTTTTTAATAGTTTAAACCTGATTTAAACCGAAACTGATTACAACGT